>JAPVLO010000224.1:1200000-1800000 GCA_027257055.1 Cephalopachus bancanus
TTGATTGAACCTTTCATCAATATGTAGTGGCCTTCTTTATCTTTTTTAAATTTTTGATAGCTTAAAGGGTATTTTTTTCTGAGATTAAGATCGCGACTCCTCCTTTCTTTTGTGTTCCATTAGCCTGAAAATGTGTTTCCCATCCTTTTACTTTGAGTCTGTGAGTGACCTTCCTAGTGAGGTGAGTCTCTTGAAGGCAATAGATTGTTGCCTGGTGATATTTTATGCATTTTACCATTTTATGTGTTTTCAGTGGTGCATTTAGTCCATTCACATTCAAACTAATTATTGAAATGTGAGAGTCGATCCCTATCATAATGTTCTTACAGACTTGTTGTTCTTCCTGTTTGTATGTTGTCTTTCTTTTGGTTTTTGAGTTGGATCATGTGTGTTTTTAATCTTTTGCCTGTATTCTTGTGAAGAACGTTGTTGTTCTTTTTTCCTTTTCTTCTGTGTTCAATACTTTCTTAAGTGTTTCTTGTAGAGGTGGTCTTGTGCCAGCGTGGGTTCTTAGGGATTGGATATCTAGGAAAGATTTCAATTCTCCATCACTGATGAAGCTTAGCTTGGTTGAGTATTTTCAATTCTCCATCACTGATGAAGCTTAGCTTGGTTGAGTAGGTTATTCTCAGTTGAAATTGTTTATCTTTTAGGACTTTGAAGATAGGGCCCCAAGATCTCCTAGCCTGGAGGGTTTCTGTAGATAAATCTGCTGCTATTCTAATTGGTCTTCCCTGGTACATAGTCTGACCTTTTTCTCTTGCAGCCTTTAGGATTTTTTCTTTTATACCTACTTGTTTAGGTGAATTATTATATGTCTGGAAGTTGTTCTTTTCATTTGTTGTCTTGCAGGGGTTCTCTGGATCTCTTTTGTTTCAATTTTTTCATCCTTGATGAGATGAGGTAAGTTTTCTTGAATGATTTCATGAAATGTTTGTTCTAGTGTGGCCTCTGTTTCTCTCTCTGCCTCAGGAAGGCCAATTTCTCTTAGGGTCCATCTCTTGAAGTGATTATTCATTTCTTGAAAGTTTTGTTCTGTCTTTTTGAGCTTCTTTTCTATGCTTTTGACAGTTTGGGTTACCTCTGTGTTTTGGTCTTCGAGTTCTGAGATTCTTTTTTCTGCTTGGCTAATTCTGCTTTCCATGCTTATTAGTTTGTTATTTATTTCCATCACAGTATTCTTTACTGCTGTTATTTCTAACATCAGCTCCTTCTCATTTTCCTCTTGTCTCTCCTCAATTTTTTAAAATTCTCTCTATTAATGTCTTGATGTCTGGGTTTATTGCATGTGACCAGTCATTCTGGGGGCTCTTCATTGTTTGTGTTCTGGAATCTGTTTTCTCAGTGTCTGATCTCCCAGGAGTCTGTGTGAGACCTATATTCTTCTTTTGGTTTTTCATTTGTGTCTTTTATGTCTTTTATGTTTTTCCCCCTCCCTACTTTTTCCTTCCCTCTACATCACCATCTTCTTTAATTCTGTTATTCAGTGGTAGAGGGATTGCTTTTACTTCTGTTTATTCAATCTCCTATTCTTTATGTATGCCCTCTTACTTTGTTCAATTCTGGAGTTGCACTGTGGGTTGGGGGTATTCCTTTTTGCAGTTCTGAGATTTACTTAAGGGGAAGCTGTGATTCAAAATCTATTTGCAGGTCCTGGTATTCACCAGCAGGTGTATGGATAATCTGAAACCCACTTCCCACTGCCTTGGAATCTGTCCATGCAGTGGGGCTGTAGGTTTACTCCCTGAAATAATACGTGATTAGGAGAGGGAAGAGAATGGAGCAGGCAGTGGGGGGAAGAGGGAGGGTGGAGAGAGAGAGGAGTAAAAGGGGAAACAGACAAGTGCATCAACAAATGGAGAGTGAGACCTAAACTGAAACAGATAAAAGCAATAGACCACAGTTACAGACTAACCAACACCCATACAAAAAAAAAAAAAAAAAAACATACAATGATGCTAACTTACAAGCTAACCAACCACCTTATTGGTGTGCTGTTCCTCTATACAAAGATATGGTTTACAGAGAGGAGAAAAGAGAAGAAAAGGAAGAGGAAAAGAAAAAAAGGAACAAATCAGTAGGAATAGAATTAAGTCATTAAACTAACAGAACCAATCGAGCACACTCTGAGACTTTTTTCTTAAGTCCAGTGTCCTTTCAACTCTGATTTCTAGCTGTCTTTTCAAGGTGGTAAATTCGTTCACAGTTGGGGTAAGTCACCCCTGGCCTGCTGTAAAGGACAGTTCAGATCACCCTCTGTTCACCACTCAAATCTGACCTGTGTCTGTTTTTCAAGCTTGTTTCTCCTGTTTCAGTGTTGTTACCTTGAATCACCAGCAGGTGGTGCGATCTCAGCTGCTCGCTCCAGAGGGCATGTAGCCAACCAGGAGTTGGGCAGAGGCTGGAGATGGGGGCCTGCCTCGGGGCACGCGGGAGGAGACCCATGGCCGGCAGGATGTTTTGGTGGCAGCAGAGGTGGCAGCGATCTCAGCAGATCTTGCCTGCAGGTGCTTCAAGGACTGAAGTCATGGATCGCCTCAGGCATAGGTGCGTGATGCACTATGGCCACCACAGAGGCCGTGGCAGCGCTGGCAGCTGCTGTGTCTGCAGCTGCAGTGGCTGTCTAGACCGCTGAGATGCCCCAGCGGTGGCGACGACTGAGCTCCATGTGAAGAGCAGGCTGCTGATGTTGGGGTCGACAGCCCCCGGGGAGAGAGCCAGAGACCCTCTGCATTCTCCTTTGCAGAGGGTTTCATAGACCAGGTTGCCCCATTGCCATCTTGCCGGAAGTTCTCGATTTACTTTAATATTGATCTATTTTTAAAAAGATTTTTCAAGTTTCAATATACCCATTTTACATATATAGTGTAATTAATTTTTGTAAATTTTTAATTATACTATCATCACTACAATACAGTTTTAAAACACTTCCATCATCTTGAAAATACGTGCTTATGCACAGACAATTCCTGTTCCCACACCCAATTTCAGGCAACCAATAATCTGTTCTCTGTGTCTATAGAAACAGAACATTTTATATAAATAAAAAATACAATATGTGGTCTTTGTGCTGTGCTTCTTTCACTTGACATAATGATTTTAAGAAAATGTATTTGGTAACATTTATCACCATTTCATTCCATATTATTGCTGAATTCATTCTCTTTTTCAAATGAATCTATTTTAATTTTGGAATTCAAAGTCATTTTAATGTATCTTGGGAAAAATTTTAAATTTTTTGGTAGTAGGTAATGTTATTATATTGGAATTTTTTTTTCCCTAAAGATGAAATCGAATTTTGTTGTAAACCCATTGGTGATTGACTTTTTCAGTGTGAGGCACATTTTTTTAATATTAATTGATTGATTTATGTTTTCACTTATTTGGGGATCAACTTTAAGAACACATTTTACTAAAAAATAATCCATTTTTTAGGATTATAAACGTTTATTTTGCATTATTTTATTCTTTTAATTTCTTCTCTACCAGTGTGTTTGTAACAATACTTTTTACAAATACTTAATCTTGTATTTTATTTATTCTACCTTTTCACCTTCTACTCCTCTGACTCTTTCTTCTACATCTTCTTTTGGGTTTCTCTTCATGCACATGAGATATTTTATATTCTTTTCAACCAATATTTATCTTAATTTTATGGTCTTTTTACTATTGTTGGTATTAACTGCTATTAACTTCAGGTGTTTAGAAATTCTTTTTTCCCAGTCTTTTTGTTTTGGTTGTTGTTGATTTGCTTATGTTCTTCTCATAAAATCATGAGATGAGTAATATCTTCTAAGTTAGTTATTATTTTTATGTATAAATTTATCAAAATGTGATTTATTTATTTTATTAAGTTTTTTTGTTAAGTATCTTTTCAATTCCTTCTGGATAGTTTATATTACCAGGTTTGATTTACTCCAATTTAAGCAATATCTATTAGTTTGTTTTTCAGTTTTTAAGTAAATGAAATTATTTTGGTAATCTTTTAATTTTATATTAAATTTTACTGATTTTTTAATCAGATCATCAGGCCTATAAAATCTTTTTAGTAATCAGGTTCAGCTCAGTATATGTAAATATTCTACAAACATACAAAAAATGTCTATTATTTCATTTTGGCATTTATAGGTCTATATCATTAAAAAAATATTAGTTATAGTATTAAACTTCCTCCTGTTCTTATTTATTTTTCTATACTTGATCTATCTAATTTCAACATAATTGAAATATTCTACTATATTGGATGTTTATCAGATTATTCTTGATTTTCTTATAGACATATATGTGGTTGTTATGTTATTTAGTACATACACATTTATGATACAAGTATCTTTTACATTATCTGTATCTATTATCATTATATTATGCTCATCTGTTTGTTGTTTTTAATCTTAAATTCCACCTGGACTAAATTAGTATTGCCATTTCTGCTGTTAATTTTGCTCTCATTTGTCTAATATTGCTCTTCATCTCTTATTTCTTAATTTTAAAACATTTTAAATGTATCTTATATTTAATAAATATCATATTCATCTCAGTTTTAACCTATCAATCTCTTGCTTCTAACTGAAAAATGTAGTTAATTCCCAAATCAATATATTAATTTTATTCCTTCCATAATTATAGCAATAATTTAATGTCTTTAGTTATTTTCTTTTTTATGTCTTTCCCTTGTTTCTTTTTTGTTTATTTTTTCACCAATTTTCTGAAGTTGGCATTTATTCCATTCCTTGACTTTCAAATTTTGAAGTTATAGCTTTTAAAAAAAATATTTTGACTGACCACTTTCCCTTTTTAAGGATTCATAATCAGACCCTATTTATTTATTAACAATTTCAGCTATTTCCCATAACACATATTCTATCAATCCCCATTTTCTTACCCTTCTATTAAATAAAATCTTAGAATACTTTTAATTGTTGTCTTTCTTCTTTCTTTCTCA
Organism: Cephalopachus bancanus; assembly: GCA_027257055.1. Lineage (NCBI taxonomy): Eukaryota > Metazoa > Chordata > Mammalia > Primates > Tarsiidae > Cephalopachus > Cephalopachus bancanus. Next base: position 1,204,943 of record JAPVLO010000224.1, read on the forward strand.
CTCCTGTTCAACCCTCACTCACATGATCTCTTTAGAATGCTTCTATTTCCCTCTCTCTCACAACTACTACCCAACTCTGATTTCACAGAGTTAATTATGTTCTGATATAAACTATTTTTTCCCTGCGGATGCTCCTTTTAGTTTAATAAGCCATATTAGTGTTCTATTTAATATTGCCAGAAAGTCTGTCATTATCTATTTAGATTTATATGTGTAAACTAAGGTTCATTGCTCACCACACGTTTCTCTCTTTCTCTGTTTTCCTTACCTTGAGATCTCTATTGTGATGGCTCTCTTTGTTGCAAGTATTTTCTTCTGATGGATGGAGTGATCTACTCCTTGAATCCTGATGTCTTTGTTAGAATATTTCTTTTAGTCTTCTAAAAGTTTTAGGACAGACAAATAACAATGTGACTAGGCACAGGATAGTTTGTTTATAGACCTTTCAACATTCTTCAAATGCTATCCCACAATTACCAAGCTTCCAGTTTTGCATACAGTAAGAGTGATAACAGTCCTCTTTTCCATTTTCAGTACTGTTATGGACTAACATGTGTCCAACTCAAAATGTATATGTTGCAGACCAAGTCACAACATTTGTCGACACATTTGGAGAAAGGACTTGTAAGGAGGTAACTGAAGTCAAATGAGGGCATAAAAATGTGATCATAATTAGATAGGACTGATAAGAGGAAAAAGAGACACCAGAGATCTCTTTCTCTCTTTGCTTACACATCCAGAGGAAGGAGAATATGAGGTTACAGTGAGAAGGCAAAAGCCTACAAACCAGGTAGAAGCACCACCAGAAACCAGCCCTGCTGACACTGATCTTCATCTTCTAGCCACCAGAACTATGAGAAAGTAAATTTCTGTTGTTTAAGTCACTCAGTCTTTGGCATTAATTTATAGTAACCCTAGTCAAGCAATACAGGTATCATTTCCTTTTTACTTGAAAGTTTATAAGATTGCTACTTGCATTGGAAGTCTAGAATCAGAATGGACCTAACCCTAACCTTAACCCTAACCCTAACATTCTAGATCTAAGTGTATGTGTGTTCTCCAGAACCTGTGTCATTTTAATTTGCAGATACATCCTCTAACCCTACTCCTCAGGGAAATTTTCTTACAGTCATGTATACATAAGTGGCTATAGCCACTCTTCTCTATTTTTATTTTTTCCCCTCATGAAATCCTATTATTTGTGTTTTTGCTCTATGAGATTTTTTTCACCAATTCTTTTGCCTATTATCTCTTATTTTCAATCTCTGTGTCATTGGAAATGTTTCTTGTACATGGTAGGGTTATGAATTTGGATCTCAGCATTTTGTATCTGATGATTCTCTCAATCAATTTATTTAATATTTTTTTGACTTCAAAAGTCATGGTTTGGGGAATCTAGACAAGTTTTCTGAGCACTGTAATAGAATTTTCTTTATTATTTATTTTATTCAAAAAAAATCAAAATTTGCCTGCCAATTTTCTGCCTTCATTAAATAGTTTACTCCCCTCAATTGACATCATAATACTCTTTCATTCTTCACTCCAAAAATATATATAGGTAGCATAACTACTAAGGTCCAGGATATCCATAGATAATTATCCATAGGGTAATTAGTTCAAAAAATGAATTATTATCCTTACTGAGCTTATAATCTAGTGATGTAGACAAGTATCATATAAACCCATAAGTAAACATCTGAAAACAAATTTTAAGGTATGCCTCAAAAGAAAATAAGTGAGTACAAGAGAAAATTATAGGTAGAGTAGTGGTGTAGTAGTTGTAAATAATATGGTAGTGAAAGCTTCTCTGAAAATTGAAATTTAAGTTGAAAGTGAAAGATGGGTTGGACAGGTCAAGATTTAAGTAGAGTATTGTTCCAAACAGAAGAAAAAGCTTACAAAGAGAGTAACCTGCTCAAGGAATTGAAAGGAGGTCACTGCAACTAAAGCAAGCTTGAATGTGATTTAAATGTGTCCCCATATTTCCTGCAGTGGAAACATTATTCTCAAAATCATATGTTAACTGGAGTAAGGACTATGAGACATAATCAGAATTAGATAAGGTCGTCTGGTTAGGGACCACTTGATGAGACTGTTGGCTTTATAAAAAGCGAAAGAGGAACCTTAGCAGGCTTGCTGTTGCCCTCGTGACATGTCATGCCCTGTGCCATCTCAGGAACCTGCTGAGAGACCTCATTAGCAAGAAGGCCCTTTTCATAAGCAATCCCTCAACATTGGACTTTCTAGCTTCCAGAACTGTGAAAAATAAATGTCTTTTCTTTATACATTACCCAGTCTCGGGTATTCACTTACAGCAATGAGAAACAAAGATAAAGTTGTATAAGAATGGAGTCTTTAAAAGCCATTGTCATCTTTAAGAAGAGAATAATATCTGAATTTCATGTTAAAGGGGTTATTCTATATGCTGTTTGAAAACAGACTGAAAGTGGGTGAATCATGGGTGTTTATAACACAAAATGTTAGTATTATCTAAATCAAGGGTCAACAAACTTTTTCCATAAATGACCAGATAGTAAATACTTTAGACTTTGCAGTCCACAGGGTCTCTGTTGTAACTAACCTACCATTGTAGCATGTAAATAGCCATAGACAAAATGTAAATAAATGAATATGGTTGTGTTTTGATAAAATTTTATTCACAAGAACAGGCAATGGGGCTAAATTTGTGCTGATCTCTCATCTATACATTTAGAAATTCCTTACACTTTCCCTAAATAATCATCACTAAGATACTAATCTTAAAGTTCTGTGATATATCCCTTAGTCTGATCACAGTGACTGGCATATAGCAGGTACCTAGTAAATACTTGATGAAAGAATAATCAATGTAGAGAACCATAATATTTAAATTTATCTAATCAGAAAGCAAATTTGTTTATTCACACCCTTGGCTTGGTGCCACTAAGCCAAATTTCTGCCCATACAAGATTATATTTCAAAATTACTAATGGTAAACAATACTGGACAACTAGCTTTATAAGGAATGTATTTCAAATTTGCCTTGGTTTGTATTCCTCTCTAAAATCCTACATTTTCTTATCAATGGAGTGAATCTACAATTGATAAACTTTATTCTCTTGTCTTAGAGTATTTTACAGTTTACCTTTGGTATCAGGATATAGTTAAATAGATTTAAGCGCTTCGTCTTCTATTTGGTATGTAATATTTATATAATAATGTTATTTGTCTTATGATATTTAACTACTGGAAAATTGAACATATGGACCTAGTCAGCATCCTCAAAACCAAGGTTTTAGAAGAGCATGGAAAAGTCTGGTGCATTTATTACCAACAAGTGGAACAAATGTTCTGAATGATCTGAGTGACAAGACCACAAACAGAATACACGATTAGTAAATAGGACATTGAAGGTTGAATAACTCTGAATTGGGGATGAGTTTAATATCAAAGGCCCATTACCCCTTAAAAAAAAAAACACTCACCTTTATGGTTATTATGAACTGTCAGTTGTGAAGATGAAGGGTGTTTGCGAATCTGGGATGAATATTGGAAAGATGTTGCAATGTTTAGAAAACCTTAACCCATGTAAACCTTTCTCAGAGTTTATTCCTCTTTTTATTTTAAAAATGGGTATAGTTCAGGGTTAAGTATACAAATGGTTGTTATACAGGTAAAGTTTGGGCCTCACTTTAGTACGCTCTTCACCTGGTTTAAGATCAGGTACCCTTATTGATGAAATGTGCTCTTACTCCCCTGGCAGTTTCCCACTACTGCCAATCCCTTTATTATAGTATTATGATAATTGTTCAGGGTCCACTTATGAGTAAGAACATGTGTTACTCAGTTGTTTCTATGATAGATCACGCAGTATTATAGACTCTAAATCCATCCAAGTTGCTGCAAAATTCATAATTCTGTCCTTCGTTGTGGCTGCATAATATTCCACTGTGTATGTGTACCTCATTTTTTAATTCAGTCCACTTTTGTTGGGCAGCACGATTGGTGCCATGTTTTTTCTATTGTGAATAATGCTACAATAAAAATGCATGTGCAGGTATCTTTTTTATAGAGTGATTTGAGTTCCTCCAGGTATATTCCCACAAGGGGGATTGCTGGATCATGTGGAAGGTTGATTTTTTTAGATCTTTTAGGAATCTCCACACGGTTTTCCACAGAGGTTATACTAGTTTACAATCCCAACAACAGTATAGAAGTGTTCTCTTTTCTCTACATCCTCACCAGCATTTGTTATTTTTTGAGTTATTGATGGTGGTCATCCTGATTGGAGTTAGGTGGTATCTCAGAGTGGTTTTAATGTGCATTTCTTTGATGATTACTGAGGCTGAACATTTTTTTTTTTTTTTGAGTTGGAATCTCACTCAGTCACCCAAACTGGAGTGCAGCGGCTGTTCTCAGCCACTGCAGCCTCAACCTGCTGGGCTCTGGCTATCCTTCTCCCTCAGCCTTCCAAGTAGCTGGAACTACAGATGCATGCTACCACGCCCAACTAATTTTTCTGATTTTTATTGTAGAGATGAGGTCTTGCCAAGTTGCCCAGACGGGTCTCAAACCCGCAGGCTCAGGCAATTCACTCACCTCGGCCTCCCAAGGTGCAGGTTTATAGGCTAAGCCACTGAGCCGGCTGCATTTTTTTAATGTATCTGTTGACTGCTTGTATGTCTTCTTTTGAGAAGTGTCTATTCATGTCTTTTGCCCACTTTTTAATAGGCCTATTTGGTTTTTTGTTTGTTTGTTTGTTTGTTTTTGGCACTTTTGAGTTCCTTGTAGATCCTAGATTTTAGACCTTTGTCAGATATACAGTTGGCAAATATTTTTTCCCGGTGTCTCTCTGCTCTCATGATGGTTTCTTTTGCTTTGCAGAAGCTTTTCAATTTGATGAAGTCCCACTTATCTATCTTATATCTTATGGCATGGGCATTTGAGGTTTTGATCAGAAGTTGGTTACCAGTTCCAATTTACAAGAGGGTGTCTCCTGTTATTGTCTAATGTTCTTATAGCTTGAGGTTTTACATTTAGGTCTTTGACCTTTGATCCATTTAGAGTTAATTTTTGTGTATTGTAATGGGTTGGGATCTTGTTTTAATATTCTGCATGTGGTCAGCCAATTTTCTCAGCACCATTTACTAAATGATTTCTCCTCTCCCCAGTGGTTGTTAGTTGAGGTTTTGTTGAAGATGATTTGGTTAAGAAATTGAGATTTTGCTTCTACCATCTCTATCCTGTTCCATTGGTCTATATGCCTATTCTTGCACCAATACCAGGCTGTTTTGATTATTGTAGACTTATAATAAAGTTTAAAGTCTGGAAGTGTGATACTTCCTCCTTTATTTCCTTTGCTGAGTATTATTATGGCTATTCATGGCCATTTATATTTCCATATGAATTCCTGTATTGTTGTTTTCAGGTCTGAGAAAATGATGTTGGTGTTTGAATGGGTATTGCATTAAATCTGTAAATTGAGTGGGATGAACATCTTAATAATGTTGATTCTTTTCATCCATATGCATGAAATTGTTTTCCATTTATTTGTGTCATCTTTGCATTCTTTGAGCAGTGTCTTGCCATTTTTGTTGTAAAGATCTTTCACTTCTCTGGTTAGGGAGATGCCAAAGTATTTTATCTTATTTGCTGCTATTGTGAATGAGATTGTGCTTTTTATTTGGTTCTCTGCCTGTTTATTGTTGGTGTATAAGAATGTGTCTATCTTTTGCAAGTTTATTTTGTACCCTGAGACTTTGCCAAATTCCTTTATCAGTGCAAGAAGTTTTCTTGACAGATTATTTTGGATTTTTGAGGTATAGAATCATATCATCAGCAAAGAGGGATTACTTGACTTCCTATTTTCATACCCCTGATTTCCTTCTCTTGTGTAATTGTTCTAGGTAAGACTTCCAATACTATGTTGAACAGGAGGGGTAAAAGTGGACAGCCTTATCTTATTCCATTTTCCAAGGAAATGCTTCCAATGGAATATACTCCAAGATAGACCACATCCTCAGCCATAAATCAAGCATAAACAAATTTCATAAGATTAAAATACTGCCATGCACCTTCTCAGACCATAGTGGAATAAAAATAAATATCAACACCAACAAAATTATCCCCAAATCCACATAGACATGGACACTAAGCAGCATTATGCTGAACAACTCCTGGGTCAACATGGAAATCAAAGCAGAAAGTAAAAGAGTTCTGAAAACAAATGAGAATAAAGACACACCTTACCAAATCCTCTGGGTTGGCATGAAAGCAGTACTGAGTGGGGAATTTGTTTATTTGTGAACACACATCAAGAAAATGGAAAACTCACAAGTTAATAGCATAGCAAATCACCTAAGGGAGCTGCAAAGACCAGACCACCAAAATCCTAACTTCAGCAGAAATATCCAGATCACCAAAGTAAAATCCCAAATACAGGATATAGAAGATAAAAATATCGTAGAAAAAAATCAACAAAACAGAAAGCTGGTTAATTGAAAGGATAAACAAGATTGACAGACCCCTAGTAAGAGTGACCAAGAAAAAGAGAGAAAAAACAAAAGCCCAACTAAACACAATCAGAAATGCAAAAGATCAAATCACAATGGACCCTGAAGAAATACAAAAAGTTATCAGCGATTACTATGCAAACCTGTATAGAAACAAACTTGAAAACACAAATGAAATGGAAGACTTTCTGACATCACACAACCTCCCAAGGTTGAAACAAGAAGAAATTTTGACATTAAATAGACCAATCACAGTCCAAGAAATCAACTCCATCATAAGAAAACTACCCACAAAAAAAGTCCTAGATCAGATGGCTTTCCAGCAAAGTTTTACAAAACATACAAGGAGGAGCTGATACCAATGCTGCTGAAAGTATTCCAAGCAGTTGAGAAAAACAAAATTCTCCTCAAATCATTTTATGAAGCTAATATCATACTGATACCCAAACTGGGTAATGATTCAACAAAGAAAGAGAACCACAGACCAATATCCCTAATGAACATAGATGAACATAGATGCAAAAGTACTCAACAAGATTCTAGCAAATCAGATCCAACAACACATCTCAAAAATCATCCACCATGACCAAGGATCCCCAGGTTGCAGGATTGGTTCAACATCCACAAGACCATAAATGTAATTAAATACATCAACAGATATAAAAATAGGTCACATGATTCTATCCTTAGACACAGAAAAAGCTTTTGATAAAATTCAGCATCACTTCTTGATAAAAAGCCCTTGAACACCTAGGCATAGAGGGAACATATCTCAAAATAGTAAGAGCCATCTATAATAAACCCACAGCCAACATATTGCTAAACAGACAAACATTATTCCTTTTTTTGTTCAGATTAAAGTATCATACAGGAGGCACCACATGGTCGATAAAAACTTCTAGAATTCTGCCAGCCACACTGTACTATTTTCTCACTATATTCTTTGAGAGTCTCCACAGCTGTGAGCACTGCTTTCTTTACTTGTAAGAAAAACATCACTATCAATTCATAGTAAGTTAGTATAATTAAAACTAATTTTTCAATTTTTAAAGATTTATTTATTTATTATAAAGACGTGGGGAACAATTCAGGGTTAGGTATACAAACATTGATCATGCAGGTACCCTTGTTGATGACGTATGCCCCTCCCTCCCCTAAGTTTCCCTCAACTGCCAGTCCCACCCCCCACCTCACCCCACCCCCGTCCCCTGACAGTTTTCCACTACTGCCAATCGCTTTCTTATAACTTTATAATTGTTCAAGTTTACCTTATGAGTGAGAACATATGGAACTCAGTTCTTTGTTTCTGTGATAAATCAATGAGTATGATTGACTCCAAATCCTTCCAAGTTGCTGCAAAGTCCATATATTTGTCCTTTATGACTGCATGATATTCCATTGTGTATATGTACCACATTTTTGTTATCCAGTCCAGCTTCAATGGGCAACAGGGTTGGTTCCATGTTTTTGCTATTGTGAATAGAGCTGCAACAAACATACATGCGCAAATAACTTTTATGTAGAAATATTTGAGTCTTGAGAAGCTTTTTTCTTGGTTTTGTTTTCAAATTACAAAACAAATGCACTTTTTATAGTAGAAACATTGGGAAATGCACAAGTGTAAAAATAAAGCAATAATATCACTATGTAGACAAAGCTAGTTTTATACAAAATCAGTATCATGCTGGAATCATTGCTTTGTGATCTGCTGTATAAAACTTTATAACATAGAGTACACATGCCATTAACAATCTTCTAAATGTAATTCCTAATGGTTCTATCAAAATGAATTTGACTAAACACATGTCTTTGGACACATTGATTGACTCTAGATTTTTACTGTTATAACAGTATAAAGAATATTTTTGAATATATTAATTTTCTAATGTTTTCATACTATAGATTACCAAAATTAAACTTTAAACTATAAGCTATATAGATATTTTCAAGTTCTTGACACTCACCTCCAAATTACCATGCAGAGAATTAATAATGTACTTGACCCAGCTATCTATTGTTTAAATAGCCAAAAATATCTAATTTTAATTTGCTGTGCTTTTACTTTTCATTAGTTGAATTATTTCCTCAAATATTGTCATTGATATTCTATACTTATAAATTATTGGTCTTTAGTTTTCCCTTATTAGCACATTTATTTTGTATAGCTATAATTTTATTGACCTTTCATCTTTTATATACATTGATATATTGAAAATATTTTCTGTTTTTATGTTTTAATTATTTATGAAATTGCCATATATGCAGAATTTCAAATTCTATGCAGTAATAGTTCACATTTGTTTAGTTTTACTATGTATTTCAGCAAAATTATTAACACACACTATTTTATTTAATCTTTAAACCACCACTAAAATGCATACAGATAATTATTCTTATTTTCAGATGAGGAAACTGAGGCACAGAGAGCTTCAGTGTCTTGCCCAAAGTCACATAACCAATTAGTAAGTGGTAAAGTGGCCTTTAAACCTAGACAATCTCACTTCAGAGCCCAGTTTGGTAATTATTTTATTTTCTATTTTTCTAGGCATTTGCCTAGAAAGCCCTGAGTCACTCTAATAATGAATAATTTTTTCTTACACTTTTCTCTTTTCCAAACTTTCCAATTTCCTGTTTTCAATTCTCTTTTTCATCTTATTTTCTTTCTTTCTTTCTGTTCTTTTTCTTCTTCTCCAACTCTTTTATTCTTTTTATTCATCTGCAATTTATGCTGCATTGTGGTATAGGGTAAGATTGCAAGTTTGTTTTTCAATTAGTTAACCAATTATGCCTGAAGTACTTATTAATAAATCTAGCACTTTGTCATTGGTTTTATTTATTTTATTTTATTTTTTAATAAAGATGTCAGGTACAATTCAGGGTTAGGTGTACAAACATTGATTATGCAGGTACTCTTGTTGATGAGGTCTGCCCCTCCCTCCCCTAGCAGTTTCCCTCAACTGCCAATCCCACCTCCGCCCCTGGTAGTTTCCCATTACTGCCAAATACTTTCTTACAGTATTATAATTATTCAAGGTCCACTTATGAGTGAGAACTCTGTTTTAAATGCTATCTTTATCATATGGAAAATAGATATACTTGGATATATAATTTATTTTACTGTTCTGTCTCATTATTATTATTATTATTATATCAATACCATGTGATTTAAATATTTTAGTTTTGCAATATTCTATAATCTGAGAGTGCAAATGCTTTACCACAATACTTTTTTATTTTTTATTTATTTTTTTTTTTGAGTTGGAGTCTCACTCGGTCGCCCAGACTGGAGTGCTGTGGTCGCTCCCGGCCACCGCAGCCTCAACTTGCAGGGCTTCGGCGATCCTTCCGCCTCAGCCTTCCGAGTAGCCAGAATTACAGGCATGTGCTACCACGCCCGGCTGATTTTTTTATTTATTGTAGAGATGAGGTCTCGCTGCCCAGGCGGGTCTCGAACCCGCGGGCTCAGGCAATCCACTCACCTCAGCCTCCCAAAGGCGCGGGATTACAGGCTGAGCCACCGAGCCCGGCTACAACAATACTTTTCAAAAATTATTTTGACTACTATTGATCATATGTTCTGCCATATAAACTTTTTCTTGCTTGATTATCAGTTTTCAAATGATGATTTCCTAGTGCTCCAAATGTAAGCAATGCGAGTATATTTAGTTTCTTGGTATTATATACTGATGAACTTTTAAATACTGATGTGTTTTAATATCTTATTGACACTCAAATCTTTGGACAGTGGGAGCCTCTTTAAATGTTATCCTGGATCACTTTTAATCAAATTATGAAAATCTTTAATAACCTTCATCACGTCTATGATCCAGACACATTTTCTACATTTTTATCCCAAATCAGGATTCAATCATATCTTCAAGGATGCCTGGTTAACTTTGTTATTGAGTTCATGATCTGAGCATTAAGAGTGTTCTTTACTATTGCTTTAGTCATGGTTTCAAGTATTCTTTTCACAAGCCAAAAAACAAATCATGAGTTCATGCTGAAATTTCTATTCAAATGTGGAATTATACTCCTTGGCATATGTAATGTGATTTTAAATCTGATCTCTTCTTTGATGATGAAAATCTTTATTTATTTGCATAATTAATTTATCTGAACACACACACACACACCCCCACACACCCACACGGTTACAAAGTTAGAGTGCATTTGTTTTATTTTTACAATTATTTTTATCTTTAGCATATAATTAAGAACATGCAATAAAATTTTAAAGTCATTTGAAGTATTTCCTCTCTGTATCATTTTACCAACAACCCAATTCAAAGATTAATTTGTTAATTTTGTTTTTCATAATTACCAAGTCCTTTTTAATTATATAATGTAATTTTATTTCAAAAGTCCGTGCATTCACATGTTATTAAGGTCAAGCCTACAAAATAAAGTGTATTAGAAAAGTCTAATTTCTACCCCTGCCTCTGCCTCAAAGTTTATTAAAATGTCTAACTTCTACCAATATTTCTGCCTCTCTCTATTTTAAAAAAATGACAAAATATAATTTTTCTTTCATTTTTAAATAAAGATGCATATATTATACACACACACACACACACACACACACACACACACACACATATGTTGTGAAATTTTACTTTCCAATTGGTAATGTCCAAGAGTGTGTATTTGAAGTTTCACCAATAGTGTGTTTTAACAACTTTTTGAACTTTGGCAATCTGAAAGAAGAATAATGGTCTTTTAGTTTAGTTTTTAGATTTCATTTATTTATACACACATATAAATATAAATATAAAATATATGGTTCCTTCTGTCTAGATTAAGTGGTATCACACTATACAAAAATGTTTTCAATTTTTTTTACTTAATAATATATCCCAAAGAATACATAATACCAGTTTATAAATATATTTTTATTGATGGACATTTGGGTAAGTCATGTACCAGGACCAATCGTGCTATAATAAGAAACTTTGTGAATTTGGGAGGTTCTTTTTGCACTCCAGGCTAGAGTGCAGTGGCACACTCATGGCCACCACAGCCTCAACCTGCTGGGCTCAGGCGATCCTTCTGACTCAGTCTTCCAAGTAGCTGGAACTACAAGCACGCACCACCATGTCTAGCTAATTTTTTTATTGTAGAGATGAGGTCTTGCCAAGTTGCCCGGGCTGATCTCAAATCCCTGGTCTCAGGCAGTCCTCTTGCCTCCACCTCTCAAAGTGCTGGGATTACAGGTGTGAACCACCACACCCGGCTGTGAATACAGATTTTACTTTACTTTTGGAATGTATTATTGTGATAAATTGCTAGAAGCAAGATTGCTGGGTCAAAGATATATGCATATGCTACTAAATTGTTTGTGAAATTTTACTTTCCAATTGGTAATGTCCAAAATATATCTTTGAAGTTTCACCAATAGTGTGTTTTAACAACTTTTTGAACTTTGGCAATCTAAAAGAAGAGTAATACTATTTTAGTTTAATTTTTAGATTTCATTTTTTCTTATTATGAGTGAGGTTGAGCATCTTTTTATAAGTTAAGAGCCATTTTTTTAGTTTCTCCCATTTTCTTATAAGATTGTCTTGTTCTTTTTTATTATTTAGAAATTCTTTTAATGTTAAGATTACTGACTCTTTTGGTGTGATTTGCAAATAATTTGCAAAGTGTGTTAATACATGCAAAAATTATTTATATGATATATGTTTATATCATATAATATATATTTTATACCATTCTATAGTAAATTATATTACCACATATATGTGCATAGAGATCATATTGTATATTATATCATTATATATGCTTACTTACCCATTTCCTGATTATAAAAGAATTAATCCATATTTTATTCCACTATATGTAAGGTTTTATTTTTAAATCTCTGATTTAATTTTTGGGGGGAGGTATATAAGGTAAGGAATAGACTAGTTATTATTTTTCATTTGGTTATTCATACATTCCATTACCATTCATCCAAGATTTCATCTTTCCTCCACTGGTATGAAATACTATGGTATTGTATATTAAATTTTCATATGCAAGTGTGTCTATTACTGGTTCTGTTCACAATGTTTTAATCAGAGAGATTTTTGCTATTTTTGCTTTTTGTGCTTGCAAATGTAGTTTATAATTAACTTGTCTGGAAAAAATGTGAAGTTTTTTAATTGCTGTCCTATGATATTTATATATCAACTTATGTATAATATACTTTTAATGATGTTGAATGTTCCTTCCAAGATCATGGTATATTTTCTATTTGTTCAACTGTACCTTTGTGTCCTTCAGGATTATTTTATAATTTTCCTTATAAAATTCTGCATATTTTCCTTAACTTTTATTTTTCCTATTATAGATTAGGTCTTCTGTTTTGCTATATCTTTCAGATAAATTTTTGAGTTAATCTTTGCCTATGTTGTAAGGAATGGGTCTAACTATTATTTTGAATAGAATATCCAGTTATCTCAGTATCTTTAGTTGGAAACTATTCTTTTCCCCATTGAATTGTCCTGGTGCCCTTGTCAAAACTCATTTGACTCTAAATATAAGAGTTTATTTATAAACAAACTCTCAACTGTGTTCTTTTAATCTATATGTCTATCTTTAGGCTAGAATACACTTACTAAATCTGTGTACAAAGTATTGGAGTCAGGAAGCTTGAGTCCTCTAACTTTGTTGTTTTTAAATTGTTTTGGCTATTCTGGGTGACTTGTATTTCCACAGTGGTTGCTTTTGAATATGTAATTTGAAAGTAAGTAATGTTTCAAATTCTAATTTTTGCTGTAGTATAATTTTTAGTTGTTTCTTTTTATTTTATCAAGAAATCAGTTATAAACTTTCTCTCCTCTCTATTGTTTCTTATAACTCTCCCTAATTTTCCCCTTTCCTATTTCCACCACCAAAATTTCAAATCAGTGTTAAATAATAGTTGTGATTGCATGAATCCTTGTAGTATTCCTGACTTCAATTAGGGTTATTTTAAACACTTACTGTTAATTATGATGTTGGCCATACATTTTAGCAAAAGTTTTAATTCAAACTCTTCCCGGTTTATTAAAACCTTTTGATCAGGAATGAAAGTGACGTTTTCTTCAAACTTCTAAATCTTAATTTTTCTATCTCTAAAACTAGAAAATCAGGGCTACATTCTCTCCCAGTGTCCAGTCAAATTCTGGTTTTGAGGTTAGACAAGATTGTTTTTGTTTGTTTGTTTATTTTGCCCTGGCTTTTCTAACTAGCTCTGGAATATTTAACATGATCATTAATATTTTCAAACCTAAATTTCTCATTGATGGAGAAATTTGATTAGTGAATTCAATCCTGTAGTGTTTTAAAGAATAAAGCTATAATAAGTGAAACACCTGCCATATAATAAACAACAAAGAGACAGTAGCACTTAATTATTTTACTACTTACTGGGTTTTTCTATATCTTAAAAGCTATGGAGTGCTCTGCATTTCTCTTTTTACTACCTTGATAAATACTTATGTCCTAAGCTGAAGGGAGTGGACTTGTAAATTGCAGATTGTTAAAGGGCAGTCTGAATTCTCCCAATTACATTTTTTAGCGTTTATTTATGGAAGTAAATCTGCCACACAGTAGTAAATATGAGAAAACTCAGCCATGGAATTAAGATAAGCTTTTGTGTGCTGTTCATATAACCCAACATCAAAATAAGTTGAATATTCAAAATAGATTTAGAGAGAACATAGATTTGAAAGGAACATAAGTGGGCAATGAATTCACTCTCAAACACAAAGCACCACTATTTATTCTGTGATTTCATTGTGACATATTTTATTCTACTATTTCTTATACCCCTTTATCTATGCATCTCTTAAAGTAATTGATAATTGCTTACCATGAATTTAATAACCTATGTAAATCTCTCATGTCTCCCATTAGACTGAGACATCCTTGGGTCAAGCATTATGTGATATTCGAATCAGTATTTGATTCCTGGTGAGTACAAAAGAGTGAATACATAGTTCTATAGTTGAATGGATGAAAAAATGGACAAACCAATACATTAATTAGTGATTTCTCTCTCCCATGTCTCTCTATCTTTCTTTCCTTTCTCTAATAAATTTTGCTTTAAAACTAAAAACAAAACAAAAAACACTTCCTTCCTGCGTTTCTCATTCCATTTCCATTCACTAAGTTTAAATATAGAGGAGGGAAAATAATGTATAGTCATGTAAACAGTTACCCCAGGAATCACTTAGGTTTCCCAGCAAGACTTAGTTCTATTATTATTGATATCAATTTTAAGCACATCACTTATTAATTAATTAGTTTAGCTAGGCCAATCTGATTATACTGTATTTGAGGAGGTATACAAAGACTGAAATATTATATGCATATTATAATGTATATAATGTAAATTATATAACTTTTTCTGGAATTTGTAACTCACTAACCCATCTTGAAAAGCTAGTTTGAAACAGTACAGGGAACCTCTCAGTGTCACAGGAGAAATAATTATTGGAGACCCACTGCTCATTTTTCTTTTTTCTTTTTTTCCCCCAGACATGTGAGTATCCTCAAATCCCACCACAACTCCTCCTGAGGCATGTTTGTCAGAGCGTTTACAGAGGTTCTAATTAATTCTTTGTAATTGCATAGTATTTTTTTTGCCTCCGTTTCTCATTGCTGTCCCAGCCTTGGAAACAAGATGTTCCACCTCTGGAGGCTGCCCTGGTAAAAGCCTATTAATAAATAATTAAGTTTGGAGACTCCTGCAGTGGTGAGTCATGACGGGAGATCACATGGAAGCTGTCTCCATGGCAACCCACCAACAGGACCTGCACTGCTTATTTCTCTTTTTGTATGTGTGGAGAGAGTGGAGGCAAAGGCATTGATTTAAAAGAGATTTGCTTTTTTGTAATTTTTTAAAAATTTCCTTTTGGAAAAAACCTGCCATTGATTTTAGAATTCAAGAAAGGCTATGTTTATTGCAAATGAAATGTGATCAGCAGTTGAGTGCGAAACCTTCTAACACCTCTTTTCCTTATCCCAAGCTCATCTGCTCTCTTCTAAATCTGCGTCTGGCCCCACTTCAACCCTGTCTTTCTAAGTGTACTAGTCCTTGCCATGATGTCATTACCGGGTACCTCTGCTTGCTCTGTCACTGACTCATGCTTAATGGTTCTCCACTTCTCTGCTTGTCCTGTATTAACTTGCTTTGCAGTGTAAACTAACATTATGTAAAATGGGAAGAGCATGGGTTTTTGAGTAAGGCAGGTATGGGCTCCATCCTCAGACTCTGCTCCTCACTAATCATGTGATTTAAGAAAATTACTGGATCGGGTGCGGTGACTCATGCCTATAATCCCAGCGCTTTGGGAGGCTGAGGTGAGAGGATTGCCTGAGCCTCTGGGCTCGAGACCAGCCAGGGCAGCTTGGTGAGACTTCATCTCTACAATAAATCAGAAAGTTAGCTGAGTATGGTGGTGCATGCCTATAGTTCCAGCTACTTAGAAGACTGAGGTAGAAGGATCGCCCAAGCCCAGCAGGTCGAGGCTACAGTGGCCGGGAGCATGCCACTGCCCTCCAGTCTGGGTGACAGAGTGAGACTTCAACTCAAAAAAAGAGAAAAAGAAAAAGAAATTACTGAATCTTTCTCTGTTTCATTGCCCATAAATAAAAAATAATAATCCTCTTCCAGGATTGCCAAGAAGCTTATGAGAGGCAGCATAGAGTAGTGGGTAAGAGTGTAGATTTTTACATTGTACAGATTTGAATCTTTTCTTTGTTTTTTACTCACTTTCTCTTTTAGGGAAAGTTACTTAATTTCACTAAGTCTTGGCTACTTATCGGAAAAGCTGATCAAACAATCATAAATTTATTTGAAACATTAATTTACAGAGATGCATGTAAAAGCCTTTGGCAAAAACTGTGAGCACTTAATATATGTCCATTACAATTATTAAAGGATATAGCATTATAGTATATGTGTGATAAATAAAGCTATTTTTATTATGATGAGTTATTTTGTGAGATAATGATATGATAGTCAATTTAAATGGGGTCAACTACGTGGACACAACAGAGCAGAGTCACTAAACTCTTGGGTCCTTGCCTACCTTGGCACTTGATTCTGCTTCAGATAGAACCTTTGACTTTCCAGAATATATCTAATCTCAGACTCCTTTCTTACAAAATCACAACTTGAACAGTGTCATCCCAGCATAGAGGTCATTTGTTCTGGATATTTTCTATTGTTCTCCATCCTATGCTTTGTTCTGTCTCAGGAGGCTGACACTTGCAGACTACTTGTCTTAGACTTGCTTTCTGGTAGTTTTCAGGTATATGAGACCACTAAGAAGGACACGATGAAAGCTACATGATTATTAGGGGCAAGGGGGACTAGGACTGGAACACCGGAGATTCACTGGGCTCTCTCTTGATACTCAGAAGTCTAATAATAAGTGGAAAGCTACAGCAACCCAATAAATACTAAACAATTGAGGACTGAGATCCTTCAGTTATAAAGTTATGGGACACTCTCCCAGGTAAAAAAAAAAAAAAATCTTGAACTGGTGAAAAAGGAAAGCTATGGTAATTAATGTCGATTTTGTGGTTAGCCATAGAAGTGACAATTACAGATCCATACATATTTTATATTACTTGATTTTTTTCATCTTTTCTTCCTATTTTAGATAAAGAATTCTGAAGTAGATCGAAGTAGATACCATAGCAATTTAAAAGATACGCATGTAATTGACATCACCCTATGGCAATTTGGTTGCTGATGAGACTTTTTCTTTCCTCTGTTTTAAGGATGAATATAACTATATGAATGAAAAGCAAGAAACAATGCAGCATGACAAAAAAGGGGAAGCTGAGCTGGTTCTCCAACACTTATACCACCTTTCCAAACCCCAGGGCTCTTCTTCCTCTGCCTTGCTCTGTGCCCCAAGAAGCTGATTCCTGCATACTCCTTGCTGCCGGTTTCAGGTTGGGTTTGGCCAATGGGAGGCATCAGCAAGAGATTGAAAGCTTAAAGTAGAGATAAGTAGGTAGGGAGGAGCTTGGACTATCACTGCCCTGCTTCTTCTTTCACTCAACATCTGTGACAGATACCACCTCCTTCCATAGCTACAACTTTTGTCGGGCCACCATGCAGTGCTATGTCTCTGGATGCCTCACCATCAATATTTGCTTTTTAAACTGTGCCAATTCCTCTATATGTGATCCTTTCGCTGAAATATTTCAGTAAAACCAAATTCTGCTTCCTATCAAGGCTACAAGTCACATTGAAACTACTCCTAAACACTGATCATGTGTCGGTGCCTTCTATTTCTGTATTGCCTACACATAGTAGGTTCTCCATTAAGGACTTTAAAATAGAAGATTTTAGAATTAGAGTTGCTTAGACTATCTAAAAAGAGATCAGTCAGAGCATGGACATAATTCAGGGTGACCATGACTCCCGTTTGATATGAAAATCTGTAGGTAAGTACAGGAATCTTGGCTTTTTTCATCTTTCAATGTCATCAATCACAATCATATTAAAAGAAATCAACCACAGTCAGAGGGTTCATCACTGTTGAGACTATTCAAATTTTCTTCCTAGGTTGACATAACATCTGTATGTCTGGAGTGAGAAATAATTGCCTATGGCTTCTAAAAAGTACCAGAAATGTTGGAAATAATGCTTTAAGATCCATTGGAACCATTGGTCCCCTGAACAATGAGAGTTGCCACTAGAGAACGCCTCTGCTCAATCCTAGCATCAACATAGCAGATTCCTCATAGGCAAAGTCTCTGCAGGCTGTTCTTCCTTACCACTTCTCTGAGATAAAATTTTTGTAGCCACTGTTAATTTTTTGCTCTGCCCTCTAGACATCACTTCCATCTTATTTGTGCTATATTTGTGTCTACAAATCCTACAGGACAGGACAACTCAAAAAAATTTTTTTAACTGCCATAAGACTCTGCTTCTTCTCCTTTAATTTCCACGAATATTTCATTTCCTGCTTTGGGAAACAACCTCTTGTCTCTCCCTGCCATCTGGACTTTTTAGTTTAACACTTCAGTTTTAGAAACTTATCAATTCTCTATGCTTTTTGCGGGCAGAGTTTTGACTCAAGTGACCTGTCCTCTATTCCACATGTCTGCAATTCTGGCTAAATTTGTTCTCCTGTCTTGGTATTTTCTGTGATTTCTGAGCTCTTCTATTGACTTTCCATTCCTGTTAGCCACTGTGTAGTTTATAAACAGGTTGACTGAGAGGTTTTACTTAAATTAATGTGGTTTCACCTCAAATGAATACTTAGAAGCAGCAGATGAAATGTTAGTTCTCAGAAATGCAATAGATGTAAATCAGATTAATTGTCTTACTAACTCTGAGAACATCCGGGGATCTCATTTCCTGCCCAAGTCGTTGGAATTTTCGTGTTAACTTTTGGCAGGTAATGTGGTAGGAGCCAGTCATTTATCACCAATAGCTACACTGAAAACATATCAGTTTGAATATTGTGACAGGTAGATTGGACTCTGCTTTCCAGTAAAGCACATTCCAGTAGCCTTATTTTTTGTGTGTGCTTTTACTCTCTCCCCTATTCCAGAAGGGTTTTCACATGTGAGCATGGGGTACACAAGAGATTCTTTTTCTTCTGTCCTTGCTCTAGGGGAAAAAAAAGACCATGTACCTAATAGATTCTCTCTTTAATAATATATAATTTCAAGAAAGGAATTTTATGATAGGCTACCATTTTTTACTTATCCTAAGGTTCATTGAGCTTGCTTCAAACAGAGATTAGCAGTATGGTAGTTTTGTAATTAAAAGCAGAGAAAACAAATGTTCATATAAATATGTGTAAACTAATGATTATAGCAGCTTTATTTATAACAGCCAAAAGCTAGAAACATTCGTGTGTCCATCAACAGGTGAATGGATAAACAAATTGTGGTTTTAACTATATGGAGAAACACTATATTTGACAATAAAAAATGATTTATGAATGCAATGTAGGTGAATTCTAAAGTAATTATGCTAAGTGAAAGAAGCCAGAAAAAAAAATACATACCATATTATTTCATTTATATAAAATTCCAAAGAATACAAAGGAATCGAAAGCATTCCAAAGCAGATTAGTGGTTGCCTGGGATAGGCAGGAGGAAGAGATGACAAAAGGGCATGCAAAGGCTTTTAGGCTTGATGGATATATATTTATAATCTCAATTATGGTGATGATTTCACAGATATGTACATATGTCAAAACTTATCGAATTGTACACTTTAAAGAAGTTCAGTTTATTGGATGTCAATAAAAATTTAAAACAACAACAACCAACATTTGGAGTCATACTCTCTAGGTTCAAATCTTGGCTCCAACACTTCTGAACTGAGCTTGGCGATTTATTCAATTTCCTTATGTCTGCTTCCTTAATTGTGAAAGAAGAATAATATCCTAATTTATATTTTTTTGTAAACGTTGGCTATGTTGACCATGTGGAACACTTGAAACAAGTTCTCACACTATAGCAAGTCCTCAGTAGTGTTACTTTCATGTTTATGATGTGTCTGGCACGTGGCTTCCAATTTATTAATGCTATCTCCTTTGACCCCCAAATAATCCAGTGAAGAGCTCATACTTATCACACAGAGCTAGAGACTGATGTCTTGTGTCATGCAGCCAATGACAAAACCCTAATTACTTTCCTGGCCTGTCTGACTCCAAATCCCTCATGTTGTCTCTCTAATAAGCCACAAATCCAACCCACAGCCCAGAATGATCTTTGTAATGCACTCTGCATCTTTGACATATTCTTAGTAAAATGGGGAAGGAAAAGTGAGTTTCTGATGGCTTTCTTCAGTTTTCTGATGGCAACTATGATTTTCTGGATTGTGCTGGCCAAGGAACTTCCTAGCCTTGGTGTATTCAGTGTCTACAACTAAACTCTCTGCAGGTTTTTTTGTATGTTTGTTTTGTTTTGTTTTTTAGTCAGTATTTTTTATTTTGATATTGTGGGGTACAGTTAAGGGTTAGGTATACAAATATGCTTCATTTAGGCCCCCTTGTGATAACAGGTGACACCCCGTCCCCAGACAGATGTTTACTACCATTAGTCCCATTCCCCCCCCACATAGTTTCCCACCACTGTCAGTCATTTTCTTATGGTAGTGCGTTGGATGATCAAGGTCCACGATATGAGTGAGAATATGTGATACTCAGATCTTTGTTTCTGTGAGAGGTCACTCAGTATTATAGACTCTAGCTCCATCCAGGTTGCTGCGAAATTCATGATTTAGTTCTTTTTTATGGCTGCATAGTATTCCATCGTGTATATGTACCCCATTTTTTTAATCCAGTCCTCTTTTGATGGACAGCGTGGTTGGTTCCAGGTTCTTGCTATTGTGACCAATGCTGCGATAAACATTCGTGTGCAGGTATCTTTTTTATAGAGGGATTTGAGTTCTTCAGGGTATATTCTCAGTAGGAGGACTGGAGAGTCATATGGGAGGTTGATGTTTAGAGCTTTTAGGAATCGCCACACTGCTTTCAACAGAGGGTACACTAGTTTACACTCCCACCAACAGTGTAGGAGTGTTCCCTTTTCACCACACTCTCTCCAACAGCTATTATTTTTTGAGTTATTGATAATTGCCATTCCGACTGGAGTTAGGTGGTATCTCAGTGGGGTTTTGATTTGCATCTCCCGGATGATTAGTGAGGTTGAGCATTTCTTCATGTGTTTGTTGGCTGCTCAGATGTCTTCCTTTGTGAAGTGTCTGTTCATATCTTTTGCCCATTTTATAATGGGGTTGTTTGTTTTTTTCTTTTCATCACGTTTGAGTTCCTTGTAGATCCAAGATGTTAAACCTTTGTCAGACCTGGAGTTAGCAAATACTTTTTCCCAGTCTGTAGGCTGTCTTCCTGCTCTCTTGATGGTTTCTTTGGCTTTGCAGAAGCTTGTCAGTTTAATGAGGTCCAACTTGTCTATCTTATCCTTTGTGGCCTGTGGGTTTTGAGTTTTGTTCAGGAATTGGATGCCAGTTCCAATTTCCATGAGGCTATGTCCTTCATTTTCTAACGTTCTTATGGTTTGAGGTTTTACATTTAGGTCTCTGATCCATTTGTAGTTAATTTTTGTGTATGGGGATAGATAGGGGTTCTGTTTCAATCTTCTGCATGTGGTCAGCCAGTTTTCCCAGCACCATTTACTGAATAGGTTCTCCTCTCCCCAGTGATAGGTAGTGGAGGGTTTGTCGAAGATGAGTTGGTTGAGAAATTGAGGTTTTGCTTCTGGAATCTCAATTCTATTCCATTGATCTATATGCCTGTTCCTTTACCAATACCAAGCTGTTTTGATGATTGTAGCTTTATAGTAAAGTTTGAAGTCTGGTAATGTGATACTACCTGCTTTGGTTTTTTTTTTGCTGAGGATTGTTCTGGCTATTCTTGGTTGTTTGTGTTTTCATATGCATTCCTGTGTTGTTTTTTCTAGATCTGAGAAGAATGTTGCTGGTAATTTGATGGGTATTACATTGAATCTGTAGATTGCCTTAGGTAAGATGGACATCTTCACAATGTTGATTCTTCCAATCCATGAGCATGGGATATTTTTCCACTTGTTTGTGTCATCTTTGATTTATTTGAGCAGAGTTTTGTAGTTTTCATTGTAAAGGTCTTTCATATCTCTGGTTAGGAAGATGCCAAGGTATTTCATTTTTTTGTGGCTATTTTGAATGGAATTGTGCTTCTTATTTGGGTTTCTGTTTGTTTATTATTGGTGTAAAGAAATGAGATTGTCTTTTGCACATTTATTTTATATCCTGAGACTTTGCCGAAGGCCTTCATCAGTGTAAGGAGGTTTTTGACAGATTCTCTTGGGTTTTCAAGGTACACAATCATGTCATCTGCAAAGAGAGATAATTTGACTTTCTCTTTTCCTATTTGGATACCCCTGATTGCCTTCTCTTCTCTGACTACTCTAGCCAGGACTTCCAATACTATATTGAACAGGAGGGATGAGAGTGGGCAACCTTGTCTTGTTCCAGTTTTCAGGAGAAATGGTTCCAATTTTTGTCCATATAGGAGTTTGCTGGCTGTGGGTTTCTCATAGATGGCTTTTACTACTTTGAGGTATGTTCCCTGTATGCCTAGATGTTCGAGGATTTTTATCAAGAAGGGTGCTGGATTTTATCAAAAGATTTTTTCTGCATCTAATGATATAATCATGTGGTTTTTGTTTTTACATCTCTTGATGTATTTAATTACATTTATTGTTTTACAAATGTTGAACCAGCCCCAAGGATATAGCCTACTTGGTCATAATGAATGATTTTTGAGATGTGTTATTGAATCCGGTTTGCTAGCATCTTGTTGAGAATTTTGGCATCTATGTTCATCAAATGCATTGGCCTATAGTTCTCTTTTTTTGTTAGATCTTTACCTGGCTTCATTATCAATACGATGTTAGCTTCATAAAATGATTTGGGGAGGGTTCCATCTTTCTCAATCACCTGAAATACCTTCAGTAGGATTGGAATCAGTTCCTCCTTAGATGTCTTGCAGAATTCTGCTGGAAAGCCATCTGGTCCAGGACGCTTTTTTGGTAGGTAGTTTTCTTATTACATAGTCAATTTCCTTGATTATTATTGGTCTAGTTAGGGTCTCAATTTCTTCTTGTTCCAACCTATGTAGGTTGTGTGATGTCAGAAAGTTCTCATTTCCTTAAGGTTTTCAAGTTTGTTTCCATACAAGTGTACGTAGTAGTCTCTAATGATCTTTTGTATTTCTTCAGCGTCAGACGTGACTTCATCTTTTGTGTTTCTGATTGTGCTTATTTGGGTTTTTTCTCTCTTTTTCTCAGTCAGTCTAGCTAGGGGACCATCAATCTTGTTTATCCTTTAGAAGAACCAGCTTTTTGTTTCATTGATTTTTGTATTGTCTTTTTGTCTTCTATGTCCTGGATTTGGACTTTTATTTTGGTGATCTCAATTCTTCTGCTGAAATGAGGGTTTTTGTGGTCTTGCTTTTCCAGCTTCCTTAGGTGGCTTGTTAGGCTGTTAATTTGTGCTCCTTCCATTTTCTTCATGTGTGTTTGTAGGGATATAAATTCCCCTCTTACTACAGCTTTAAGGCATCCCAGAGATTTTGGTAAGATGTTTCTTCATTTTCATTTGTTTCCAAGTATCTTTTGATCTCTGTTTTGATTTCATCATTGTTCCAGGAGTTGTTTAGTATCATACTGTTTAGTGACCATGTCTTTGTGGGTTTTGGGGAGACCTTGTTGGTGTTAATGTTTATTTTTATTCCACTGTGGTCCAAGAAGGTGCATGGTAGAATTTCGGTCCTTTTAAATTTGCTTATGCTTGATTTATGGCAAATTATGTGGTTGATCTTGGAATACGTTCCATGTGGTGATGAGTAGAATGTGTATTTTCTGGTCTTTGGATGGAGTGTTCTGTAGGTATCAGTTAAGTCCATTTGACCCAGAGTCACACTGAGGTTCCAGATCTCGTTGCTGATTTTTTGTCCCGATGATCTGTCGAGGGTTGTGAGTGGGGTATTAAAGTCTCCAGTTATGATGGTGTTAGAGTCAATATCTTTCTTTAGTTTTCCTAGGAGTTGCTTTATAAAAGTTGGTGCATCTATTTTAGGTATATATATGTTTAGGATAGATATTTCTTGTTGATGGAGTGAACCTTTTATCATTATGTAGTAGCCCCCTGTATCTTTTTAAATTTTTGATAGCTTAAATGATATTTTTTCTGAAATTAGGATCGCGACTCCTCCTTTCTTTTGTGTTCCATTCACCTGAAAATTTTTTTCCCATCCTCTTACTTTGAGTCTGTGCATTTCCTTTCTAGTGAGATGGGTCTCTTGAAGACAGTATATTGTTGCCTGGTGATATTTTATCCATTTTGCCATTCTATGTCTTTTCAGTGGTGCATTTAGTCCATTCACATTCAGGCTAATTATTGAAATGTGAGAGTTCATCCCTATCATAGAGTTCTTATAGAGTTGTTCTTCCATTTGGTTTATTGTCTTTCTTTTGTTTTGGGGGTTGGTTCATGTGTATTTTATTCTTTTTCCTGTACTCTTGTGAAGAACGTTGCTCTTTTTTTCCTCTTTTCTTCTGTGTGTAGTACTTTCTTAAGTGTCATGTAGAGGTGGTTTGGTGGCAGCGTAAGTTCTTAGGGATTGGATATCTGGGAAAGATTTTAATTCTCCCTTGCTGATGAAGCTTAATCTGGCTGGGTAGGTTATTCTTTGTTAAATGTTTATATTTTAGGACTTTCAAGATAGGGCTCCAATCTCTCTTAGCCTGCAGGGTTTCTGTAGATAAATCTGCTGCTATTCTAATTGGTTTTCCATGGTAGGTGATCTGGCCTTTTTCTCTTGCTGCCTTTAGGATTTTTTTCTTTTATGCCTACTTTGTTTAGGTGAATTATTATGTGTCTAGAAGTTGGTTTTCTCATTTGTTGTCTTGCAGGGGTTCTCTGCATCTCTTGTGTTTGAGTTTTTGCATCATTGATTAAATAAGGGAAGTTTTCTTGAATGATCTCATGGAAGGTTTGTTCCAGTGTGGTCTTTCTGCCTCAGGAAGGCCAATTACTCTTAGGTTAGGCCTCTTGAGGTAATTACTCATCTCTTGAAGGTTTTTTTCTGTATTTTTGAGCTTCTTTTCTGTGTTTTTGAGAGTTTGGGTTAGTTCTATATTTTGGTCCTCAAGCTCTGATGTTCTTTCTTCTGCTTGGGTAATTCTGCTTTCCATGCTTATCAGTTTGTTATTTATTTCATTCACAGTATTCTTTATTACTGTTATCTCAGATATCAGCTCCTTTCTAGTTTCTTCTTGAGTCTCCTCAATTCTTTTTAATCTCTCCATTAATGTCTTGGTGCCTAGGTTTGTATTTTGAGACCAATAATTCTGGGGGTTCTCCATTGTTTGCATTCCGAAGTTAGTTTTCTCAGTGTCTGCCCTCCCATGAGTCTGGGAGAAACCCATATTCTTCTTTTGGTTTTTCTTCATTTGTGTAGGTTTTTCTCTCATCCTGCAGTGGCTAAAGTCCCTTGAGCTTTCATCTCCCACCTCTCCCCTCTGTTTTTGTTGCAGACAGCTAGCCTGTTGCCTTGGAGGTCTGTAACTCTTAGTTGTCTCAGTCTGTTCAGCTTAGGGGAGGGGCTTTGTCTCCTGTTTAATGATGTCACTGTGGGAACTGAGGTGGAGGCTGTGATAGGTGGGTGGGGTGATGCAAGTCTGCCTTGAAAATGGCAGAGGTGGTAGTTTTACTTTCACTTTTAGAGATGCTCGTGTGGGTCTGTAGATGGGACCAGCTGCACAGCTGGGCGCTGGATCTGAGGTGCCACCAGCAGGCTGGAGTGGAGGAGAGAGTCGGGTGTTCCCTCCTCTGTAACTGGGAGCCACCGATAAGCGCTTTACACAATCTTGGGGTTCTGCTCCCTTACACAGGCTTGAGGTGGCATGCTGAGTGCCTCAGCAAGGGTGGGTCTGGGGCTCCAGATCTCCAAAGCTCCAAAGGGCAGGTGGCCCTGGGTCCCTCACAGGGCACTTCAGCCAGAAATGGGACCGGTGTCTCTGAGGGGCGGGCGCCCAGAGCCTCCCTGGGTGACCGGCAGCTTGGTGCTGGGTGCTGGTCATGACGATGTAGCCAGGGAGGGAGCAGAGATCCAGGATTCAGGATTCCCCAGCCGGAGGGAATCACATATATTGTGGAGCAGCGGCAGCCGGGCCGCAATATCTGGCCTTGCGTGGGACCAAAAGTCCCCCGGCCTCGAACCAGTGCGGCTGGCGATGGGCAGGGGGCTGCAGGGAGAAAAGTAAGAGTGTTTTGGAGAACTCATGTTCAGAGAGTCTCTTGGATCCACCTATGTCGTCGCCATCTTCAGAAGTCCCCCCCCCCCTGCAGATTTTTTAAGGTACCTGGGTACTATGGGCAAGATTTTCAGGTCTTCAAATAGTTCCTTCCTTCCTCCCTTCCTTCCTTCCTTCCTTCCTGGTAAATGAGCACACAGGTGAGTAGAATTAGTTTAAGGTTAGTATAAGGCAAGAATTAGGGAACACAGAGACCAGATTAGGGGTAATTTCACACACATCAGGCTGCAGAACATTGACCTTGTCCTCCGCATTCATGTGTCCCAGACCTGCTTGCAGGAGAAGGTAACATGGTCAGAGTAGAAAGAGCACCAGACAAAGAAGGAGGACAGCTAGAGAAAGGTTCATATCCCATCATTTTTAATCCTCCCAGCACTGGACAAATCACTGTATTTCTCCAAGTCAAAATATTTTGTAAAACAACAATAATAACAAGCCTGCTTTGAATGACACCTTCTAATTTCATTCAGTATGTTTGCATACCTTAAAGCTTCTGTTTTTTAAAACAAGGTAAGTATGATTGTGTTCAGTAATAGAAATGGAAGTTCCAAAAGGTTAAATATTGCCTTTTAAAGTTAGCTAGTAGTATAACATCAATTAAACCCCAGCACACAAGGTCATTTACATTACAGAACTGAAGTGAAAATCAAGAAAGACATCAAATACAGAGACTGCTCTGTAAGTTGCCTGTTTAATAGAAAGATTTTTGGGAATCACTGAGATACATCACAGAGACCACTGGCTTTGGAATTGGGCTTTTCAAGTGCTGGTTCCAACTCTGTCACTAGATAGTTGAGTGCTTTGATAGTTTTGTTTAGCTTATATAAAACTCAGTTTCCTCATTTTGATTCAAATTATTTTCCTCTGAGTGATTACTAATATCTAATGATGCTTCTAAAGAATCAAACTCTTTTTTTATGGTCACCTGAACTGCCTCTGTCCCATTAAATTCAGCAGATTCCCTTCTAGAAGAGAGTTGGGAAAAAAATAAGAAGATGGGAATCAGAGGATGAACACTCAGTGAAAGGGTTTCAGAAAATATTAGGCCTACGTAATAACTCATCCTGTGTCAAGACTTCATTTTCTCTTTTTTAAGATGGAAAACTACTACTGTGAGCCCTCTTTACACTTTTTAAGCTTTAATCATCCCCATTACTTTGTCCTAGACATCCTCAAACCCCCAAAGTGTATTCTTTTTGTAAATGGGGAACAGGCTGAGGATGATGATTTGCTGATTCCAGACTAAGACTCGGGTGTTTGCTGGCAAAACTCTAGGAAGATGGTCTGAATTTAAAAATCCAGTTAATAGAATTACTGTAAATACTACTGAACTATTGGGCTGATGCATAAGCCTGTAGCGTTTTGCCCATGGACTGCAAATGTCGCATGATGGTTGACTGGTCACAGTTCCTCACTTTTGCTAATTCTCGAGTTGACTGATATGGACAATTGTGGATTAAAGCATTTAAATGGTCTTCATCAAATTGCAATGATCTTCCTGAACATGGGGAATCACTCAGGTCAAAGTGGCCCTGTTTTAAATGACAAAACCATTTTCTAGCCATGCTTTCCCAGTAGCATTCTCCCTATACACAGCACAAGTATTTCGAGCCACCTCTGCTGCCTTTACCTCACTGTTAAACAGAAGAATATGTTGGAAGTGTCTGTTTTTTTTCACTTGAGACTTTTTGTTACCCTGCAAATAGCACTAAGTTTCTTCAAATATGCAAAACGCAAGGTGTACTCACAAGCATATCATCGTTGTTTCAAATGAAAAATGACAGATAAACTTTCACCCCCACAGTGTTGGCATGCGAAAAACAAATGCTATGAGCTTATGCATCAACCTGATAATTCAGCTAGGTTGTCTACCAGGTCACTTTTCAGAGTTCTTTACCTCTGGAATTCAAGGCTATGGGAATCCATCACTTCCTGGATTTACTAAAAAACATTTCAGTATTTTGAAGTTTATTGTCATTTTCAGTATTGTACAATTGTTGTCCACGAGTTGGACAACCAGCCCACTGCCTGATTTTGTGAGTAAAGTTTTATTGGAATACATTCCTGTTTGAGTATTAACTTACAAGCTTCTGCACTGTGATGGCAGAGATAATTAGTTGCAACAGAGACCATACGGCCCACAAGCCTATGATATTTACTAGTTGGCCCTGTATGGAAAAAGATTGACAACTCCAGTCCTAAAGGATAAGGGAATAATTCTGGTGGCCAACTTGAATGCAAACACTAAAGGTTTAAAGGGTTGGCAAAACACAATTAGATTTATTCTTAGTTTTTTACTTAGTCCAGGACATCTTTTTTTAGTCAACTTGGAGGAAGTGAATTCCAAATGTATAGCTAAATCACCTTGAATCCAGTAATAATAACTGACCACCTGAGCTTTCTGTAATATGGTTCTGTATTTGCCAAGTGCTTTTGCCTCCACAGTCATACAATTCTCACCAAAACTCTATCAAATATATATCAAATAACAAGAAGATATTGTAACCTTATTTGCTTTTTTGAAAATGAGATTAAGTGAAGATCAGAGAAGGTGAGTGAGAACTGACAGCATTCTGATAACATTTAATAAGGTCCTTATTGCACCAAAGGGCTTTAACTTATTGTTTCATTCGATCTTCACAATAACATTATGTGGGAAGCATTACTGTGCCCATTGGGTAGATAAAGAAACTGAAGAATGAATGTTTCCTAAATCCTAAAACCTATAAAATCCATACATTTGTACTGAGTCAACAAGACAAGCACTGGTTTAAAAATATATATATTTTTGGAGACAGGGTCTTTCTATGTTGCCTAGTCTGGAGTGCAGTGACTACTCACAGGCATGATCATGGGACACTGTGGCCTTAAGCTCCTGGGCTCAAGTGATGCTCCCACCTCAGCCTGAGTAGCTGGGACTACAGGCTGGAGCCACTGTGCCCAGCCAAGAACTAATTTTATGATTTATTTGTTTTTAAATAAAAAGATGTGAGATACTTATTTTTTCTCACACACGTGCAGAATTTGAGGGAGATCTACAATGCAGATGGTATTCAGGACCATACCTGATACAATGCTGAATGCCTCTTCAGTGCCCATATAGAAGGCTGAGGGTAGGTTCTGGGTGAAATGGTAAGAAACTGACATTTGTTAGTGCTCAAAGGCATATTCCAGGGGCTTGAGGTCTCCCCTTCCTTGCTCCCAAACTTATTTGTGCAGCTAGGGGTAAAATCCTATACATCTAGAATTATAGGGAGGGAAGAAAAACAGCCTCACCAGTAGGAAATTGGCAGTGGCCTACAGGTGCCTACAGAAGAGAACGTCATAACAATTTATGTGTTGTTGGTGACCACCTCAACTCCCTTGAAGCATGAGCAGTAAGCACTGTTGTTTAATCAAGAATAACCACTTACTCTTCCATAAGGGTCATGCTCTAATACTCACCCTGAAAATAAATTGGTCAGCAGACTGAAGAATCCTTCATGACTTAAGGTCATGGTCATGTTACTGACAAAAGGTAAAACTAATATTCAAACCAAGCCATTTTCAGCATTGTTACACATGTGATCTAGTCAACAGGCTAAGCAAGGGTGGATAAATCCTAGGCCAAAAATTGATCTGTGAGGTTGCAGAACAGAACAGTACATGCTTTTTAAATGGTGTGCAAAGGAAATTTATAAATCAGTTCATTATGGCATTCTTACGATGAACAAACTTTGAAGGGTCATTATGAGAACCCAGAAAACTGAACACCATTAGGAAAAACAAATGCAAGGTTTTGATTATTTAGCAGCTTCTTATAATATACTTGATAAGGTAGAAGTGACTTCCTGCCCACAGACAGCCCCAACCCCAGATGAAAACCCCAAGCTAAATGGAGATAAAGAGGGTTGATAAAGATAGATTCTGACCCAAAAGAGATGCCCTTTGTCCTTAAGATAAAAGGAAGCAGTGATACAGAAGGTTGACAAGTGATTTGCTAAAACTACAATAAAAGTGAGAAACAGCTTATTCAAAGAACCATTTAAAAGCACATATAAATCACCAACTCCAAGTATCTTAGTCTCAGAGGAGAAGGGATCTCTAGTTGAAGCCTTATCAGTGGTACAGCTTTTAGCCTTAGGGGTGCATAAGGAGTGTTGCCCCATGCCTTCCTTGGGGAAAGAAAACAAGTGTGGCCTTGCTAACTCTATTTTCTTAAATGTGTCCTAGTTCTTGTTTTGGAATTCCTGAATATTTTTCTAATGGCTTGCTTCTCCCAGAATATACTATCTGCATTTTTTCCAAACTGTATTTTCTTCTTCTCATTTCCTTACCATGTCTCTAAACTCTTCAGGTTCACTCTGCTAACCAAATCAGCATCCTTGTCAAATTTAATTAATACACTCTGTGCTTCCCCTTCCACATCATTAGGAAAGATGCTGAATAAGATAGGTTCCATGTCGCCGTCTATCCAAAAGTCTGTCATTTCTAATAGCTTCCCTTTGCATGCAGCCAGCCAGCACTCAGCTGCTGCAATTGCTCAACTCCAAGACGATTTAAATACCCTGATGGGCTATCATTTTGTAAAGTGCTCTGTGCAATGTGTTAATAAAGTCAAGACCAGGGACATTCACTGTATTACATTTGTCCTCTCATTTGCTAATTAAAGCCAATAATGAAATAGAAATTTGTCTGGCAAGATTTTCTTTATTATTAGCGCTACATTAGGTCTATATTTCTTGTTCTTCTCAAATGTTTACACACACACACACACACACACACACACACACACACACACACACACATTTCTTATAACCTGGACATTTTCTAATTTGCTGTTAAGAAAATTACTTTTAACTTTGAGTCTACTGATCATAGAGACTGTATTATGGAAGAATGATCTAGAAGTCCAGTGACTAATGTCTCACTTGCAATTTCAAGGAAAGTCAAATCAGGCCCTGGACATTTTGCTAGAGATTATCTCTGAGATTTGTCTTATGGGACAAGCAAAAGAGTAAAGGATACCAGTGAACACAACTCCAGTTTTTAAGAACAATCCTAAGTCCACTTAAAAAGCTGAGGTTGGAATACAAGGGTCAAAAATTTCTATTGTCAAATCCAGGAGTCTGAGGCAAGAATCAAAGAAGTCTTTACAGAAGCAAAATGGTGATTGGAAATGGAATCCAAATAAAAGATCAAGAAGATACTGAGTGGAGATGTTAAAATGAGTTCTTTGAGTGTTTGAACAGAAATCTAAATTATTTTCAGTGATTCTGGGTTATCAGCTGACAAAATTAAAGGGTGGATAGAAACCACCAGTCATTTTTGTCATCATCACCAATCCAGGAGGCAAGTCTTTTTATCATAGAATGTGAGAATTTAGAACAAGAGGAGCTCTTGAAATAATCAACATCTCCATTGGGCTCCAGTGCTCCTGAATATCATAACTTTCACTCTGCATTCATAGTGAGAGTACTCTAGATGCAGATCATAACATTGAAGAATGTTGAAAGAAGCGTGCCACAAATAAAGAACCAAAGGGAGGTCCAAATTGATGACCGCATTGTGCAAAGAAGGCATCAGCGAGATGAGACTTAAAGAAATAAACAAGGGTCAAAGGAACAAGACCTTGTTCAATATGTGACGAGAATTAGACAGTATCTGAGACCAATGAGAAGTCACTAAGGGACTTCAAGCAAGGCGATGACATGATCCTCTTTGTAGTTTGAAAAGACGAGTCTGGATGTATGGGCAGTTATAAGACCGAGGCTAGGAGACCCAAGAGGAAGTTATTGTAAGAGTCCTGGAAAAAGACAAATGTGGCCTGAACTGAATGATGGTAAGGAAATACATGATCACTTCCTAAATAAGAAGGCACATTAGATGTGGAGGATGGGATTAAAGGGAAATGTCAAAGATGGCTCCCAGGTGTTCTTCCACCTGGGGAAGCAGGGCTGGTGTGGCCATTCATTAGATAGGAAACACTTGAGAAAAGTGAGTTTGAGGAAAATATATTGAATAATAAGTAAAATAATAACCATGTTTATTAAGGTTTATGTCTTTGTTGTTCACATTTAAATGTTTCCAAATATTAATCTCATGGGATTTCCACACTGATCCAGTGAGACAGGGGAAAAAAACCTGAAGACACACAGTTGGTCAGCCATAGAGCCAGATTCAAAATCAAGCAGTCTGATTCCAGAGAATGGAACTGAGTTGATTTTATGACACATTTACAAGAAGGGACCTTGCAGATCTGAATCTTAGGAGAGAAGTCTCAACTAGCACTTGAAAGTGAGTAGTTCTCAGTATTTATAGTCCCAAGAGATTTATCCAAGGAAAACAGATATTTTGCTTCTGGATTTTATCCAACACTTATTTAAACCTACTATGTGACAAGTATTATGTTGTAGGCACAGAAAAGAGAATTCGCTCCAAACTCTGCTTCCTTAGCCACCACCACCCACTGCTCCTGCCCCAGGGAATAGCATCTGACAGTTGAGAACACGATGATCCTTTTTTTCCCTCTGAGCCTTGAAACAGTAGTCATATTTTCTTCATCTTTGATGCACGTTAGAATCAAGCACACAGCATTTGAAAAATACAGATGCTTAGACCCCACTCCAGACCTACTATGTTGCTGTGCTGCTGCTGTTGTTTTAAGTTTAAGAGATATTTCAAGTGCAGAGCTACAGTTGAAACTCACTACACCATAGATTTAAAACACCTCTTGAAGTTAAAGTACAAAAGAGAGAGAAAAGGCCAAATCACCAGGATTTGAAATGATTCCTGGAAAAAACAACTATCAGTACTTAACATAGTTTATATTCCAGGCACTGAATGAGATGCTTTCCAAATCTTAATTAATTCCACCTTGAACAAGGAAGTAGTTCCAATTATCAGCATTTTGTTAATGGAGAAATAGAGTCACAGTGAGATGAAATTTGTTTCCATGGCAATATTATGACAAAACCATTCTATCTGCACCTCTCTACTATAGCACTTCTACAAAGGTGCTCGCTCCTGCTGGTACTAGTACCAGCACAAATGCCTTTTTTTAAAGAGATCAGCGTCTTGCTTTGTTGCCAACACTGGAATGCAATGGCATAATTATAGGTCACTGTGGCCTTAAACTCTTGGGTTTAAGCAATCCTCTAGTCTCAGCCTCCTGAGTAGCTAGGACTATAGGTGAATGCCACTACTCTCAGCTTTCTTTTTTAATCGATGAGATCTCGCTATGTTGCTTAGGCTGCTCTGGAGCCCCTGGCCTCAAGTGATCCTCCTGCCTTATCTCCCAAAGTTCCAAAATTACAGGCAGTGAGACATCACCCCGGCGCCAATTGCCTTTTTATTCTTATTAAAATGCCCTACAGTCTAGGTTAAATTGGTGGTCCTAGGGGAATGAAGAATGGAGAAACTGAGGCAGAATAGATAGGGAGACCAGCCTTATAGGAGTCAGTTGAGAAAGTATCAATAAAAAGGTCTGCCACCCTCCAAGTGCCTTAACATGGAGCTCTCAGTGTTAACTATGCCTAATTCACCTATACTGGTGAGATTCAGAACCCTGAGAAAGAGGCCATCTCTCAGTAGCTGAAACAAAAAAGCCAAATCATTCCTTACATGAGCAAGGGAAAGCCATGTGTGCAAGATGCAGTCTCAGGGAGTAAACAGAGGACTGAGTTTATGAAGGATTGGGGGAAGTGTGGAGTTTCTGAACGGAAGACTTGGAAAAGCAGCAGGGAATAAGGGCTTGGTTGAATGTTAGCTGAAGAAGTTTGGGGATTCAAGTTAGGCTAGTTCTGATTGGCTAATTTTCAGAAAGACAGTCACTAGAGTGAGTATGCTGTCAATTGACTGATTTCAGAAACAGATTTGTCGCTGATTAGCTAGCCTTCAGAAGAAGTTGGAGTAACTTGAGATAGTTGTCACTGATCAATGAAGCATGTTCAAAACCAGTTCTTATGGCTACTTTTGTCTGGTAGTACAACAGATTTTTCCTAAGAGGATAGAAACTTATTTTCAAGAGTTGATTAGGGCTGGGCGTGGTGGTTCACATCAGTAACTCAGCACTTTCGTAGGCCAAGGCAGGAGGATCACTTGAGGCCCAACTGAGCAATATAATGAGTTCAAGGCCCATTGAGCAACGTAGTAACACCCCATCACTACAAATTAATAAATATTCTTTTAAAAAGTTAATTAGAATATACTACTCTAAGATCCTCTGGTAAGGAGGCATGGTGAGCCATTTGGACCCTCTATTGATATTTACTGGAGAAGGTACTGGTAGACACAAAATGCACACAAATGATCATGTCTAATCAGCATTTCCCATAAAAGAATTATCATACCATGCAGTTGATTATTCAAGTTGAGTATTTATAAAAACCAGAGCAAAAAAATTCCATTTAAATCTATCTGATTATTTAAAGTCTTACTCTCTATATTTATATTCTTTAAAACTTAGAGTTCTTTCCTGTTCTAGCTGTTTTAATAAGTGGTCTGTCCGGTTATTTAAAAAAAACAAAAAGATTATCAAGTGAGAAAGCCTGCTAATGTTTGCCAGTTAGCCTGCCTAGGGCAGAAGCCCAGCTGTGTGGATTATGAAGTCATAACCAAATCTCCATTAGTCACCCAATGGTTGTCTTCACTGAACTACCCAAATGGAATAAAAAATTCTCATGAGTGTCATCACTAGGCTAAACCTAGTGATGACACTCACTACGACAATAGCAAAATGACATCCCACTCTATCCAGGAAGCTTTTCCCACCCTACTTACTCCCTATCATCCCCCCGCGAAAAAAGAATATTCATTTCTGAGTGATATTGATTTTCTAGATTGTAGGTGGCGAAGACAAATCGCCCTAGTGTACATCTGGTTTTGACCACTTCTACACAGTACTTAAACAACTGACTTATTTTTTTAATTCAGGAAAAAACAAATGTTAGCTCTATTTGCATAGAATGGTGTGCAGCACATAAACAGTCTATTTTTGCTTTTTTAAACTTTTTATTTGGCTGCTTTTGTGTTAATGCAAAGATATAAACTTTATTATTTGTTATGCATTGCAACTGAGTTACCGTCTCTGAGACTATCCGAATGACTCTAACAATCTTACTATTTTTTCAGTCAATTCAGTTTTTTCTGGCAAGAGGCTAGCCAGGTGCTAAACTGTCTGATAACCATACAGCTCCCTTCAGTCACAGGCTGATGTCATTAAGATTGCCTTTGCTGTTTGAGGGAAATATTACTATGCATTCAGAAGCACTCATTTGCAATGTGATGATGAGGCATAGGATATCATGACTCTCACCCTCAGTTTCTCCTTTTGCATAACTGTAACATAAATCTCAGGACTGTAGATGATTTTCAAAAATAAATTTGTACAAAACACCTGTGTTAGTCTGTTTGGGCTGCTATAACAAAAATACCATAGACTGAGTAATTTATTAAAAACTTGCTTTTATTGCTCACAGCTCTGGAGCCTGGGAAGTTTAAGAACAAGGCACCAGCAGATTACGTGTCTGATGAGGACTGACTCTGCTTCAAAGATGATGCCTTTTAGTTATGCTTTCATACAGCAAAAAGGACCAACAAGTTTGCTGAAGCTTCTTATTATCTTTTAAGAGCATGAATCCCATTCATGAGGGCAGCACTTTTATGATCCAATCACCTCCCAAAGCCTCTACCTCTTAACACCACCATAATGGAGATTATGTTTCAATATATGAATTTGGGAGAAACACAAACATTTAACCCATAACACCATCATACAAATTAAAAATGGTGAAAAAATGTACTGTAAAAATTCCAAACAACCTCCTAACTTGCCTCTACCTCTTAACACCACCACACTGGAATTATGCTTCAAGATATGAATTTAGGAGAAACACAAACATTCAACCCATAACATCATCATACAAATTAAAAATGGGGGAAAATGCACTGTAAAAATTCCAAAAAACCTCCTAACTTGTCTTTCTATCTTAATCTTCTTGGAGAGTTATCCTCCTCTCCACTGTGAGCTCTTTTCCTGGTATTCATAATCCTGGTATTCATTCTAACTTCCTTTGACATCCTTGTCCTTCTATCAGATCCTCTCTTTCTTTGACTCTTGTTGTCTCTTTTCCCCTGGTTTCTTTCTTTTTGTCTGCAGCTGTTCTCAAAACTCACATACTCACCATCTTTATCTCTCCTTTTTCTCCTCCTTTTGCCATCGTCTAGTTTCACTCCAAACACCTGGCTTCTATAACCACAACTTTCCTAGATCTCATGAACATATCCTAAAGGTTAGTCCAAAGACTTGCCAGGCTGCAACTTGCATAACTTCATATGAGTATTTGACCCAGCTCTCCACTCCAACTTCTAGTCTCTTAGCTGCTATAACTTTCTTTCTGGTTTCTCTTCTAGCCTCTCTATCTAATCCCTTTCAAGTCCCATTTCCTTTGCTGGCACTAAATACTCATGTTTTCAGTATCTCACACTCAAGAGGCTTCTCTTCTCATTCCACATTTTTTTTTGCTACATGCCTTAAAGAGCCCTTTATCACTGATGGTTCCCAAATCTATGACTCCAGTCAAAATTCTCTTGAGTGATAGTTCCACATGTCCACCACAAGTCCACCTGGCTGGTAGACATTTTTAGATGCATATACAGAAAGCATCATGAATTCAAAATATTTAAAATCAAACTTAGGTTCCTACATACCCTCCAAAATCAGGTTCTACTATACTTTCTCCTTTTGCTATTGGCAACAAGGTTCACTCAGTTACCTACTTAGAGATGTTATAGGATGTCTTCCTCTGTCTTAAATCCCAAAGTAATATTGGTTGCCAATCCATAGACTTTCACTAAGGAATAGTTCTCTATTCTGACAGCCACACCTCAGTTCAGGTTCATAAGGCCTTTGGGACTCTAGTATTAACCTCCTAACTGCAGACCCTAACCCCAGGGTCCCTCTCAGTCCCACCACAGTGGGTTAAATCTTGTCTCTGCCCTGCTTAAAATTCTTGAGTGGCTTCTTATTTCCTACTTCAGGAGGTTATAAGCTATTATTAGCAGCGTGACCTTTCTCTCCAAATATATTATTGCATAGAATTTCATTGTAAGAAGCAGATATACTCTGTGCTGCTCTGGATTAGATAGGCCTCCAGGGGCCAAGGTCCTTCCCCTGCTCAGCTGCTCTGTCACAGCCATATGGTGGCCTGTGAGACACTTTCATATTGAAGAAATGATTGAAAATTAATGATGACAAAAATGTCCAAATGGCATGCATTGATATATCAGAGTTTTGAGGTAGAATGACTGCTACTAACACTATCCTATCACTCATCTTTGCAGCTGGAACCAGGATTCCGCTTACAGAGAACATTGACTTGAGAAAATACCTATTAAGTCCTTAGTAAAAAAAAAAAGTTGTGTTTGCTCTGGTTGTTGCCAAGTGTTCAGAGGAGAGGATGAGTCTCATCTTTCCCTGAAAAAATTCTCTATTTCTTCAAGGAGGGAAAGGGCAGATGAGAAAAGAGAGGTTAGATAAGAGAGAAGGAGGAGAGAGGAGACAGAGAAAAATATAAAAGGGGGTGCAGTATGAGAAAAAAAAGTTTTTGAAAATAAAATCCTAGTGGCAGTATCTGAAAAGGCATCTCAGAAAACAGTGATAGCCAAAATTATTTTGAAGATTTGGGGGTTTTGTTTGTTATGTTTTACTGTGAAATACATAACAGAGACTCTTCCCATGGCCCCCAGTGTTGAGTGAAATCTACTTTACAAGGATTTTGTGTGACGGCATTACCTTTGAAAAGTGTAAAGGACTGAGTTGCAGCCAGACCAATGGAGGGTAACATAAATAGTATATATAGGTACAGGGAGTATGAGTACAATGAGCCTAGGAGAATACCTTCCCCAGATAATATAGAAAGTGTCAGGAAGAATAAGGTGAACTCCAAGCAATGGTTTGAAGGATTCTTCAAATGGACAAATACCTAGGGCTCAAATGCCCAAGTTGAAAATCATTGATGTTGCGATTTTTTAATTTATTCATCACTTTCAGAATGGTAATGATGAAACTCAGCTGTCGCCCCAAAGGTTAGTTCTGAAAGAACAAGGAACCTCAGGATGCTCAAGGTTCCTAAAGAAGCAAGGGAGACAAAACTCATGCAGAACTTGATCCTGAAAAAGTGTGTTATAAAGATATACCTATTAAAATGAAGATGAGGAAGTAGAATCAGTATCTCATAAGCACTTAAAAATTTTCAAGTAGAAACTCTTCTAGTCACATGGATTCAAGATGCTGGATTTCTTCGAGCATCTTCTCTAACTTTCTATGACTTTTAGCTTTCTCTGTTTCTTTATCACTGTTTGTTTAATTGGCAATAATTAACACACCTCTGTCCCTATGGACTTGTTGGCTCTACTATCTTTAACCACGAACTGACTTGTTTCCTATGCCATTTAATTCAAATTTGATAGAAGGAGAATGCAATAGACTTGATTTGGAATAGGGTCCACCCCTGGGCTAATTCATTGTCGCCAAGAGAATAGGGTTATATTCAAACAAGGCTACTTTGGACAATGACAAGAGTTTTTGGTAGGTAAAGTGAGCAAGAAAGCAAGAATCTGCATATGAAATATAAATATTCCATACTTCACTTCACCTTTCTTGGCTTTACAGGCTCATCTTAGATATCTGCTTGCAGATGAATGCTGAGATGCTCCCAGAAGATGGAAATTTGGCTTCTCTTAGTTTGGTGCTACATAGAAAAACTGAAAACAGAGTCTTCATCTATAAGTGAAAGGTCTGTTTCACGTATAACAGTAACTTTGAGGGAACTCAAGAATTTCAAAACTGAATCTCAAATCCTATGACACTTTCCCTACTGAGAATTTGTATCACTGATATCATTCTGTGAAATGCATGCACATCATATTTTACATAATAGGTATATTCCTAAAAGGTTGTATGTAAATCAAATTTTCATATTTGGAAGGCAGTTCTAATCTCAGTTTCTTCACCTGTACAGTGGGGGAAATCATATTCTATTTCAAACTCACCAGTGAAGCATTATTTTATTTAAAGAGCCATGCTGTGAATTTTCTCTGTGGTTGGAATACTGGTCTCCTAATTGATCTGTTTTGCAAAGTGGGATTTTTATCTATCAGGCTTTCTTGAATTCACCTCAGAAAGTCAAACAGTAGCTTTGGAGAGAGTCTAAGTGGCAGAAAAATAAAATAGTTACAAGTTGAATGTGAAACCCAGAACTCTAAGTTCCACTTGGCAATTTAAGTAAATTACATCAATTCAAGAATGATGATCAGTGATCCAAAGTAACTGAGGTTTTCTTTTTCTTTTTTAAAATTTTTTTTAGTTCTTTGCATTTTAATAGTCTCTAACTCTAAGTAACAAGCAAGTTTCTGTTAAGAACCCATTTCACATCTCTATGTAAAAGCTCTGCTCTTCACCTTTGAGGGAATGGAGCTCATGAAGTCAAGTAAACAAATTGCAGATGGTGTGCCACATTCATTTGGAAAACATGCTGATTACTCAGCAAAATGGCATTTAACACTACAAAGAAGCCAAGAGCTGAGCTGCTACATAAAATCCTCAATGGAATCCAATATCCCCACCTGTGGGATGCCTAGAGATAACTGACAATTGTGTCCAAAAATGCAATTACCAGAAGGAAAGAAAAAAGATTTACTCTTTTCCTTGAGGGATGGAATCACAAAAAAGGTCTTTCATTATGAACCAAGTACACTCAAAATATAGTTTATTCTGTCTTGATTCTCATTAATGGTCTAATCCTCCCATTATATACTTGCTGGGTGCAAGTTGTCTTTATCATTTGCATCTAGAATAGCATCACGCTCTCCTCTCCTAGGCAATCACCAAGCTTGTTGTACCAGCACTAAGATTTGAGTTACTGTAAATAAATAGAACCAATATTCATTTTTTCAGAGGGGTGAGATTTTCAGAATGCTTTTCTCCTCACAACACATTAAAGTGTTATTGTAATCACAAAAATAACCTGAGTGAATGAGAAATAGTAATTGAGCACTATCAAAATACTCCAAACTTGGGGAATGGGAAAACACGGTGACCAATAAAAATCTGAGCACTTTGTTGAAAATCTTCACACATTTGTATGTAGGCGAATAATATTGCCCCTGATTTATTGATGAAGAAAGAGAAACTAACTATACCTTCTCAAAAGGCAGATTTACAAGGCCTTAATCGTCACTTAAAAATTCTCATGAACCAGTTGTCTTCTCTGCATAACACAATTTTTATAGTTCAAATGGCTGGGTCTCCCATTCATTCCCCAGTATTCAGGATATCAAAGGTACCGAGACTACTCTTCATAAAATAGGCTAGGGAAATTTCCATGACAACAAGGGACACAACACACCTTGAAGAATGACAAGATTCCATTTTCTTTAGTTCCAGAGTGGAGGCACTTGGCGTCATCATAAGCCAATAGGTTGATAGTCAGATACCTCCTGCCTTCTCTTCCAAAAACATTCATGATAGAAGACAACAATTATTTGGTCAAAAATAGTGTAAATATTTCAGAAAAGATGATGCCTCAGAAGTCAAGGAAATAGTGGGCAGAAGGAGAACTGAAAGAAACTCCATGATACATTAAAAAAACCACAAAAGGCAAGGCAGCCAGTATAGGTTAAAAGATGGGAAAAGACACAGTCATGAGAAATGCAATCCTACTTCTCTCTTCCCAAATCTGTGTGACTTTGGGCAAATCTCCTCACTGCTGTAGATCTAATTTCTCCTACATGTAAAATATTTTAAGAAT
The DNA here is from genome assembly GCA_027257055.1 of Cephalopachus bancanus. Classification (NCBI taxonomy): domain Eukaryota; kingdom Metazoa; phylum Chordata; class Mammalia; order Primates; family Tarsiidae; genus Cephalopachus; species Cephalopachus bancanus. The sequence continues at coordinate 1,246,053 of JAPVLO010000224.1, forward strand.
TACTGTAGATTTACCTCTTCAGATCTTATTTCAGGTCCTGGATCCGGGAGTAGCTGGTGAGGTTAGGAGGACTGGGGGAAATATGCCACCACCAATGATCAACTGGCAGATTCTATGAAGGGGATAAAAATATTTACAACTTGTAAATGTAGAAGCATCCTACCTACCAAAAGAAGGCAGCTTTCAAGCAAGTATGCATTATTTAGGTATTTTGTATCTATTTGTATGTTTATGTGGATTTAATAAGTAATTTAATAGCAGACAGATACAGAACTACATCTCTTTAATCACCAGCAGACCTTCAAAAATGACTCAAAATCTGTATTTCTCCACTCTGCCTGGCAGGTCTCAGAAGGTCAAGGTTTTGCGTTGCCCTAGCAACAGCTGATAGCATCACTACCACCTGAAGCCGCCCAGGGGGCTTCAGGTTCTGCAGCACTGTAAGTGGTTATGATGTTATCCCAGTTGCTGGGGAAACACACAACCTTGCACTAGGCAGGTGGGTAACCATGGAGTAGATTTTCAGCCATTTTCCCTTTAACAGTCTACACTGGCAAATGTATTCATTGCTGCATAAATTCTGTGAACAATTGAGGATCCTAAAGAGTTTCAGTCATGTGTTTTCTTTTTAAAAAGCTCTTAAATGGTTCAACGTTACTACCTGAAATGTAGTGCCTCTATGAAAAAAATAAAAACACCTTTATTATTGCTCTATTTTAAATGAAATTGCCACCCACACTAAAATATGCCAGAGCAACACTTCCCCAGTGTCTCTGCCCCCATCATCAAGCCTGCAGACTTTTTTAGGTTGCTCTCTGCTGTATCTACAGGAAAAAAAGAAAGAAAGAAAGAAAATGTCTTAAGATAATATTGGGTCTTTAAAAGTGTATTCATAAAAGCAGAGAAGTCCTGTTCACCATCTGAGTCATCCTTGATTGGCTCTCTTTTAAAATGCATCCTCTGTCTTTCTTATAACCAAGGGCTTTAAAATTTAAATGTTCATGAACACCAGCTTTATTAAAATTAGGGCTTGGGGAAATGGTTCAGAAAAGGGAGAAAAGAATATTACCCAACCATTTAAAAGATGCTAATTAATGAAGTTCTAAAGCCCAGAGAGGGTATTTAATACAGCAAGGGTTTCTCTACCAAGAAGGAACAGAATTCATCTAAAAACAACAAAAAATAAAAAAAAACTCAAAATAAAATAAAATCAGAGTAGATTAACCCAAATATCTCCCCCAGGTGCTGCAGGGGCCTCAGGAGTTCAACTGTATTTGCAAGAACTCGAGTTTGTTTTCCTACAAACTGAACATATATTAACATTTTCTGGTCCTGCTCCATGCTGGCCTTTTAGCTGCTGAGGACTTTTGTTGAATGTGCAGTGGAAGTATTTCACCCACTCGATTTTAATCCAGTGCTTGTCCTCAGCAGCAGTCACATATTCAGCCCTGGTCAAAACAGGGAATGAGAAGAGAGGCTACACAGATGGATGGCTGCATTCTGCCTCATCTCTCTTGGCCAGAAACTCCTTCCACTTTTAATTATAGAGAGCAAAACATTCTCTTCTCCCCATTCCCAACCTCTCTTACCTCATTCATCCACTGCAGCTTAGACTTGGAGCTTACAGCAATACTTTTCCCTCATGCGTTAAACATCAGTGGATCCTTTCAAACCATCATAGTTAAGCTTGTATCGACCTCACCAACATTTTTCCATACTCAACAGAGTACGACACGTTTGATTTTATCTTTTTGTTACTGCTGTTGTGATAGTGGTAGCCTTGTCCTGTATTCTATAGGAATCTCTCTCTCTCTCTCTCTCTCTCTCTCTCTCTCTCTCTCTCTCTCTCTCTCTCTCTCTCTCTCGCTCTCACTCTCTCTCTCTCCCCCTTCTGGATATTTCTGTGGATCAAGACTTGGAAATTTTCATTGAGTGAAAAATAGATTCCTTGGTATAGAAATAAATAAATAATCCCAGTTCTGTAACAGAAAATCATTTTCTGGGGTCTGATAATGATTTCCGAATACTGAGCTATCAATCAGATGATCCAATTGTTTAATGAAAGTGCTGGGATTAGAGGAGGGATTAGTTTGTGGAAGAGAATGGGAGGATATACTCGGGGGAAGGGTGGGAAAGGGAGAAGAGATCACAGGTTGGTGTTGGAATCGAACTCTGAAAATAGGGCTCGGAAGAATTTATGTGTTACATATACTGCTCTGTAAATACCCAGATACACTCCCTCTCGTCGTCCACTTTCTCCAGGCCAGGGTCAGATCTTGTATGTTGTAGCTCTGCAAGTCTAAGGGTAGCACAAGGGGAAGAGGTTCCACCATGTCTTTGCATAGGCTAGGCTGTGTTCTAGAACCTTCTTCCTTTTCTTTCCCACTCATCTCTCCTTTGATGATGATAATAATAAGTTAAATTAAAAAATAGCTAAGGTTACCTTATGTCAGGCACCTTGCTAAGTGTTTTCTGTAGTCCATTTATGTTCTCCACCATCCTATGAAGAAGGTATTCTATTTCCTGCTTTTCAAATGAGTAGTCTGGGCTTAGAGAGGTTAAATTACCGGCACAAGGGCACATAGGTTAGGAGTAGTGGTGAAATGAGTCATCCATCCAAAGCCTATGTTGTTAACCATCATAATAGATGCAGGTCAAAGGTTACTTCTTTTAGGAAGACTCCTGCCTCACCAGAAAAAGTATCCTACCCACCTCCAGTATTCAGATATTTCATATAAACATCTCTTAGAGCATATATCATACTATATTGCAATTAACTAAAACTTTTTAAATATTTTCTTCTTCACTGAAATGTTCACTGCTGGAAGCAGGGACTATGTATTATATATTTTTTCATTCTTAGCATTGAAATTACCTGGCACAGAGCAGTTGCTCAATAAAGATTTGCGGGAAGGAGAAATAACTGATGGAATGAGAATACATAGTGAGGCAAAATAGCACACAACCCATAAGATCTTTCTGCATGGAGATCATTCTTTTTCCTTTCACTGAGTGGTTGAAACATGTTAACCAGAGAATCTGACTCAGGGAGAGTCCAGCTAAACTTACTGAAGGCTGACAGCACACTCAGTCTAATACCTGTTTGAACCTTCATCCTTAAAAGGAGTGAGATAGGCTGGGTTGACCCTGCATTCCTATGGTTAACATTGAGTTAGAAAACCAATATGGTCTCACAGTTCCTATCTGAAAGACCCAGTCAGTCAGATCCAAAACCTGCCTGGAAAGGGCTTAGCAAGCGCCAAAGTAACACAGAGCAGAAAAAAATCCATCACTCCAAAGAGGGGTGACCCACCCTGTACTGTGATGTAAAGGTCTTCTCTAACCAGAAGGAAAAAAAAACCAGCATCTGATTCTGGAATCTCCTCCCATTTTGTCTTGAAAAATAGACAGTTATAAGAGGTGGCAGCAGAATCACTCTCGGCAGATAAGGAACAGGACAGTCTGTGTCCTCAGGTTGGAAGCACGTGGGGCAGGTGGATGAGAGGAGCTCGTGCCTGCAGTCTCTTTTCCAAATGGGGTGAATGTGAAGGGGCAAACACCACTGGGACAAAGATTATGCTGTCAGGCCTCTGTTGCTTAAAGAGACATTTATTTGTCTCTCATTTTTCCTCAAAATGCAAATTAATACAAAAAAGGAAATTAAGAAAGAACAATGTGGCTGAGGGTGCTGCCATAAAAGAGCTTGGGAAGGTATTGAGAAGGAGTCTCATGAAGCTCAAGGTGGTTCTGCTGCAGACACTCACTCTGCTGTGACCAGAAGTTCCTTGCATGTGAAAGGCAGAGCCCTGAGCATGTTGGATCACTTTATCTGAAAGTCCATATTGCTGGAAAAAAAGAATAACCTGACACCAAACTTCTAGGAGTGAACGGATTGTAAAGGTCTTTGAAACAGAGAGGAGATTTTGTATCCTTTGTGCTAGGAACTCCAGATCCTGGAACCCTCGCAAAGCTGTGATCCTATCCTCCTACAGCGTCAGACAAAAGCCAACTTCTCCACAGCTGCTTCCTGAAGAGGCTGAACAGGGTCACTGCAAAGTCAAGGAGGGTGAGAGCTCGGAAGGCAATTGGAAGTGATCTGGTCCAACTCTCTTATTTCACGAGGCCCAGAGAGAATGTCAGAGCTGCATTTCCAGTAATTCAGCAAGGACGTACTTAGAGGACTGGCAAAAAGGACATCATACAAATAAATTAATGAACAAGAAAAATGAGACAATTTCAGCTTCAATGAGCTTTTCCAGGATCTGGCAATAAGAGAAAACTTAGAAATAAGCTATTTTAATTTTCACAACCGTACAGGTTTTGTGTTTAGAAACTTTTAATTTCAAGTCAAAGGTTGCCGGACACAATATTTTGGCACTTTGGATGCCTAAAGCTCTTACTTGGACTGTGAAGGATGTTATCGTATTCCCACAGAATCAGGCTCAAGTCCAGGAATTTAGAGTAAGGGCAGATAATTTCTTAAAGGAGGTTAATCTTCAACGAAATAAAGTTTTTAAAGATTATACATGAGGAAAAACAACCTAAGAATGAATATGTCTCAAAACAACACAGACTCTGAATTCTTTGGCTAAAATGTCCATTTTGTCACTTACTCCCTGAAAATCCTTGAGCAAGTTACTTAACCTCTCATCTCTGTTTAAATATTTTTATTCTAAAAAAATGCATCTATGCATTTGTTACAACATGAAATAAATTAGAAAATAAAAAATCATCTGTAAAGTAAATGGCATAAACATATTAAACAATATGAAGAAAAGATAGCAAGAAGGAAGAAAGGGGTAGTAAGGATGAGAGTGCATATGGTAGATTTTTCCCAAGGGACTAGAGAAAGAAAAATCACAGAAGTCTGGTGGAATATGTTTACTGCAGTCAATGATGGATTTAATTATATAGATCTCATTATATTTGTACATAACTACAATATAATATAGCTAACCCTGTAATTATCCAATTCAACAATGTCAATGCCAACCCAAAGGATGCCACTGTCTTTGATGTTTCCTGCAGTCAGATTTCACACTTATAAAAATGTTTCAGGATAAAAGTGATGCTGGAGTGTACACTAAAGTGTGATTTAGAAACGTGGATGGCCTGACCCCTTACTAGAGAGTTCCATAGAAGATGGATGGATGGATTAAGGATGTATGGATGGAATTACAGTAGAAGGACAAACAAATAGTGTCTTCCAGTACTCTGTCAGTCTTATTTGCTTCAGTGCTTTTAGTAAAAAGATTCACATTCTTAAATGTGTGACATCCTTTTTGTGCATCATCTCCCTTATCCTAACCGCAAACCCAAGAAGCAGATGTTATTTTTATTATACAAAGACAAAAAAATGACAACCAAGGATGGTTAAACAGCTTGTCCGAAGTCACATAAGCTGTTGACGAAGTAGAGGTTTGCATACAGGTCTGTAGAACCCCAAAATATAAAATCTTCCACTAATTAATGCTTGTTCATAATCACCAAAAAAAGAGTAGAGAGACAGGCTTTGCAAATTTTGTTAACATTGATCAAGTTCCCAAAGTGCTTTCCATGAAAACTACATGTTTGAGGAAAAAGAGGAAACATAATTAGAAATAAAATGACCATATTTCTGGGTTATCTGGGACAGTCCCATCTGTAATCACCATCTTGGCTAATTATTAATAATTCCCACTTTCAGTCTCAAAATATTCCAGTTTTTACCTTACATAAAAACCACCATTTATGAACTAGATGGTTTATAATACAATTAGGCATTATAGTCCAGATATATGCATTTTTCAGTTGAATCCTACTAATTTACTGACTAAGTAGAACCTTCAGTTTAAATGGGTAACTTCCATCAAAACTATGGTGAGAATTTCTAAGAACTGGTCAATTCGCACATCCTCCCAAACTTAACATATAGTCTCACGCCTGCTCACAGTTTCTCATATATTAGTAACAAGGGAAAAGGAAGGAAGTAGAGTAATTTTAGATAGCACCATGACAAAGAGGCAATGAGTTAGATTTTACATTTTAGCTTAAAATCCCCGTTGGCTTGTAGCTAGATTTTGCAATTAGCTATCTATAGGTCTGGGTTGATAAGGAAAATGGTTGAGACATGCAGTCTTTCCATTTGTACCCTGACCATGACAAAGGTTGACCACCTGGTCTGCCTGAGTCTCCTCCTCTTCTTGACCATCAGAATTAACTTTGCCCAAAGCATTACTTACACTCTTTTATTTTTCTGTTCAAAAGCCTTTTGTATTTGCTCATTGCTATAGTTAAAACTGCAATTTCTCGGCATGAGCATGAGAATAAGTGTAAGAAGAACAGAGTAATAGTTATGGCTCAGGTACTAAGTAACTGTATGAGTTTGCGGTATTAACCCCTCAAGGTCTCAATTTCCCCATATCCAAATATAAGGTTGGAATACATGGAGTCTAAGAAGCTTTTCAATACTAATACATTGTTTGGGACTTGTTCTACTTCTTTTTGGCTTTTCTGATCTAAGTGAGATGTGTTTACTTTCTGTTCCACAGAATACGTATTTTTTATTCCTAATTTATGCTGTGGCTCAGGCTTTTCTCCCCACTGATAACGTCATCTTTCCTTATTATTTCTTTTAATCACCTAACCCAAAATGCATCAATCACATAGACCTGCACACAGTACTACCCTTATCTGATGAGAGGAACCGTGAACACCTGATCAGTCTCTACCTGGTCAAAACTCTTGCATATTTAAGTTGGTCCTAACTGGTACTGAGCTTCTTCTGCCCTTAATTCAGACTGGCAATAGCTAATCCAAGAGCTAGTTCTATTCTACTTATCTCTAACTGTTCTATTTCATTTCATTTACCTATTTATCATTTATCTATTCTATTTCATTTATCTATTCCTTTTGTTTCTTGACTGATTCTTTCCCAATGGTCTTCCAATGAGTACATCTCCAGTCCTACACCTTCCGTGAATGCCACTCATAAGTCCAATAGCCTTTTCTGTGACTCTACCCAGGTACCTAAGAAATACCTCAAACCTACATGACCTCCTCAGCATCCCCCAAATCTGATTGTCTTAAGATTTTCCAAACTAGTAAGTGAAACCATTATCTAATGGTGCAAACTCCTAAATTCCTCTTCCCCTCACCCTTGGAATCTAATCCAAAAGCAAATTATTACAGCAATTCCTCAAAAATATGTAGCAAAAATGGTCAGTTCTCACCATCTCTACTACTACCACTTGAATCCAAAACACCAAAATCTCTAGCCTGCACTGTTGGTTATCCAGCCCATCTTGTCTCACTACATCCAATTTCCACATAGCAGTGAGATGAACTTTTCAAGTCTTTACCTTTATATTTTTATCATGTGGTAGAATCTACATAGGTTCTATCAGCCCTAGCCAGTTTGGTCAGACTGCTTCTCCCACCTCATGCCTGGCCACTCTTCCCCTTGCTCACGCTGCAATGAACACCCGACTCCTCAAAGAAGGCAAGCACATTACTGCCTGGTGGCTGTTGCACTTGCTGTTCCTGCTGCTCAGACTGCTCTCCTGCCTCAGTAATTTGCATGTTCAACTCTGCCTTACTATAATCTCGACTCAAATGTCACCTTCTTTAAGACTGCCTTCCCTGGTCCAGTCTGATGTGGTATCAACCTCTTCCTCTATCTTTTGAACATGTTACCCTGTTTTATTTCCTTCATGAATTTATTAATAGCTGAATTTTCGGTTGTTGTTGTTTTTATGTAGAAGTTTTTTGTTGTTGTTGTTGCTGTTTTTGGAGTTGGAGTCTCACTCTATCACCCAGACTGGAGTGCAGTGGCCACTCCCGGCCACTGCAGTCTCGACCTGCTGGGCTCCGGCGATTCTTCCGCCTCAGCCTTCCAAGTAGCTGGAACTACAGGTGCGCGCTACCACACCCGGCTAATTTTTTTGATTTATTGTAGAGATGAGGTCTTGCCAAGTTGCCCAGGCGGGTCTCGAACCCGTGGGCTCAGGCAATCTACTCACCCCAACCTCCCAAAGCGCTGGGATTACAGGCTGAGCCGCCGAGCACGGCTTATGTAGTTTTTATCTTTCTTCTAATATAAGTCCTCTGAAGACAGCTTACTAGGGTGTCATGTTCATCCTTGTATCTCCAGTGTTTAATAGAGCATTTGTCACCCAGTAGGCATCTATATATTTATTGAATGAGTAAATGAATGATCCACAGTGGAATCCGTCTGACCTATAATAAAATGATCAGATCACTTATTGTCCATGGAGCCTTTCCTGACCATTGAGCCAGAGTAGTCTTACCGCATCTGAAATTCTCTATGCAGTTTCTCTTTGTGCCTTTTATAAGGCATTGCTTTGGTTATTGAGCTACTGTCTCTTAACTTACCTTTCCTCATGCTGTTTTGGAAAGCTAGGGCTGGAACTCCGAAAGCCTATTTCTCAATAGTCAGCTATTTCTTGCTCATTTCTGTCCATGGGAGACTGGAAGGAAACTGGGAGATGGGAGGAGATGGAAGATACTGTCTTCTGTTTTGCTTCCTGTTTCTATCAACTTCACTCCATTCATGGTTTCTCAACTTTGCAGAAGCAATTGATTCCATTTTCAGTGCCCCCGGCCACACACCCATCTGCCCACTGGCAGGATTAGCTTTTTTTGTCTTATTCTTAGAGAGCTGACTCTCAGCTCCTTACAGATCCTTCCCTGACTTCTGGAGCTGAGTACCCTCCCTCCTCAGAGCTCTGTGCCACACTCCACAAGGCCCCTCCTCCGAGCTCCAAGGTTCTAGCAACCTCTTCCTTTTTGCTGTTTTTCCAGCCTGAGTGGTGATATTTGCTTCCTGAAGGTAGTATCTCCATGTCACCTCAGTTGTCCTTTCAGTCATTCAATACTTGTTTCCCTAAGTCTTTATATTACTTCCTGAATGTTAAAAGAACTAGTTTTTTTTTTAATTTTCCTGAGTGAACCTCAGCTGCCAGAGGAATATACAATGCATTATCTTGTACCATTTTCATTCATTCTCAGGGCATCTTCCTTTAGCTCAACAGAATTGGAAGCTTGTTTAGAGTAGGAATTCCCCCTCACCCAATCCTGTACCTACTGACTATGGAGCCTTACACATCACAAATAGTCAGTGCATGTGTGATACTTGATCAGTGTAGTTCCGGAAGTAAATTAGTTTATCTCCCTGTTTCCAGAAGAAACATTTTTAAACATTTCTGAAGAGAAGCTATCTCAATCTTCAAGCCCTTCAGGAGAGGAAATTCTTCAAATATTTATTTTAATTGTAAAATGTCTGCTTGTGAACCTATGCCAGAATCTCTTTGCTGTCAAGAAGTGCTTCCCATGTAGACCTGATGGTAGGGACTTGCACAAAGGGAAAAAAAGTTTGGTCTAAAAAAAATGATTTTTGACAGTAAATGATAAACTTGTTCCACAGATAAGTTCCTGCTGTATTCCAAATAACTCAATTATTTAAATAATCTCGTGCTTATTTTTTTCTTTCTTTTTCCCATGCCAGTTTTCTTTGTGTTTAGAGAAAAAACCTATTTGTTCAATTCATGTGAAAACTTTCTCATAAATATACTTCACTAAAATCAGCTCTCCCTACTAAAATGAAAGCTGTATTAAAGATTTTTTGTTTGTTTGTTTTTAAGATATAATACATTGGAACTATGGCCTTCTGTTTCCTCCCTCCTTAGCAATGAATAGCTAGAATCCCTCAGAACCAGTGCTCACACCTAGAACTTGTACCCACCCTGATGAAGGCAAAACATGTCTCAAGATCACCGGCAGCTGGGGGTAAGATTTAATATGACTGTTGTCTATCTGGTATCCAAAGTGCCAAGAGTGTGCCCTCTGCCTGGTATACCCAATTTCACAGCTCTTCCCTAACATGCATGTGGTCCAGCCTCAATGATGAGATTCGTATCCTCTACTTCTTGGTTAACACTTATTTTTTTGTTTGTTTGTTTGTTTCCTTTTGCTTGATCTAATAGAGCCTCATCCTGAACTATAGGCTGCTTGGACCTCTACTAGTTATGATAATTCCCATACCTCAGGGCTGGATAGCATCCCATTAACCCCTGGCCAATGTCTCCCTGTCACCACCCCCACATTAGCTTCCTTCCTCTCCCATACACTCCTGTTCCTTGGACACTGGTGTTTTCTGCCCTTTTGAATACTGACATGTGGGCTATTGGCTACTTCCCTTCTGCCTGATGAGTTCCAATTTATTATAAAGTCCATGATTTTGTTCTTTTTTTATGGTTGTGGAATACTCCATCATGTATACATACTACATTTTCAGTTAAGCTGGTAATTGAACCCATGTACTCGGAGTTTAAAACTCAAACTCGAATATTATTCCATGCTACTTCCTGAAATGAGAGCAATTACTCCCCATTTCTCATTATGTCTTGACTTCCTGTAGGTTCCACAGAACAGAGTGGCAAATCTCAGCCTGGCATCCTTTGAGCATAGTTAAGTGCAAGGCTCTGAATTCTTTTATTTCACTCTCTTTTTTAAGTTAAATTTTATTTTATTATAGCAATGTTGGGCACAAGTGAGGATTAACTACTTAAGTAGGCTGCATGCAGGTGAAATTTGGGCTTCCAACTAGTCCTCACTCCACCAGTATAGGACCAGGTACCCTTTGTTTTGCTATGTGCCCTCACCCTCCTCCCTCCCTCCTCTAACAGTGCCCAGTGACTGCCACTCCCTCCCTTGTGCTAATGTGATTCATGTTCAGTGCCATCTTATGAGTGAGAACATGCAGCATTTAGTTCTTTGTTTCTATGATAGATCACTTAGTACAGAGTCTCCAGTTCCATCCAATTTATTATAAAGTCCATGATTTTGTTCTTTTTGAATGGTTGTGTAATACTCCATCATGTATACTTACTACATTTTCTTTATCCAGTCCACTTTTGATGGACAGTAGTAGCATTGGTTCCATGTGTTTGCTACTGTCAATAGTGCAGCAATAAACGTGTGTGTGCAGTTATCATCCCAGGAGAGGGATTGCTGGATCTGAATGCACCTGACCTCATCTGAATTTGAATTCTTACAAACCTGGATTCTAGTTTCAATTCCCCCATATGTGTGACCCAGATAAATTTCTTAACCTCATTGAGTCTTCATTTTCTCAGCTGCTACTTTTTCTTTCTTCTGACATCAAATAGATGTCCAAAATTCAGTTCATTCTGATACAAACTATTTGGATTTAGTGAAGAACTCACAAGTTAAGGGCTCAGTCTCACAACACTTCTCCCATGTCAGACACAAGTTTCAAATACCATACTTCTGATCAAACTGTACTTCCGACCAATCAGCTATAAATTATGGACTCCCCCTACCTTCTCTTCAAGTTCATTTATTTACTAGAACTATTTAAAGAACTCAGAAAACACTTTACTTATGTTTGTTGGTTTATTATAAAGGAAATAACTCAAGGACAGCCAAATGGAAGTGATGCTTAGGGTAAATTGTGGGATGCAAAGTCGAGTTTCCATATTTTCTCCAGGGTCAGTACCTACTCAGGAGCAGAAGTTAGAGTTGGGACTAAAAGCTCTAACCCTCTCATCACAGCTTAGACTTTTATCACTCTGGAGATTCCAAAGGTTTTAGGAGCTCTGAGGCTGGAACCAAGAAAAATGATCAAATATGTATTTTTGTGTTATACTACAACTGCAAAAAAGACAAAAGACTCCAAAAGAATATGGATTAAAGTTATATAGACTAAATAATAAGATTGAAGCAAGTAGTATATTAAAAGCTCTAAAACAAATGAGGACTGTTCCTAATTTTCTTCAATTAGCCCTAAAGGCTGCTCCCTTTTCTCAGTTTCCCCATTGAAAGTCACAGAGGCACAGGACATGTATCAGCAACTTATTTGAGAATCTTTGGTATATTTAACTTCACGTGTGCGATCAAATACATGATCATTCTGTGTCACAGTGATGTCTCCCAAGAATGAAAAACAACACAACCAATTATGAGTTTTTACTGAGCACCTACTGCATGCAATCTACTGTATCAGTTGCTGGAAATATCAAGATTCAAAATCAAAAGTTCCTTGTTGAGTCCTTTTTCTCCATCATCCATATAGATAGTTAATCTCCAGTTTGTCCCAACATTCCCTTTAGCACGTATCCCCATTGTCCATGCTCTTATTCTTGCCTGTGATGTCATCCACACTTCATTATTTGTCTGATAAATGTTGTTTAAGTTTGTAAGTACCAGTTTCAGTGTCATTTCCTCCAGGACACACATTTCACAAGGAGAGTCGCCTCAACAGAATTATTTCTTGCTTTCTGTATAATAATGCAGCCCCTTGATTCCTTCTGACTTTAATTATTCAAGGATTTGTGTGCGATCTTTATTGAGCTCTGGAATGAAAGTTCCTAGAAGGCAAATGTATCATCCCGCCCATCTCCCAAATAACACAGTGTTCTGTACAGAACAGGCTGGGAATGGATGCTCATTGAATTAAACAGTTTCAAATCTAATCAGGCACAACTCGCAGTGATGGACTGTGGTTATGAACTCCTTCTTCCAGATTAGCCTGCCTGATTCTAGAGCCAGTGATGACGTGAGCAAATCTTGTGGAGGTGCTTTACCACTCCAGTTACCAAGGTCTTTTATTAGTCTGGCTGCTCAGTCCCATTACCAAGATCAGAACAGACGTTAGAAATCTCTCTTCATCTTCCAAGTTAAATTTGCAATCAAAGACTTGCCTAGAAGAAGGAAAAAATAATATTGATTGCTTCTGAGGGAGAGACAATTGAACCATTCTAGCTCTTTCCCTCTAGTACCCTGAGTATTCCTGTACTCTAAATTCAAGGTTGTTTTTCTATTTCTTTCTCTCTGCTCCACAGTGTCTCTTCACCTCTATATTTTCCTCTTTTTTCCCTCTTCTCTATTTTCTTGCCTCTGTCTCTCTTTCATGTCTAGCCTCTGTCTGACTTCATGCCTCTGCTCTTCCACAATACTAAATTTAAAAATAGCAATAACTTAATCTTTGATCTTTCTTTTTTCTAGGGTCCATCAATTCTCAGAAGACATTTTTTTCTTCACAGTTATGCTAATTTAATTGATTGGGCTCCAGATTCCTTTTCCATCAATCACATTCCAGCTGGGTCTTTGTAATGGTATACCTCAGCTTGCTTGATTGGATTTGGGTGTTTCCCAAATCTCCATAGCCACGCGAACAGGCAGACCATTTTAGGAGAGCTTAATTCCACAGATGGTTAATCTCATTTTTTATGTGTTGATTTTTCCTGCTTCCTCTCACAGAGGGTAATTTATTTCTAAGTTTCAGGAGCACTTTACTGTAACCTCTCATTTACTGACTATAATAATAATACCCATCATTTATTGGGTACTTATTATGCATCAGTCACTCTGTTAAGTGCTTTGTATAAGTTCATCGACTTAATTTCTCCAATAACCCTGTGAGATGTGAGATTTTATTTGTTTTTTTTTAATTTCTCCCCCTATTTTACATGTAAGGAAACTGAGATTCAGAGAGGTGAACAGAATGTTCATAGGCTGTGGTGCGAACTTGACCCCTCACGATTTTCCTCTCTGCCATTATCCTTTTAAGCATATTGGGTTGGATAGCACCTGCCTTGAAGACCAGTCCTGCAGTCAGGACAAGTTCCATAGCCCTATTTCCCTCAAAGTTCTACCCATTCTTGGTCATTTCTCCATCACCATTGTCTCAGGCCAAGTAGGCATCATCATACATCCAGATACGTCCTGCTCAAGTCTTAATAAGGATGTGTACAATACAGATAGACATTTTTGGGATGCAGTTTAGATTAATTTCCAACTAAGTGATACAGATAATACATTCAAAAATAAGTATGGAAAATGTTGAGATGATGAAAGTTTTGGACATTCAATGCCACTATTACACAGGGGATGGAATCTAAGGTGGATCTTGAGAACAGAATATAACCCAGACAGACTTGGGAAGACTTAGATGAGTCCCTCAAATGGGCAGCATCCTAAAGCAGGTTTCAGAGGCAAGAATTCATCTCCCACCTTTAGGGAAAGCACAGGAGCAGTGTTTTTATAAAGCAATGAGAGGAAGATGTTACTTAAAGAGCAGCATAAGACTATGAAAACTCGTGGCATGTCTAGATAAGATATCTAATGTGCAGTCTCTGAATTCAGAAGTTTATTTCCCACCAATAAGATTTTCCACATGTAAGGAGTCCATAGTTTAAAATATATTATTTTGACAATTAAGAATTAGGGAACCTCAGACATGATTTGTGTTTTACCTAATGTCATCCAGAAGCCATTCCTGTTAGGCTAAGAGAAAACTGTTTTTTCCCCAACAGTTTCCTGAGTTGTACAAATTAAAGACCTTTATTTTATTCAAAAATAATATACATTAATAGATCTCAATTTTCTTAGCCTAAGGCAGAATTTACCAGCATATGAATACTTTCTAAACCCATTGTCATTACCATACTAACTGATCATTTGTTATAGTGTCAACTGTGATACATTAGTACTAAATACCTATAGGATCAGCAAACCTATCTTTAAATTATACTGCAAGCTACATGAAGATGAAGGACATAACTCAAAAACTGGTACTTAGAATCACCCCTCCCCCCCCTTACTGCCAAAGTGACTGTTCTGGCATGCAAGGAATTAATCAAGTCTGTCTTCAATAAAATCCTCCAGAGAAAGAGAGAGATATATTTATTACAATAAATTGGTCATACAATTGTAGAAGCTGAAAAATCCCTCAATCTGCCATTTGTAAACTGTAAGCTCAGAGAAGCCAATAGTACAATTCCATCAGCATCCAAAGGACTGAGAGAATGAGAAAAGATATTTTCCTTCAAGCAAGTAGACAGGAAAAAAGAGGTACATCCTCTATCCTTTGCCTTTTGTTCTATTCAGGACCTCAACAGATTGGATGATGCCCATGCACATTGTGGAGGGCCATTTGTTTTATTGAGCCCATTGATCCAAATGGTAATCTCATCCAGAAATATCCTCACAGACATACCCAGAACAAGATTTAATCCAGGAAGCCTGCGGCCCACTGAAGTTGATGCATAAAACTAACCATCACACATTACTTTTCATATCTGAGCACAATAGTCTTTGAACACAAAAGTCCGGGTACATTCACTTTTTGCAATTCACCCCATCTCTATTGGTTTGCACAGGCCATCTCTTCTGACTGGAAATACCCTCTTCTAAAAATGTCACAATGTTTCAAAGGAAATTTAATAATTTGCTTAACATTTATATAATTTCTTGCATTTGTTACACTTAGGCATTTATTTGAGGTTCAGCACTGTGTTTGTATAAGTCTCATAAGAATGTGCTAAGGAAGATATTATTAGTATCCCCATTTTCTAGATAAAAGGGCTGAGGCTCAAAAATCTTAAGATGTCTTCCCAAGGTCACAATCCACAAAGTGCCAGAGCTAGGATTTAAACCCAGAAACCTGTGTGTGTTCTAACCATAATACCTGTTATGGAATCATTGGAGGGGCCTCCCCCTGGCAGGGGCATAGAAGAATCTTACTGCAGAATCTTACTGCAGACTCCACCACTGCCAGGGAACTTGTAATAAGGATAAATATATGTCTGGAAAAATAAGTCCAGAAAAACTCTTTCCCTGGGGAAGGAGCAGTAACATTTTCTCACCTGAAAATTCCCGCCTCAGAGGTGCCTGTAGCAAATGTCTTTTTCTTTTTTTTTTGGTGGATTCAGCTGCAAGTATGGCCTCTCAGCACCCAATAGGTCTAGCTGAATATTTGGCCCATTATCTGAGATGAAGCAAGCTCATAGATTTTCTTTCCACCTTCCTGTCTCCTGGGAATAGCTCTATTCACACAGTAGTATGCCTCATCTCTTCCTGCCTCAGTGTTTTAAATGGGGATGTCAATATCACTGCATAAAGGCTCACGGGTCACCAGGGAATTGGCAATCCCATCTGTAATGAGGCCTTTACACAGAGGACACTGAATAGCTGGAGTGTGATGTACCAGAAGAAAAAGAAATGAAACCTACAGTAAAATCATTGTTTAAAGCAGCATGTCCCAAGTGTGTTCAGCAGACCAGTCCTGTGAGATGCTCTGTAAAACAAGTTTGCAATTGATACTTCATAAGTTTTATAAGTTTTATAAATACTGTTCTCTATATCCCTATCTTAGAGGTTCATACTTTATACTATAGCATTAAAGACTCTGAGAAAACCTGCAACATGGACTTCAGTCCCAATTTCTGAATTCATTTGGGCATGAAAAAATCTTGTTCCTCACCTTTGATTTTCATAAGCTCTATTAGCAACTCACAGAATTAACATTCCATGAATCACAGTTTGGGGAACACTGATTTAAAGCATCTACTTTAATTGCCTGTTTTTAGACTATCAGGTAATATCTAGAATTGTATCACTGAGAAGAAAGAAAAGTTCAACTTACAAGCACTTTGTATTCATAAAATGGTTATTAGAACAGCTGTCTCTGTCTTTCTTTTTAAATGCTTCTTAAATTCTTGCAATTCAAGCAGCTACCAGCACTGGCAGCCCTGGAACAGAGAGGATTAAGAGTATGTCCCAAACACAGCCTTAGTTACCACCTTTCTTCCTAGAAGAAAGTTTTCTTATTGGTGCCTCTTGATTATATTCCTTCTTTCATGTCATTTCAAGTCATCTTCACTAAGATTATTGCAACATTCACCTCCCTGGCCTGTCTGCTCACCATATCACCCTGCTTTGGTCCAAATGAAATATATATCATAGATGAATTTTTCCCTTGATTGCTATTTTGATCAAAGATATAAACAAGGATCAGGTTCTCTTATTGTTCCACCACTTTCTGTACCTTGGCCTGGTAACTATATTGTCTCATGGTGATAATTTAGCTGTCCCAGCTCCAAGCATCAGCAATCTTAAAATTTAAAAAGTTGTTTTCTCTCAGTTATGATTTGAATCGCATCCCCTCAAAAATTTTTTTTGAAAATCCTAAACTTCCATTACCACAAAATGGGACAGTATGTGGAGATATGGTATTTAAAAGGTAATCAAGTTAAAATAAGGTTTCTTTAGGATGAGTCTTAATACAATATGACTGATGGTTATGAAAAAGAAATTTGGATACAGAAACAGGCACACAAGGAAAGCACCATATGAACATTATGATACCCATCTAAAAGCTGAGGAGAGAAGTTTAGAGCAAATTCTTCCTCCACAGCCCTCAGAAGGAACCAACCTTACTGATAACTTAGATTCTGGACTTCTAGTCCTCAGAATTGTAAAGCAGTCCATTTTTGTTGTTTAAGCCACCCACTTTGAAGTAGTCTGCAGGCCTAGGCAACCAATACTCTCCTTCTTATTATTACTTTTGAAAATATATCCTAGAGATGCCCTAGAAACTTTATCCCTGTGACCCATACTTAAATCAATTAGTGGAAAGGGAAATGCAATGATTGGCTTAGATAAATTATTGCCCATTTCTGAAACTGGAAAAGAAGTCATTTTCCCTTAGCATATGTGATGGTAAACTCTTTAAAAAAAAAATATCATAGCTGGGTCAATATGACCCAGGACTGAGGAATGACTTTTGAAATGGCAGTTACATCCACTGGGTGTCAGGCACTGTGCAAGACACTGGGACTTCAAAGATACAAGAGTAAAGAATTCCTGTTCTGAGAGTCCTCAGGAAATGATACTGAGAAAAAGAAGCAACCCAGGAAGCAGGAAAAAAACTAGAAGAGATGTGTGGTATGAGCGCCAAGTAAGAGTTCCTAGAAGGAGAACTGTTGTCCAGTGGGCACAGAGAAGGCAGGTGAGATGAGGAATTAGAAGAAAATGTTAAATTTCACAATTAAACAGTCAATGTGACTTAATTAAGAAAAATTTCAGTGAAAACTTGATGCCACCAAAGTGCCTACTTCATTAAATGGATGTACAAATGAGAGGTAAGGAAGCAAGGCAGCATTGTGAGTCATTCCTGTCTAAAGGTGTCAGGTGACTTTGCAATAAAGGAGCACAGGAGGTAAAACAAATGTCAAAAGAAGAAACTACATTCAGGAAGGTGTTGTTATTGCTGTCACGGCTGCTGCAGAGGTTTTTAAAATGATAGTTGTGTTACAAGATTGATGGGGTGAAGAAAAGGATTCAGTGGAAGAGGGTTGTGGAAAATAAATTTCAAGTCCCATCCCTGCAAAGCAAATATCGCTGTTAATTCTCACTATTCAGGACAAGTACTTCTTTCCCATTTCTCACATGTTTCCTTCTTTGAGAAGGGAGCTCAGTTAGTGCCAGAGCCCAGGCCTCTTTCCTCTTCTTTTCTTCTTTTAGTTTATCTATTGAGCTAGACTGCATTATCTGAATAGCCATGCTTGCTCTATCAGTTCTTCCTTTCCCTCTTTGGAACAAGCTGACTCATACAAAGCAAACGTCACCCAGTTCCATGCGGGTCTCTCTTAATTGTAGGGCCTGCTCTGGCTCGGAACCACACATGACCCAGTGGACCCATCCTGCTGCCACTGATGTTGGCTTTATAGGATGATTTAATTATTATTTTAAGGTATATTTTCCAAATTAGTCATTATCAGGAATGAAGCGATGACTGGCCTTGGTTTGTCTCTCTCTCTCGCTCTCCTCTCTCCCTCTCTCTCTCTTCATTATAGAATTGTGGGGTACAAGTGAGGATTGACTACGTAAGTAGCCTGAATGCAGGTGAAATTTGGACCTCTAACTGTCCCTCACTCCCCCTGGTGACCAGATACCCTTTGGGTTATCACTTGCCACCCACTTCTTCCCTCCCTCCCTCCCCTAGCAGTGTTCTGCAACTGCTGATCTCACACTTGAGCTAATGTGAATAGTGTTCAGGGTGCTCTTATGAGTGAGAACATGTGGTATTTAGTTTTTTGTTTCCATGATTGTTCACTTATGATGTCTTATTTCTTGATTGTTTCAAAACGAAAGTAGGTACAAGAGATCCTGTTTAATGGGTAATCTCATTTCCATGACCATATAATAGCTACAGAGATGGAGCACACCTCTGGAAACTTTCTTCTGCAAAGTATAGCTCAGACAACAACTTAGGTATCAGAGTAACATATCTTATATTGCTTTCCCCATCCTGTGAAATGGCAAGTGTTCTGGAGATTCCATACTTCACGAAAAACACCTGATTTTCTTATGGACAATTTTGCTACCTCTCTATCTCCCCTTTTTATTAAGCACCAACCACAGGTAAACAGTGCAGATACTTACTACTATGCCCCCAATTAATGACAGTAGAATCAGCAATTCTTATACAGTTTTATGAGGTTAATTTATTCACTAATAAATTTATATTATTTTCTATTTATTTTCATTTCTATTTATTTTCATTTTCTTCCCAATATGTCAAATCTAAGCAGAGGCTATTGAAAACAGAGAAACAGGCACTGTATACAGTTGGCTAGATGAAGTAATCAAGAGCTGGGCAATATAAATATATTAATGATTTAAGACTTCCTGGAGAAGAGTCTTCAGCTTCTTAATCATGAAATTATGAATACATATTCTTGCCAAATACCCATCTCACTCAAGTTTAGATTGTGTTGTTTAGGTACGTAGAGAATTCACACAAGTCTCTGCATGAGCCTTTCCAAACCTCCAGTCTCACCTTCTGCCATGGCCTATCCGTCTCTCCTTCAAAAAATCTCATGACCCTTGCAGGGCAGGACCCCCGCAACCTTCAGCTTCCCCACTCTGATATCAGGCACTTACATTATTGGAGCAGCTGGAAGCTACACAGATTCCTAAGACAAATAATTTTTCCAGGAAAATGGAACAAAGATTAAACCAAGACTGCTCAAGTTATAAACCCAACACATTAAGCACATCAGTGTCACAATGAGCGCGTCTGCATCCATCAGGATTTACCACAGAAGCAGAACCACTGAATGAATATAGATTAAGAATTTATTATAGAGATTAGACTTTAAGCTAGACAGAAGCTGGAGAGGAGGAAATGCATCTGAAGCTGAACCTAAGTAGGTATAGATCAACCAGACCAACAGTTGGAAAGGAGTAATGAGTGTGGACAAGAGCAGACAAACTGGAACCAAGGATGAACTGAAATCCAAAAGGAAAGCAAGAAGCCCTGAGGAAAAACAAGGATTCATATCTTTCAGCACCTGCAACCTGGGTTCTGTGGGGGACACATAGAAGAAATGTCTGCCTTGGAGTTTCAGGTACACTTGCTCAAGGACTTAGAAAAGTCAATTAAGGAGATTCCGTGAGAGCTGGAGTCGTTGGAGGTTCGGGTACTGCTCCATGCCCCCAAGGTGAGCAAGCAGCAGCAATATGCATGAGCTACCTCAATGTCTGATGCCTTCCATCCACCTTCTGAGAATAAAAAACACAACATAGTGCCTCAGATTCACCTCCAAATCTCAATTATACAAAGTAATTTCCATTTCTGTTACTATTGCTGCATAGCAAATCATACCAAAACTTAGTTACTTAAGACAAAAACAATTATTTTACTATATCATGCACTCTTTATGGGTCAGGGATTTGGGAAGTGCTTGTCTAGATGTTTGTGGTTTGGGGTGTCTCCTGCGCTTATTCTAAAACTAGGCTGGTGTTTGAAAAGCAGGAAGGTGGGACAGCTGGGGCTGTGTGGTCCCTCCGTGTGGGCTAGTTTCAGTCTCTTCGGGGCAGTTGGGCTGCTGATGGTGGCTGCAAACCTCAAGTGTTCAATGAGGACAGCAGAAGTTGCATGGACTTTTACAGTATAGCTTCGGAAGTCACAGGGCATCATTTCTACCATGTTGTATGGCTTTAGGCAGTCACAAAAGTGTGCCTAGGTTCAAGAGGGGGAGAAATTAGAATCCACCTCTCGATGAATGAGTGATAAGCGTTCAGAAGAGTTCATGTGACGGAAGATACTGTTAGCACGCTTCTTTTTTTCACTGTATCTGACAAGGAAGACTCAACCAGAAATCGGTTCTGAACTTTTCCACTTTTTTTATTCTCCAGTAATTCCTGAGTCAAACAATAACAACAATACATATCAGGTTAATGTAAATTCCATTTGTAGTTCTTGGCATAAATGGGATGGTTCCCTAGGTGTGGTCATAATAATCCCTGCTATAAATATTTTCTCTAAAATTGAGACAATAATACCTAGGGAATGAGACAGAGAAAAAAAATGAAGCCCACATTAAAATTATTTTTTTTAATTTTAAATAATTATTATTTTAACCTCTCTGTGCCTCCGTTTTCTCATCTGTGAAATAAGGGCATCCTATAAGAATTACTTTACTTGCTCTTCAACTTATTTATTAAAACTTCAGTAGAAAAGATCATATTAAAATACTTTATACAGGATGTAGAACTATTAACTATTTTTTTACACAGCCACCAAGAAAACAGGTTTTTAGGTATGATATATTTGAATTCTCTTTCCTAGACTGGAAGTTTACATGTAAGATGTAAACAGCATTATTAAGGAACATAACTCTGAATCTCCTTCCAACCTATCTGATTTTCAGACACATACAGTACTTTTTATCTAAAGCAAAGTAATACATGATTCAAAGATAAACCAATTTTAAAGAATGGAGATAGATTAATAAAATATTTACTGTTCAAAAAGGAAAAGGAAGCTTCTGTAATTCTCTTACAGTTTTCTTCATTATAACCCTCCAGAATGTTGGCTCATGTGGATCACAAATGAATCTTGGGAAAAATCTAGCAGAAGGATTTGATTAAATGGTATGTTGAATAAACAATGCTGAGACATTTTAATGAGGTCAGATAAAAGGACTCTGCTGAAAAGAAATATTTTTAAAATCATTTTGAGGCTCTGTCTTAAAGCATTTCCTGGAGTGTTGAGCTCTATTTCTTCTCATTTTACCATTATCCAAAGACTTTAAATCTTCTCACTAATTTTGCTACCATGAATGATCCATGCCTCCTTAGAACATAGATTTCCATTGCTGGGTTTCTGAAAATTATTGAGGTTTACTCTAATGAAATTCACATAAACAGACACCCTGTTCAAAGTCAATGGCATTTAGTCACTTCTTCACATTAGTCAAAAATAAAGTTAATAATACAACTCTAGCTCTTTATGAGGCAAGGCCAAAATATTACTTCTTGCCTGTGATTCCTGCTGATAGACAGAGAGTCTGATGATTTACAAAAGTCATTTTGAAATTTTTGAGACCAAGAAACAATGACTTGGAAGTGAAATATATGGGCCCAACTCATAACCAATTAGCAATTGTTGAGTTTCTGGGCAAGATGGCGACAGGACAAGTTGGACTGTGATAATCTCCACAAAGGGTGACTGTTGCAGCCAGTTCTGTGTGCCACCGCCACCACCACCTCTGTGAAGGGTGGCTGCTATAGCTGGTCCCACACAGCACACTGCTGCCACCTCCACCACTGCCTTCACAGAGGGTGGCTGCTGCAGCCAGTCCCATGTGCTGCACTACTGCCTCAGGCCCTCAGCTCCCGGCCCTGCAGAGTTCCCAGCTCTCTCCCCTGCCCCAGGCCACCAGCAGCATGTTGACCTGCAGCACCTGGCTGTCTCTCACTCTGTGGCAGGACCAAAGATCAGCTGGAGCCCAGAGGAGTCCAATTGGTCAAGAGAAAGGATCCAGGAGGTTCAGGGAGGAGGCCCATGGCCAGTAAAGAGGCGTTCACCACAGCCATTTTCTCTGTTCCAGGATCAAGCAGAGACAGCATCACCCACCCAGCTTCACACAGCTCTGCCCAGCCTCCAAATTGGAACCTAAGGTAATCGTGTCAAACAGGGAGAGACAGAAACCACTCCCCCATACTAGATTGGACACAGGTCAGATCTGAGTGGCAGACCTAACAGGCAGCAAGCTGACTGAACCCAGATCTGACTCTGGCTGAAAGCAGCCCTTCCAGTCTGCAATGAGAGCTAGTGATCAGAGCTGAAAGGACATTGGGCTCACAAGATTTGGATTCATTGGATTTGTTGTTTTTACTTTTTTTATTTTTATTTTTATTCTTTGTTCATTTTGTTCATTTTTGTTTGTTTTATGCTTTACTTTTTTTCTTTTCTCTTTTCTCTCTCTTCTCTGTTTTTGAGAACATTTTCATACTTGCCCTGTTTCTGTTATATTAATGATTTCTCTTTTTTTCTTTAGACCTCCTGTTTGTGTAGGGAAATTGTAAACCAATAGGGAGTGGCTTGTGTGTTTGTATGATTGTCTGTATGTTTTATTTTTTGTTTTACTTTTCCCTGTCTTTGTGTCTCTCTTAATTTGTTAGTTAGTACGTTTGTCTGTTATCACGCTTACTCTTCTCTCTCTCCATCTTCTTCCCCCTCCTTCCCTGTTCTATTCTTTTCCTTTTTCTTACCTCATTTTGCTTTCAGGAAGCAAATTTACACCCCCACTGCATGGACAGATCACAAGGCAGTGGAAAGGGGATTCCAGGGTACCCATAAACCTGTCAGTGGATCTTGGGATCTGCAGATAGATTTTGAATCACAGCTTCCCCCTAATTGAATCTCAAAACTGCAAAAAGTATAGCCCCCAAACCACAGTCCAGCCTCAGAATTTAACAAAGATAGAGGGTTCATATAAGGAAGAATAGAAGATTGAGCAAACAGAAGTAAAAGCAATCCCACCATCCCTGAACAACAGGCTTAAAGAAGAGGAAGGAAAAAGTGGGAGGAAAATTTGCGCAAATGAAGAAAAACCAAAAGAAAAATATGTGTCTCACACAGACCTCTGGGAGGTCAGACACTGAGAAAACAGACTTCAGAATGCAAACAATGAGGAGCCCCCAGAATGACTGGTCACATACTACAAACCCAGAAATCAAGACATTAATAGAGAGAATAAAAAGAATGGAGGGGAGACAAGAGGAAAATCAGAAGGAGTTGATAACTGAGATAACAGCAGTAAAGAATACTGTGATTGAAATAAATAACAAACTAATAAGGATGGAAAACAGAATTAGTCAAGCAGAAGAAAGAATCTCAGAGCTGGAAGACCAAAATATAGAACTAACCCAAACTGTCAAAAACATAGAAAAGAATCTTAAAAAGACAGAACAAAACCTTCAAGAGATGAGCAATTATTTCAAGAGGCAGAACCTAAGAGTAATTGGACTTCCTGAGGCAGAAAGAGAGACAGAGAACACCCTGGAACAAACATTCCATGAAATCAAGATAACTTCCCTCATGTCATCAGTGAGGCAAAAATTCAACTCAAGAGATCCAGAGAACCCCTACAAGACAACAAATGAGAAGACCAACTCCCAGACACATAATAATTTGCCTAGACAAAGTAGGTATCAAAGAAAAAATCCTAAAGGCAGCAAGAGAAAAAGATCAGATTACCTACTGGGGAAGATCAATAAGAATAGAAGCACATTTATCTACAGAAACAGTTCAGGCTAGGAGAGCATGGAGCCCAATCTTCAAAGTTCTCAAAGATAAACAATTTTAACCAAGAATAATCTACCCAGCTAGGCTGAGCTTCATCAGTGAGGAAGAAGTGAAATCTTTCCAAGGCACTCAATCCCTAAGATCTTACACTGCCTCTGGACCACCTTTACAAGAAACACTTAAGAAAGTATTAAATATAGAAAAAAAGGAAAAAAAATGACAGTGTTCTTTACAAGAGTGCAGGAAAAAGATTGAAAACACACATGAATCTACCAAAAACCAAAAGAAAGACAACAAACAAGAGCAACAACAACTCTATAAGAACCTTTTGACAGGGATAAACTCTCACATTTCAATAATTAACCTGAATGTGAATGGACTAAATGCACCACTGAAAAGACCTAGAATGACAGAATGGATAAAATATCATGGGGCAACAATATATTGTCTTCAAGAGACTCATCTCACCAGAAGGGACACTCACAGACTCAAAGTAAGAGGATCGGAAGCAAAATTTCAGGCAAACAGAACAGAAAAGAAAACTGGAGTTGCAATTTTAATATCAGACAAAATACTCTTTAAGCTATCAAAAATTTAAAAAGATACAGAAGGTCACTACATAATGATAAAAGGTTCAATCCATCAACAAGAAATATCCATCCTAAACATTTGTGCACCCAACATAGGAGCACCAACTTTCATAAAGCAGCTTCTAGGCAAACTTTAAAAAGATATTGACTCTAACACTATCATAGCTGGGAAATTTTAATACCCACTCACAGCCCTAGACAGATCATCAGGACAAAAATCAGCAAGGAGATCTGGAACCTCAATGTGACTCTTGACCAAATGGACTTAATTGATCCTAAAGAACACTTCACCCAACGACCATAGAATATACATTCTACTCATCACCACATGGAACATACTGTAAGATAGACCACAACCTTGGCCATAAATCAAGCATAAACAAATTTCATAAAATTGAAATTTTGCCATGTACCTTCTCAGAGTATAGTGGAATAAAAATAAATATCAACACCAACAAAGTTCCCCCAAAACTCACAAAGACATGGACACTAAACAGCATGACGCTAAGCAACTCCTGGGTCAACATGGAAATCAAAACAGAGATTAAAAGATATCTGGAAACAAATGAAAATGAAGAAACATCTTACCAAAATCTCTGTGATGCCATGAAAGTAGTAGTAAGAGGGGAATTCAGATATCTATAGATACACTGAAGAAAATGGAAAAATCACAAGTTAACAGCCTAACAAGCAACCTGAGGAAGCTGGGAAAGCAAGACCATCAAAACCCTAACTTCAGCAGAAGAATCCGGTCACAGAAATAAAAGCCCATATCTGGGACATAGAAGACAAAAAGATAATACAAAAAAATCAATGAAACAAAAAGCTAGTTCTTTGAAAGGATAAACAAGATTGATGGTCCCCTAGCCAGACTGACTAAGAAAAAGAGAGAAAAAGCCCAAATAAACACAATCAGAAATGTAAAAGATGAAGTCACATCTGACTTTGAAGAAATACAAAAGATTATCAGAGACTACTATGTACATGTGTATGGAAACAAACGTGAAAACCTAAAGGAAGTAGAGGACTTTCTGACATCACACAACCTCCCTAGGTTGAAGCAAGAAGAAATTGAAACCCTAAATAGACCAATAACAATCAAGGTAATCGACTATGTCATAAGAAAACTATCTTTAAAAAAAAAAAGGCCTGGACCAGATGGCTTTCCAGCAGAAGTCTACAAAACATACAAGGAGGAACTGACACCAATCCTATTGAAAGTATTCCAGGTGATTGAGAAAGATAGAACTCTCCCCAAATCCTTTTATGAAGCTAACATCACATTGATAATCAGGCCAGGTAAAAACCCAACAAAGAAAGAGAACTACAGGTCAATATTCTTGATGAACTTAGATGATAAAATTCTCAACAAGATCCTAGCAAACCGGATTCAACAACTCATCTCAAAAATCATCCACCACAACCAAGTAGGTTTCATCCCCAGGATGCAGGGCTGGTTCAACATTCATAAGACCATAAATGTAATTAAATACATCAACAGATGTAAAAACAAAAACCACATTATTATATCATTAGATGCAGAAAAAGCTTTTGATAAAATCCAGCACCCCTTTTTGATTTAAAAAAAAACCTTTAAACATCTAAGCAGAGATGAAACATACCTCAAAATAATAAGAACCATTTACAAGAAACCCACAGCCAGCATATGCTAAACAGACAGAAATTGGAACCATTTTCTCTGAAAACTGGAGCAAGACAAGAATACCTACTCTCACCCTTCCTGTTCAACATAGTTCTGGAAGTCCTAGCTAGAGCAATCAGAGAAGAGAAGGCAATCAGGTGTATCCTAATAGAAAAAGAGGAAGTCAAGTTATCTCTCTTTGCAGATGACATGGTTCTATACCTTGAAAACCCAGGAGAATCTGTCAAAAACCTCCTTGCACTGATAAAGGACTTTGGCAAAGTCTCATGGTATAAAATCAATGTGCAAAAGATGATCGCATTTCTATATCCCAATAATAAAAAAATAGAAGCCCAAATAAAAAGCATAATTCCACTCATAATAGCCACCAAAAAAATGAAATACCTTGGCATTTTCCTAACCAGAGATGTGAAAGACCTTTATAATGAAAACTACAAAACACTGCTCTAAGAAATCAAAGATGACACAAACAAGTGGAAAAATATTCCATGCTCATAGATTGGAAGAATCAACATTGTTAAGACTTCCATTTTACCTAAGGCTATCTGCAGATTTAACACAAGACCATCAAATTAACAGCAATATTCTTCTCAGACCTAGAAACAATATAGGAATTCATATGGAAACATAAATGACCAAGAAGAGTCAAAACAATCCTCAGAAAAAAAAAAAAAAAGCAGGAGGTATCACACTCCCAGACTTTAAACTTTATTATAGAGCTACAACAATCAAAACAGCCTGGTATTGTTACAAGAACAGGCATATAGATCAATAGAATATAATTGAAATTCCAGAAGCAAAGCCTCAATTTTTCAACCAATTCATTTTCGACACCAACCACTGGGGAGACAAGAACCTATTCAGTAAGTTGTGCTGGGAAAACTGGCTGTCCACATGCAGAAGATTGAAACAGGACTCCTACCTATCCCCATACACAGAAATCAACTCTAAATGGATCAGAGACCTAAACATAAAACCTCAAACTATAAGAACCTTAGAAAATACAGGAGACACATATGGAAATTGGAACTGGCAACCAATTCCTGATCAAAACCTGAAGTGCCCATGCCCTAAGAGATAAGATAGACAAGTGGGACTTCATCAAACTGACAAGCTTCTGCAAAGCAAAAGAAACCGTCAAGAGAGCAGGGAGACAGCCCACAGACTGGGAAAAAATATTTGCCAACTCCATGTCTGACAAAGGCCTAACATCTAGGATATATAAGAAACTCAAATGTGATGAAAAGAAAAAAAAAAACAAACAGCCCCATTACAAAGTGGGCAAAAGATATGAATCAACAGTTCTCAAAAGAAGACATACAAGCAGCCAAAAGATACATGAACAAATGTTCAGCCTTACTAGTCATCAAGGAGATGCAAATTAAAACTACACTGAGATACCACCTAACTCCAGTCAGAATGGCCATCATCAAAAAATAACAGATGCTGGAGAGGATATGACGAAAAGGGAACACTTCTACACAGTTGGTGGCAGTGCAAACTAGTACAGCCTCTGTGAAAAACAGTGTGGTCATTCCTAAAAGTTCTTAAAATCGACCTTCCATATGACCCCACAATCCCCCTACTGGGAATATACCCAGAAGAATTCAAATCACTCTATAAAAAAGATACCTGTACACATATGTTTATCGCAGCATTGTTCACAATAGCAAGAACATGGAACCAACTGTGCTGCCTGTCAAAAGAGGACTGGATTTTTAAAATGTGGTACAATTAGCAATTGTTGCCTAGTCTGACCTTACTATGATTGTCTTGGAAATGAAGGTAGTTTTTTATAGGAGTAAGGATTCTTGTCTATATGAGGCATAGAAAAAAGGAAAAAAAGGAGTCAGAAATAGCCAACCAGAATGGCAGGCAGGACAAGTCAGTGTGGCCAATATGTATGAAAATAATAGCATTGCAGATTTAAGAGACAGAAGGGTTTGAATTGATACAAAATTCAGAATGAGTCCGTAGAAATTGGTGGAATGAAGCCAAGGAACTGAGAAAGGCAAGTGTCACTTGAGTCATTGACATGCATTCTAAAATTCCCATATGATGACAACAAGCAGTGGAGAGAAAGACTGTGGGTGAGTTTTCAAAGTATTCATTGATTTGGGGGACTGAGAAGATCATCGTTTGATTGGAATGAGAGGATGAGCCTAGAGTAGTCAGAAACAATAGGTCTCAGAAGACCAAGGCTTTTACCAGAGGAATGGAGACATAATGGTTTAGATCGGACCTAAAAATGGGCCACTTTCTTCCCCAGAGATCTCTGGGTTTGGGGAAAATGAACTGCTGTGCTTAAGTTGGTCACAGAAAAACAGGATTCGGTGAGACCAACAAGGTAAAATAATGTGCTTTGAAGCGATGAGAATGCAAAGACGTTTGTTTGCTATAGAAGGAAAATCTTCAAAAAGCAGAGAGAAATATTTAAGAAGATGGGTTGAAGTAAAAATGTGGATCTCAGGAACAAAAATAGAAAGCTGTATGGGGATGTCACGATCCCTCAGCCAGAAAAATGAGATAAAACTACATGGGCACCATCCACAAAAAGAACACAGTAGGTTTGAGAAGATTGTCCTAACAATCTTAGATTATCCCAGCAATTGAGCTATCGCTAAACTTAAAAAATATTATATTCATTATATACTTATGCATATGCCCACATAATAATAAAATACATATATATTTAAAATTTGCTTGCTACTTATTCAGAGATATATTTTATCTTCCAATCTAGATTTTAAGCTACTCCAGAAAGGACTATATTGTGTTTTATCATTATCAGCACTGACTAATGTCAAACATGTGTCAAGCCAAGTTGAGATCACCTGAGAATGTTTATCCCCTTCTTTTCCTTTTTTTTTCTTTTTTCATTTGTTGCTATTTAAAATTAACATATTTTCTTTCTTGAGACTTTTACAAATCGGTCAGTGTAACGCAGCATCTTGATAAACGAAGCTGAGGACAACCTGGACATAGTTTGAAATGATCCATGTCTCTTCTCATTGAACTCATTGTCCCTTCATTCCTGATTTCAGATTGGGATCAACTCCTACTGCTTCTACTTCCACACCACAGCTCCTGTCAACCTGTGATGTTCCAGAAGTTTGTCTTCTGCTAACTCTATCTACATTTTACCATACCAGTCCTCTGCAACCTGAAAATGCTACAGAGTGAAACTTTTTAATGAATTCAGGAAAAACTAATTTTATATTTCTGGTAGAGCTCAGATGCCAGAGAAGAAGAATTAGCACTTGCCATCCTGGGACTCCTCATAAGTTGTAAATCTGGAATGATGTTGATTCAGGTCCAAATATTTTATTCATTTTGATATGAAGCCCAATGAAAGAGAAGTGACTTTGTCATCATCGTTGCTTATTGTTTAACATTATGTAGGACAATTGTGAATATGTCTTAAAATTGAATACAGTCAAGCAAATGCATTTACTTGTAATGGGTTATTGTTCAATCTTTGCTCCACAAGACAGTGTCTCTTTTGAAATTTGTTGGTCTGTTCCCAGCTTCTAGATCACCTGAGCTCAGTGATGCATCTGAGACTTCTAAGAGAGGTAAAGAGATTGAGGAAAGTCATTTTTGTTTCACTCAAATATCTACATTTGTAACTTGAACTTTGTTCCTATCATTTTGTCTTCAGTGAATGTCTCTAGCAAGGATGGTATCTAAGATTTATCCTTGGAGTCCTAGAGATTGTATTATTTTCTATTCACCAGATAGCCATATCTATAACATAACTACTTTAATTTTTTTTTTCTGTTTTGTGTCAAAGCACTTGAAATATGACATGGGGTCTTTCGCTTCTATGACTACTGTATCATATGAAATTCTTGCTTCCTGGCCATGCTGAATTGGTGAGCCATAAGGCACCAATGTATTGGGAAGGGGCTGAGCAAGCTTTTACAAATACAAAATATTATTCAAATTTCCCTAATTTATGAAAATGAGACCATTCATTTTCCTACCTAATCCTCTCTGGAGGTGCTCCAAAGTTTGAAATGAAAGAAATTCTTCATTCAAATATATGTAATCCACATTAAT
The DNA here is from genome assembly GCA_027257055.1 of Cephalopachus bancanus. NCBI lineage: Eukaryota > Metazoa > Chordata > Mammalia > Primates > Tarsiidae > Cephalopachus > Cephalopachus bancanus. Next base: position 1,276,771 of record JAPVLO010000224.1, read on the forward strand.
TGCTTTTGACAGCAAAGGGTGGATGGTTAGATACTGCAGTAGTTAATACTTTAATCATATCACCTCTGCAACACACTTAGCTGGGTATAGCCCTCTGAAGAGAGACTATGCCAATGTATCCTCCCGGTAGGATCAAAATGCAGGAAGTTCATATTTTTCAACTGCATTTTAATGTAAATGAACTTATGGCAGGTGAAAGATAAAAGAGGAGCAGAAGTGAGGAAGAAGGTAGAGGGAAAGCCTGCCTAAAGTCTCTGGGGATAGAAACACTGATCTTGCCAGTTAGTTGCTTCCTACAGAATAAAGGTCAAGTTTGAGAATGACAATGAAGCCTTTGATAAACTAGCTCACCTTTCCTCTATACCTGCTCATATTCCCTATAGCCCAGTCTTACTCTTCCCATTCTCCATATCCTGATACCTCGGAACTCCTACCGCTACGTTTGCTTTTAATAGTATTCTTTATTCATCTTTCAAGACTTAACTCAAATGCCACCATGTTCATGGATTTTTTTTCTTCCTCTCCCAGCCAGAGATCTTTTTCTTCTTTCCTATAACATCATAACTCATTCAACCATTTCCGTATCATTTATGTAGTCAGATTTTATAAATTAGTAATTGATATGCATGCCTTACTTTCCTGAGGCTTATGTTCAGGGGAAAATAAAAATCATTCTCAACAAAAACAAAACAGAAATTTAAAAATACTATTAATACTTAGGAGTGGCACATGGCAAATACATAATTTTTAAAATAAACGAATGTATTCATGAATAAATGAATATCAATCAATAAATTATAAGCTCTTTGAAGGAGGAAACTATTTCTTCAAGGTTCAGATGGTATTTTCCAAATTCTACCCCTATAAAAAATCTAGCAAGGCAAATCTAGCAACTTCATGATAGATTTTAGTTAGCATATGGAAATTACATTGAACTGGGGTGACATATTGGTAGTTGCAGTGGGTCAGATATAATAGGAAGTTACAACAACAGACAGACATTAGACTGCATCGCTCTAAGCTCAAGAACAATTTGTCTGACTCACCTGAAAAAAATTTGTATTTTACTTGGGTGGACCTATGATCAAAATACTCTCTATTAAGATAACTAAATTTTAATGCAACAGTTATTTTATTTCATGAAGTATGAAACTTCTCTTCCAAGAAAATGAGTGGCAAAGGTTAAAAGAAAGTGAATGAATTTTATTTAAACTATTTATAAATAAAATGTGATTATAATGCAGTGAGAGAAAGGGGGAATTTTAGTTCATAAGTTAAATTTAATCTGTTTGCCAGCAATTTCTTTTAATTTCTACCAATAAATGTGAGGCAACACAATCTACAGGTAAATAATTAAATAAAGTAGTAAATAATATCCCAAGCAAAGTGCCAAACTAACTGCCACACGTGTCTATTCAATAGTCAGTATTTATTCTGGAACAGTGTCTTGACAAAAGCTACAATAAAAGCAGCATGGTGGATCATAAAGCAAAATAACATTATCAATAAATATTTCTGAAAGGAATGCCTCATTGCTATGAAATATTAACTACCTTACTATCCTATACACCCTTTTCACCAGCAATACACATTTGTGACAACTTGCAGCTCAAAGAAAAAAATTAACTTTCAATCATAGGGCCTATTAAAACTACCTCCCACCTCAATGCTTGAGTCTACTTGGTGTTTACTTAGTAATTTTAACAAGTACGGTATTCTTAATACTACAAGTCACTGCATAATAATCATTAAGATGTTCTAGTCATTAGGGCCACAATTCACCCCAAAAGACATCTCTAAAGTCCTTGCGTCTATAACCATACAGAATCTCAGGATGTCTGACTGTTTATTTGATACATTGCCTTGACCAATCCCTCTAACCTGATTTCTCTGATGGCATGGCCTTTGTTGATTCAACATCAGCAAACTCTGATCTGCTTATGCAAGGTCAGTTATAAGATACCCTTTTGCCTCTATGCTTATGAACCACTGGAGTGATAGGTAGTTCATAAGTCCATCCGGTTTTTTTTTTTAAGAGTATCAACACCATATATGTCCACCCATTTTTTTCAGGGGTTCTGGAAGAATTAATGAGGTAACAACTGTAAAGCAGCCTGACATGTCTGAGAGTAAAGGAAGATAATTTTTTAAATGCTATGATATTGTGGTTCTTTTACATATTTTAATTGCACACATTGATGTTCTGCAACATAAACAGAAAAAAATGTCATTTGTAATGAGTAAATCATGACAAATTTGAGCTGTGTTGCTATGGTAAGTCCCATCAACATAATATGATGGACATTTTGGCTTTGTTCACTTCCCTAATGGTCAAGGGCTGAGTTAAGGGTTATATTTATCTGGTCATTAAGAAGACCAATGCTTCAAACACCATTTAATGAATGTGTTGCCTCATGCTGGCCTGAATTAAATTCTAAGCCTGTAATAAGATATTTCCAAAAATACTTCTCTACCCTCTTTGAATTATTATTCTTGCAGTGCCAAAACCTCTTAAGTTGTTGTTTCTAAAACTTAAGTCATTCATGTATTATTTTCTAACTTTTGTCATGTCTACCTGAAACGTAAATTATATAAAATATTCCTTTATATCTTAAGCAACACTACCTATGAAGGGAAGCTTTATGTGTTAGTTAGAATGTCATATATAATAAACTAAGTACATTACTACAAAAATTAAAGTGTGTTATCTGGAATTATCTTATACAACACCAGGGTTATATATGACATATCTTAAGGAATATTGTTTGAATATATTACTGAAAACAAAAACAACTTTTTGCAGAAGTCAGGATTAGTGCACACATTATGTTCACATGAATCCTATATTGTCTGAGACACATGTATTCAGCCCATGGTGCTTAAAAATACAGGCCTGATAAATAAACAAATAGATGCATAATCATTAACTTTGTTAACATATATTTTTTATTTTAAAATTGTGAGGCACAATTAAGGGTTAGGTATACAAATATTCATTTTACAGGTACCCTTGTTGATGAGGTGTGCCCCCCCTTTCCCCAGACTGATATTGACTACCGTTAATCCCACCTCCCTGCCCCTCCCTACCCCCCCCATAGTTTTCCACGACTGTTAATCCTTTTCTTATAGTATTATGGTAGTTGTTCAAGGTCCACTTATGAGTGAGACCATGTGATACTCAGATCTTTGTTTTTGTGAGAGATCACTCAGTATTATAAACTCTAATTCCATACAGGTTGCTGCGAAATTCATGATTTTGTTTTTTTTTTTATGACTGTGTAATATTCCATTGTGTATATGTACCACATTTTTTTAATCCAGTCCTGTTTTGATGGACAGCATGGTTGGCTCCTTGATCTTACTATTGTGAACACTGCTGCGATAAACATACATGTGCAGGTATCTTTTTTATAGAGTGATTTAAGTTCTTCAGAGTATATTCCCACCAAGCAGAAGAAAGAATCTCAGAGCTTGAGGATCAAAATATAGAAGTAACCCAAACTGTCAAAAACATAGAAAAGAAGCTTAAAAAGACAGATCATTAGCTTTTTTTGTTCACTCTTTTTTATGAATATTCTGAAAGATACAAGCTGATCATTATCAAATGTTTTTCATCCCTTCTTCCAAAATGGGCTTATATAGAACATTAGCAACTTTTGACTCAGATATTTACTACAGCAGATAACAATTTGGGTAGGGAAATGTGAAAAGAAATATAGTCTTTATTATTTATTTATTTTTCTACATAAGGAAAAAAAACCTCAAAAGAACCAAATTAAAAAGTACAGATTGAAGAGGTCAGAGATTCAGCTTTTATGTATAGCTATATCTGAGTTCTTGTGTTTATCAAAATTTTAGTTTCCAAATTGGCAAAATAAGATTATTAAACTAAATATAATTTCCCTGGTTTTTTTCCAGTTCTTTTTCTTTTGGTCAGTAATTAATATATCCTAAAGATCTGATGCAAAGGCATATTATAGACTTTGAAACAAACACCTTTCTCAAAGGTATTTCCCAAATATGCTATGTAAACTGAATTCCATGGTATATGTATATAAACACATACTATTACATTTAGAAAATGCGCATTCCTATAATTAATTGTGCAGTATTCTAACCAGGAGCTATCTGGAGGTATGGCTTTGAGTAAAAATAGCCAACTTTATTCATTACCTGGGCAGACACATTGGGATATTATTTAAAAGGGCAATAGGTGTGATTTTTGAATGTTCTATGAGAAGATAAACTAAATACAGGTTCCATTCCAATCTCTGCCAGAGGAATTCTAACAAAGGCAAGTGAGAAAAATAGTATTAGGAATAACAACCTTTAGAGAGACTCACATTCACTCTGTAATATGTTTCTATTTGATTATCTTTTAATTCTGTTTATATTTGCTTACTTCCAAATATTTTGAAGCCAAGTCGTTTATTTCTTCCATTGCTTGAAAGTCTAGAGAATTTATTCTAGAAAGCTGATTAATAACACTTTCTGTATTATGCTAATGTTTTCTAACCAACGTCACTATAATCAATTGTTAACAACCCAGTAAGATTTGTTTTTCTTTCTTTCTTCATGACGATGATCTGGAAGTTCTTCTAAGGATCTCTGGGTTTCTATGGTACCTTCCATGCAAAGAGTAAGCATCCATCTGGCATTCCTCAAATCTTGGGAATTATGAGGTTGGATTCCTACTATAATAGTTTCAAGGGCTTTTAGGCAGTCATTTGAGCAGGTTATTATTTTTTCCACTATATGTGGTAATTTGGTGCAATGCAAATAATAATACACTAAAGGATATATTAGGAAAAAATATCTGAAAATAAAAGCACTCAACTGCAAAACTAAGCTAAGAGATAGCATATTTGTGTAATTCTACTATGTAAACATTTTTGCTTTTCTCCTCCATTTTTGGAGAGTAGACAGTTACATTTAATAAGTGGGATAATTGTGTGTAGGATTTTGTATTGTGTTTTTTATAATGTAATAATATAATGGTTTATGTTATTTTAAGTAATTTCATGTGTTTTTAACATCCACATATTTCTTTTTAAATTTTTATTTATTTATTTATTCTATTTCATTTTTTTTTCTTTCTTTTTTTATCTTAAAGATATGGGATACAATTCAGGATTAGGTATACAAGTGGTCATCATACAGCAAAGTTTGGGCCTCCCTTTGGTTCCCACTTTGCCTGGCACATAATATTTCATTGGATAAATGAATCAGTTAACCTAACATGCCCCATTTCTAAACTTTTAGCTTGTTTTCAAATCTTTTAGGAATAAATGATAATACTATGAATATATAATCTCATAAATCTATGAGTTTGATTTCTTTCTCTTGTCTTTATTTTTATTGTTTTATTCTCCTCCTTCTTCTTCGATCATTATGACCATTTTCAGAAGTTGAACTATTATGTCTATAGGTCTGATTATTTTTATATTTCTTGACAAATATTGCCAAACTTTCTTCTATGCCACACTTTTATAAATTTCCACTCCCACAAGCACTATATAAATCCATTTCCCCAGAACTATTACCATTTTAAATTTTATTATTTGTTAATTTGATAGGAGAAAATGGGATCCTATGTTTAATGTTTATTTTTATTATTTTATATATAATACTTATTAACATATTGAATTTTCTTCTTTTATGAATTAATTGATATTATCATTTGCCCGTTTATTTATAGAAGTCTTGTTTTTATAACAATTTGTGCTATCTTTTTATATATAAAATACTCATTCTTTTTTCAATAAATTTTGTGAATCTTTTCCCCAGTTTGGTTTGCAACCTTTAATTTAGATTTATTTGCTTATATTTTTATAGCCAAATCTGTGTATGAATATTTTCATTGCTTGAAAGCTAAAAAGTCTCTTCTAAAAACCTTATAAATATTAATTTTTAGTGTCTTTTTTAAAAACAATTTCTAATTCTTGATCATGTACTATTAAACTTCTAACTCCTCAACAAAGACAAGGTCTTAGACGAAATGACTAAAATTACTATAAAGGGAAAAGTCAGCTACTAGGTAGAGAATTTAATCATAGGTGTTTGAAATTCTTAGGTATTTTGGAAACCCGTGAATTGTTAAGTCTGGCCATTTTGAACATCAATTTACAAATGCCTTAGAGTATTTCTACAAACTATTCCTCCTTATTCAAAGCTTTACATCATGGAATGTGGGAAAAAGAAATGGAAGGAGGAGATAAGAACATTTTTTTATGTAATCAACCCTAGTTATTATATACAATGCCTTCTGAATAATCATGGCAAAAATGACATGGCAATTCTTGCTCTGTGCAAATGTAAATGACAGTCATGAAACACTAAGTAATAGGTCTCTTATAAGTATCTAACATAAGAAAGACTCTAAGTCCTGATTCTCATGTTAATGAAGAGTTTACCATGCCATATGATACTACCAAATCAATTTTGAAATACTTAAAAATGTCATTTTTTAAAATGAATTAAAGCTATAATTAGCTCAATAATCCATATTCTGAATGGTCAGTTTGAATAACACCAGAATCAACACCATCTGTTAAAATTTATTTAACAGACTTTCACTGAGCATTTTATGCCAGACCCTTTTCAAGGGATTGGGATCCAAATGATAAGCAGCATATTAACCCTGCCTGCCAGGACAATGATTCTTGAACATGATGAATGACATTTTGAAAATACATATTTCTGAGCTTCACCTCAGATCTTTTATGATAGGGTGAGGCTCACTATTATTTGTGTTTCAAACTTCATGTGATAATTTTAATGATTCCCCATAATGGAGGTCAATCTGGAGCTCAGAGAGCAGTGGGTCTCTATTCCTCCTGATCCTAAAAGGTCATAGGAAAAAACTACTTCTTGAATTACTAACCTAAAGCTAGGAGATTCACATATAGAACTTCAAAATACTCATATATGAAAATTAATACTGCCTCCAACTTACTGATGAAGAAACTGGTCTTAAGAAGGGGACAGAAATCTACTCAAGGTAACACATTTATAGTCAATGGGCTTGTGATTCTAACACAGAACTCTCTGTTATAAAAGTCCAGATAAAAAATAAAACAATTATCTGGATTAATTGGGTTTGACATCGTTGAGAATTAGATCATTGGAATGTTTAAGTACTTTGGTCAATAATATGCATAAGTCAGGGTACACTAACTGTAAAAGATGCTGATGAGTCTGTATCTCTCAAGTCTTTTTCTGGGGTTTCTAGTTTTATTTGTGTTTAAGTTGCACATATCTATAATGTCCTTCTTGGCTGAGATTAATTTTATCTTCCCAACTACATTTGCAAATTGTAGTTATCTGCTTCCTTGATTGGTCTGATAATTGGCTCCTTTAGAAAACCTGCAGGGAAAAAAGATAATATATCTACTTTTCATTCTTGCCTGTCTCCAAGAAAAAAGATGTCTCATTCCTTTCAACAAAGAAAAAGGCACAAGAAAAACTACAGTCATGTAGCCATATCTCATTGTCAGTAGCATGGAACCTCACAACTTAATACTCCTTAAAAAGAGATTCACTCCCCACTTAAAAAACAAAAAACAAAAAACAAAAGATGTGGAACCATGCTTCCTCCCAACAGGCAAAATCACTAAATCACTAGATATGACTTTAATTTTGCATAAAATGGTTCTCAAATCCAGATTTATCATTAGCATGTATGTAATCTGCTTTTCTTGCAAACTCTTTAGAATGTCAGGGAAGGCAAGGAATTTAGAAGCCAAATATAAATGGATCAGTCTTGTGCTATATATGAAAAACAGGTTCTGAGAGTTAAACTTTCAGAAAGAGTGCATCAGAACAATCACAATCATCAATGAGTTTTACTGAACAACGGTTGTGTGTAAGACACTTGGCTACCTGCTGTGAGAGATACGGAAAACAGATATAATCTCTGATCTCTAAGAACTGACACCAATGCTGAAAAAGAGACGTGTGTCTGTGAAAAAATGGCTAATATTCAAAGCTGAGCCACAGTTTTTCAAAACTGAATCATATTGCACATCGCTTTTTACAAATTTGTGAAATTTCTCAATATTTATATACAATGCAATGTTATGGTATAATACAAATGGTACTTAAACATGTGCAAACCTAAAATTATATACAAATGCATGAAGTATACTGCACTTACCAAATAAATTTGATAAAATTTATTTTTGGTTTGATAAAACCAAATCAAACTTGTCAATTAAATCCAAACAAAGCTACAAAAACCAATAACACTTAATCAACAGTACTAATTTAGTGAGAGGAAGGATGTTACTTTATTAAAACTAAATTTCTATTTTCAATGTGAATATAGTACAGAAAGTCACTGTGCAAAATCGTCTGAATCATTCCTGCCATAGCATTGAGCCATAAAACCAGTCAAGTTCTCATCATTTTTCTATAGAAAAACCCTTCTCACAGTATTCATTAAATCAGTTGGCTTTCACTTGGCACAAACCTGTTATTTATATATTTAGCTAATTTCTGTTGTGGTACATTTTAAAAGATACTGGTGCCAATGTGATTAACATCTTATGTGTAAATTTGCTTTGAAAATGAAATGATGGAGAATTAGTCAGTTTTTTGTTTTGGTCATTCACATGACCTAGCACATGTGAATTTTTTAGATAGTCCTCAATGGAACAATATTTAATCTCCTCTCTCTCCTTTGACAAACAAATGACATTAAAATATTCATGGTTGGGCCAGACATGGCAGCTCACGCCTGTAATCCCAGCACTTTGGGACGCTGAGGTGGAAGGGTTGCTTGAGCCTAGGAGTTTGAGACCACCTTGGGCAATATAATGAGATCTCGTCTCTGCAAAAAAGTCAAAAAATTAGTCAGGTATGGTGGCACACACTTGTGGTCCCAGCTACATGGGAGGCTGAAGCGAGAGGATGCTTGAGCCCAGGAAATTAAAGCTGCATGATTGTGCCACTGTACTTCAGCATGGGTGAAGGAAGTTGTAGGTTCATTCAGAGAAACAGTCAACCGCTATCTGAAGCAACAAATTTTCCAGAAAGAACTACAGAATACATAATTTCCCACAGCAGGATAGGGAAGGTATCCAGGCTGTAACCTGGATTTCCAACAGTGGGTGGGATTATGTCAGCTAGACATATAAAGGGAGAACTTTCCAGGTGGGGATGGCATGAGGAAAGCTAGAGAGGCCGGAACTGTTCAGACATGCTTAGAGTTGGTGAGTGGAACTGTTAACTGGGGTATTCTAAGGGGAACATAATGAATTAAGTCAGCTGAGAAAGATAGTTTGTCCCAAAATATAGTGATTCTAATAACACTTAGAAACATAAACAGGATTGATTAATATGTATCTAAAGAATACAAATCCCTAGTAATGAAGAATGCCAGCTTAATTTTACAACACAATGCCAAAACCTGTTGGCACCACCCAGCCTGGAGAAAGGAGCTCTTTCTGCTAATTTGGGTAAACATCAGAGATAGCATATAGTTTTCTCTATTCATACCTCCATTTAAAATTTCTTAATCTATAGAAAATTTTATTTTTTCCTTAGTTTCCCCCTATTTATCTCAGACATATACATTTTTAATAGGCTATAGATTACTTTGGTTTACTAAATAGTTTCTACTTTTCTTAATATTCCTTGGGTATCAGGGGAATGGCAAGGAACCCTCCTAAGAGCTAATGTACCATATAATTGAACATGTGCTGTCTTTTCTAAACATCACTTTGCACTTTGAAGATCTAGCAGGTGTAAAAGGATGCTGAGGAGGCTCTATTATTCTGGACCAGGATACAAAACTGAAGTATATAAAAAGAAAGTACTCTACACTTGAAAACATTTAGGAGACAGATATCTTCTTCAGGCTTTATAGTGAGTGATGGGGAGGGAGCAAGTTGTTTTGCTATGTCAATATAATTGAACCACCACTGTTATCCAAGTCTATGTGTATTAAGACTAGAAAGGGAGGAGGTAATAAGAGAGAAGTAGAGAAGTATCAGAGACATTGACTCACTAACCTGAGAGAATGAACATGCTCATCTCCCTTCCTAACATGAAGAGAGTGGTTGCGTCTGTCAACCAAGCCAAGAAAGGTGAGAGCATTTCCCAGGGAACAATTTATAGTGATTAGATTTGTGCTACAGGTAGGGAAGAATGGCATCTTATTTTTATCACCTACCAATATAAGCTTATTAGTACACCTACCAATTTTTCTTTCACCTATTTGAACAGAAATACAAAAAACAAAATGAGAGAAGGGAGAATAATATGAGGGAAGCTGACTTATACAGCTTTTCATAGCAAAGAGACCTGAGTTCCAGTGCATAGGCCAAATGAACATCATGTGAGGTGGACTGACTTCAGCTAGCTTGCTGGTATACCACCTGAGAAGGCTAGCACACAGAGCAAAGAAATACAGCAACCAGGGCCTACTAGGTGGACCCCTGGGGAAGACACTGAGGAGTCAGGGGGAAGAGATGAGGTAGACTTCAGGAGGTGAACCTGGGGCAGATCTCTCAATTAGGGCATCTGAGCAGCAGGGATATCTATAACGTCCTGTGGCTAAATCACACATGCATTTCATTAGAGAATCAACATTTGGATATCTGCATTATCTAACAAAGAAGCTGAAAAAGCCAAAATGGGATCACCAACAAGATGCTAGTCACAAAAGATTATTTATTTCCTCTCTCATACTCCCCCTCTTCCCAAGTTTACATCACAGGAGCTGGGACCAGAAGAGAGAAGAATGAAGAAAACATCTTAAATGCCAATCATAAACTCTCCCTTGGGTTGCATAATTCCCATAGGATGAAGTTTGGTAGATATCCCAGAAAGGGGAATTATAAATATTTAATGAAGGTATGAGGCTGAGGTTTAAAACTAGATGACATTGGGTTAGACTGGACTTTTTAATAATAGCAAATGATAGACACCTATGGGATCTGTCATTGTTAAGAGATGGAAAAGACATATTTAACATGAGGACAGTGAATAGAAAAAAATGGAAACATTTCATACTGGTATCTGACCACATTCAGACTTCAATTAGTTTGTAACCCAAGAAAAGAAAGAGTATTATTATTAAATTATATTTCACTGGGTTATGTTTACATAAACATTAGAGTTAAAGGGCCTGAGTTTCAATCTTTTTTCCATCTTTATCAGTTGGATCTCCCTGAACAAATCACATTGAAATGTTCTGTATATTAATTTTTCATCTATAAAACTGGGATATCATTACCACTCTCACAGAGTAATTTAGGGACTATATGAAAATAATGAACAGAGAGTCTGGCAAGTATGTTTGTTTTTCTCTCCAAATTCTTTTACATTTTTCTTAATACACATACATATGGTATTTTGTAGTATTTACAATGCAATTAGTTGACATATAATTTGTGTTTTGTTAATCCACATCAAGATTTAGAGCTGTGCTTATATATTGAAACTGTTTCATATTACTATTTTAGTATGTTTAAAGGAGCCATCATCTGTGAGACAGTTGTCTTCCTGTTTGTGAGAAATTTGGATGGCTTCCAAGCTACCCCCTCCCCAGTGTAAACTGTGATATTGCTAAAATAATTTTTTTAAAAAGTTAACACTTATTCCATTCCTAAGTACCCTAAATAGGAAAGGCTTAACTAGGCACTACTTTCCTGTGATATCACTTCCCAAATGAAATTTTAGTCTATCAATTGACAGTTTCATTGAAATATCTGGAAAAGTGTTAATAAAATAAAAGTTTCCTCTTGACTTAAGCATCCTAACTTCTCTTGAGACCACTGACTTATTTAAATTAGTATGGCTAAGGAAAAACTCCCCAAGAGTCTTCACTGGGATTTTCCAACATCCTTCTTAATTTAGATTCAGGATTAAATAGCCTGCAATAATTTCATGCCAGAATATAACAGAACACACTGATTTAGTTCCATTAGTTTCTTTTTACCTACATCCTGAATTCCTACTCCCCAACATGCTAGAATGTAGTTTCTTTATCTTTCCCAAGACTGTACTGTAGAAATCTACTCTTCCTATCTGCCATCTGCTTTAATGCTGTCTTTAGTCCCAAATCCCAGTTGCTTCTGGTTCTAATTATTGTCAACTGTGCCCATTCAGGTAGCTGAAAGTCTTTTGAATAAATTACACAGTACCATGTTCCCTACAAAAGCATATTAAGAAAATCCACTATTCTCTGTCATGTGAAGGGAATGTGTGGGCTGTGATCATCACCATTTCTTTTGCCACTGAAACAAATGTAGTTTGCTACCATATTTTATTTTCAATTGAGATATAATTCACATACTATAAAATGTATCCCATTAAAGAATACAATGTAATGGCTCTTAGTATATTAGCAATGTCGTTCAATTGTCATTATTACCTACTTTCAAAATATTTCATCACTCTATAAAGAAACTTTATATACATTAACAGTCATTCACATGTGTCCTTCGTCATAACCCCCACCAACTACTATCAATCTACTTTTTGTCTTTATATTTGTATAATCTACAAAAAGTAGATTGATAGTAATTGGTGAGGGTTATGGGGAAGGACACATCTGACTGACTTTTCATATCAATCAATCACAAAATATGTGGGCATTTGTCTCTGACTTCTTTCACTTAGCAAGATGTTTGCTTCATTAATGCTGTAACATGAATCAGTGCTTTATTTCTTTTTATGGCTGAATAATATACCCTTCCATAGATACACTACATTTAATTTATCCATTTATCAGTTGATGGACATTTGAATTCTTTTCACTTTTTGGCTCTTATAAATAATTCTGAACATTCATCTAGTGTAAGTTTTTGTACAGACGTGTTTTCATTTTCCTAGGGCATATACATAGGCCTAGAATTGCTGGGTCGTATGGTATACTGTTTTTAACCTTTGAGAAATTGGCAGACTGTTTTCCAAAACAGTTACCCAATTTTGCACTCTCACAAGCAAAGCATGAGGGTTCTCATTTCTCCACAATCTACCAACACTCATTATTGTCTTTTTTTGGTACACTATCCTAGTAGGTGTAAAGCCATCTCTAACTAAGGTTTTAATTTCAGTTTACCAAATGACTAATGACATTGAGCAACTTTTCATGTGATGGTTTGCCATTTCTGTATCTTTTTTAAAGAAGATTCTGTTAAAATTTTTTGCTGATTTTAATGAAGTTTTTTATTTTTATTGTTAATATATAAGTGTGTATATATTTCAGACACAAGATCCTTATTAGGAATATAATTTTCAGATATTGTTTTCCATTCAATGGAATCTCTTTTCCCTTTCTTGATAATGTCCACAAACAAACAAAATAATTTAATTTTGATTAGACCCCATTTATTTTACTTGCACTTTTGGTGTCATATTTAAGAAAACATTGCCTAATCCAGTTATAAGGATATAAACCTAGGTTCTTTCTGAGAACTTTATATTTCTAGCTTTTTGGTATTTGATTCATTTTGAGTTAATTTTATGTATACAGACTGAAGTATGGTTTCATATTCATTGTTTTGCAGGTGGACAGTCAGTACTCTCAAACCCATTTGTGAAATGACTATTTGAAAATGTTTTAGAACTCTGTTGAAAATCAATTGATCATAAATGTATAGTTTTATTTCTGAAATCTCAATTATGTTTCACTTAAATATACATACACACACACACACACACACACACATATATATATATGTCTATACCATACTGTTTTCTGTAGATTTATAGTGAGATGCAAGTTCCCCAACTTTGTTCTTCTTTTCAAAACTGCTTTGAATACTATAGATAACTTGCAGTTCCATATGACTTCACTATCAGACTTTCAGAATATGAAAAATGGGAGTTGGAGACTTTGATAAAGATTGCATTAAATCTACAGATCAATTTAGAGAGTATTGACTTTTAAACTATACTAGGTCTTCCAATTCATGAATACAAATATATTTCTATCTATTTAAGTTTTGTTAATTTTTCCACTGATGTTTTGTATCTTTCATCCTCATCAATAAAACATTTGAAAAATGCAGCATCTTGTTCACATCTTGTTCTTTTGTTAAATGTATTTCTAAATATTTTATTATTTTCATGGCATTTTAAATGGACTCGTTTTCTTAATTTTATTTTTAGGTGGCTCATTGACAGTATATAAATACACTATTTTTCTGTATTGATCTTGTATTCTGCAAACTTACTGAATTAATTTGTTAGCTATAGTATTGAGAGTGTATGTGTATGTGTACATATTTCCGAAGACTTCTATGTGTAATACCCTGCAATCTGTAGGGAATATTTCATTTCTTCCATTCAAGTCTGGATGCCTTTTATTTCTTTTTATTTTAATTCTCTTGGCTAAAATGTTCAACACAATGTTTAAAATAAGTTGTAAAAGAAGACATCCTTTTCTTGTTTCTGCTTTAGAAGAATGTTTTCAAACTTTTGGTACTAAGTGTGTTGTAGTCTACGGGTTTTGCATAGACACATTTTCTCAGGTTGAAGTTCACTACTATTTGTAATTTGTTGAATTTTTTTAATCATAAAAGGATGCTGCATTTGTCAAATGTTTTATTGAAGAGGATGATCATGTGGTATTTGTCTTTTATCCTGTTGATATAGTTATTACAGTTATTCATCTTTGTTGTTGAACCAACCTTACATCCCTTGGATAAATTCTACTTAACCTGCAAAATGTTTTATATTGCTAAATACAATTCGTTAATATTTTGATGAGAATTTTTGTGTCTACATTTATAATGGATATTGGTCTATAGATTTCTTTTTTTGTTATTTCTTTGTCTGGTTTTAGTACTAGGATAATATTGCCCTCATATGATAAGTTGGGAAGTATTCTCTTCCATATTTTTTAAAGTGTTTTTGAAGGATTCATGTTAATACCTCTTTTCAATTTTTGTAGTACTCAGCAGTAAAGCCACCTGGACCTAAAAATTTTGTGGGAGAAAATTTGATTATTTTATGAATTTCCTTATTTGATATATATCTATTCAGATTTTCTAATTATCCCTGAATCAGTTTTGGTAGTTTGTGTGGTTTTAGAAACTTGTTGATTTCATCTAGGTTTTCAATTGTTTGGCATACAAATTTCTATAGTATGCATTTCTGAGCATTTTTATTCCTATAAAGTAAGTTAGTGTCCACACATTTATAATTTAGTAATTTGAGCTTTTTAATGTTTATTGTTCAGTCTAGTTTAAGGTTTTCCAATTGTGTTGATATCTTGAAGAACTAATTTTTTCATATATTATATAATTTTTTCCATTTTCTGTTTCATTTATTTTCACTATAATCTGTATTATTTCCTTTTTCTGCTTGTTTTTGGCTAGTTTGTTCTAGTTTCTTAAAATGTTCCTAAATTCTTAAAGTTGAGTTATTGATTGAACATATTTCTTCTCTAGTATAAATATTTGCAACTATAGATTTTTCTTTAAGCACAGCTTTGACAACAACACATGCTGTGTTTTGGTTTTATTTATTTCAAAGTATTTTAGAATTTCCCTATGACTTATCTTTGGTCATTTTTTAATTTAGAAGTGTGTTGTTTAGTTACCAAAAATTTATAAGTTTCATAACTGGGGGGAGGTGGTTATTGTTTCAAATTTTATTGCATTGTGGGGAAAAAAAGTACTTTGAATGTAGCAATTCCCTTACATTTATTGAAATTTGTTTGGTGGCATAACATATGGTCTACCCTGGAGAATGTTTCATGTACATGTAAAAAGAATATGTTTACTGTTGTCAGGTGGCATATTCTACAGATGTCTATCAGACCTCGTTCATTTACAGCATTGTTTGTCTTCTATTTCCTTGTTCTTTGTCTATTTTTCCATTATTACTGAAAGTGGAGTATTAAATTCAACAAATATAACAATTGAATTATCATTTTTTCTTTCTATATAAGGGGTCTGTGTTTAGGTGCATATAGGTTTATCATTGCTATATGCTATTATAGATTAAGATTATTTTGTTGATGTTAATAAAAGCTTTCAAGATCTCTTTTGTTAATTATTGTAATGATATCTTCTCCATGCTTTTATTTGAAACCTATTTGTGTTTCTTAATATAAAATTGTGTCTCTTTAGCATCATAGAGTTGGATAATTTTGTGTGTGTTTAAAAATTTTAATCTACTATTTTAATCTATGCCTTTTAAATGGATTATTTAATCTAGTTCCATTTAATATAATTACTGAGTAGGAAGAAATTTTGTTTACCATTTTGCTATTTGTTTTCTATTTGCCCTTTTCCACCAATATTGTCTTCTTTTGTGTTAAATCGTATCTAATATGCCATTTTATCCCTTGTCATATAATTTACTATATTTTCAGTTTTTTTAGTAGTTTTCCTGGAGATTACAATTAACACCTTAATTTATAGAAATCTAATTTGGATTAATAACAACTTAATTTCAATAGTATGTACAAACTTTGCTCCCTTATGGTGTCATTCCTTCTCACTCCTTTGTGCACTATCATAGAAAGTTAGAAAGTTTATCTGTATACCTTATATACCTATCAACCAAGATTTATAATTATTGTTTTAAAAAGTTGTCTTTTAAATCATATAGGAGACAAAAGGTTACAAAGTTAAATTATATATTAAAACTGTCTTTCATACTTACCTATAGAGTTATCTTTACCAGTGCTTTCCATATTTTTTTATGTTGATTAGTATTTTTTGTGGTGTAGATCTACTAATGACAAATTCTTGTTTTGTTTCCATTTTCTCTGAAAATATCTTAAATATTTTTTTTCATTTTTGATGAATAACTTGCCTGGATATAGAATTCATGTTTGACAGTCTTTTTTCAGCATTTATAATACACCATCCCACTGTTTTCTGGAATCCATAGTTATTCACGATAAATAGTCTTTAACTTTATTAAGAATCCCTTGTATGCAATGACTTTTTTTCTCTTGATGTACTTAAGATTCTTTCTTTGTTTTTTGCCTTGACAGTTTGATTATGATGTTTCTAGGTGTAGATATATTTTTTAAATTCAACCTAATTAGTGCTTGTTGAGTTTTTTTAAATGTGTAGATTTATGTTTTCCATCAAGTGTGTGAAATTTTAGTCATTACATCTTCAGCTACACTGTCTGCCCTATCCTTTTCTCTCCTGTTCCTCTAGAACTATTGTTATGTCTGTATTGGTGTGTTTTATGGTATTTTACAGTTTCTGAAGCTTTGTTCACTTATTTAATTCTCTTTTGTTTCCTTTCTTTGGATAACCTCATTTGAACTATCTTCAAATTTGTTGATTCTTTCTTCTTTCAGATTAAATATTCTGTTGCACTCCTCTAGTAGTATTTTCATTCAGTTATTGCACTTTTCAACTCCAGAGTTTCTATTTATTTCTTTAAAAAATAATTTATATTCTCTTTTTTTCTTTTCTTTTTTTGTCAGTGCCTCACTCTGTCACCCAGGCTGAAGTGCAGTTGCATGATCACAGCTCACTGCAGCCTCAACCTCCTGAGCTCACACAATCCTCCTGTCTCAGCCTCCCAAGGCTGTCTGTGTGTTTGTTTAATGACTTTTCTGAGGTAATTCTGTAAATTCTATAATCTTTATTTTGTGTGGTCTCTGACATGTTTCTTTGGTTAGCTTAGTGGTGAGCCAATGATTGAGCAGATATTTCCTTAGATTTGTAAAACTGATGTCTTTCCATCTCTACCAGGTTGTGTGTGTGTGTGTGTGTGTGTGTGTGTGTGTGTGTGTGTGTGTGTGTCCCAATTAGCTGGGACTATAAGCATGTACCACCATGTCTGGTCAGTTTTTTTTCTATTTTTTCTAGTGATGGGGTCACACTGTGTCACATAGGCTAGTCGTGAAATCCTGGACTCAAGTAACCCTCCCACCTTGGCCTCCCAAAGTGCTGGGATTCCTAGTATGAGCCACCATGCCTAGCCAATAATTTCTAATTTTTATTGGCATTCTGTATTTGGTAAGAACTTGTTCTTGTAGTTTCCTTCAATTCTTTGGATGATTTCTTTTAGTTCTCTGAACATAATTAAAATAGCGTTGTCTAGTAAGTCCAATGTCTAGGATTGCTCAGGAACAACTTATATTGAGTATTTTCCCTCATGCTTAAGTGATAGTTTCACAGTTTTTGTTTGTTTAATGACTTTTCTGAGGTAATTCTGTAAAGTCTGCAATCTTTATTATGTGTGGTCTCTGACATATCTCCTTCGTGAGCTCAGTGGTAAGCTAATGATTAAGTAGATATTTCCTTAGATTTATAAAACTGATAACTCTTTCCATCTCTGCCAGGTTGTGTGTGTGTGTGTGTGTGTGTGTGTGTGTGTGTGTGTGTGTGTGTGTGTGTTGGGGCATGCTTTTATCACTCAGCCAGGAAGTTTACAGTTCTACTCTTGCCTGCATTTCCTATTCACTCTAGCAAGAAGCAAGAACTCAGACTGTTCTCAGGTCTTTCCTAAGCATTTTTCCAGCAATGGGCATGAACACAGGCCTTACAGATACGTGAGGCCTCCCAGGTTTCCAGAAATATGCAAGAGTGTTTCAAAGCCCTTCTGTACATCTCATTTCCCAGGTTTTTCTTTTTAGCTCTTTGGTTAGCCTATTGTTTGACATAGTTGTTATCCACCACAGATGACCATGATGTTCAATATTTGCCTCTGATTGTTTTTGATAAAGACTTTTGGGGAAAGCTGTTTGCACCATGCAAGTTCTGAATCAAGTCAAATAAAGGCAGCCTTGTGAGTGAAGTATTCCAAAGAACTAGCAAATGGGTCAAATAATGACGGTTTGGGGGGAGTAGGGCTTTGAAAGAGCTTCAATTCTATTTTTCACCCTTCAGTAGTTGTAAGGATTCTGATTTTTACTATTATTGCAGTTTTTGGGTTTCAAGGCTACCATAAAACAGGAAGAGGAGGGTGGAAAAGAAGCTAGTGAAGTGATAAAATTTGTTCTAGGTTGTTTTTGATCTATTTAGGGCCTCAATTCCTTCTTGTTTCAACCTTGGGAGGTGTATGATGTCAGAAAGTCCTCCATTTGATTTGGGTTTTTGAGTTTTTTTCCATACAGGTGTGGAAAGTAATCTTCGATAATCTTTTGTATGCCTTCAAGGTCAGTTGTGACTTGATCTTTTGCGTTTCTGATTGTGTTTATTTGGACTTTTTCTTTCTTTTTCTTGGTCAATTTGGCTAGGTGTCTATCAATCTTGTTTAACCTTTCAAATAACAGCTTTTTGTTTCATTAATTTTTTTCTATTATATTTTTGGTTTGGGGGGTGGGTTTGAGTTGGAGTCTCACTCAGTTGCCCAGGCTGAAGTGCAGCAGCATGCTCACTGCCACTCCAGTGTTGACCTGCTGGGTTCAGGCAATCCTTCTGCCTCAGATATCCAAGTAGCCAGAACTACAGGCACACACTACCACACCCGGCTAATTTTTTATTTATTGTATACATGAGGACTCACCAAGTTTCCCAGGCTGGCCTCGAACCCATGGACTCAGGCAATCCCTTCACCTTGGTCTCCCAAAGTACTGGGATTATAGATTTGAGCCACCACACCCAGTCTGGTATTTTTGTCTTCTATGTACCATATTTGGGTTTTTACTTTGGTGATTTAGGTTCTGTTGAAGTTAGGGTATTGGTGGTTTTGTCTTTCCAACTTCCTTAAGTGATTTGTTTGGTTGTTAATTTATGATCTTCCTAGTGTTTGTGTGTAGAGTTATAAATCCCCCTCTTAGTACTGATGTCATGGCATCCCAGAGGTTTTGGTAAGATGTGTCTTTGTGTTTATTTGTTTCCAGGAAACTTTTAGTTGCTGCTTTATTTCTGTGTTGACCCAGGAGTTGTTTAGCATCATGCTGTTTAGTGCACCAACAACCGCTGGGGAGAGGAAAACCTATTCAGTAAATGGTGCTAGGAAAACTGACTGATCACATGTAGAAGAATGAAACAGGATCTCTACCTATCACCATACACAATAATCAACTCTAAATGAATAAGATACCAAATCATAAGGCCTCAGACTATATGAATCTTAGAAAACAGAAGAGACATCCTTACAGATATTTAAATAGTCAACCAATTCCTGATCAAAGTCCTAAAAGCCCATGCCATAAGAGATAAGGTAGACAAGTGGGACCTCATCAAACAAATGCTCCTGCGAAGCAAATGAAACTATTAAGAGAGTGGGAAGACAGCCCACAGAATGAGAAAAAATATATGCCAACTATATATTTAACAAAGGCCTAATATCTGGGATCTATAAGTAACACAAACACGCCGAAAGGAAAAAAGCAAACAGCCCTATTAAAAAGTGAGCAAAATATATGAATAGACACTTCTCAGAAGAAGACATATGAGCAGCCAACAGATACATAAAAAAATCCTTAGCCTTTCAAGTCATCAAAGAACACAAATTGAAACCACACTGAGATACCACCTAACTCTAGTCATGATGGCCATCATTAATGACTCAAAAAACAACAGATGCTGGAGAGGATATAGAGAAAAGGGTATACTTCTCCACTGTTGGTGGGAGTGTAAACTAGTACAAACTCTGTGGAAAACAGTATGGCGATTTCTGAAAGATCTAAAAATCAACCTTCAATATGACCCAGCAATTCCCCTTCTGGGAATATACCTGGAAAGCTCAAATCATTCTATAAAAAAGATACATGCATGTTTATTGCAGCATTATTCACAATAGCAAAAACATGAAACCAACCAGGCTGCCCATCAAAAGCATACTGAATAAAAAATATGTGATACACAATGGAATATTACACAACTATAAAAAGGACAAAATTATGTACTTTGCAGCAACTTGGATGGATTTAGAATCCATCATATTCAGTGATCTATCACAGAAACAAAGAACTGAGTACCACATGTTCTCACTCATAAGCAGACCCTGAACATTTATCATAAAAAGGATTGGCAGTGGTAGATCACTGCCAGGGAAGGTGGGAGTACATAACACTAATAAGGGTACCTGATCCCAAACCAGATGAAGGGAGGCCCAAGCTTCACCTGTACAATGAGCACTTATATACCTAACCCTAAATTGTACTCCACATCTTTAAAATTTAAAAAAATCCCACTATGTTTTGACCTGCTTGACAGAAGTAATAAATAAATAAAACTTGTTCTAAAGCCTCCAAGAGTGTTATAAGCCTCTGGCTGGTTTTTGGAGTGCTGAAAAGGTTGATTCTGTCTATTTTTGCATGATTTATATTGCTTTCATTGAAGAGAGAATGATTGAGGGTCTTTACCATGCCATTTTTGCTTATGTCACCCCTTCTAGTAGCTTTTTACAGGTGTCTTGGACTGTCAGATTTGTCTGACTACAACCCATTCCACACATGGATGGCATATTAATTCTTCTCAAGCTCAGTTGAGGCCACATCACCACTTTAGAAACCTTTGATGGATTGTACAGCTTCCATCCTTGGTCTGGTATGCCTGACTTTCTACAGCATAGCTGCAGTCCTCCTCTCCATAACTTTGGCTGCCACAATTTTCCTCACAAAACTCTAACTCAATTGAAATAGCCATTCTGGAGTTTCCCATCTTTATGGTTTTCTCATAATTTTCCTTCTATTGGGAGAATGTTGGCTTCTGGGACTTATTTGATTGGCCTAGCAGCTCACATGATTTTTGTGTGAAAAGATTGGTTGGCTAATGGATCAGAGTTCTAGGACTGAAGTAAGGAATTCTCATCTGAGCCGTTAGTGAGCCAGCTGCCTTTTCTGATTTATCCTTGCTGAGCCTAGCTGATTTGAGAGATCATGTGTGATTAACATCAGCAAGACATTTTCCATTTGAATTTTATGAAATTCCAATGTATCTAGGAAAGGTCTGGTATAAAATTGCAGCATTGTTCCATGAAAATAAGAATTGGGTATTGTCAACCTCCTCCCACTTCATAATAGACACTGTGCTTGGCCTTTGGATAGTCTGAAAGTAATATGCAATTTGGTATTTGACCTTGAGGAGTTTACAACCGTACCAGATTAATAGACCTAAAAATGTAGCTAAAGGCCAGAAAAGAAATTAGCAGCATGTAATATGTTAGTATTTTACTACAACCGGAGAAGAAAGATGTCAGGGAAGTCTCCTGTGGATGAGAGATTTGAGTAGGGCTTTACAAGTGTCGGGTAGAGAGAAAACAGGAAGAATTTTCAGTAAAGAACATAGGTAAGGAAATTTTACATTTAGGTATTCAATACAAAAGTCTTATTAGGAGTGCAAATTCTATGTTGTAACTCTAGTGAGTATGAGTCAATAAATCTTAGGCAGGATGTGGGAATCTGCATTTTAACAAATATCTTGCATACTTCCAATGAGGATGAGTTAGACTGTGACAAAGAAACAGGCAGGAGTGTCTGTGGGTTATTTAAAATCTGATAAGTGAATCTTTTAAACTTAGTTACAGCATAAGTTTGAAAGGAAATGGCTGTGATAATTAATTATAGAGTTTCTCAACCTTGGTACTATTAACATTTGGGGCCCAATAATTCTGTGAGGAGCTGTCTTGTGCATTACGGGATATTTAGCAGTATTGTTGGCCTCTACACACAAAAGGACTGTACCACTTACCCCACCTGCTATAATAACCAAAAATGTCTCCCTGCATTTCCAAAAACCCCAGGGGAGCAAAATCATCACCCGAGAACCAACTCCAAAACTCTGTAGCTTAAAACAACAATTTATTTTTATCTTTCATAGTTCTGTGGTTGTTCTGGGCTCAGGAGGGCCACTCAGATTAATTCTTCAGCAGAAAACTAAAGAAGTTAGCAGAATTTGAAAAACATGGAGAGAATTTATTTCTGGATTGAATAACTAAGCATATGAAGCTGCAGGTGGGTGGGCTGAAGATCAAGCTAGTTGTATACATGCACGAGGTCTGGATATCAGCCATTCTTGTGATTGGGGGAGTATCTGTAACTGGATTCAGTAGACTAACGAGTATATCAGTCATACGAGCATATTTGATATATTTAATGCTAGGGGCAAGTTAGACAGTTATCTGCTTCTCAAAGAATCAAGCAATTCAAAAAAGAACTGTGTTTGAATTGTGACTCTTCAAATATGACCAAATTTTCCAACAAAAGCAACTTGAACTTATATATGCTAGAATTTGTAAACACTTCGCCTGCTGCTTTTGTTCAGCAGCTTTGCCTTTTGAGTTATTGTGGTTATACCTATTTTATAAATATTCATAATAAGAATGTTTTAATTTTTCTCTTTGGGTTTTAGGAAAGCCAGGATGAACTCTGTTGAATTTCAACCATTTAGCTTGAAGTCCTATGTCCATATAAATGTAAAATAGTACTTATATTTATAAGCAAAGTCTTGTTCTCCAGTGATTGATTGTCATTCAATCTCCATAAAAAGTATTCGATGTGATTGTAGTATCTCTCCCATGAGAAAGTGTGTTTGTGAGCATTTTATTTATTTTTTTTTATTTTTGTAACCCCAAAGTAGAATTTGCTCAGTGAATTCTCATTGCCTTTCATATCCATGTAATAAATGAGGATATGAGGGTCTGAGGTCAGTGGTTGAATGACAAACTTCAAAGATCAAAGGACGGACAGTAGAGAGGCATGAGTTTTCGCTCCAGCTCTGGCTAACCAAAAGGTATGACTTCATGTGAGTTACTCCACTGTCTAAATCACATTGTTCTAATGTATAAAAAAGAGGATATCCTTTATTAAGGGCATTGGTTCTACTTCAATCATATTTACTGTATGGAAGATATCTAAAAACTACTACTTCAAGTAATGAATCAGCAAATGAATGATTATACTAGATGACCACTTTTTGTCTTAAACATCTTAAGATCCTATGAATTCATGATTTGCACAACCAACTAGTGTTATGAATTCTCCACCTGTGATCACAACTATGCATCCTTTCTCAAGAAATTTGTAGTTAGTTACTATCTTCAGCAGCATTAATTTGTTTCCCCCCCGGCACATCCCATAAGCAAACAAATGTGCTCTACTACCTCCTGCCTTAAAACAAACCAATGCAATATGAAATTAACAAAGTTTTGACTTCAGATCCTCTATAGCTGCAGCCCCTGGCTCTTTCTCCAGTCACAGAAGAGGTTTCCTGGTCACTACCCTACTGCCTTGTAACCCATTCTAATAAAACCACTTACAATCATTTCACTGACACCAAGAACTCTCATATCATAAAATTCAGAAGTCACTTCTTAGTCTATATTTTGTAGTCTCTGGCAAGTAGACTACTTTGTTAATTTGAAATACTCACTTCTCTGGAATTACAGAATAACACATACTATTCTAGATTTCTTCCTTTCTCACTGGCTACTTTCCTTACCTCTTGTCTTTGGCTCAATCTTTTAATATTGCAGTGCCCTGTAACCTGGTCCAGAGTCATCAGTTATTCCTTATATGAGCTCTATTCCCAGGTAAATTGGTCATGTCTCATGACTCTAATGTGTGAGATTCCCAAACATTTATCTGCAGATGAACATTATCCAACTGAGCTTCTAGATATATATGCCCAATTGCATATTTGACATCTGTACAGATGTTATATAGTACCCAAGATGAATAAAAATACACTGAAGTCTCTGATTTTTTTTTAACCAGATATATCTTTTCTTCAAGTCCTTTCCATCCAGTTGCTCAACTCAGAAATCAAGGATGTGTTCATAGGCTCTCCATTTGGCTCATTCTTTACTGCTAATCAACAGGAAGGATTTTTTTCCATCTACTTCTATAGATCTTAAGCAAAATATAAATATACAAAATGATATTTATATATATATATATTACTCTGAGGTAAGTAAAACACATTGATAGCAATTAAAATCTAAAGTTTGCTCTGTTGAATTGAGAGTTGGCAAGAAACATATCCACAGTGAAAATACATTCCTCATTGATCCGTGATGCCAGATATCAACATTAAAAAGCCAACACCCAAAACTGATGAGCAGATATAAACACATAGAAATATTGGTGGGGGGCAGGTAAGTATGAATGATAATCCTACATTTACCCAGCAAGGTGGTTCCTTAAAAAGTACCTTTTACATACAATTTCATTTTCTTGAAGTTTGTGCTACATTTCAAGGATAACAAAAGTATCTGAGGTATTACAAAGTATCAAGGGTGCTATATTTTACCAATGGTTACCAATATCAATAATAGTCTCAAGTTCTGATAGTCTAGGCTTTTATAGATAACATCCCTATTTAATCAATTGTTAACCAAATGGTTGAGTTAGTGATCATAATAAAGTCACAAACCACAGTTTGCATGGCAAGTTCCTTATGGGGTGATGTGATCTCAATTATTTCTCAATTACTAGGGCAAAATCAGAATCCAATAAAAAAAAATGAGTTATAGAATTCTGCTGCATAAGTCCTGTTAGACGTTTTCAGGTTTGGACTTGTTTCTTCCAGCTTGTGTTCATTTTAATGATAACTACACATTTCTGTAGGCATTGGCTCCTTTTCTCTAATTACAACTGTGTTCGAGTGAAGGCAATCCTTACTCCTTGCAACTTCCCTTGTACTTAACACTTAGCATAGAAGGAAATTACACCATAAACACAAGATGACGATAATGACAGGGAGGAGATGACTTTGAATGTTGTAACAGAAGAGAGTCAAAGTGTCTTCTTTACCTACATAGCTGTCAGATTCTGATGATCAGCTACTGTCACTTGCCTGGGGATTGGTATTCAATACATTTTAAACTCAGGCAGAGTCCTGCCGCTAGTAATTGGATACCATTGATTTTTAATGTGCATAATTGTCTCAGGGGTCACTGAAGCTATTTTTTTTTCTTCTCCCGGTATGTAAGTTAGCCTGGATGTTAATGGGGTGAGCAAGCAAAGGGTTAACCAAAAGATAATACTAGTTAGCCACAAATTGAAAGGCAAAAGAGTTCTGGAGGAGTGAAAGAGAAACCTCTGGCAGAAGCAATGACTAATAATGGCAAACAATTTATTTTCTTCATAGCTCACTGCAAAGGGCAATAATTGTTTTAAATATAAAAGCTGTTGAATTATAATTGGGAGTAATTGAAATTCACCGAAATATTGAATAAAACATTAGATATTTTAACCGGTGTTATCTTTATAATTATCTTGAGGAGTAATAGCAGTGCAGACCATGAGCTACTGTGGAGCTCCCCTAAACCCCAGTGTATTTGGCAGCCAAGTGTTTATTAGCAAGAGGCATGGCTAAGTAGACAACAGATCCAACTGGTCGTCTCTGCATTCCTCCTCCTGTGTGTTCTACTGGGCAAAACCCAGCACGG
Source organism: Cephalopachus bancanus (assembly GCA_027257055.1). NCBI lineage: Eukaryota > Metazoa > Chordata > Mammalia > Primates > Tarsiidae > Cephalopachus > Cephalopachus bancanus. Next base: position 1,303,045 of record JAPVLO010000224.1, read on the forward strand.
ATTCTCTCTCCAAGAGATGGGGCTTTATAAATGCAGCAAGGAAGTGAACTAGGCTAGGTGTCTCGCGATGGCCTCCGTGGACTCTGAGCAGTATTTCCGCAAACCATTATGATGTCACTCAGCCCGCCATCTCCCTGAGCACAGCCTGGGCAGGAACTATTAGCTGCTGTTTTCCAGCTGTCACCCTTACTGTGTCTGCTGTCACATCATTTGTCCAACAGATTCTAGCTTTGTGGCAAATTTCCTCCTTCCTCTCCTTACCCTGCACCCACAGACAGGTTTTCTTGTCTCCCATCTGCCTATGACACCAAACTGACAGTTAGAGTGGGATGAGGGCAGGAGGTTTAGGTGGCTAAGACTGGAAAGTCTGAGTCTGGCAGAGCTGGGAGACAGCCACAGATGATACAAAGATGGCAATAGCAGAACATACATGCTTTCTGTCCCCTCATTATACTGTGAAGCCTTATGGCAGGTGTTGTGCCTTATTCTGTCCCAGTGCTCCTAGCACCTAACAAGTGACAGTTTGATAGATGAGATGAATAATACCAGCTTGTTGAATGAACCTAATGAAAGAGTCTAAACTCGCATAGTGCTGTGATTGACAGTTAGGGCTCAGAAGTCAGACAGAGCTGAGTTCAAATCTTACCTTTAACTATACTCTAGACGTGCCAGTAAGAAAGACTGAATAAATTTAAAGAGGTACACTTAACTGTGATATACCTCAGTTTCGCCATCTGTACAATGGGAATAACAACAGTTTCCAACTAATCTATGAATTAATATAAGAAAATCACAGAGCCTGGCACATCATAAGCTATCAACAAGAACCCAGGGAGGCAGCCACCATCTTACACGCCACGGTAGTTCCCTAAGGACATACATAGAAGTCAAAGTGCCTCCTCCATGGCACACTTAGTGCTTAGCTGAGAGCATTCACTATAACCAACTCAGATTTTTGCAACAATTTTTCCCTGAGAATGAGCTAGGTTAATCAAGGGAAACCCTTGAGAGCTCCCTTGCGTTTTCAGCTTGAGGCCTAGATTAGAGAAGAGCTGCAGAGCCAGCTTCTAATCTCCCTGGCCTGAAGTCTCCACCGTGGCCTTTTCCTTTTGAACACTACCCCTCCGAGGATGAGAAGAGGGAGAGAGCAAGGACAGAGAAAAAGAGGCTTTCTCCCCTAAAGTGAGTAGTAGTCTGAGCAGTTATCCACCCAAGGCTTCCTGTCCACCAGACACCCCCTTCACCCACAAGACCTGGCCCAAGAGCAAGGTCTTTCCTAGCATGCTAGTTGTGTGGGAGGGACTTTGCTCCTTGTGTTGAAAAGGAAACAAAGGAATTCAGAAAGTAACAGGGATATGTTTACAATTCCTTTATTCTTCTAACTAAAAGCTTTCAATTCCATTTTTACAGCTTAATTGTGTGATCCAAGGTCAACGTTTGTTTTGACCCATTTGAGTATGTTTCCCACCAGAAAAATGGAGGAAGAGAGCTCCCCCTGAACAGTAGTGAGTACATGGGATTGGGGTAAGGGAGTTGCAAGGGGTTTGGCTGATGTCTGATGTAGGGAAAACCTTGAGAGACTACCTGAACTGAGCTCAAAGGGAGGTCTGGATCAAATGCCCGGCAGGATAAAAAAGGGTGAGGTATTCAGGGCTATGGGCAAAGTCAAGGTAAAATTATCAAGGCTTGATTGGAGATACAGCACATGCATGGGAGCTGGCATTGGGTCAGTTCAAATGAGATCCAGATGTGGTCAGAAGTGTGCTGACTTGAGACTTGCACCTTAGGTTGCATCTGATGGGCCAAAATGTGTGGCCATGGTAGAAGGAGGCTACTAATGTAATCTTACACAACGATTTTCTAAAAGCAGTCCTGGGCAGTGCACACTTGGAAAGACCTTTTAATGAAAAGAAGTAACGCTATCAAAAGAAGAAATATTAATAAAAGTGCCAACTATGAACTTAGAAGGAAAATAAAGCTCCTTTCACTTTCCAGATATTCATTGGCTTACAACATAGTGTAAAAAAGGTGAAAAATCATGTCTTAGTCACTCTTTTGTTTACTTGTTCTCCTTGCCCTCTCATTCTGAACAAAAAGATTTTTGGAATCAGTATGATTCTTAGAGACCTTTTAGAATGGATAGCTCTTGATTGTAAACTGCCTAATTATTACATGAGGGTCGTGTGATGAAGAGAACAATAACAATCTCTTATCAGTCTACTTTCTCTGCCTGTCTGGCTTTAGGTGTGGCACCTCTTGAGTTCTAGGGGAATTTCCATGCCATGATCAGGTTGAGTAAATCCACATTTCTGGTACAAAAGATTAAGAGGAATTGGAAAGGCCCCTGAATAGGGCAGCATATGTCCCAGTTAAGGAGGAAAGTATTAACAAAGAGAACAGCAGAGTTATTTTGCTGCAAGGTGGGTTAAGCCTAGAGAGCATTTCTTTATCTGACTTATAGAAAAAGAAAGTGTGTAGCTTTTATTTATTTTTAAGTAAATTCCAGTGAATGGCTGATACTCATTCAGACGAGAAAAAAGGGTCTCAAATCTGCCATTGGGATCAGCTTTGTCCTGTGGACTCTGCTCACTTTCCCAAGACTGAAATTCACATTGGCCACCTAAAGGCCCTGCAAGTGCTGGGGTCCCCTGGCTCACTCTAGAGGGCAGAAATCAAGTTCTGTGTCATGCTCATTTCAAGCTGCTTATACTGACAAATAAATGAAAATTAAGTCTGCTCTCTTCTTGAGCCCCTCCTCCAGCTAAAGGACAGCAAACACTTCTGCGAGAGCATGCATCATCCAGATGTGGAGTCTCTTTATGAGTTGCAATGACTGGTTCCACAAATGGCAGAAAATCAGGAAGAGTTGCAAGAAGTCACCCCAGGAAGGGGAAAGAATGTTCCCTAGTGAGAGGAATGGAGTGCTGGGACTCAGCACAAGGAGAGGGCTCCAGGTCATTAAGGATTGTTGAGTGGTTTGACGTTGCTTCCTCTGACAATTGTGTCCAAGGCACATCACAACTGGTGAAGCCCTCTGAGCATTGGCTCATTCTGCTCCTTACCACTCTGTAGTCTTGGCAGACATGGAGTATCCTACATGCATGCTGCCTCTAAGTACTTGGAGTAGATTCAGGTTGAATAAGAATTCAGCCAGAAGCCGGGCTCGGTGGCTCAGCCTGTAATCCCGCGCCTTTGGGAGGCTAAGGTGAGTGGATTGCCTGAGCCCGCGGGTTCGAGACCCGCCTGGGCAGCGAGACCTCATCTCTACAATAAATCAAAAAATCAGCCGGGCATGGTAGTGCATGCCTGTAATTCCGGCTACCTGGAAGGCTGAGGCGGAAGGATCGCCGGAGCCCAGCAGGTCGAGGCTGCGGTGGCCGGAAGCGGCCACTGCACTCCAGTCTGGGCGACAGAGTGAGACTCCAACTCAAAAAAAAAATAAAAAAAGAATTCAGCCAGAGGTCAGACCAGAACCAGTGGGTGAGAGCTATGAGGAGGAGAATTTGGTCTCAGTTGAAGTAGCTACTCTGTCTCACAGGGTTAATCCAGAAGCCATACTGGTTAAACAAATATAGGGAAGCATTGTCTTGGGATCAGGGTATAATAAAAACTTCCATTACTCCATCGTTTCTACCTCTTATTGACAGCTCTGTTTTACAAAACTGGTTGCTGGGGAAAGGATGGGTTAATTCTCACAGAGTTCAGCAACTTCTGGGAGAAGAGGATCTATTATCCCACAACTGGCTCCTGAGGGTTGAAGCAAGGATAAACAGAGAATAGAAACAAGACTGGACTCCAAAAATAAGTTTACTATGCAGAGAAAGAGGGTCTAGGCTGGTAATTTGAGTTTAAGACAAGACACTCAAAGTATATGAGAAGGGCTGTTGCTGACAACTTGTGGCTATTGTTGATAGCTTCTAAAGACAAAGTTTCCTGGGCATACCCCTGTGTTCTGGAATCATTGATCCACCATGGGACTATCTGTGAAAAGCAGTGAAATGGCCTAGCAAAAGTGTGGTCTTTACATGGACTGTGCAGAATGGTAAGGAGCTAGATTCAACAGCAACACAAGGAACAGCAGAAAACAACAGCAGCAGTAGAGTGTGCCCACACCAAGGAAGCCCTCTCCAGGTGTGTGGAACTAAGTGAGGCCATCCTACCATGGAAAAAATAAAGCCTGAGATTTTGGTGATGAAGAGACCCAAGACGGTTTATGAATGTGACACAAGCTTCTGGAGTCAAGATGCTGTTTGAAATCGTATTAATAATTTAAACTTTTCAAAACGTTAGAACAACTGTGTCAGCTTATAAGTATTTAGACATATTGGGCTATTCCCAGGACTGATAATATAGTTTTCAGGACCCAGTGAAAAACAAAAATTCAGGGCTCCTTGTTCAAAAATCATTAAGAATTTTCAAGACGAAGACAGCATAACACTAAACCAAGTACAGAGTCCTTCTGTGTGACTGGTCCTGGTTCAGGTACCACTCTAAGTGGCTCACATGTATTAGTTTACTAACTCCTCAAACATCCCTAGGTGGTAAGAACTATCTCTACCTTAGATGAAACTCTGAGAATTGTGCCCTAAGGATGTCAGCCAATAGGTGATGGAGCCCAGACTGGTACCCACACAATCCTTTCTTCAGTGTGGTACTATAGTCTCTAACCCCTGTGCTGCCTCTAGCCCCTGTGCCCACTGCCCTGGAGACATGAGGAACCACTTAACTACAGATAGTATGTGTAAGAGCAGAATGATTTCATCCTTAAGAGAATAATCCTCCTGTCACTGAAGGTATCTAAAGTGAAGCTGGGAAACAAGTCTTAGAAATGTAAAGAAGGTGATGTATTTTCTGCGAAACAAGCAATGTGAGGAGAAATGGAGTACTGCATAATATTTATTGAATGAACTGCAGCTGTGGTTCAGACTTTACTGTGCATAAAAATCGTGGTGAGTGTGAAAAAATGGAGATTCTTGATACATGGAGACCAGGAAATCTGAATTTTTAACATCTACAGGTCAGGTTTAGAGAAGCAGTCACCTCTGTGGGAGGTAATTTTCAATTTTTCTTCCAAGTTTTTTATTTTTCTTTAATTCTGTGAAATGATTGTGTGTTGAGAACATCATTTCTGTCTGTCTCTCTCTCTCTCTCTCTCTCTCTCTCTCTCTCTCTCTCTCATTTCTATTTATCTCTTCTTCCCTATTTTGTTCAGATCATACAATCCATCCCCACCACCAAGCAGGGGTCTGCTCGTTCCTTCCACTGTGTCTTAGTTTGAGCTGTTATTAAAAAAAATACTATAGACTGAGTGACTTAAGCACCAAACACTTGTTTCTCATAGTTCTAGAGTCTGGGAAGATCGAGGTACTGACAGATCTGGTGTCTGGTAAGGGTCCTTTTCCTGGATTACAAATGGCCTTCTTCTTGCTGTATCTGCACATGACTGTGAGAGCAAGAGAGTTCTCTGTAGTCCTATTTATTTATTTATTTATTTAGAGACAGGGTTTCTCTCTATTGCCCAGGCTAAAGTGCAGTGGTGTGATTATACCTCATTATAATCTTGAACTCCTAGGCTCAAGCTATCCTCCCACTTCAGCCCCCCAAGTAGCTAGGACTACAGGGGCAAGCCACCACACCCAGCTAATTTTTAAATTTTGTGAAGAGAGTGAATTTCTCACTATTTTGCCCAGGCTGATCTCGAAACTCCTGACTTCCAGCAGTCCTCCCACCTCAGTCTGCCAAAGTGGTGGCATTTCAGGAGTAAGCACTGTGCCAGGCCTCTGGAGTCACTTTTATAAGGACACAAATCCCATATATGAGGCATCCACCTTCACTATCCTACAATTATTCTAATTATCCACAAAGGCTCTCCTTCTTGAGATCGCTGCACTAGGTGTCGGAATATCAACATATAAATTTTGGTAGAACACACACATTGAATTACAACACACTTTAGGCAGTCTTTCCTGAGCTTGTCTTTAGTTTTTTGCCAAGCCTTGTGTCTCTTCTAACTCAACTTTCTCCTCAAGTGTTTAGGGCTTTATATGTGTGTTTCTGCTTCTCAATCCATAAAACAATGGACTACATCTCTCTGTGATTCCTTCCAGCCCTAACATGGTATATCTTTAAAAATTAATATCTGTTAAGCAATGCCATTCTAGTCATCTCCACAGGATCCCCCAACCCGCAGCACTGATGCCCAGAATAAGATCTTATCTCCATAGCTAGCACAGTGTAAGGGCTGGAGCCTCACGGTCATAAGACTCTGTGAAGTACTGAATTCCATTTACATAAGGATAGTCCAAGAGGTGTCCTTGTACTAAGCCAATGACAAGGGTTTTTTTGTGTGTGAAATTACTACTTTGAGCTGGGCTCTGTGGTTCAGCTTGTAATCCCGCGCCTTTAGGAGGCTGAGGTGAGTGGATTGCCTGAGCCCGCGGGTTTGAGACCCGCCTGGGCAGCAAGACCTCATCTCTACAATAAATCAAAAAATCAGCCGGGCGTGGTAGCACGCACCTGTAATTCCGGCTACTCGGAAGGCTGAGGCGGAAGGATCGCCAGAGCCCAGCAGGTCGAGGCTGCAGTGGCCAGGAGCAGCCACTGCACTCCAGTCTGGGCGACAGAGTGAGACTCCAACTCAAAAAAAAAAAAATTACTACTTTGTAAGAGACTTTGTAGCAAGCCTCTGAAGTATTTCTATGCTTCTTTCACGTACATGTTGCTGTATATTTGAAGTCTCCCATTAGAGTGTAGCTATTCTAGAGGCCAAATGTATCTTAATTCCTCAGTGAAGTCCAAGGATGGTGAGAATTTAATATCATTTTCAGGCTGGTTAGACTGCCAAGTTTTTCTTCACCTCTACTATTTTCTTTTATCTTTGCTATTTTTTGTCTTTTAATATCTTTGTCCTTGAGTGATACAATCTAAAGCATATAATTACCTAGGTGAGTAGCTTTCAAATGTTTCTGGCTAGAAGGATTCCCTCCAGGTGGTGTTTCTCAAAGTGTGGACCCTGGGTCAGCAGAAACAGCAGCAGTTGGGAATGTATATTTTAAATGCAGATTCTCAGGCTTCATCCCAGACCTCTGAATTAGAAATTGTGCTGGGGCCTAGCAATCTTTGTTTTAACAAGCCCTCCAGCTGATTCTGATACAAGTAAATATTGAGAACCACTGATCCTGGAAAATTGGCTAAAAATGCACACTGTCAGGCCCCAGTTAGAGAGTGGGCCTGATAGTCTGCATTTTAACCACACATCTCACTGGAAACACACTTTCTCCTTCATTTAGTGCTCTACACATTACCAAGTGCGTTCATGAGCTTTAAGTTAAAAATGTCTTCATCATGAGTATTGAGGAAAATTCTAAGTGGCTATTTTGTTCCTGATCCCTGGCTTGTTTTTCATTCAATACTTCTTTGCTAGCATGATTTATGTTTGTGTTCTGTCACCCTTAGTAAATTGTGAATGCCTAGAGGAGAAAGATGTAATTTTTATTATCTTTGCTTAGGGCTAGTTATAGCCAATGCTTTGCTTATAAAAGAAGATACATAATACTTAGGATCCATAATACTGAGTGATCTATCACAGAAATAAAGAACTGAGTATCACGTGTTCTCACCCATAAGTGGACTTTAAGCAACTATCGATTGTAATGCTGTAAGAAAAAGATTGGCAGTTGTGAAAAACTGTCAGGGAGGGTGGGCATACATCATCAACAAGAGAACCTGAATAATGAGTATTTGTATACCTAACCCTGAATTGTATCCCACATATTTAAAATAAAAAATTTTAAAAACTTGCTCTTTGAAAGAATTAACAAGATTGATGGGTCCCTAGCCAGAGTGACCAAGAAAAAGAGAGAAAAAGCCCAAATAAACACAATCAAAAATACAAAAGATCAAATCACAACTGACCCCAAAGAAATACAAAAGAGTATCAGAGATTACTATGTACACCTACGTAGAAACAAACTTGATAACCTAGAGGAAATGGAAGACTTTCTGACATCACCCAACCTTCTCAGGTTAAAACAAGATATTGAGACACGAAATAGACCAATAATAACCCAGGAAATTGACTCTGTCATATGAAAACTACCTACAAAAAAAAGCCCTGGACCAGATAACTTTCCACTAGAATTCTACAAAATGTACAAGGAGGAGCTGATACCAATCCTATAGAAAGTATTCCAGGCAATTGAGAAAGATGGAACTCTCCCGAAATCATTTTACGAAGCTAATATTACACTGATACCCAAACTGTGTAAAGATCCAACAAAGAAAGAGAACTATAGGCCAATATCCATTATGATGCAAAAATCCTCAATAAGATTCTAGCAAAATCTCAAATATCTTCCACCATGACCAAGTAGGCTTCATCCCCAGGATGCAGAGCTGGTTCAGTATTTGCAAGACCATAATGTCATTAAATACATCAACAGATGTAAAAACAAGAACCACATTATGATATCATTAGATGCGGAAAATTCTTTTGATAAAATCCAGCATCACTTCTTGATTAAAAACCCTCAAAAACCCAAGTATAGAAGGAATATGCCTCAAAATAGTAAGAGCCATCTACAATAAACCCACAGCTAGCATACTGCTAAATGAACAGAATCTAGAATCATTTCCCCTGAAAACTGGAGCAAGACAAGGCTGCCTGCTCTCACCCCTCTTGTTCAATATTGTGTTGGAAGTTCTAGCTCAGGCAACTAGACAAGAGAAGGAAATCATGGGCATCTAAATAAGAAAAGAGGAAGTCAACTTATCCCTCTTTGCTGATGATATGATCCGATACCTTGAAAATCGAAGAGAATCTGTCAAAAACCTGCTTGTACTGATAAAAAACTTTGGCAAAGTCTCGGGGTTACAAAATATATGTGCAAAAGACAGTTGCATTCCTATACACCAACAACAAGCAGGCAGAGATCCAAATAAAAAGCACAATCCCATTCACAATAGCCACCAAAAAATGAAATACCTCGGCATCTTCCTAACCAGAGAAGTGAAGGAACTTCCTAAGAAGTGAGAATTAAAAAACATTGCTTAAAAAATACAAGAAGACACAAACAAATGGAAAAATATTCCATGCTCTTGAATAGGAAGAACCAACATTGTTAAGATGTCCATCCTACCAAAGGCAATCTACAGATTCAACGCAATACCCATTAAGCTACCAATATTATTCTTCTCAGACCTGGAAATGACAATACAGAAATTCATATGCAAACATAAATGACCACAAATAGCCAAAAAATAATCCTTAGCAAAAGAAAGCAGGAGGTATCACACTGCCAGACTTCAAACTTTACTATAAGGCTACAGTAATCTAAACAGCCTGGTATTGGTACAAGAACAGGAACATAGACCAATGGAACAGGATAGAGATTCCAGAAGCAAAATCTCAATTCCTCAACCAACTCATCTTTGACAAAGCCTCCAACAAAAACCACTTTGGAAAGAAGAACCTATTCAGTAAATGGTGCTGGGAAAACTGGCTGACCACATGCAGAAGACTGAAACAGGACCCCTACCTATCATCATACACAAAAATTAACTCTAAATGGATAAAAAACCTGAATGTGAAACCTGAAACTATAAGAATCTTAGAAAACGCAGGAGACACCCTTATGGAAATTGGAACTGGGAACCAATTCCTATTCAGAACCCAAAAGGCCAATACCTTAAGAAATAAGAAGACAAGTGGGACCTCATCAAAATAACGAGCTTCTGCAAAGCAAATAAACCATCAAGAGAGCAGGGAAACAGCCCACAGAATGGGAAAAAATATTTGCCAACTGTATATCTGACAAAGGCCTAACATCTAGGATCTACAAGGAACACAAATGTGCCGAAAGGAAAAAAACAAACAGCCCCTTTAAAAAGTGAGTAAAAGACATGAATAGACACTTCTCAAAAGAAGATATACGAGCAGCCAACAGACACATGAAAAAGGGCTCAGCCTCACTCATCATCAGAGAAATGCACATCAAAACCACATTGAGATACCACCTAACCCCAGTAAGAACGGCCATCATTAATAAAACAAACAACAGCAGATGTTGGCGAGGATGCAGAGAAAAAGGAACACTTCTACACCACTGATGGGAATGCAAACTAGTACAACCTCTTTGGAAGACTGTGTGGCGATTTTTGAAAGCACTAGAAATTGACCTTCCATATGACCCAGAAATCCCCCTGTTGGGACTATACCCGGAGGAACTCAAATCATTCTACAAAAAAGATACCTGCTCACATATGTTTGTTGCAACTCTTTTCACAATAGCAAAAACATGGAACCAACCATGTTGCCCATCGAAGTTGGACTGAATTTTTTAAATGTGGTACATATACACAATGGAATATTATGCAGCCATAAAGAAGGACAAGTACATGGACTTTGCAGCAACTTAGATGGGTTTGGAGTCGATCATACTCAGTGATTTACCACAGAAACAAAGAACAGAGTTCCATATGTTCTCACTCATAAGCGGGCCTTGAACAATTATAATGCTGTAAGAAAGGGATTGGCAGTAGTGGGAAACTGTCAGGGGAGGGGTGGTGGGATTGGCAGTCGAGGGAAACTGGTAGGGGATGGAGGGGCATACCTCATCAACAAGGATACCTGCATGATCAATGTTTATACACCTAACCCTGAAATGTACCCCACATCTTTATAATAAAAATCAAAAATAAATAAAATAAAATTTCAAATTAAAAAAAGGATCAATAACAGTGGATTTTATCCATATACACATCTAGACATTATCAGTTAGCTTTAAGGGGCAAGATGACCAGGTGAGCCCTACATTCTAAGTGGTCTGGCAGTGTGACCTTTAGAACAGCCACCATAGCAGTGTCTATAAACACAAAGTGAAAAAAAAGGGTGAAGAGAATTAGTTTTGCTGATAATTAAGCTCAGAAATACATGTGCATTAATTATTCAGTTTCCACAAGTCCTCATTAATATAGGCTTCTCAAACGCAGACAGAATAATAATTCAAATGAGGACTGGCTTCAAGTTTATCATTGCATGTTCAGTGAAAAAAATTAAGTGATGGTGGGAGGGGGGTCAAAAGTGGGAGATTGGTTAAGCAACATAAAAGTGAAAGTAAAGTGACTAGCCATGCATAACAGAGTATTTACAATCACAGTAGGTCCCATACAGGAAAGGCAAATGATTGTCCTAACACTATACTTGTATTTATGCTTTGTATATAGCCAAAAAATAAAGGAATTGAGATCACTGAGATCCAGAAATCTACAATTTATATTCATTTGCCACTGGTACAAATTGCTGCACTTAAAAATGGGCTTTAATTATTTTCACTGATTTGTATATGTTTAAAAGACAGCTCAATAAATGAGGTTGTATCATGTCTTTGAAACACATTTTTGGGAACGTGAATTACCTAAGTTTAAATTCATCTCACTCTTTCATTTTATGTATTATCTATTTTAGCCTACATCTTTCTATGCATATTTTGCAAAAGGAATTGTCTGTGATTCCCTTTCAAATCTGTTTGAGAAGGAGACTGTAATTGTATTTGGTGGAAATGTATACAGTCTACCAACACTAAGTTTTGGTGGAGACATGGAAAAAGGTAACTCACAATCATGTACACTGGTATAAGCACAGAGTAGAGAAATTTGACAATATCCGATCATATCTAACTCAAAATCTGTACATCCTGAGACTCAGCAATTCCTCTTGTAGGTATTTACCCAGGAGGCACCACGGAAACGTGCATATGGGGGGACAGTGAACAGCCTTAGTCACAAGCACATTGCATCAAACAGTGAAACCAAGATCACAACACAGAGGACCTGGATAAGGCCATGTCATGCTCAGAAGAAGGAGTACTCTACCAAAAAGGAATGGACTTGATCTAAATGAGGCAAAAAAGGATAGATCTTGAAAACATAATGTTTAGAGAAAAAAACAAGTTGAAGAATAATAGCTAACATAGTAAAATGATCGGCAAGGAACAACGTTAGTGTACATTAGAAACAATTTAGAAAGCAAGTTAGAAAACAAAGGATGTATTGCTTATGGAGACATATATAGGAGGTAAACATGTAAAAGCATGGTTGAAACAGATACACTGCACATAAACTTCAGGGTCATGGCTGCTGCTGAGTAGAGGAAGAATACAATGAAAGTGGAGAGGAGAAGAAGACCTCTGAGATACCTTTCATGTTGTGTTCACTTTTACTTTTTAATTTATTTTAAAGATGTAGGGTATAATTCAGGGTTACTTACATAAGTGGTCATCATACAAGTAAAGTTTGGGCCTCCCTTTGGTCCCCACTTTGCCTGATTTGAGATCAGTTACCCTTGTTGATGTTATCTGACCCCTCTCCCTTCCTTGGCAGTGTCCTGCTACTGCCAATTCCTTTCTTATAGTATTATGATCAGTGTTCAGGGTTGACTTATGAGTGAGAACATGTGGTACTCAGTTGTTTGTTTCTATGATGGATCACTCAGTATTATAGATTCTAAAATCCTTCCAAGTTGTTACAAAGTCCATAATTTTGTCCTTCTTTATGGCTGCATAATATTCCATCATACACATGTACAATATTTTTTATCCATTCCAGTTTTGATGGGCACCATGTTTGATACCATGTTTTTCTATCATAAATAATGCCACAATAAATATGAGTGTGCAGATATATTTTTTATAGAATGATTTGAGCTCCTCTGAGTATATTCCCAGAAGGGAGATTGCAGGGTTGTATGGAAGGTGGAAAGATCTTTAGATCTTTTAGGAATCATCACACTGTTTTCCACAGAGGTTGTACTAGCTTACACTCCCATCACAAGTGTAGAAGCATTCCCTTTCCCCACATCCTCTCAAGCATCTGTTGTTTTTGAGTTATTGATGATGGCCATGCTGACTAAATTTGGTTGGTATCTCAGTGTGGTTTTAATTTACATTTCTTTGATGATTAATGAAACTGAGCATTTTTTCATGTATCTGTTGGCTGCTCATATGTCTTCTTTTGAGAAGTATCTACTCATATCTTTTTCACACTTTTTAGTAGTGCAATTTGTTTTTTTCTTTTTGACACATTTGAGTGCCTTGTAGATTCTGAATGTTAGACCTTTGTAAAATATGCAGTTAGCAAATATTTTTTCCCATTCTGTGGGCTGCCTCCTCACTCTCTTGATGGTTTCTTGTTATTTGTTTGTTTATTTATTTATTTATTTTTGAGTTGAAGTCTCACTCTGTCGCCCAGACTGGAGTGCAGTGGCCGCTCCCGGCCACCGCAGCCTCGACCTGCTGGGCTCCGGCGATCCTTCCGCCTCAGCCTTCCGAGTAGCCAGAATTACAGGCATGCGCTACCACGCCTGGCTGATTTTTTGATTTATTGTAGAGATGAGGTCTTGCTGCCCAGGCGGGTCTCGAACCCACGGGCTCAGGCAATCCACTCACCTCAGCCTCCCCAAGGCGTGGGATTACAGGCTGAGCCACCGAGCCAGGCTTATTTGTTTATTTTTAATTAGGCAAACAAATAAATGAAAGTTATCCTTATTATGTGGTATAGAAAATAATTCTTTCAAATTCTGAATGTGGTTCAAGCTTCTTAATTAGAAACAGGCTATAGGTAGGGGAAAAGCTTTCTCCATGAAGCCCACTTTTCTAAGCTTACTATTGAAGCTTGAGGTCTGAGGTTGGTGACCCCTTGTAGGACTTCAGAGAGCTGATGACAGAGCATATTTGCTTTAGAACGTTAGGAATATATCTGGGATTAAGGGCTAGGGGAGAGGTGAGAATGAGGACAAATTGGGGTGAAAAGGAATATTTATTGAATGCTTTGTCTGAAAAAAATAATTTATGAGATTTAGAGAAACAATGCAATTGCATGATTGAAAAATGCATGCAAATGCAGTCAGAAAGTATGCAATGAGTGTGTGTTACACACATGGCTACAAATCTATCCAATGGCACTAAGAAAGAACTCCAAGGGATCAGAATAAATTTTTCTTTTATCTTTTGATCTGAGTGAACTGAAGCTTCCCTAAAGAGATCTATTGAAACTACAGTAGCCTCCTGTGGCCCCCAGTCTGGTGTCCAACTGCATGGTAAATATCCAGAGAGACATAAAATGTTTGCTGACTATTCCCCAGCCTCAGCTACAGGATACTCAGTGGCAAAAGTCCCAAACTATGTCTGCCATTTGGGAATCTAATCTAAACCTGAAGACTGCCTGTCACAGAATCACCTGGGAAATGTATTCTGTTCAACAAGCAGGTTCCAAAGCCCCACCCGAGACTAAGGAAGACTCTTGGGCTGGAGCTGGAGATCCACTGGCTTGACAAACTCCCCAATGACACGTATGCACACTCAAACCTGAACACTCTGGCTGCACAACACTCTGCGACATATGATGGTGATCATAAGTCGATGATATCAAGAGGCATAGCATCCCAGAAAGTGCCTGTGATGTCTCGTTAAATACACTGTGAAGGCAGACTGAAGCTGCAGTCTCAGGATGAATTAATAATGCGTGACATTTCTTTAGTCGCTTTCATCACAGGGGAGGGTGGCCCTGAAACTGTAGATGTGATCTCATGGACATTCCATGGAGTGTTTGCTTAACTAAACAATACTGAACTGGGCAAGGCTCTGAGAATATAAAAGGAACTATCTGGCCAGTGGCACTGGAAGGTAGAAAATGAAATTCTCACTATGTCTGAAGGCCGGTCAGAGGCCAGGCTGGATCACACTATCCGTGCAGGACCAGAAGGGCCTCACCTCCTGCCCTCCCTGCAGCCTCCTGGCATTCAGTGAAAGGTTTTCCCTGCACAGCAGTCCCTGTATTCTGAGCCCTGGGACTCAAGAAGCTACAAAGTGATAAATCAATTATGAAATGGAAACCTCGATTACAGCCTGTCTACTTAATTGTTTGACAAGTTAATTAATCTCCCAAGCAACTGGGCTCCGTTCTCCCTGTAAATTGTGGGGAAATAGCTATAGCAGGTCCCTGAGGTCTTGGCAGTACAGTATCAATGAGGCTTCTGGAAAACTATGAATAATAAGCATTTAGTGGGGTCAGTGCCTCACCATAGGAATGAAGAAGTTTGCACCAGCTCCTGCCCAGAGGCAGTTTTGTCACTAATTATTTTGCTACTAACTAATTACAATCTGTACTTGTCTGTGTACTTATTTGTTTGTTTTTATTTTCTTACCAAAAGATACATTTCGTTCCTTTCAAATAAGATCCTTTGATTCAAACAGCCAATGCTTCAAGATTGGTAAGAACACAATGGCATTATCAGTCCTGTCCCTCCCAAGAGACTGGACAATTGTAGCTGCCACAATAGATGAAGCTGAACCTTCCCAGTGGTGAAGAGGGATATATGTCATGGGGTCTATTCATGTGGCTGCATGAGGTGGCTGCTGTGGTCTCAGCCATGTGACAAGGTGACACTGCTCTGTCATCTATGGCCTTTATTAATTTCAAATGATAGATTAAAACTGGGAAACTCAGGTATGCTCAGTGTGGTCCAAGGATTCCTTGCACTTGGACAGATTGTTTAAAATTGAAATGACTAGGCTAATATATCACAATGACATAGAGTTCATCTCAGGAATGCAAGGCTAGATC
Source organism: Cephalopachus bancanus (assembly GCA_027257055.1). Lineage (NCBI taxonomy): Eukaryota > Metazoa > Chordata > Mammalia > Primates > Tarsiidae > Cephalopachus > Cephalopachus bancanus. The sequence continues at coordinate 1,318,663 of JAPVLO010000224.1, forward strand.
AATAGACTAAAAGGCTTCAATACAATCTACCATTTGAACTGTCTAAAAAATATAAGCCATATAATTATATCTTTTGATGTATTAGAAGCAAAATACTGTTGAAAAATTAAATGCCCACTCATGATAAAATTTCTAACTAAATTGGGGATAGATGAGAACTTCTTCAAGGGAATAACAGGTGTCTCCACAAAACCTAAAACTCTTCATAATTAATGGTGAATGGAATGCTTGGAAACAAAATAATTTCTAATATCACTGTTCCTACTCAATACAGTGCTACAATTTGTAGTCAATGCAACACAGCAAAAATAAAATGCCTACAGATTGCAAAGCAGAAATAAAACTCTCCCTATATATATTTTTACTTTATTATAAAGATGTGGGGTACAAGTCAGGATTAGGTACATAAGTAATATATGTGCAGGTGAAGGTTGGGCCTCCATCTAGTCCTCATATTCTCTTGCTCAGGACTAGGTATCCTTTGTATTGTTATGTGCCCCACACTTCCTCCCTCTTTAGTGGTATCTTGTGACTGCCAATCTCTTTCTTGTGTCATTGTGATTAGCGTTCAGGTCCCATTCATGAGTGAGAACATATGGCATTCAGTTCTTTTTTTCTGTGATAGATCACTAAGAATGATTGTCTCTAACTCTGTCCAATTTGCTGAGAAGTTCATGATTTTGCTTCCCTTTATGCTGTATAATAGCTCATCATGTATACGTACCACAATTTCTTTTTCCAGTCTACTTTCAGTGGGCAGTAGAGTTGGCTCCATGTTTTTGTTATTGTGAATAGCACAGTGATAAACATGCATATATATGTATTTTTTTGTAGAATGATTCATGTTCCTCTGGTTATATTCCCAGGAGATGGATTGCTGAATCATATGGAAGGTCAATTTCTTGTTCCTTTAGATGTTGCCACACTATTTTCCATAGGGGTTCAACTAGTTTGCACTCCCACCAATAGTGTAGAAGTGTCCCCTTTTCTCTGCACCTGCTCCAGCATCTGTTGTTTATTGATTTATTGATGATGGTCATCCTCATCAACAGAAGATAATAGAAAAATCCAGAAACTGATCCATATAAATATAATGAATTTATTTTTGGCAAAGGTGCAAAAGCGTTTCAGTGGAGGAATGGCAGTTTGTTGTTGTTTTGTTGTACAACTGAAATTGTACAAATATTGCTCTGTGAAAGCCTCTATTAAGGGACTGAGAAGATAAGCCACAGACTGGGGGAAAGTACTTGTAAATCAAATATTGAACAAAGGGCTTGTATATAGACTACATAAAGAAGTCTGAAAACTCAGTATAATTTTTTACATGGATAAAAGATTTAAATGATAACTTCACCAAACATTATCTAAGGATGACATAAGAATATAAAAATACTTTCTATATGTTTAACCATTAGGAAAATATTAATTAAAATTATGACGGGATGTCCTCATGTACCTATTAGAATTGCTAATACAAAAATACAATATACAGTTACAGAGCAACTTAGAACTGGTTACAGGGCAACTAGGACTCTCAAACCTTGCTGGTGTGAATGAAAAATAGTACAATCACTCTGAAAATCTGCCTTTTTTTTTTTTTTACAAAGTACACACTTGTCATATGACCCCAGTGAAAAGAAAGTTTGTATTCACATGCAGAAAAAAAAATCTTGTACCAGATATCAATAGCAGTTCTATTTATCATCTTCTAAAATTGGAAACAATGCATGAATAACAAAACAAAATGTGAAATATTTATGCAGTGGAACACTATGTAGCAATGAAAAGGGGAAAAATGATTCTTAGATGACAGCCAAAGACTGAGTAAAAAAAAAGCCAATCTTGAAAGATTATGTACATTATGATTCCATTTATATGACATCCTTGAACAGATGAAACTGTATTGACAAATAATGCATTCGTGGTTGCCTGGGGTTGAGATTAGGGGAGTCTGTGAGTCCAAGAGGATATCACAAAGAATTTTTTTTGAGGTAATGGGACTATATTCAGACCATGGTGTTGATTATGCAAATCTAGGCATGTGTTTTTAGAATACATGCCAAAAGAGTATATTTTGTGTAGGAAATAAGAGGAAAAGGAAAACTAAGTCAAAAAAAAGAGAAAAGAAAATTACAAGGGCAATGTCTTGGGTTCCTTTTTAGCAACCCTGGAAAAGTGATCATCTGGCACCTGGATGTGGTGGCATAGCTTCTGTCCTGTATTTTCACTTTGGGGCACCTGAACTAGAGACTCAGGACAACCTGAACAAAGACTTATTTTGGGGTTCCACTTCAACTTCTGCCGTGGTTTAAATATCTGTCTTTTCCACGATTTATGTTTGACACTTATTCCCCAAAGTGACAGCGTTGAGAAATGGAGCCTTTAAGAGGTAATTGGGCTCTTGCCCTCATGAACACATGAATCCATTATTGGGTTAATGGGTGAATAGATTACTAGGTTAACATGAGAGTGGGACTGGTGACTTTATAAGAATAGGAAGAAAGACTTGAGTTAGTATGCCCATGTGATGCCCTAGGCCACTTTGAAACTCTGTAGTAAGAAGGCCCTCACCAGGTATACCCCCCTCAAACTTGAATTTCCCAACCTCTGGACTGTACAAATTATTTTTTTCTTTATGAATTATCCTGTTTCAGATCGTCAGTTACAAGCAACATAAAACAGATAGTTTCCAACCTCATTGTTTGGTAGTCCTTAAAGTTTGCCTTACTGATCTTCCCATATATAAATTCAATCCTAAATCAATTTTTGGACCAGTAGTTATCAACTCTAGTGAAATATTAGAATGACAGGTTATTTTATGAAATATTAATGCTTTGGAATATCATCTCTTGGACTGGGTTTCCAGTATCTTTATTTTTTAAGCCTTTCCCAGCTAAGCCTAATGTGAAAACCACTATGAAACAATGAAGATGATCTAGGTTGCTTCCATGAGACTTAGTAGCCAGTCAGCTTTGCTGCTATTCTGACTTCCAGAGTGCTGCTGCTGATCACTAAGCTTGAAGAAAAGCTGCAGATCTAGTTTAGTTCCAGGTCTGCCTAGGGCAGGGGACATGAATCCAGGAACCAGAGAGGGCATGGATTCCAAGATTTCATGGCGGGGGTGGGGCGTGGTGGAGGGAAGGCTTCTCTCTAGTTTCAGCTGTGAGAGGGCCTAGTAATATATTCCCAGTTTATGGAGTGGAAAGAAAGGACATATTTTTAATAACTGAGCAATTATTTATGATCTGGTACTCTTCATATGCTCTACCTCATTGAATCCTTCTAACATTCTTATAAGTAGTATTGCATCAAGCAACTGGCCCAAAAGTTCTACATTTTGCAAGTGTAAGTGATGGCACTAGTGTTTGAACAATTAACAGTCTTAACTAGTACTCAATTCTGAAACCAGTGGAAGTAGCACAGGATTTAGAATTAAATGGATTTGGAACCAAATTGCCTTTCTAGCACTACTAGGTATATGATAGTAGGTGATTAAAATTAATTTATCTGAGCCTCAATTTCCTAATCTGAGAAAATAGGGATAATTACTATCATGTAGAAAATAATAACAAGCCGGGCTCGGTGGCTCAGCCTGTAATCCCGTGCCTTTGGGAGGCTGAGGTGAGTGGATTGCCTGAGCCCACGGGTTCGAGACCCGCCTGGGCAGCGAGACCTCATCTCTACAATAAATCAAAAAAATCAGCTGGGCGTGGTAGCGCATGCCTGTAATTCCAGCTACTTGGAAGGCAGAGGTGGAAGGATCGCCGGAGCCCAGCAGGCGAGGCTGCGGTGGCCGGGAGCGGCCACTGCACTCCAGTCTGGGCGACAGAGTGAGACTCCAACTCAAAAAAAAAAAAAGAAAATAATAATAAACAAATTACATCATAGAAGTGCCAGTCAATAAATGTCTCCTCCTTCTCCATGTTCTAAGACATAATACTGGCTTCCCACGGATCGTAACAGTTCATCCTGAAGTTTCCGCATGGAGTATGATGCTTTACTACATTACTCTGTAAACCCAGGAGTTTTCCTGAATCTATTTTTTGCTATTAGTTCAAAATCTCCCTGTCTCCCTCTCCCTCTTTCCCCCCACCACACTCATTCACAGTTTTCAAAAGTCACATCTGTTCTTACCTTCGCTTTTTGTTTTAAACAGTACACACTTTGCTCTGAGCCATACCCAACATGCACACCAGCTCTCTGCTCCATCTGTTCATCCCACATTTGCATTCACATTCAAAGCAGCACCTTTCCCAACCCAGTTTCTTGCCCTTCCACCCCATCCCCAATCAGAGGAAGGCTCTGGTTCCCACCTGAACATGGCTTTGTCAAATAGCTGCCTGAAAAGCTGTCATCTTCAGTTAGTGAGGATAATGGGATTATTCTATCTGTGTAATAATAACATGTTCAATTTAAAGAAAAATAAAACTGAAGCCACTTAAAAGCTGCTGTTTGGCACCGATATATTATTTCAGTAATGAATAATCACTAAAGATATTATTCTGGATGCAGTTACCATGCAGTGATGTGAATAAAATGCATTAGATGGAAAAATGTATTTCAAGTAAATATATGCATTGGTAGAAATGCATTATCACCCATTAATATGTATTAATTCAGAACCAAATGCCAACTGGATTTCACCTACATGGGTTTGAATGGCAGGCAGTGATTTGAAAGTGGGAGGAAATAGGTTTGGCTTTGGTCAAATAGACTGAGAAATGATGGCGGGGACGGTAGTACATGATTCAAAATTGAACAGGTGAGAGGACTATCCCATCAGCAGAGCAGAAGTGAGGAGTTTCCCTCCCACACCTCCTTAGGAGACTTTATCTTTGATTAAGGATTACAGATAGTTGTTGACATTTCTTAAACAGTGACCCTTTTCCTTCTCCCATGATCTGCATCTTCAAAAGAAAGAAAAGGGGAAGTATGCATATTTTTTGCTAAGGTACCTTGGCATCTTGTTTTCTTACTTTTTTCTTCAGTGCACAACAGGAACAACCGTTCTGCTTGACATCATCAAGATGAGCTTACCCAAATCTGAAATCTGCAGTGATTTCTTTGTTAACACGGATCCAGATCCAAGCAGCAAAGGCAGCAACCTCATTTTTAAATGTCACATCTTCAAGTTCTCCCCTTTGCCCCACTTTAGGGTGACCCAGAGGACTCCAAAGAAGTAGGCACTTTAAGACTCAGACAATCCTTTCCAGGTATGCATTTTCCTACCTATTTTGAGCAATTTTATTTAAAAAGGTAGAACTCTAAAACTCTCTTTCGTTAAAAGCCATGAAAAAATGAAAACACAAAGTATTCTTTTGTAACACACATAATCAGTAAAGAATTAGTGTTCAGAATATATAAAATTATTCAACAAATCAATATAAAGAAAAAACAGAAAATCAACGGAAAACTGAAAAGCATTAGACCAGGACTCTCACAAAAAGAAAAACTTTAATGGCCAATAAAAAAGATTAGAAAATGAAAAATAAAACTACAAGAAAACAATTTTGTACATCCATCTGCTGGCAAATAATAATAATGATCTATTAATATTAAGTGGCATAAAAATGTGGAGCAAGATAAATTCTCATGCACTGCCAGTAAAAGTATAAATTAGTAAAATCAGTTTTGAAAATGGTTTGCCACTGTCTCCTAAACCTGGAGGTATGCGTGCCCTATGATACAGCAATTCTACTCTTAGACATATACCCTAGAGAAACACTGTACAAGTGCACAAACGTCAAAGAAAGCATCACTGGACCTATACAATAAGAAAGATAATTTGGAATAGGAGAAAGAGCTCTAAAATGATAACTCTGACATTAGATGTTAGGTTTTTTTTTTTTTAGTAAGCACTGACATGGGATGTTCATCTGTCCTTGAATTTGGGGAAAGGCTCGTTTAAGGATGACCTCTGAATTCAAGGAATGGACCTCATGCACAGTCCACAATGCCCCACTGTTGTGAGTCCACAATGGATTTCACGCAATGCTCCATGGGGAGGGAGGGCACAGTGTAAAGAAAAGGTTAAGGCATGGCCCCGTGGGGTCCATTTTGTGGCTGGGCCATTGTGTTCCTCAGGGTATGCAGACATGGGGGAGCAGGTCAGTGACATTGGAAGCATGTGGCATTCACATGGAAAATGCCTAGCATGCGAGTTAATTATGAATGACCCCTTTAACATTTAAAAGTTCGGCATTAAGCCTTTTTCTACCCAAGCAAGGTGACGAGAGCAAGTGAAGCGTCTGTTCAACATTATCCTCATAAACAGCCACTGGTTATGAGGTCAAAAGAAATATTTTCTTTTTATTAGTCGGGATTCCTTGGTACAAATTGGAATTACTTATTCTATCTGTCCTTAGGTATGCCTGAATCTCAAAGTATTTTACAGTTTTCATAAAGAGTATACTGGTGTGGCTACTCTTAACACCCAGCCATTTATGATCTGCAGAATAAAATATATGCAGATCAGACAAAAATCCTTTTTTCATAACTTTACTTTGTTAAAACAATTTTAGATTCAAGGGATACACATGCATATTCATTACATAAACATATTATGTCGTGGGAGGAATTGGGTCTCAGGCGGCCTATTCCCCAGGTAGTGAACATTACTCCCCGTAGGTAGTTTCTGAATCCCAAGTCCCTCCCCGCTTTCCCTCTCCCTTTATTGGTGAACCTGGTGTCTATTATTTCTATCTTCAGACAACAATCCTACGTAATTACTTCAGAGAAGATACAGTGAAGGAATCTTGGTTGGACTGAAGTCAGAGTAAGACTACTAAGGAGTGATTATTGTGGCTCAAGATACCACTCTCTTCTGGAGAAAAAAAAACTACTGGTTATTTGATGAGATGCTATAAATATTCTTGTGGAGAGTGAAACTTAGAGCTCAGGGAGGAGGAAGGAACTGTGTTGCAAGGGTGGGCAGGCACAGCAGCGATTACACCTGAGCTAACATGTATCACGAATGAATATAAAGTGGCAGAGAGGGATTTCCAATGCTGAAACAGATTCACCCAAAATGTAAGAGTAGATCACAACAACAGCAGCAACAGGTAACACATTGCATTGACTATGCACCTCTGCACCACGTACCAATCTAAACTCTTTACATGTCATATATTTATTTGATTCTCACAAAAAGCAGTTGATAGAAAACTATTATTGGATACATTTTATAAGAGAAAATCAAGCCCAAGAGCTGGGAAGCAGTTTGCCCACTACTATACAGCTAATACATGGTGGCACCAAGCTTCAAACCATAGCAATCCGACTTGAGATCACCCATCCTTAATCAAATTTGCATGGGAATTAAAAGACCAGGACATCCAAACGCCTTGGGGAAGTTGTCATATCAGTTTAGTATGCTTGACAATTTTCTCCACAATGTTCCAATGCTGACTTTGTTACTTATAAGATTTATGGCTTTGGGCAACTACTGCAAGCCTCAGTTTTCTCATGAGAAAAGAGAATCAGAGACAATAAGTGGATCCGGAAGGATTTATGCCCCCTTTCAGTGCAGAATTGTTACTAAGAAGTGACTGCCATGCTGGGGACTACATTCTCAGCCTGCCCTGCATCTAGATGGCATCATGTTACTGGTTTTGGTCAGTAGAATATTCCTAGAAGTGATCGGAGTCACTTCCACGCCAAAATGCCTAACTGTTGTTATGTCTTCTGCTTACTATCTTCTTTGTTGGCAACCTTGAAGACCATGTGGTGATGGCATCCTAAGATTGAAGAAGACTGGATCTCTGAGTCACTGTCTGGAAGATGCCCAAGAGTGCACATTGGCATGTGAACACTGCACTTTGCCTGATAAATAGATGAATATTTATTATATTAAGGCCCTGAAACTGGTGGTTTGTTTGGTATAGCACTTGTTCCTAAAAGGTAATTTGGGAATTTAAAAGTGAAAACTTATGTAACACACCTATTTAGTGCCTAACACTCAATAGGTTCTCAATCAATGTTAGTTCCCTCTTTTTCCTAGAAAAACTGTCTTAGTTTCCAAAATATATTGAATGGTAGCAGGTACATGAAGATGTATAAATAAACTGGGCCACATTGTGTATTTAAATAAAGGATGTGGATCAATGTCAGCAGCTTGTTTAGAATTTCTATCTTTCTGGGGGAATTTCTGAAATCTAGTGACTAATATTTTATGCTGCCTCAAGTAATAACCTTTATCATAGCCAACTTCTTGGAACCTACCTCCCAGTCACTGTGTTCCATTTCAAAGACAAAGACAGAAACCGTGACTAGAACCAGACATACATCACTTCTGTTCACATTCTTTTTTAAAATTTTATGTATTTATTGTGTACAAGATTATGTTTTGACGTATAAATACATAGTAAAATGACTAAATCTAGCTGATTAACGTATGCTTTTTCTCACATAGTTATTTTTGTGGTGGTAACACTTAACATGCACTTTCTTGCATTTTCAAGAATACAATATAGTGTTATTCATTATAGTCATCATGCTTTACAATAGATTTCTTGAACTTTTTAATCCTAACTGAAATTGTTTATCCTTTGACAATATTTTCCCAAACTCATTTTCCCACCCCAGCTGCTAGTGACCACCATTCTACTCTCTACTTCTATGAGTTCAACTTTTTCTGATTCCACGTATAAGTTACATCATGCAGTATTTTTCTTTCTGTGCATAGTTTTTTTCACTTAACATAGTATTCTCCAGGTTCATCTATGCGACTGAAAATTACAGATTTTTTTCTTTTTTTAAGATGGAATAGTATTCTGTTGTGTATATATACACCATATATATATAAAATACATATATATATATATTATTTTAAAGTTGGGAATACAAGTCAGGATAAGATACATAAAAGTGGTCTACGTACAGGTGAAGTTTCTAATGGATTAGACCCTGTCACCAGACCTCTAGTTTCGGTTACTGACCTCCCTATTATCCATTACTCCAATCTGTGAACAAGAATTCATGGGGATTGACCTTAAGTAGACCAAAACATCTGCCTAGTCTTCTTGTGTACTACCAATAAATTCTGACAATGAATTGTCCCCACAGATGCTAATTACAATACTATTATCACTAAAAGAATCTCTTGATGTGCTTTCTAGGCATGTGATTTTTCCAGACCCTGTTTTTTTCTTTTGACTAGATGGACCAGCTTCTGGCATTCAGAGTTAACTAGTCACACAAACACATTGTTTTATTTATATATTGGTGTATGTAACAAGTTACCACACATTTAGCCACTTAAAATCACACTCATTCGTTATCTCATAATTTCTGTGAGTCTAGGCACAGATAAGTTGAAAGACCCTGCTTCAGGGTCTCTCATAAGGCTGCAAGTAAGATGTTTTCTAGGGCTGGGGTCTTCTCTGAAGACTCAGTCGGGGAAGGACCTTCTCTTAAGTTTAGTTACAGTATCTTTGTCCAGATTTGATTTGTTGTGGGCTTTTTCACTGAGGACATCAGTTCCTAGCTGACTGTTGTGTAGAGGCACCCACCAATTCCTTGTCACGTAATCATTCCCAACATGGTAACTTGTTTTATTAAAGCTACCAAATGAGAGAATGCAAATATCTCCATCCTTCAGTATTAGTAATACATTTCAAATATAAATCGGATCATGTCATTTCCCTGCTTAAAACCCTCTAATGACTTCCCATTACATTTAGAAAAAAGAAAAATCCAAATTCTTTAGCAGGGGAACATACTCTAAACCTTGTCTATATCTCTAATCTCAACTCTTTTCATTCTCCAACTCTATAATTGTACTTTGCCACACTGGCCTTCATTCCCTTTCTTTAATGTGCCAAGTTTATTTTAACCCCAGAGTGCTTGCATATGTGGTCCCCTTTGACTGGAATATTCTGCCTCAGAGCTTTACATTGATTGATGTATAAAGATTGTTTCTTTTGTATCCTTTGGGTCAAATATTACCTCCTTAGTGAGAACTTTCTTGACCACTCAGTATGAAGTAGTTTCCTCAAACCCATCACCTCTATCACATCATCTGATTTATTCTCTTCTTAGTGTTTGTCACCCTTAGGAATTAACTTGCTCATCTATTGTTTCTCTATCTCCCTCCACCAAGGTGGAAAATCCATGTAGACAGAGACTAGCTGACTTGTTCACAATTTTTGTAGCTTTCTATTTATTGGATGGATAAACGGAAGAATGGATGGATGGATGGATGGATGGATGGATGGATGGATGGATGGATGGTTGGATGGATGGATGGATGAATGGATGGATATTTGTTCTCAAGCTCCTCAAGAGGCCATGAGATGGCAGCACTATAAACTCTTAGAACCCATGTGTTAAAGTCATGTTCTAAGACTTTATAAAAGAACAGTCTCCTTCTGTTTATCTCCCCCAGGCCATTCTGAATAAAGGACCCAAGACCCTCATACATGGAAAGTTATGAGCGGCAATATTTGAAGAATAATTTGCCTCTTAAAGCTATACGATCCGAACTTCTGGGCAAAAGGACAGACTAGATCTAAACAGCCATGGGAAAAGAGCAACAGGTCGGCAACAGAAAGAAAAAAACTGAGAACAGTATGTGAGCTCAAGAATCCCAGTTTTGGGGACTGGATTATCCAGAAAGAGACACCAGCTGCTCAACCGAGTATGGCAGGGCAAGATCAGGAAACAAGAAGAATCCCACTAGAAGAGCAGAAACTGAGCAGGCCAGACAGAGTACCAGAGGAGGTATAGGCAGATCAGGAAGGCTTGGCTAAGGGCAAGAGAAGATATCTTCAGAGTAAAGGAGGCAGTCTTGCTATGACTCACAATTCATTGTAATTGTTTATTTACCTGAGCCTTCAGAGGGAAAAAGATATGAAGAAACTAGAGTATTGTCTCCCCATTTCTTTTTTGCAAGGGAGAGAAAGCATGCAGCCTTCTGGGATACAATGAGATCATGAAGGTGGTTAAGGTCAAGGCCAAATTGCACCATCGCAGGTCATTTACTAAAAGCAATGCATGGTGGTCATTTCATGTCTCATAAAGCATCTTTAAGTGAATGGAAAGGCACTGAACAAAGAAGACGCCAGTTCAATGTTTGACCATTTTCAATGATTTGTTATGCATACTTCTAGTAGCACTATTCCTCTCTGAGCCTAAGTTTCTCCATCTATAAAACAAGGGGAGTACAGGAGAAAGAACCACACATTAATTGTTTCTAAGAATCAGGTTGGTAACACAAATGGGCACAGTATACCAGATACAAAGTGGTAAAGTGAAACCCTGGGGAAAGTATATCCTGGTTAGACAAACTGCCTTATGAGAATAAATGAATAGATGAGTAAATAAATATCCAATAAATATTCTGAGGTCAAATCCATGTGCTTGCCAGCTATTGGTTTGCAACTTCTGGGAGAGAGAGCCTCTGACACTCCTATCCTTTCTCACACAATTTTGTGGTTCTACTGATTTTATGTGCTCCTAAAAAAAAATTGAGTTGGGTATATCCTCTTAATTCCAGAAGGGAATGAGGCCCTTTCAATCAAAGGAAGGATAGAAGCACTACCTGGACATCTGTGTGTGAGACAGTAAACTTTGATTTGTTCCCTGCCCCCAGCCCCCACCCAAGGCTGAGTCTCTTGGGAAAGCAGAACAAGATGCTGGGTGTGTCCCACTGATATGTGCTCTTCATGACTATCTTTCCTTTCCTGCCCAGCCCCTTGCTCCTGTACTCTGCAGCTGCCCACCCTGCAGAACTCATGTCTTCTGTGTCCCCTGTTCACCCTTGTGAACATAGGAGAAGCAAGAGGTGAAGCAAAGCCAGTACCAGACTATAGGGCTTCTATGAGCTTGTCAGTAAAAAGCAGGTACTCCAGGCAGACACGGGGATATGGGGTCTCCTTAACTGATACCTTCATGCAGCACAGAAAGTGCACAACAAAGTGCTTCAGGGAAGGGAGGAGATACCTGCACAGGGACAACTGAGGGAGATGGGGAGGGGCAGTGATGGATAAGGCAAGTCCTTATCACTGATAACAGATTCCTGTCACTCTGGACCGGCCTGGAGATGGAAAAACTCAAAATGACGGGGCAACAGAAACCAGTGTCAGCTCTGCTTCCATGAGTACCCCAGGCTTCCTCTTAATGGCTCAGCTAGGAGATGGATCTTAAAAGTAATGAATACACTTCTTGGTAACATTTTTTGTTTCCTGGAAGAACTGGATGTGAGACCTACAACTCCCTGGGACAACATCTGGCTCTGCTTCCCAATTAGTAGGTTGGTGATGAGTAGGATTCTTGTGAGTTCAGTAAAAAGGCCTGCTGCAGTTCTCCCCAAAGGACAGTGAATTTGCCCTTTAGCAGGTCTTGTATTCATGTGACCAGTTCTTCCTTCTCTCCAGAGTAACTTCAACTTCTGCCTGCAATCCCTAAGTGTGTATTTTGTAAAAGTGCCACTTCAACACCCCGTTCCTTAGAGTTCCTCTTAAATGTGCTTTGCACCTTCCCCACCTGCAGAAGCCCGGAAATACTAACTTCTTTGCTTTGGAACTCTCAGCAGACTCATGAATATCATAAAGATGCATCCTAGCGTTTTTTCACTCCAGCCCCCAACAAGTTGATACTCGGCGCACGTTCGTAAAGAAAAGGCCAGTAATTGGTTTTGCTGGGGGAACAACCTCAGAGATAAATGTCCTGGGTACTATCATTTACCTTCCCTGAGTGTGTGTGTGTTTGTGTCTTGGGTGCCGGTCCCTCTCATTGCTCACTCCCTGCACCCGGAATGCCATTGTGGTGACGGAGGGGCTGTCAGAGCTGTCAGTAGACAGCTTTTGGAAAAGGTGTATCATTTGGAGGGGAGAAGGCTTGCTTTCCTGGCTCAGGCAGACAGGCACATGGCTTCCAAATCAATTTGCTCCTCCTTTACAGCAAGGCTTCTTTATAGTTATTATGCCAGGGTAAGAAAGCCTTAAAGTGTAAGCTTTAAAAAGAATGGCTATTTGGCAATATCTGTATTAATTTGTATCCAACAGGAGGTGTGTGTGAGGGGAAAGAGCCGTGTAGAATCTGCACCCTCCTCCCCTACAGAAGGAAGCCAAGCTGTTTCTCGTCGAATGCAAGGCTGCATGCTCTGGCCCCTGTGTCTCTGGCTCCTTGGGGTCTCCCTTGTCATTGTCACCCACTCTCTACTCTTCCAATGCTCCCCTGAAGCAGCTCCATCAAGCGGCTGTTGTTCAGCAATACACCAAGCACTCTCACACTTCAGCATGGTGCAAGTGCTATTTCCTCTGTCTGAGGTGCCCTTCCTACCCAGTTGCCTTCCGATTCCTACTCACCTTTTCTAATGTGTATGAATGTCATCTGCTCTAGAAGCCTTCTTTGCCCTCTCTCAGCCCCTGTTTATTTTTTCATAACCTCAAATACCCTGAGTTCTTGTGAGCCCTTGAACTATAAGGTCCCCCACACCATGGGATTTTATGTTTAGGAACTCCTCTGCCTCCCCATCTAGGGTTGGTGAGTTCCTCAAAATAGAGCAGATTGCATTCATCAAGGTGCCCCCACAGACCTTTGAGATAGTCTGGGAACAGGATATCAATGTATCCCCATTTCCTGCTAAGCCATGATATTGTCTTCTTAAAATGGGACGGGGGAAGAAGACTTCGAGCTTATCACCTGCAAGAGATCTCTACTGATTGACACCATTTCCAAGGGGCAGGAGAGAGAGTGTTTTGTTTAGATTTGGACACCCCTGGGTTTTCATTCCAGCTCCATCCCATTCCAGCTATGTGACTTTAATTAAGGTGCTCAGTTTTTCTAGGCTGCAGTTTGCTGAACTGTGAAATGTGGGTAATGACAGTCCCTATCATTGTATGATTAGAGACGATGCGTGAAGTTCTGCACAACATAGTAGGGGCACCAGATGCCCGATATTAGTATCGTTTTGCTTCTAACATTTTGCATCCTTTCAATCTGTTGTGGAGATAAAATCCTGTTTAAACCAACTGTTATAAGAAAAATCTCTCTGCACAAAAAAAGAAAAATTCTGATTGCTAGCAATGATGAGTTTATTCAAAGCAACATATAGAATAATAAATCCTCCAGTTACTATAGTTTGGAGAGTCTAGTGGGATTCTTTGAAAGTTGACTATGTATAACTTTGTATCTAGTCTCATTCTTTGATAAATTATATGTAGCTAAAATGTTACCTAATTATGTTTGTTTCTTCTTCAGATCACTTAACTTTAAGCTCAAAAACCACGAATGATCCATTTCATTTATGGATCCATGAATCAATGGTCCGTGAAGTTGCTTGTTGACTGACATTGTCATTTGTGCATAGTGACATTTAGACCACAGCTTCCTAAGAATCTTATGAATTCAAGTAGGCACTGCTATGAGGAATTTTACTCAAGCTAATAGCTATCATAATGGTGTTATAGTAATGGTCACATCCTGGACTTCTTCGGGGTCTTTCTCAGCCATTCTCAGAATGCTGAAGGGGCCCTATACATCAATTGTCCTCAGTGCCATCAGCCGCAGGAATAAGGCGCCTGTTACCATTTTGAAGGCAAAGAAATTATGAAGTATTCTCCCAAATGTTCTCCAATGTGGAGAGAGAGCAGAATTTGTAATTGCCACACTTATGTAAGGTCATTTTTCTACTTTAAAACCCACTTCATTTTATTTTGATCCCATTTTCAAGCCAACCTACAGCCTTTCCTGGCATCTGCCTTCAATCAAGCACCATATTATCTTCTAAGATACTCAATTAAATATAGAGTTCCCAGGAAAATAATTTGCCTTCTCACCCCAATTCAAGGAAACTGTATCCACATTTTTATCCAAAAATCTCTCTATTGATTGATAGATTCATTCATTCATTTAACATGATGACTGGACACCCCTACAAGGATCTGTACCAGGTTCTGATTAAAAAATGGAGGCTTAATACAAATATTTCTCAGAACAGGTTCCTGACTTCAGCAAGTCAAAGATTCTAGGAGATATTAAGTGAGCACACATATAACCACACCAACAACAGATAAGTGTGGCCATGAAGGTTCCAAGTAGAAATACTGCTCCTGAAATAAACTCAAGGCTAGCCAAGTCATAGACACTGTCTGAAGGTCAGTGTAACAGCAGAGAACAGGAGGCCCTTGGTTTCAATTTCTGATTTGACCCTTACTTAGCTGGGTGACTTGAAAAAGATCATTATCCTCACTGAATCTCTGTCTTCTCATCTATAGAACAATGTTAAAAATGCCTACTGATATAGATACTACAAGGCTTAAATCTGGAGAACATAGTAAGTACTCACGAACATGAGCAGCACCTCTCCAAAACCAGCTCCCTGCTAAGAAAGTGGTGTGTGTGTGTGTGTGTGTGTGTGTGTGTGTGTGTGTGTGTGTGTGTACACATGCATCTGTTTTGCATGCACATGCTCTTCCCTCTTGTTTCTTTGTTTCTTCTTCTATTAGTCATTCTCTATTTACCTGATTCTTGTTCTGGGACCATCTCATAATTGTAGCATTAAGATGAGACAAGAATAGCATGTGCCCACCAAAGCTCACAAAGAGAAAAAAAAAATTTCCTCAGTATATGTTAGAACTCAAGATAGTATATAACGCCAGCCATGTAAATTCTGAAACATCAGCCAAGGATTTATTTTTTACAGTTGCCAATTTTCCACCAAAACAGAGAAAAATGTGTGTTATTTTCATTTCCATTGATCTGTCTGGAAGAGCAGCCTAAATCAGCTGCCATCATATGCATTCCAAACACAGGAACATTTACTTATTAGTGTTCCTTCCATTGCATCATCTTCTGGGATGTCCTCATTTATTCAACAGATACTTATCAAGTGCCCAGTATATATTGTGGTTGGTGTTTGCTCTTTGCCACGCAGCAACCTCTTCTACTGGGGCATATAGACAAATGAGCTCTGTGGAATCGTGTGTGTCTATTTATATGCATGTACCTATGTGGGCATGAATGTAAATATCTAAATATATTTGCGTCTGTGTGTTCAAGTGGGTACATGTGTGAATGCATGTGTCTTGTGTATATTCACGTGCATAAACATATCTTGTGTATATACAAGCCTTGTGCATCTATATGTGCGTACTTGTGTGCATGTATATTAACATGCACGTTAGTGAGAGTGCACACATATACATTCTATACATGTTCATGTATATGCCTGTGGGACTATATATTTATGTGCATGTGTACATATATGTGCATATGTTTTAGTCTTTCCCAACAATTCAATCCTGCTCTTTTATTGAGGACTTCATTTTGGTGGTCAGCATGGGAAATCATCTTATTAGGGAGATGAATTTCTCTAGGGGATGTTCTGCTATGTACTTGTAAGATATGATGTAGTCAGGAAATAAATCATGGTTCCTGTTATTGTCTCGGAAACTCCACCATCCCCAGTTCCTCAACCAGTAAGTACAGGAATAGGTACAGATCAGGCGAGCAACAAATACTTGTCAGATTGAATGATGTTGAGTCTCTGGCCTGTACTCAGTCATCATGAGGCATTATTATCCAACTCCCTAGTATCATCTAGGCAGCTCCAGGATGACTTTGGCCTATCAGGAACACTACATGGGCTGAAATATGTGTCCTAAGCTTGGAGAATTCACAGTTTATCCCAATGTTGGCTCATTGGATTATTCCAGAAATGACCCATCCAGTTAAAATGCACTGCCCTTGATTGATCCCAGCATTGGGTCTGCCAGCATTGCTTTGGCAAGACACAGGCTATGACCTTTCCTGGGTGTCCTCCCTCTAACAGATGAGACGAGTTAGAGACTCTGCAGCAGAGAGATAGTGAGTAGCGCCACCTGGGGTGACCCTGATGCAGAATCAGGGAGAGAGAAGCAGAGGGACTCAGATACTGCTTCTGATGGCACTGCTCCTGGAGGAAATTAAAGGAAGAACAGAGGAAATGAAGCTGGAGACAGGGACACAAGAAGGCTGAGCTGAAGCCAGAGCAGCCATCCTTAGGAATTTCAATTCCTGTGGGAGGCAGAGCATTGGAAAGAGCTTCAACATGAGGATCTCCAGCCCTGGCTTTAGCAGAAGGGATGTAGAGTCCAGGTCTGGCTCTGCTGTTTCCAGCAGTCCAGCCTCAGATACATCAAGTAAATCTAGTGTTTTGCTGACTGTGATATACCTCTTCACAAAATTACAGATTCTTGTTACTAAGACAATTTATGTTAAAAACAACAGCAACAAACTTGGCATGTAATAGAAGTACACATACTATTTCATTTGGGTATAATCATAGCATTAAACTGATTTTTTTACACTCTAGAAGGTGCTACCACCCTCTGGCTGAGCCTACCCTGAGAAAACTACCCCCAGTGTCAACTCAACTATCTAGAATTTTGCCATCTTCACCTGGGGCCCCAGTGTTCTCAAGGATATGTGCACCTGAAGAACATCATTTCAGGTTTGCTGATGGCCACACCATTACCTCTAACGTTGCTTTGTAGAAATTGCTTAAATTTTCTGAGTCTTTATTTAATCATCCATGCAGTGGAAATGGTAACTCAGATTTTTGGTGAGAAAAAACAAAGACACTGAATATACAGAAATGAACCCACCATTATATTTTAATATAGCCAGAAAAGTAAAAAAGGATGAGTTCAGTACCTTAAAAATAATAAGTGCTTCATAAGCATTGCCGGCACTAGTCATAATTATAACTAATTATACAATACTTATCATTACTGATAATAAAGTGAGCCCCATTGTAACCAGAAAATGTCTTGCTTATCAACTCTCCATCTCCAGAATCATCAGCACGTAATTAGCTGTCATGATGCTCCTACATTTTCATTCCACCAGAAAGTCTCAGAGGCACCCTGATGTCTGGAGGCTGCTCTCACCTCTCTTTTTTTTAGGAAAACTGTGAACCACTGTGACTATGTTTATCAAGGACATGCCACAAGTTGCAGTGAGTGGTAACAGGTTTTAATTTCCTGCTACTGTCCTTCTGGAAACGCAAGCTCATTCAGCCCCATGAAAATCAGACAATGCAGAGCTACTGTAGGATGGAAACGAGACAGAAGGAGGAGGACAGAGCAAGAGCCAGGCAGTGCTGGCCCAGGCACTGCAGAGCACACAAAACACTTCAAACATGCACCCACCCTTGAGTGCTTTTCAGTGGCATAAAATATTTAAGAAATGATCTCAGACAGTACATAGTCACGTGCTGCTTCCTGGGGTTCAGAAAATTGTGCAAAGAATAGTAAGAAAGACTAGCCTAGGTGTGAGTGTGCAGGAAGCAATGAAAGAGGAGAAGATACCAGAAGGGGCTGTGTGTGTCTCTGTCCAGAGCCAGGCTCAGAGTATATATAGCAGGCAGCAGCAGTGAAGGAAGGTGTTTGTTTCCTGGAGAGAAAAATACTTAGCTTTATGAGTTACAACCCAGAATCTCAAGTATTCTAGTATTAAAAAACAGTTATATCAGCTAATTCTTACTAATTCTAAAGCAATTTATTTTTATTAAAATACATTTTATTATTGTGGACAATGCTACAATAAACATGTGTGTGCAGGTATATTTTTAAAGAGTGCTTTGAGTTCCTCCGGGTATATTTCCAGAAGGGGAATTGCTGGGTCATATGGAAAGTTGAATTTTAGATCTTTTAGAAATCTCCACACTGTTTTCCACAGAGGTTGTACTAGCTTACACTCCCACAACAGTGTAGAAGCATTCCCTTTTCCCCATAGCCTCTCCAGTGTCTGTTGGTTTTTGAGTTACTGATGATGGTCATCCTGACTGGAGTTAGGTGATATCTTAGTATGGTTTTAATTTGCATTTCCTTGGTGATTAATGAAGCTGAGCATTTTTTCATGTATCTGTTGACTGGATAAATAAAATGTGTTACATATACATAATGGAATATTACACAGCCATAAAGAAAAGCAAAATTATGAACTTCACAGGAACTTGGATGTATTTAGTCTATAATACTCAGTGATTTGTCACAGAAACAAAGATCTGAGTACTATGTGTACTCACTCGTAAGTGGACCCTGAACATTTTCATAATATTATAAAAAAGGGATTGGCAGTAATGAGACACGGCCAGGGGAAGGGGGTCACATAATATCAATAAAGGTTCCCAAACTTTACCTGCATGATGACCACTTATGTTCCTAACCCTGAATTGTACCTTACATCTTTAAGATAAAAACAATAATAACTCTAAAAAATACATTTTATTGAGATAAATTTCTCATTACTTACTGAAACCATGTCTTCTCTAGCTCCCGTTGTTTTCCCGTCAATGTTGCCCCTTTGATATCAGTAATAGTTTTACTGATACAGGTAGTGGTGGAGTATACATTGTCACTCAGGCCTCAGATGTATTAGCCTGCTAGTACCTGGACCTTCCTCCCTGCAGCCTGAACCTACCTAATACAGTAGCAGCTCCTTTGACTAGGAAAGTGAATCCTCCCTTTGTTCACAGTAGCATCTAGAATGTTCCTGGCATTCCATCAATGTTTTCTACAACTAATTCCATTGTAGGGTTTTGATATTTTTTGTTTGTTGTTTTTTCCCTTGGTAGCCAAAAATTTTTATGCTTAGAGGGAGAAAAAGTACCTTAGAGCAGGCTAGAGAGCCAATTGGAGAAAAGGAAGAAGGAAGAAAAAGTATCTTCTATCTCTTTCCACCTTGCTCTGTTCCTCTGTCTTTCTGTCATAGCCTCTGTCTTCTCTGCCTTACTTTCTCTCCATCACTGTCTCTCTCTGTCTCTGTCTTGGGTTCTTTCCTTCTTTGCCTCCTTCCTTCTAGTGAGGCAATCCTCTAATGGTGTTCACCGTTAATTGAACAAGAGCCAGTCATCAGTAAAATGTTTCTTAGGCACCCTACAACCATTGGTATTAGAGGAAACTCCAACTGTCCTCATGTGGATAATGACCAGGCAGACTGGGTCAGGCTGCTTTGCTCTGCTGAGTTATTCATACCTCTGGAGTACTCTATGGCAAGAAAGAATGCTACCCCACTGCTGGGAGTAACCTTCAGGGTCCTAAGTCATCTACAGGAGGCTGCAGGCCCTGTTTGCCTCCACTGGAGACCAAAAAGGTTAGAATCAATCTAGATTATTGCCTGGAAAAGCACATCAGAAAACATAGCCAACACAAGCTCTCCAGCTTGGCTAAAGGAGCCTTTGTTTTTATTCATTTAAAGTCATAAGTGGGGGAGGTAGAAAAGGAGGAAGGGAGGGAGGGAGGGAAGTAGGGAAAGAGGGAGGGAGGGAAACACATGGCAACACACTGGGTGCCTGGTTCACTATCAGGGAGAGAGAGAGAGCCAGCTATAAGCTCAAGCTTCACCTGTATACAGCCATCTTTTGTAGTAAATCCTCATTTGTACTCCTCAACTCTAAAATAAAATAGCCATTGCCTTGGGCTTCTCCAGCACAATGCTAGACATGGAGAATCCAGAGATGAATAAGACACAGCCCCTGCCATCAGACCCTGTGTCTTGTAGGATGACAGGACCATGAACCCTATACAACAAGAAATGCAGGCAGATTGAACTGATGGTCTTTGTGCACACTGCTTACAGTAGTTTGAAAGGTTGCACCATGAGTTGAAATTATTATATCCATTTATCAGACATTGGGATGAGTACTCATTTTGGCCAAGAAGAAGCTTTTGCCATGCCTCTAGTACCTCCCTCTTACACCTAAAAATCCGTCACAACTAACAAGCATAAGGAGACTCTGCAGGTGCACAGAAGGAGAATGCCTAGGGACCTCGACCTGAAGGGCAACTTGGTATGAGTTCCCTGGGTTTTTTATTACCTCTCTTCTATCACAGACAGAGCAATCCAGAACCCTCTAACCCAGAGCCACTTACAGGCACAGACAAAAAAGCTCCAAGAGAATCCTATTTTACCAAACCAAAAGATGAGAAAAAGGACCATCTAATAACAGAAAACCATTTTGGCAGTAACTGCCCTACTCGAGTTAAATTTTAACCAAAACCTGAAATCTCTCAGTAGGACCAAGGGAAGCTGAACTTCCATTCCACTCTCATCCATGCCCCATATAAATAGACAAAGATACAATTATCCTGCCAGGCTAGGGTCGATGGGATCTACCCAACATCAACAAGGCTGAACATGGTGGTTCATGTCAGGACCTTACTGCCCTCCTCACCTTGGTCATCAGTGGGGCCCAGTATTGAGCGGAGCCTTCACCCTCTCTTGGCACTGACAAAACAGGAAAAGGTGGTACAGGACAGGTCTAGTCAACACTTGGCTTTTCCCCTTTTGATTATGCAAGACCCAGTGAAGACCTGAGCCTCTACCCCATGGGCATCAGTAAAAGGGAATGAGATGATGGGAAAAGTGAAAGGGAACAAACAGGGCTAGTTGGCACTCTGCTTCTTCCTCCCCTTTCCTGATGCTATCAGTATCTAGCAGAAACCTCAGTTTCCACTTCCAGCCTGCAGCAACAAAGCAGAATGAGGCAATGGACAAGGGGGAAGCCATGCAAGCAGCCACAAGAAGCACAACTTGAGATCCTTTCAGAGAATATCAAGAAAGAAGTAAACCCTGGGACTTACTTCTAGAGGTGCCTGCTGATCTAACCACTAAATTTAGGAATAAGCTGTGAAAACGATCTTACCTAAGACCCACAAACGTTGATGTCTAAGAGACTTTCAGGTGGAATCTATATTCAACCCAATTAAATGACAAACCTGCTAGGTTCCAGGTATGGCTATGTGCTTGAAATATAGAGTAAAAGACCTTTTCTATGCTATTCAGGCTTTCATAGCTCTAAGAATCAGATAAACAATCACTCGAGTACTAGGTGAAGAGTTCTATAATCAAGATTTATACAAGGAAGATCAAGCATGGAAGAAAAACTCATAACCTGGAATAGGGCCTCAGAGAAAGGTTTCTGCAATTTGAGGAAAAACAAAACTCAATCCTTTAATAGGTTATCAAAAGATTAAATGACTTAGTGAATGAGTAGAAGCTATTAGGTGAAAAGGTAAAGAAAGTTTATAGCCAGACCCTAAACAGGAGATGCTATATGTTTGTTTTCTTCATAGTGATAAAATGATCACTTTTTAAAACAGACATACATTTACCCTTATAACTGTCCCTTGTGTGTGACTTCCACTGGACACATGTCAAATTTTCCCCTAACTTCTCATTTTCCTGATCCCAAAGAAATCTGACAAGGTATTACCAAGACAATCTGACAAGGTGTTATACTAAGTCTCAACAGAAACCTGGAAACCTCTCTTGGCCATCTGTACTTTGAAAGGTGGGAGAAAAGGTACCATACTCTTAAACACCCTGAACTACTGACACTAAGTCCATCTCATTCCTCTGGGAGACCAAAAAGCCTTCTATTGAGGTCTGGATTCCAGCTTACATGGGCTGTGTCCCCAGTCCACCTCTTCCAGCTTATCTTCCCTGGCCCTTTAATGCTGGGCCATAGGGGAATTTCTGCAAGGCACAGAAGAAAAAAAAAGACTAGAGACAAGGCCTAAATTCTAGAAGTCCTCTAATCTGTGCCATTGATCAAGTAAATCTTACCTTGTGTTTGAGATCTCTCTTGCTCAAACAAAAGTCTGCACATTTT
Source organism: Cephalopachus bancanus (assembly GCA_027257055.1). Lineage (NCBI taxonomy): Eukaryota > Metazoa > Chordata > Mammalia > Primates > Tarsiidae > Cephalopachus > Cephalopachus bancanus. Next base: position 1,341,263 of record JAPVLO010000224.1, read on the forward strand.
TCACAGAGCATTCTGTCACTAAATGAAATTCTGAGTCCATTATGACTTGTCACTGAGAATGAATTTAGACAATGGCTGAACAATTTCCTGGAGAGATGGCAGTGCATGTGTCCAAGCCTTTAAGAGGCAATTGTGTGTGGTCATACAGAGCTTGGTGGATTGGCATGTGGATAGGGAAAGAGGCACTTGTCACTTTCTCTGTCTCACCTACTGCCATGACCCACTTGGAAAAAATGAAATGATGAGCATAAGGCATCGTCCAAGCACAAAGGAAGAGCCAACACTATTTGCCTTCACTGGGGATTCTCTAAAAGTGTATGGTCAGAAATATAACACCTAGAATGCATATATATATCTGCATATGGTTTTATGTATCATATTATATATTATTTTTATCTGTTTTTCTTGCCTCTAAAATTATTAGAATAATAGCACCTTTCCCCTATGATCTTTATAACAATTGCAAGCGCTCTGAAATGCTAAGGATAATGGTGGAACATAACAGTTTCTCAAATAAGTGCTGCTGCTGTTATTTTTGGTACGGTCAGTTTTATGCAATAATAATCTACTTATTGTTAAAACTATTGTTAGAATTGAATGAAATGATGAATCTGACAAATCTAGCACAGTGCCTGACACATAGTGGGCACTCAAAAAAATTAAATTATTTGTTTTGGGTTTGAAGCTTCACAGAGTTTGAAGAAATGATAGGAAGTCCCCCATAGTCAGAGAATCCAAGACAGTACATAGATGATATTTCCAAGAAGTGAAATTATGATACAATTATAAACAACTCTAATGAGAGAGGAAATGTTGTTAGGATAAGAATTGTAGTTTCACCAAGAACTTTCTGACAAGCTCAGATTACAAAAGACCAAGGATAAAAAATATGGACAGAAGGATATATGAGCAAGGAGAAACATAAAACAGGCGTACAACAACCCTGTGGGGATGTGGTGTGTAGGACTGAACCACAACAAACTGATATTCTCAAACATACTACAAACAGCCAACAGACACTTTGAAGTCTTATCTAAAGTAAGCCGTTGAATAAGGAAGATGTAGGAATCTGCTTGGATAGCTACAGTCTATTATTAACCTAGGAGAGGACCATGGCAGAATTCTGCATACACATCCTCTTTTTTTTTTTTTAACATATTTTTTATTTTAAAATTGTGGGGAACAGTTAAGGATTAGGTATACAAATATGCATCGTTCAGGCACCCTTGTTGATAAGGGTTGTCCCCTCCCATCCCCAGACAGATATTGACTCCCATTAATCCCACCACCCTTGCCCTCCCTGTCCCCCCACATAGATTCCCACCACTGTCAATCCTTTTCTTATAGTATTATGATAGATGTTCAATGTCCACTTATGAGTGAGAACATGTGATACTCAGATCTTTGTTGCTGTGAAAGATCACTCAGTATTATAGACTCTAGTTCCATCTTTGTTGCTACGAAATTCATGATTTTGTTCTTTTTTATAGCTGTGTAGTATTCCATCACATATATATACCACATTTTTAAAATCCAGTCCTCTTTTGATGGACAGCATGGTTGGTTCCAGGTTCTTGTATTGTGAACAATGCTGCGATGAACATACATGTGCAGGTATCTTTTTGACAGAGAGTTTTGAGTTCTTCAGGGTATATTCCCAGTAGGGGGATTGCGGGATCATATGGTAGGTTGATATTTAGAGCTTTTAGGAATTGCCACACTGCTTTCCACAGAGGTTGCACTACTTTACACTCCTATCAGCAGTGTAGAACTGTTCCCTTTTCACCACATCCTCTCCAGCATCTGTTATTTTTTAAGTTATTGATAATGGCCATTCTGACTGGAGTTAGGTGGTATCTCAGTATAGTTTTAATTTGTATCTCCTTGATGATCAGTGAGGTTGTACATTTCTTCATGTGTCTGTTGGCTACTTGTATGTCTTCTTTTGTGAAGTGTCTGTTCATATCTTTTGCCTACTTTGTAATAGGCAAATTTGAGTTCCTTGTAGATCCAAGATGCTAGGCCTTTGTCAGACATGGAGCTGGCAAATACTTTTTCCCAGTCTGTGGGCTGTCTCCCTGCTCTCTTGATGGTTTCTTTGGTTTTGCAGAAGCTTGTCAATTTAATGAGGTCCCACTTGTTTATCTTATCTATTATGGCCCATGCGTTTCGGGTTTTTTTCAGGAATTGGATGCCAGTTCCAATTTCCATAAGGATGTCTCCTGCATCTTCTAAGGTTCTTATGGTTTGAGGTTTTACATTTAGGTCTCTGATCCATTTAGAGTTAATTTTTGCATATGGTAGTAGATAGGGGTCTTGTTTGAGTCTTCCGCATGTGGTCAGCCAGTTTTCCAAGCACCGTTTACTGAATAGGTTCTCCTCTCCCCAGTAGTAGGTGGTGGAGGCTTTGTCGAAGATGAGTTGGTTGAGAAATTCAGGTTTTGCTTCTGAAATCTCAATTCTATCCCATTGGTCTATATGCCTGTTGTTCCTGTACCAATGCCAAGCTGTTTTGATTATTGTAGCATTATAGTAAAGTTTGAAGTCTGGTAATATGATACCACCTGCTTTGTTTTTGTTTTTTGCTGAGCATTGTTCTGGCTATTCTTGGTTGTTTGTGTTTCCATATGAATTTCTGTATTGTTTTTTCTAGCTCTGAGAAGGATGTTGCTGGTAATTTGATGGGTATTGCATTAAATCTGTAGATTCCCTTAGGTAAGATGGTCATCTACACAATGTTGATTTTTCCAATCCATGAGCATGGGATATTTTTCCACTTGTTTGTGTCATCACAAAAAATCAATGAAACAAAAAACTGGCTTTTGAAAGGATAAACAAGATCGATGATCCCCTAGCTAGACTGAACGAAAAGGAGAAAAAAAGCCCAAATAAACACAATCAGAAACACAAAAGATTAAGTCACATCTGACCCTGAAGAAATACAAAAGATCATTAGGGACTACTGTGTACACCTGTATGGAAACAAACTTGAAAACCTTAAGGAAATGGAGGACTTCCTGACATCACACAACCTGCCTAGGTTGAAACAAGAGGAAAGCGATACCCTAAATAGACCAATAGCAATCAAGGAAATTGATTATGTAATAAGAAAACTACCTCCAAAAAAAAGCCCTGGACCAGATGACTTTCCAGCAGAATTCTATAAGACATTCAAGGAGGAGCTGATACCAAGCCTACTGAAAGTATTCCAGGAGATAGAGAAAGATGGAACTCTCCCCAAATCACTTCATGAAGCTAACATCACATTGATACCCAAGCCAGGTAAAGACCCAACAAAGAAAGAGAACTACAGGTCAGTATCTTTGATGAACAAAAATGCTAAAATTCTCAACAAGATCCTAGCAAACCAGATTCAACAAGACATCTCAAAAATCAACCATCATGACCAAGTAGGCTTCATCCCAGGGACGCAAGTTTGGTTCAACATTCGCAAGACAATAAATGTAATTAAATACATCAACAGACGTCAGAACAAAAACCACATGATTATATCATTAGATGCAGAAAAAGCTTTTGATAAAATCCAGCACCCTTCTTGATAAATACCCTCGAACATCTAGGCATACATGGAACATACCTCAAAATAGTAAAAGCCATCTATGAGAAACCTACAGCTAGCATACTCCTAAACAGGCAAAAATTGGAAGCATTTCCCCTGAAAACTGGAACAAGACAAGGATGCCCACTCTCTCCCCTCCTGTTCAATATAGTATTGGAAGTCCTGGCTAGAGCAATCAGAAAAGAGAAGGCAATCAGGGGTTTCCAAATAGGAAAAGAGGAAGTCAAGTTATTGCTCCTTGCAGACGGCATGATTGTGTACCTTGAAAACCCAAGAGAATCTGTCAAAAGACTCCTTACATTGATAAAGGACTTTGGTGAAGTTTCAGGGTATAAAATAAACGTGCAAAAGACAATCACATTTCTTTACACCAATACATACAAACAGAAACCCAAATAAAAAGCACGATCCCATTCATAATAGTCACAAAGAAAATGAAATACCTTGACATCTACCTGACCAGGGACGTGAAAGACCTTTACAATGAAAACTACAAAACACTGCTCAAACAAACACGTCCTCTTCTTACCATTTCTTTAGTCAGTGAGAGAGATCTGCAAACTGGATAGGCCAAAACAAACATTTCAAGTGGAAGATTATATCATCAGATAAAGAAGGAAACGGAAGGAGCCCTGTGCTCAAATTAAATGAGCAAAAGTATGCAGGGGACCAAGAATGACCATAGGCCAGTGTTGCACAGCAGAGACCCTAGAGGTTGGTGTAAGGTCTTCCACTTTTACTCCCAGTAATATAAGCACTGTTTTGAGCAGAGAAACATCAGGATCTGATCTGAGCATTTAGGGAATTGCCATGGCCTCTGTGTTGCAAAGAAATGGAAGGAGGGCAAGTGGAGAAGCCAAGAGTTCAGTTAAGGTTATGCTATAATGCTTCAAGTTAGAAAGCAAGGCAGATGGACCAGAAGGTAATAAGTAAAAAGGAAATAAAAACACCTAGACATATTTTTAATATTTTATTATAAAATTTTCAAACATATTAAAAAAAGACAGGAACACAAAAGTAGAGCCAGGATGCATCAAAAAAACTTTAGCTCTTGGTATATCTTGCTTTTTCTACACTCATTTTGCCCTACTCCCTCTGGGTCAGTCAGAAGCAAATACTAATCCATAACTAATTAAATATGTATCTATAAGAGTTAGACGGCCATCTTGCCTCTAAAAAACAGCAATTATTCCTTAACAGCATCAAATACCTAATCAGCATTCAAATTTACTCAATTGTCTCATAATTTATGTTTTACAATTTTTCTCTTTTTGGGAGGGTGAGAATCAGTATTCAGAAAAGGTCCATGCACTGCATTCTTTGATGTCTCCTGAAGTTTTATAATCTAGAGATTTCTCTTTCTCTTTTTTATTTTTTTAAATTCATTTTTGAAGAAACTACGTTTTAGTACTGTAGATTTTCCCCACATTCTAGATTTTGCTGAATGCATCCTGTTGTTAACATATTTGTCTCCTATATGTCTCATAAACTGGCAATATGATTTAAATTTTTGCTCAGATTCCATTTGACTTTTTTGGCAAGAAAACGTCATAGATGGTGATATATGCTTTCATTGCAAGGTGTTTACTATCTGATTTGCCCACCCTTTTTGTTATGTTAAGATCAAGCAGTGGATACCGATGTTGTTACCCCAGACCATTATGAATTTCCTCCTCAGCTTTTCACTTGATTTTCTTAGTAGACAGCAAGAAACATTGCATCAATCCATTATTTCATGCAGGGTTACAAACTGGTGGTATTATAATATTATCAATCTCTTGTTAGCTTGTCTGCTATAAAGTTCTAAAAGAAAAAATTTTCCTTACCAACTATTTGATTACCTTCAGGTATGCAATTTAAACAGAAAAAAGCAGATAAATGTTTATTTCTCTTATTTTTACTAGATTTCAGAATAATTTGTTGTTTTCCTAGTGTCCTCCAAAAGCAACCAATGTGGTCTTTGTTTTTTTGCATCATTATGAACTCATGGATTTAAAATACTTGATGTATTTTAATGCATTGTTATAATTATTTTTAAATCAAACTTTTGACATAATTATAAATTGCATACAGTTATAAGAAATAATACAGAGAGATACCATATGCCATTTATCCAGTTATCCTCAGTGACAGCATCCTGCATAACTATAGTAAAATATCTCAACCAGAACAATGCACTGAAGATAGAGAACATCTTCACTACCACAAGGATTTCCTATGGTTTCCTTTTATAGTCACACTCATTTACCTCCTACCCCTACTCCCTCCTTAAGCCCTAGCATTCATTAATGTAGTTTTCTTTTCCATGATTTATTATCTCAAGCAAGTTATACGAATGGGATAACATAATAGGGAAATATTGAAGACTGACCTTTCTCATACAGCATAATTCCCTGGAAATTCATGCAGATTGTTGTGCACAGTCCTTTTTGTTGTTGAGTAGTATTCCATGGTATATATGTGCTACAATTTATTTAAGCATTCACCTTTTGAAAGATATCTGGGTTGTTTCTAGTTTGGAGTTATTATTAATAAAGCTTCTATGAACATTTGTGTCTAGATTTTTGTGTGACAAATTTTTGTGTGACTCATTTTTCTGGGATAAATAACTAGAAATATGATTGCTGGTTCCTGTGATAGTTGTGTGTTCATTTTTTAAAGAAATTGCCAAACTGTTTCAGAATGGCTGCACCATTTTATAATCCCACCAGCAATGTATGAGTGACCAAATTTCTTCACATCCTCACCAGCATTTGTTTTCTTTTGTGTCTATGGATGTCTAAATTGTTCCAGCACCATCTGTTGAAAAAAAATTATCTTACTACCATATAATTACTTTTACACCATTGTTGAAAACCAGATGGTCATTTTTGTGTATTGTGTTTCTAGGTTTCCTACTCTGTTTCATTTACCCATATACATGTTCTTCCACCAATATTACACAGAATTGTAGCTATATAATAAATCATAAAACTGGATAAATTGATCTCGCTTGCTTTATTCTTCTTTTATAAAATTATTTCAGCATTTTAGTCCTTTGTCTTTTATAAAAAATTTTAGAATAATCCTGTCTAAAGCTACAAAAAAATTCTGACATCTTATAAGTAATTGCATTAAAGTTGTACATCAATTTAGGAAGAATTGACATCTTTACTATGTTGAGTCTTCCAATTGATGAACATAGCATATATCTCCATCTGTTTAGATCTTTGGTTTCTTTTATCAGCACTTTGTACTTTTTAGCATACAGTACTAGTGCATGCTTTGTTAGATCTATACTTAAGTATTCCTCTCTCTTGAGCAAATATATACAGAATTTCATCTTAAATTTTGGTGTCTACATGTTCCTAGCTATCATATAAAAATATAGCTAAATTGTATATGTTTATCTTGTATTCCGTGACTTTGCTAAACTCAGTTCCAAAAGTTTTTGTAGATTTGGGGGAACTTTCTATATAGACAATTACATCATTGCTATCTAAATAAGATATGGTTTTATTTCTTCCTATCTGGTCTATACAATTTTGCTTCCTTTTCTTGCTGCATTAAATTGACTAGAACTTCCAGAGCTATGTTGAATAAGAGTAGTGAGAGCAGATATTGTTACCTTATTCTTGAACTTAGGAAGAAAGAATCCAGTCTTTCACCATTAAATAAAATGTTTTGCAGCTATTCTTAAAAAGTTGAATAAGAGTTTCATCTATCTTCGTTTCTCTGGAGTTTTAAACTCATTAATAGACATTTAATTTGTTACATACTTTTTCTACCTCAATTGATATGGTTGTATGATTTTTCTTCTCTGCTAATCTCTTAATTTGGTGTGTTTAGACCATTTACATTAAGTGTAATTGTGAATTCCTTAGGGCTTAAGTCTTTTCTGTTTTGTTTTTTTTTTCTGCTTCGTTTTTTTCCTGCCTTCCTATGAGATAATTGAACATATTTTAGAATTCCATTTGGATATATTGATAGTATTTTAGTGTATCTTATTTCATAGCGGTGTAAGTGATTGCTTCAGGTAAAATATCTCTATATTTATATCTATTCATATATGTGTGTGTGTACATATAGATATATATTCTTCACTCTTTACTCACTGACATTTCACCAGTTTGAGAGAAGCATAGGAATCTTATATCCCTTTACATCTCTTTACCCTGCCATGCAGTCTCACTCGGCTTCTTGAATTTATAAATTTATGCTTCTTGCCAAATCTGAGAAGGTTTAGCCACTATTTATTTAAGTAGTTTTTCTTGTTTCTTTTCTTTTCTTTCATTTATTTATTTATTTAGTCAGAGTCTCACTCTGTCGTCCAGGCTAGAATGCAGTGGCACACTCACAGCCACTGCAGCCTTGACCTACTGGGCTCAGGCAATCTTTTCACCTCAGCCTTCCAAGTAGCTGGAACTACAGGTGAGAGCCACCACACTCGGCTAATTTTTTTTTTTTTTTTTGTAGAGACACACTTTTGTTGAGTTACCCAAGCTGGTCTCGAAACACTGAGCTCAGTCAATCCTTTCACCTCAGCCTTCCAAAGTGCTGGGATTATAGGCGTGGGCCATTGTACCTGGCTATTAAGTAGTTTTTCAATCACATCTTATTCCTACTTTTGAGATTCAAAGACATATCAAATCTTTTGTTATAGCCCCACAGGTCTCTGAAATTACTGCTTTATTATTATTATTATTTTTTTTTTTTTTTTTGAGTTGGAGTCTCACTCTGTCGCCCTGACTGGAGTGCAGTGGCCACTCCCGGCCACTGCAGCCTCGACCTCCTGGGCTCCAGTGATCCTTTCGCCTCAGCCTTCCAAGTAACCGGAACTACAGGCGCACGCTACCACGCCCAGCTAATTTTTGATTTATTGTAGAGATGAGGTCTCCCCAAGTTGCCCAGGCGGGTCTCGAACCTGCGGGCTCAGGCAATCCACTCACCTCAGCCTCCCAAAGTGCTGGGATTACAGGCTGAGCCACCAAGCCCGGCTTATTTTTTACTGTATTCACTCTCTGTTGTTTCTCATTACTGCCACATGGCAGAGAAGTTCAGGTTTCCCACTCTGTCTTTACTGACACATGAGAAGAGCTGTTCATTACTGTTGGACATATTTAGCAGCTCTGTATCTCTACTAGGCCTCTACTGATATTAGAGAGATGAAGTTTTCCTCATATGGCCTCTACTAACTTTATGGACTTAGAGCAAGGATGACCACTGCATGGTCATGAAAGCCCTAACTCCACTAAGTCTCCTCTCACACCACCCCAGCAAGTAGAACAAGTGAGGATTACCTTGTTATTACCAGGTGAGTATGAAAGTCAGGCTCTCTATGTTCTTTCCACTAACACTACATGAAGAGCAGTGGTCACTTCCACCTGGTGTAGATGAATATCCTGTTTCTTGCTGGGCTTTCTCTGTGAACATCCTAGTGAGGATGTTGGGCAAGAGTAGAACTCTGGGCTGCCCACTTGATCTTTGCTGGTGTAAGTCAGAGTGAGGATACACTTTTTCTGTGGTGTTTGACTAGAATATAGTGGTTATTTTCCAACAGTTTTTGTCTCCCAGGTTGCTCCTTCTTAGTCTCTTGCCTACAAAGAGCAGGATTTGGGGGAGGAGAGGCTTTTTGGCCTGGATTCATTGGTTCTTTCAAGTTATTATCTTCTTGGGTTTCAAATATAGGATAAATGAGGCAAAAAGCAAACTTATGGAACTCATGCCAGTGTTATTTCTTTGGTCCTGAAGTCACCAGCTTGCCTACCTTCTTCTCTCTAGCTTTTAGATACATATATGATATACATATATGTATGTATATATGTAAATGTTTTATATATGCCTGTATAAAAATACTACTTTTTAGTTGTGCTTAGCAGAGGCAATAGGGACAAATACATCTATTACATACTCCTAGAAGCAGAAGTCTGGTTTTTTTTCTTGTTTTTCTTTGTTTTGTTTTTTTGTGTGTGTGCTGAGAATGCCCCAATATTTGGCCAAAGGGAGCATATTCAAGTGGGTTCCTGTCTCCTTTTGATAGTATCTTAACAGTCTTTGTTTGATAGCTTTTTCATTTTCTGGCATAGTAAGGTGCTCCAGGCTTACTATCTAACTACTTGTTTAAAACTGTGTGTAAATGGATGTGTTTTAAAACAGTAATAATGCTATTACTCACAACATGACTTTGAAAACTGGTTTAAGGTGAGGTGGATTTTTTTGAACTTTTATTTTGTGCTATAGGTATAGCACACAAATTATTTTTAAATCCCTTTGAGATAATTCCATTTTGTATAGTTATGTCAAAAAAAATTATAAATGTGATGCATTTTCAAGTTTATTCATTTTATTTTTCTTTTGAATTTTAGGATTGCTTTAGTTTCACTTAAATATAATTTTATTGTATAATTATATAGAATATTATTTATCTATCATGCCCAATATACAAAATAAGACATATTTAGAGATGTCTATGTTCTATCTCTGTTCCCTCCAACCAATTTTCTTTCTGTTTCACTGACTTGCGGTGTTTATTTCATTGTTTAAAATAACTATTATAAACAATAGAGCCTATTTTTGGATCTTCTATTCTATTTTATTAATCTTTTATGCTATTCATCCACCAATCCTTATTGTTTTACATGTAAAAGTTTTATAACAGATTCTAATATTTTGTTGAGCTAACTCCCTTCCTTGTTCTTCTTTTTCAGAAGAGCTTCTCTTGTTTGTTTTGCTAAATAAATTTATAATTGACTTATCTAGTTTTTGAAATAAACTTAATGATACTTGGAGAGGATATTTTATTAAGCATACAAATTAGATTATGGCTATATTTTGAATATATGGCCACCAAACTTTCCAGAGAGACCAGGTGTGAAGTATAAGAGAACAAGAACAAGTAAGAACAATCCCAAATTATTTGACCTGAGGAAACAAAAGAATAGAGTAACCATCCATGGACATAGGGGAAATTATGGTAGCAGCAGAATTAGAAGCAAGGTTTTGAGTTTAATTTTAGATATGTTAAGTTTGTGAGGCCTACTCTATGACTAGTTAGAAATGTAAGTGGGCAGCTGGTAAGCAATTGGAAACCTGAGTCTGAAATTCAAGGTAGAGAGCACAGCTGGAGATGTAAAGTTTGGAGTCACTATCAAGAAAGTGGTGTCTAAAACTCTGCACTTGGTTGATACCATCATGGGAAGGAGTATGGAGAGAGACTGAACTAGGCCAAGAGGACAGTTGTGACACTCTTGTTCTTTGGAAAGCAAAGTAAAAGAGAAACAGAACAAGGAGCCCAGAAGAATGCTGAATCAAAGTTAAAACTGCATTGGCTCAAGATCTCTGTACACCGAGAAAGAGTGGTATACTAGTTCACAGACAGGGGAACAAGAAAAAAAAAGCGAGATAGTTGACTTGGGAATATGAAGTCTAAGCAGAATCAAGACTCACAAAGCTTACAGTTTAGGCCTACACATCCAGAGACCGTGTAGATATAAGATATGGGCAGTGTTTTGCACTCATAATTTTCTTCAGGAAAAGATGTTCTTGGGAGGCAGTGCCTTGGTGATTATTACATATTACAGAGCTTACAGAGCTACTTGTCTTAAGGTTCTTTGTTGCTCTCAGCACAAGCAGCCAGAGTAAAGATATGAGACTTACATATAACCAATCAGATACCTCTATTCAGGTCTTTGACTTTGGAGGAAGTGATAGAAAGATAAAGGGATGTTTAGGGTGCACTCTCTGGTTGTCTTAATTGCAAAATGAATCTATTGGAATATAGGGAGTTTCATAAAACCTAAGAGGATGAAGATCAAGGCTTGGAAAATGGTAAGGCCTACATAACTCTTGAGGGTCAACAAGCAGAAAATATGGCATCTCTGTCACACAACATTTGGTAAGGACATCCTCAAGCTACAGCCCCCAAGGGAAATGATCACAGTTGCTGGGATTCACCCTAAACATCCCTTTATCTTTCTATCATGTCCTCCAAAGTCAAAAACCTGAATAGAAGTATCTGATTGGCCATATGCAAGACTCATATCTTTATTCTGGCTGCTGGTGCTGAGAGCAGAAAGCTCTTACTTTGCTTTCTATTGTGGACGCTGTAGTACTGCAATATACTAATAATATGTGCAATGAAGGATTCTGGAAAAATAAGAAAGGATGAAATGCTGTACTGTCAAAAATTAAAAGACAAACTTTTCATCACACATGATAAAAGAATTTGTAGATGTGATAAATATTAACCAGTGAACTCTGAGGAACTTACAAGAGTAAGGAGGAAATAAACCTGGAGACAAAAGACACAATTTGTATCCTAATTTCTCAAAAGCAGTAAAGGTGAATTCTAGAAACTACCAGTTCATAAACTTAGGGTTGGTAGCAAAAATTGGATTTGAGTAATCAAGGCTGAAAAGAATCAAGATCAGGAAGGGAGTTGGTCAGGCAATATTCTAAAAGAGCATATATATTAAATGGATGATCTCTTACCAGTGAAACATTGTAATGTACAAGAGCCAAAACAATAAAAGAGACAAAGTAACTGGAACAAATAAGAAATTTTGTATGCAATTGTTCTCTTAGAAAATACAATTTAGCGTAGCGTCCAAAATTTAGTAGTGTAAGAAAGACCATATAGTTCAATTGCCTCAGATGACAGGGATGTTAACTTTAAGCCCAGAAAAGGGGACTTCCCAAAGTACTTCCAGCCAAATAGTGGCTAAAATGAAATTAGCACTCATGATTAACTCTCTCAAAATACTTAAAAACTGCTCCAAAGTGCCTTTAACTTGGTATCCATTTTTAAGAAAATACTTCGATGAATCTTAGGAAGTATATGTTTAATAGGTGCCAATAGCATTATACAACTGCAAAATGTTAACACAAATTTAGCCTGCAGAACAAGAAACACAACGTTCAGAACTAGAAAAAAAAATGGTGCAGCATCCTCTATCCAAGTCAGCCACCCTTGGAAGACTGTGCTGGTTTGCATCAATCGCATTTAATACGAATTCTAGCTACTAAGAATGCTGAAAGAGACAATCCTGCAAGATGAATCCTGAGTGGCTAACCAAACCTAATAGAACCAAGCTGTCCTTTGCTGGCTTGAGGTCACACACATACTCGGCATCCCTGTAACCTCCCACCCTCCCCCTAACTCCCCCACTTGACTTTGGTACTTTCATAGTTGTCTGTTCCTGTTCCTATCACTTGAATCAACCAATAGACTGTGACCGGTGTCAACCAATCAGAACTCATCAAGTAATTAGAACTAAGCAAGTGTGCATCCCTCATTTGCACAAGTAAACCAGAGTAGGAACCTGGGAGAAAACTTTCTCTATAAAACACAAATCATCGTTTTGTTTTATCCAAACGTACCTTTGCACCGAAGGCTGAGTCTCCCTGGTTTGCACACTGCTCACAGAAATAAAGTCTTTTAACCTAGTACTTCTTTCTCAGTAGTTTTGTTAACACCAGCCCAGGGAAATCCAGAGGTGGGATGGTGAAGGTTCTGAAACATAACTACAGAAAAGGTTGAAGGAAAAGTGAATGGGAAAAGAGCAGCTAAAGGAAGAGGTGGTAGCTGCTCTCCAATCTATCAGGAACGCTTGGGAGAAGGAGGAGATGTTTTCTGGGTTGCCCTAATTGCCCTGATAAACAGAACTAGGACCATGGAGCAGAAGTTTCAGAGAAAAGATGTGCCACTACAGGGGAGCGTGGGCCCCCTATCGGTGGAGCTGTGTAAGTAAGGACAATCTCATCTACTGAATCCATCAGTGGGGGATGCCGCGGCAAATAATGTAAGGTTCCCCTCAACTCCTAGTTTTTTATGAATGCTATTACTTTCCTAAACCAGACATTAATTTTTTCTATCAGATATTAATTTCTTTGAAATTAAACTCATTATAATGTCTCAGAAAGAAATGACACTGTCTTACACTCTCACAGTGCCTAGAACAATGGAAGATACACAAAAAATGTTCAATCAATACTGGCTGACTGATAGAGCCTTTGATATTCTTTTCTATTCCTCCTCCTTCTGCCACAATTACTGATCCTGGTCCACTAACTGCTGAGCAGCAAAGAAAATTGTTACACACACATGCATGGTATTATAAGGATCTCTTCAAGGAAATAGAAAAAAGGATTGAGAAATGGGTTTTCAAATTTGCATACTTGTGCAGAATAACACTTTAACATACATGGTTCTTGGAGAAAAAAAGTTAATTCTGGTTCATATTTTTATACACAAGATCACAAACAGAAAAGCCTGGCATCTTTCCTGTACTTATCTCTTTCCGCTCCCCTTATTTTTTTTCTACAGTCATTTTTTCTATAGTCATCTTTTAACATTGAGATGCATGGTACTACAATAAGATGAAAAGCAGTTTAATCTGGAGGGCTGGGGAGAGAGTGGGTGAGGGCAATTTATGGCAGAGCTTCTGGCTCAGATATTGAGTCTAATCCTGACTGTCTCTTGTGTGATTGTGGGTTTCAAAAAGTGATTTCAATGCTGAGCCTCAGTTTCCTCAATTGTAAACAAGAAACAATATTGCTTACCTCTACAAGTTGTCAGTAGGATTAACACAGGGTCTAAAAAAAATCATAGGTACTTGTTAAAATTATTTCCCTTGCATTTGCCTCTGATCCTCCTCCAACTCACAGTTGTTCCATAAAATTTCAAAGGCCTTTGCTCTGTAGACATTTTTACTTCCAATATCACTTGGGAAGTTCTAACTTTAGCCAAGAATGAAAATTGTATGTTAATTCACTTTCCAACTCTATTCAATTGGTAGTGATTGTTCAGAGCACTATTCCAAATGCTTTTAAGGCATCCAAGGCATTTCAGGAAGAAACAAGAGCCCTGGAATATTTACAGTGAATACCAAAGGAGAAAGTGGCAACAAGAATGCTATATATTTGCTGTCTCTGCCTCAGAATTAAAGATGAAGAAAACTAATTATGAAAAACTCTGGATAAGAAGTCTAAATTTGCATTATGATTAATTTATTTCAATTACTTTGGTTTCATTTTTCATAACTATAAATATGTGGAGATGATGATGATGATGACAATGATGACACCTGCCCTATGTGTCTCACTGAAACAATGAGTGTGGAAGCTTTTGGAAAGCCAATGCCAAGCACAGGGAACCATCAGGTGGTCACTCTAATGCAGATTGGTAGTGAGGACCCAGATGAGGGGCTCTGGGTAACTAGGAGCCCTAAAAGGAAAGGATAGAGAGACTGTAAGGGCAAAGAAGACAGGAATCAAATAGTTTTACCTTCTCAATTTGCATAGCGGTATCCTTTAGCAAACATATCTATTTAACCTGAGATGCTGAAAAATCACGCAAAACAAAATCAAGGGCATTGCAAAAGGAAGCATATCACTGCTTAATTAATGCGCTGCTTCTCTATTCTTCTCTGCTCTCATAAAGAGGGAAGCAGGTGTGTGAGACCTGAAGCTTCTGGAACTGTTCATCATCTCCAGGGACATTGCTTTTCTTGCTTAGAGAATTAGCAGACCCTGGTGGCGGGCCATTCCTTTTAAGGGAAGAGTTAAAGCTTGGGAAAGCTATTTCTGATAAATGGTGATAAGGAGTCGATTATTCAAAAGATTTCATATTTTCAAAGTTCCAGCAATTTATGAAGCACCCAGCTATGGGGACTGAAAAGGTAAACAGTGTTTGCTAAACGTGAGATTCAAAGAGATTTCATTTGAAGGTGAATTGGGTGCAAGTTTGATGAAAAAGTTGGTATTTGGTGTAAGGAAACACATCTTAGGCCAAAAGACCTCTCATGAATATGGTGCAGAAAGTTTTCCCCATTTGAATTCAGTGAATCTAGGAAGTGTCCACAGTAAGAATGGGCATGTGTATGAGCATGTATGTGAATATGTATTTCTCTATGTGCAGACACATGTGTGGGGGTGGTGTGAGAGACAGGAGATGAATGGTGTAGAGAAGCCCTAGTGAGAAACAGGAGACTTGGACAACACTTTCAAGGGGCTGATTGGGTTCACCAGAAATCCCAAGAAACAGCAAAACCAGGAAACAGCAAAAGGAAAGGACACTAAGGGTCTTTGAGTCCATTGGTATTAGTACATTCTTTGGAATAGCATTCATACAGCTGCTCTGTGATTTGATTTATTGTCTCTAGTTATAGTTACAATACATGGCAGTTCTGAATTATTTAAACAGGTAACCTCTCTCTTGGCTTTCCAGTGTCTGCTCATGTGCCACATTTTTCTAGTTCCTTCCTTCCAGTCCTTGGAGAGCTCTCTCTCTCTGCATCCACCCCACCCTTTCTAGTTACATCGTTCACTAAATCACATTTCTTTTCCTTTTGCAAGTTTTCTGATTGTCTTTCTGTGGCATCAGGGATTAACCTTGCCCCAAAAAATATTTGGTCCCCGATGGGCTACTGGGAGCTAACCTCATAGCCCATAGAATGTTCTGTTTGAGAAGACCATCTGAAAACCGGTCCAGTGAAATGGCATAGGATGCATACCATGAAGGCTGCCCTGCCCATAGGCTCCTAAACAATCTGTCTGTCTCTTATGTTCTTCTTTGCTCTCTAAGGACTGTCTCAGACACCAAGGCTCAAATGAGTGTTTGTGAACTCTGGTTCATACTGTCATGTATGACATGCCAGGAATTGTGCAATGTTTAACTTACTCCTTGCAAGAACCCTGAATGTTAAGTCTCACAATGCCTGATTTACAGTAAAAACTATGAGGCTCAGAAAGGTCAAATAATTTGTCTAAAACTACAGTTGATGTGGCAAGGCTTGGATTGGGAGTCAGGTCTAGCCAACTTCAAAGTCTGAACTCACAGTCAATAGGCTGGATAGCTTTATATAAGACTCCCATTCATTTCTAAACTTGCAAATCGTTATTACATTGAATTCCAAGAAGCTGGTTTTTAAGAATGGAAAAGGGCCAGATATACTTAGTCTCTCTGTTTCAAGAATAAGGTAGTTAAGGTAGTCAGTCTTTCCCAATTCACCATCCAGGAAGAATTTGTCTGCTAAGGGTAACAAGTTATCCAGAGAGTCAGACTTCATTATCCAATGATCAAAATTCCCCTGGCATCATTCTAGGAGATTTATGTGGAGTGGTGCTCCACATTGCCATCTTCTTCGGGAATCTCCCACTTAGAGTCCCTACCAGGCCTCATTTCCATTTTGCCACAGGTGGACTCCTAAATATATCAAGTCCATTAAAATGGACTGGCATCACACCAGAGAAAGTATACATGAAGGTGGAGGGAGAGGATAGAAAGAGACAGAGAAAGATAATTTTAGTCACATAGAAGATTCCTAACACTGACCCGCTAGATAAGGAGATAAGTCCTCAGTGGCCTTGAGATGGCAGATAAGAATCTACTGGGTCCCGGTCTCCATCGTTTCCTGAACATCTCTGAGAATGTAGGTATCTCACCAAGCTAAGGGTCTTGCTCATATTTAAAATGACTATGTTTTATAAAGTTTGGCTCCTAGAGGCAAATCAACAACTTCATCTCATACGTAAAGAAAGCGTAGTCAAACACTAGAGGAAACACAACTGGATCTGACTGATTGACAAGTGTGTGGTTTTCTAATGAAGAGATTTTCCAAGTTTACATTTTGTCACACAAGTCAACTTTAGAGCCTAAAGGTTATCTGTGACTCTACCATATTTGACTGAGGATTTATGATTGGATCTCTGAGGAATTGACCCACCCAATTGCAGAGACCCCAGTTTCTGGGTTATGTTGAGTTAGACCTGCAGTCAGTACCAAGGAAAGCAAAGCCCTGTATATACTGCAGGTTGAGAGGAGCAGAAGAATAAGAGTAGACCGAGAAAACCAAGCTATAGAGAGAAGAGTGGAACAGAAGCATATATATATTAGGGCAGAGAGAGCAAGGCATAGTGAGAACGAGACAGGGAATGAGTTTTCTTCTGTGACCATTCCTAGCTGAGTGGCCCTTGTCCCAGGATCCTGCACCTCTCAGGCCTAGGTTTCTCTTCCCCTTTTGAAGAAATGTCCCTAGACAGACACAGGAGTGATTTGTGATCCAGATTAAGCGTCTGTTGCCTGGATGTAGTTTGGCACACCCCAGCAAGTTACCCTTTTTCTTACACTCTAATTCCATATTGACAACCAAATTACCACATAATTCTTATAGTCTACAACCATGTGAATAGTAATAACTGCATCGTTTCTAATTTTGATCTAGAATCATAAGTCATTCACAAGCCCTATCTATTGTTTTTTAACAAGTATTCCCAAGCCAAAACAATGACTCGCTTTTTGCACATTGTAATGATCCTGTTGGCCCTCTTCAGAACCCCTCTCCCTCTCAGGTCTTTAGCAAAACTAAATGTGAGTGCTCATTTTTAATTTTATTTTCAATCACCCTCACCCTCCAGTTATATTTTCCAGCAAGGGCTGGTTCTCGCTGCAATAACCTAGTGTGTGTGTGTGTGTGTGTGTGTGTGTATACACACTATATATATATATATATTTTTAATTCTGGGTCATTTTGGACTTAATTTGTTTCTTTAATCAGTCTCACTTCAATTTCTGGCCTTCATTTGTTTCTTTAATCAGTCTCGCTTCGATTTCATCTTTCTGTATTTGTCATCATGGCTTTGAAACGTATGAGTGTGTAGAAGATGGTAGAAAGGTACTACGTTTCAAAGTTAACAGATAGTTGTAGATGGGAAATGATGCTGCCAGTGACAAAAAGAAAGGAGGAAGAGGAAAAGCAGAAGGAGTTTAGTAATAAAAGCAGAAAGAGTTGAGGTTGGGGAAATTAAGTAAAAACTAACTGAGAGGTGACCAATCCAGTGAATGGTGTGGTGCTAAATATATGTGTTTTGCCTTGTGACATCTCTTCTATTTATTGTGTTGCATCTCTTATAAGTTTGTGCAAGTTGTAGAGATGGGTCTCTGTCTCATATTCTTTTTTCATTTTTGTCGTTTTGTGTGAGATATTAATTAATAGTTGTTGACCAAATGATGTCTTAATTGATTCATCTTCCAACTTCTTGCACTCCAAATAAGTGTTAAATGATAGTGATGGTAGAACCATTCCAATGGGTCGGGCTCGGTGGCTCAGCCTGTAATCCCGCGCCTTGGGAGGCTGAGGTGAGTGGATTGCCTAAGCCCGCGGGTTTGAGACCCACCTGGGCAATTTGGTGAGACCTCATCTCTACAATAAATCAAAAAAATTAGCCAGATATGGTAGCGGGCACCTGTAGTTCCAGCTACTTGGAAGGCTGAGACGGAAGGATCACTGGAACCACAGCAGGTTGAGGCTGCAGTGGCCGGGAGCGGCCACTGTACTCCAGTCTGGGTGACAAAGTGAGACTCCAACTCAAAAAAAAAAAAAAAAAGAACCATTTCAATGCCTCTCAGTGGGTCCCAAGTTCCTCTTCTTATTAGGGCATCAGTCAGATTAGATTAAAGCCTGCCCTAAGGGACTCATTTTAACTTAATCATTTATTTAAAGGCCCATCTCTAAGTATAGTTATATTCTGAAGTATCGAGGATTGGGCTTCAATATAGAAACTTAGAGTGGAAGGCACATTTTAGCCCATCCAATAGAGAAGTAGACTCTACAAGCATTTTCTTAGCTTGACAGTAGTTCTGTAGTGTAAATTATTTTAATATTCAAAGTTTATAATTTAAGAATGTGAATATTATAGGCCAGGTATAGTGACTTACACCTATAATC
Source organism: Cephalopachus bancanus (assembly GCA_027257055.1). Classification (NCBI taxonomy): domain Eukaryota; kingdom Metazoa; phylum Chordata; class Mammalia; order Primates; family Tarsiidae; genus Cephalopachus; species Cephalopachus bancanus. Next base: position 1,360,547 of record JAPVLO010000224.1, read on the forward strand.
CTAAAGGCATTGGGAATCTGAGGTGGGAGAATTGCTTGAGACCAGGAGTTCAAGACCGGTCTGGGAAACATAGTGACACCATGCCTCTACAAAAATATAAAAAATAAAAATTAGCCCAACATTGGGCTACTCGCGAGGCTGAGGTGAGAGAAACACTTAAGCCAAGGGATTCATGGTTGTAGTGAGCCATGATTGTGCCACTGCATTCCAATCCAGGAAACATAATGAGACCTTTTCTCTTTAGATGGATAGATAGATAGATAGATAGATAGATAGATAGATAGATAGATAGATAGATATAGCTAAACAGACAAAAGCTTAAATCATCTGCCCTAGGTCCAGTAGCTAGAAGTGGCAGACCTAGATTCAAATCTACAATTTCTGACTCTAAATACCACACACTTTCTACTTCAACACTCTTCTGAAACAAAGAAACATGACCAGAAAAAAAAAAACCATAGATGAGAATTGTCGAAAGATTGTAAAATTTCATCCCAACAGGAGGTCCCCTGTGACTCCCTAGAAAATCCATGACAATACCTTGTTTCTAAATCTAGCTGAATAGGTGACCTGAATTAACTCTCTCTATGTCTATTTTGACATAAAAGAAATTTAAAACAATAAGACTTTCTTTTCTTTTCCTCAGGGATTTTGAGGTCACCTGACAGAGACAGCATTTTTTTTTTTTTAAAAAAATTTATATTATGAAAATCTGTAGATACAGAGAAAAACAGAAACTCTAGTACAATGACTACTCATATATCTAAAAAGAGTAAACATTTTTAATATCTTGCAATTTTTACTTTACCTACCTATCTTCCTGTTATTCTATCTTCCTCTCTATTATTTTTCTATCATCTATCAACATTTATCTATCTATATATTTGCATGTTGGATGAGCCATCGTGGCATCTCACCTATAAATAGTTTGTCACGCATCTCCCAAAACAAAAATATTTTCCTACAAACCAACCTAAGCATGTTCTCACCTAATAAAATTAACAGTGATTTTCAAATATTATATAACAATCAATATTCAAATTTTTCTACTTGTTCTTAGGACGTCCTTTATAGTTTAGAAATTTTTTAAGTGTGACTCTAGCCAAGAAGCATACATTTCATTTGATTGCTAAACCTGTTATATTTCATTAGTCCAGAATAGTTACTTTCTCCTGTTTTTATAACACTATCTTGTTGAAGAGATCAGGCTATTTTATTTGGTACAAATGTTCCACATTCCAGATTTATCTCATTGTCTTCTCATAGTATTGTTTAAGTTGCTTATCTATACCTTGTATTTCCTGCAATTTTTGATGCAGAGCTGAAGATTTAATTCATTTTAGATTAATCATTTTAAGCAAGCCATGTTCATGGATGGCACTGGATTTTTTTTATTTTTAGGACCTTTTAATTTTATTTTTAAAAATTGTAAAGATATGGGGTACAATTCAGGGTTAGGTACATAAGTGGTCACTGTACAAGTGAAGTTTGGGCTTCCCATTGGTTCTCACTTCTCCTGGTTTGAGATCAGATACCCTTATGGATGTTATGTCCCGCCCCCCCCCATCAGTGATCAACTACTACTAATCTCTTTCATGTGGCATTATGATGAATGTTTAGGGTCCATGTATGAGTGAGAACATGTGGGACTCAGTTGTTTAAGGGTGGTGCTAAATTTCATTTTGCATCACATCAAGAGGCAGGTGATGTCTGGTTGACCTGCTCTTAGTGAGGCTAAGTTTAATCACTCAGTGACAGCTAGATTTTTCTATTGTAAGGTCAATGCTTCCAACTGCTTCTGATGAGAAAAGCAAGTTGTGTATGGAAAGTTACCTGGGCACTAAGCATATATCTGCTCCACATCAACCTTGCCCCACTGTTTTGGCATCTTTGGATAACCCTTGCCTGTGGACACCATTGACACTATCCAGTTAGGTGGGCACTGGTCCAGTTCTTAGATTATTAAAGGTACAGACTTCTTTGAGCAGTGTTTTGTAGTTTTCATTGTAAGGTCTTTCACTTCTCTGGTTAGGAAGATGCTGAGGTATTTCATTTTTGTGTGTGTGGCTATTGTGAATGGGATTGTGTTTTTTATTTGGGTTTCTGTTTGTTTATTGTTGGTGCATAGAAGAGTAACTGTATTTTGCACATTTATTTTATACCCGAAGACTTTGCTAAAGTCCTTTATCAGTGCAAGGAGGTTTTTGACTGATTCTCTCAGGTTTTTGAGGTATAGAATCATGTCATCTGCAAAGAGGGATAACTTAACTTCCTCTTTTCCTATTTGGATACCACTGATTTCCTTCTCTTGTCTGACTGCTCTAGCTAAGACTTCCAATACTATGTTGAACATGAGGGGTGGGAGTGGGTATCCTTATCTTGTTCCAATTTTCAGGGGAAATGGTTCCAATTTCTGTCTATTTAGCAATATGTTGGCTGTGGGTTTCTTGTAGATGGCTCTTACTATTTTGAGATATGTTCCACCTAAGGCTAGATGTTTGAGGGTTTTTATCAAGAAGCAGTACTGGATTTTATCGAAAGTCTTTCCCATGTCTAATGATATAATCATGTGACTTTTGTTTGTACATCTATTGATGTATTTAAATACATTTATGGTCTTGCAGATGTTGAACCAGCCTGAATCCCAGAGATGAAGCCTACTTGGTCATGGTGGATGATTTTTGAAAAGTGTTGTTGGATCTGGTTTGCTAGAATCTTGTTGAGACATGCCTCAAAAGAAGACATATGAGTAGCCAACAGATACATGAAAAATGCTCAGCCTCACTAGTCATAAAAGAAATGTAAATTAAAACCACACTGGGATGCCAGTTAACTCCAATCAGGATGGCCATCATCAATAACTCAAAAAACAACAGATGCTGGAGAAGATGCGGCAAAAAGGGAATACTTCTACACTGTTGATGGGAGTGTAAACTAGTACTACCCCAGTGGAAAACACTCTGGCAATTCATAAAAGATCTAAAAATTGACCTTCCATATGACTCCACAACCCCCCTACTCAGAATATACCCGGAGGAATTCAAATCACTCTATAAAAATATACCTGCACACACATGTTTATTGCGGCATTATTCACAATAGCAAAAACATGGAACCAACCATACCGCCTATAGAAAAAGGACTGTATTTTAAAAAATGTGGTACATAGACATGATGGAATAATACACAGCCATATAGAAGGACAAAATTATGAACTTCACAGCAACCTAGATGGACTTAGAATCTATAATACTGGAACAAAGAACTGAGTACCACATTTTCTCACTCATAAGCAGACCTTGAACAATTTTCATGATACTATAAGAAAGGGATTAGCAGCAGTGGGAAACTGCTGGGGATGAGGGTGGCAGAATTAGTAGTAGTGGGAAACTGTCGTGGGAGGGGGAGCACACCTCATTAACTAGGGTACCTGCATAATGAACATTTGTATACCTAACCCTGCTATACATCTTTAAAACAAAAAAAAAATTTTAAGGGTACAGACATCACCTTTCTTCCATCTCTGCATGTCTCTGGACCAAAGTACAAAGTCTGACATGCACTATGTACTTAGTAAGGCTTTGTTTTATAATGATCCACAGGACACCATAAGCTAAATTTGTTGTCTACTTACTTACCACACTACCAAAGGCTATTTCCCAAAATTACACAGATATAACATGACATGTAAACAGCAGGGCGCATATGTGCATTCTAAATTGTGATAAGTCATTTGATCTATTCCCCTTCTTTTAACTTGGTTTAACCTGAACCCCATTTTGCCCATTTTCAGATGCTGTTTCAGGCCTCTGAGGGCCAGTGTTTTCCAAATTCTTTGAAAGAAGGCTCACAGGCAATATTATGCATGCCATTCTCTAATCTGAAAGCTGGCTAGATGATAGGGGAGAAAATTTAAATAAAGCATCTCTTCACTAACATGTTGCCCCCTCACTAAATGAAAACATGAGTACTAAGTTGTCAGAAACTCCATCTAAAAATCAAATCATGCCAAGCTCAGTGGCTCAGCCTGTAATCCCGCGCCTTTGGGAGGCTGAGGTGAGTGGATTGCCTGAGCCCGCGGGTTTGAGACCCGCCTGGGCAACTTGGCGAGACCTCATCTCTACAATAAATCAAAAAATGAGCCGGGTGTGGTAGCATGCACCTGTGGTTCCAGCTACTTGGAAGGCTGAGGTGGAAGAATCACCGGAGTCCGGCAGGTCGAGGCTCCGGTGGCCAGGAGTGGCCACTGCACTCCAGTCTGGGAGACAGAGTGAGACTCCAACTCAAAATAAATAAATAAATAAATAAACAAAAGGCAAATCATTAAAAGACCTGAATAAACAGGTCACAAAAGAAGAAATAATAATGACCACTATACTTTTAAGGGAAAAAGTTCCTATTCTGCTCCACCAGATGGTAAGTCTTTTGGAATCAAGGATTCTGTCCAATTTATCTCTGCATCCTTATCCCCCAGACAAGAGGTTTTACACTCAGTAGTGTTGGAATAAATCTTTATTAATCAAGTTAGTAAACAGCCCTCAATAATCAAATCAATGTAAATTGGAGCAACAAAAGATCATTTTCAAATATCAAATTAGAGATGTTTAAATGGTTTCAAAATACTGTAGAACTAACAATAATAAAGCAGGGCTTGAAAGAGCATATAAAGTCTGCATTTCTTAACACATAGAAAGATATATTCCAAATGTTAATGCTATTACCTCTGGGAGGTAAGATATGTGGGTAATATTTTTCTTATTCTCTGTTCAGCTCAGTATTTTCCAAATGTAATACAATAAACATGTTCATTATCGGGGGAAGAAGAATTTAAAGACAAAATGAGTCCTTGCCTTGCTTCCTCTTAGAGGACATGGCATGCATGGAAGCAGTGATTATTTTGATTGTTCTGTACATGTGCTCTCTCAGTCTAAATGCTTAAGTGACCTTCATATCGTGGGCATAAATATGTGTGAGTGTGTGTGTGTTTTCTTCCTTTTCTATTTTATTTCTTTCTTCCCCAGCAGGTGTGTTTGAATAGCAGCCCATTACTGCTCGCCTGGTGCTATAAATATTTATAAGCACACTCCAAGGAAGCTATTGTATCATAAACTGGCCATTGGCATGGCCGGCTGCTATGTCTGAGTGGAGGTGTGAGACAGTTTCCGGCGATGGGAGCTCTACTCAACATGAAGCACTGGAGTCTGTGAGGCATGAAGGTCTAGGCAGAGGTTTGTGAAAGACGTTAAGTCCATCTCTGAGGGGTGGGTCTGATGGCTGTAGATAGGTTGGAGTCACGAAGTCCCTGTTGGGTTGCATTTGTTGTAGTTTACGGGGGGGGGTTACTGCTGGATTGGACAGCTGGATTGGTCCTTGTAACACCCAGGGTGAGATTCCTGTGTGTTATTCCTATTTGTAGTTTTAAGAAAGTGTGTGTGTGTGTGTGTGTGTGTGTGTGTGTGTGTGTGTGTGTGTGTATGTGACTAAGATCAGCATTAATGTAGAAGAGATACTCAAAGGTGTTGGCCACTGAGTGTGCACAAAAGTCATGGGAACACCCTAACCTCTCCTGGTGTAGAAAGACATATCATGCTGGTTCTGAGAGTTCAAAAATGAGGTCCTCAGACGGTCCCAGTGGCACAGCCTGTAATCCCATGCTTTGGGAGGCTGAGATGAGCAGATTGCCTGAACCCACGGGTTCGAGACATACCTGGGCAACTTTGTGAGACCTCATCTCTACAATAAATCAAAAAATTAGCCGGGCGTGGTAGCACATGCCTGTAGTTCCAGCTACTTGGAAGGCTGAGGTGGAAGGATCACCAGAGCCCAGCAGGTTGAGGCTGCCGTGGCCGGGAGTGTGCCACTGCACTCCAGTCTGAGCAACAGAGTGAGACTCCACTCAAAAAAAATGAGGTCCTCTACCTAGGACTCAGCACACTCCAAATCAGAGAAAGGCTAAACTCATTGCATTTGCCCAGCATAAGTGGACAGGAGATGGCAGATACCTTCAACACCAAGCAACTGCCCCAAACATTGCTTACACCAGAATGAACTTGGGTAGTTAAGAAATGAGGTATCAGCCTCCACACGGTTTCCAAACATTTGCATACCTATCCGCAGTCTCATGCAGTGACCAGAACTCTGAATCTAGGTTCAGAAGACCTCACTAGCTTCAAGCCCTAATTTTGTCATCTACGGGATGCAGGACAAGTCACTTAAACACAGACTCACTTTTCTTATTTGTAAAATACACACATTGCATGAAGTTTGTTAGAACATGCAAGGTGTTTTTTAACTGTGCTTGGCACATGGAAAGTGCTCAATAAATATTGGCTCTCATTTTTCAAATTATTTTTAGTACAAAATATATATTTTTAACCTTAGTGTGGGCTCCACTTCCTTCTCCTTCTGTCAATCTACCCATCCAGAGCTAACTTTGTTTTCAACAAAGACTAACTGGCCTGGTGGTTTCATTGGGACATGATTCCAGGGAGGAGGGACAGAGAAGTGAAAGAGGGAGGGGAAACCTATGCATGAATGCATTATCCAATTGGCCATTGTCACAGGGAACTGATGCTCAATTCCACTGGAGCTTCCAGGAAAATGAATGAAACGGATCTCAGAACAGTCTACCTGGGGATGAAAGGCAGAAGCATTTATCTATTGACTTTGGAGGAGGTGCTGTCTCTGAGCATCTACAAGCTGCTGGTTGAAACCTGCTTGCAACTTTTCACTACCAACTGGCTGTAGCAAGGTGGGTTCAAGAGTGCCCTACATAAAAAGTTGAAACCATGACCATTTCAGTTTCTAACTCATCTGGGTCGGTCTAGAGGGGTGATGGGCTAGGCCTGCTCAGGAGTCTAATTTGTAATAACTAAGGAATTTGATAGGAAACAGAAATGACTACACATTTTAAAACTAATAACTACCCTGGTGAATAAGACCCCTGATGCATTAGAGGACAAATGTCACCTCTCAATAGCCTAAAAAGTATAATGAATGGTAAGGATGTGGGGGTGCAAATGTTAGGTTAAGTAGTGACATAGAGGTCGTGAGGGAAGAAGAGGACAATTTCTTGCATTAGGTGCTGGAAATATGTTTGTTTCTGTCCCTATCCACATTGACCTCTCCTAGACCCCATAGTCTGGGTTAAAGAGAAGGAAAACTCTGTGATTATGCAAATTCAGGCAGAACTCTGTGTCCTGGACATTTCTGGAAGACACTGTGGGCAAGAAAAATAGAGGGTTCTGACTGATAAACCAGAAAGCAAAAATGGCCACATCATCCTAAATAGAAAATAGAGGAGCCTTTTATACCAAAGTATCTTGGGGTTAGCTAGCCCTAACACCTAAGGTGTGGAGTCCATCAAAAGTGATCATATGAAAGACTTAGGAACTTAGACACTGTATGTTTTGACACACACTAAAAGGAAAGATTTCTATAGTCCTATCCTCAAGATAACCCCAGAAATTCTGTTTTATATTATTATTTTACTTTTTTGGCCCCCTCAGCTGTTAGCGTGAGCAATAATGACTAGAGTACTATCTAGTTCATCAGATTCATTTGAGAGTTATATTAGATAACATAAACTTTAAAAAAGCTTTAGTAATCTCAGAGAAATAAGATTTATCCGCTTCTTCCTCGTTCTTATTATTAGTAGTACTGTTATTCCATTATTGCTTTAAAGCACCATTAAGCCATTTTAATCATTTTTTGTGGAAACCCTCTTAAAATCAATTATATAGCTCCTGGCATTTCAAAACAAATATAGAAAACAGTCACATTTTCCATTGGTGTTTCAGGATTTTCATTATTAATATTCATATTGGCCTCTACTGTCATATAGTGTTGATATGGGATGAGCGATTTGTCACTACCCAAGATGGTTCTTCACTACCACGTTTCTTATAATTTTTCTGCCCCTTCTCTCACTATCAGACTGTCAGCTGCCACCTCTTTGTTGTCAGTCTTCCTGCCTTTTGTTCTCCTGTTTCTAATCAGTACAGTGGCCATATATTGTTAAGCAAATATTGAGACACAAGATCTGGCAGAGGATATTTGTATCTTAAATGTGTGTCGGGGGGAATAATGCTTGTGTGTGCATGTGTATATGAAACAAGTTGGAACATACCTCTGGATGCCTGAATACTAAAAACTTCTGGGACATATTGTTTAAAATAATGTTGTCCCTGGGAAATCCATATATATGGTTGTCATGACAGCTAAATTGACAATAGCTAGGGCCTCACTGAAGTATCGTGTAAAAAGAGCAAACGAAATGGCACCAAATACATGAAGATTAAATATGTGGCAACACAAAGTTTGGCCTAAGAATAGCATCACCATTAATCCATTCTTACTGTCATTATGGAGGATTTACTTGTTCACACACGTTGTCTTCACACATTCTTGGTAACACACAGCCTCATCTTCTCTACAGAATCATATTATTGTGCATGCATGCCAGGGCAGCTGGTAGGAAATTGAAAAATTCCTCTAAATTCTTAAAACTACCAACACATTGAATTTAGGATTGGAAGATCTGTGTTCTAGTCAACTGCGTGACTGGGCAAGTCACAACCCCTCACAGAGGAATGCATTCTCGTTTGCTAAATAATGAGACAGACCGTTTTTTACTGTTATTTTGAGTTCTTGTGGATGAGATGGACACTTTTAAAGAAAGACAACTGGAAATTTAAAACCAGAATTTTGTCAAAATGAATTGTTTGCCCGTGGATATCAATAGGAAATTTTAAACCAGCAAAGTGACTATTTGAGTTCAGGAGAGACATCAACTTTGAGTTTCAGCATTCTCTATGATTTAACATGCCCCACCTAGGTATAGCTAAGAATAGTAACCAAACTATTTGACAACTAATGCAGCACAGAAACCTACCAATTAGAATAGATATATTGCCAGTGTGGCTTGTACTGAGGGTAGTCGGAGGGCAGTGAATATATGTTCCGGGACTGTCACTTTTTTTTTAACAGCAGCGTGTTTCACTACCTTAATCAATGCCTTTCTTATGAAAGCTGAAAATAAATAGGTGTTGTGCAAATGAATGATCGTGTGAGTGCATGAACTCAAACATGTAACAAATAGGTGATGAATGTGATGGTTTATGCCTTTAAGAAAAAGGAGCATATAGAGAGAAGAGCAAGGACCAGCACATTTTCTGAGCAAGATGAAAAAGAGAAAGCAGTTAAGGAAACAAAGAAGTAGTGATTAAAGTGTTTGTCTGAAGAAAAACAGAAAGAACAATGTCATGGTTAGCCCAGGGAGAAAAATATTTCATAAAGAATTTGGCAATAAACAATGTCAAATTCTGCAGAGGTAAAAACATCCTGTTACTTTTGGCCTTCTGGTCAGTTGTTTTTGTTTTTTTTTTTCTTCCTTTAGTTCCCTTAGAGGATGAAGACAGAAAAGAAAGGCCATGGAAAATGTCAGGTCACCGCAGTCCCTTCTGTAGCAATTGGTGTAAAAGTTCAAAGGGGAAGAGCAGGCGTAGCTGCAATATGAGAGCTTATCTGTGGACTTTATCTATGCATGATATCTCTTTCATTACAGTCATTCCACACATGCTGAGAAGGAGTGCTTAGTCACTGCAATCTACCTTATGTCACATTTCTCTAAGATTTCTATTCTGCCTGCCTGGTTTTAGCTAGCTGCCAGATGCTTTGCCAGATGTTCTAAATGTGGACATGGTTATTTAGTTCCTAGAGACTGCAGGCTCTAATGCCCAATCCTCCGATTTTTGCTGAGAGTTTTAGGGCAAATAAATTGCAGATGATGCAAGGGAAATGGTGTTGCGGTGTTGCCAAGAAAGCCACTTATTGGTAGGGAAGTGGTAGGCTCTGCCTCTTTCTACTAGATATCCTGTTTTATAACAAGAAGAGATGTGAAGGCATGCCAAATGCACTTATGAGTAACTCAATTATGGTCAAATGAATTCTCATCTAGGATGTGAAACAGGTTGGCCCCAGTGTTACTTCTCTTTGTTCCATTGCTGAGCCCCCTTCCCATTGGTCAGCATGCACAATGAGATAAGCACCTCCTGGTTTGGTTGCTGTAGTTTTAACATTATTTTACTTCTAAACTTCACTTATTTGAAACTGATCAGAGCATCTGGCTACAATACCTTACTGATGTACACCAGATTACTGGTTCAGACCATATATATAGTCCAGCTCATGTTGTTTATGCCCCATAGCCAGGTCTCCATAAACAGCTGCAGCCATCTTGCCATTATGTGTCACAGGGCCACAGAGACATGAAAGTATGTATGGATCAGTAAGTCATTGATCATTAGTGAAAATTCTATGAAGCAAATGCTCTACCATACAAATAACAACTCTCCTCTCATCTTTTTTCTCCTTCACCCATTTACTGAGACAAGAACCTTATAAAACCTTAAATGCAATAATTCTCAGACCTTCTCAATGAAGCAACAACCACTGTCATCTCCAATGGAGAGATGAACACTGTAGGTAGAGAAGCTGGGTAAAACAGGCAAAATCAGAACTGGCCATCCAAAAAGACCAATTTTCTTAACTAGTGTATTCATCCCTTCTTATCAGAAAAATGGTATATTGTTGGAGTTTAGGATGATTTACCTCTTCAGCTCAGTACATGCTAACTCTTCACCCTCCTGAGAACAAAGACCACAGACCCTTCTTCTAGGTCTCCATCTCTTAGTCTCAGGTGGCTCCTACGCCTGTCACATTTTATATGCCTGGTGAATCAAAGCACTGCTTTTGTATATAAGAAAAAAAAGTACTATCACCATCTACTCTGCATAAATTGTGTATCCATAAATAGATGTGTATATATTAGCTATATTTCAACTTTAGACACTCTCTGCACATTACTTTCACATTTCTACACGTGATGCTCCCTCTAGGGAGGGAAAGAGAGGGAGAAAAAAGACAACTGTGCCTAACATGACTGGTCATCATTGTGCAGTTATAGAGAACATTTGTTTATGGAGCTTTAAAAAATAGAGTTGGGTACCATTTCCACCTTTGAAATGCTGGCAAAGATTGTGGTATACCTTCTCAGAGTATTACGTGAAAAGCTTGATTTTCTTCTTCTAATATTCCAAGCATCTTTCTCCCCAGTCATTAATTAGATGCCCCCTGGTGTTTGGTATTTTTCTATGTCATGTAAAAGTGATAGAACAACCCTTACAGTATTGCCAGTCATGGATACGCCTGTGCTATCTCATTTCTAGACAGTGGTGCTAATGGGGGAGTTTGGTTTAAGGAAATGTCCACAGGTAGCACAGTCTTCACTACTACACAACTCTTACCTCTGATATGTTCTATGTGCACCCACAGAAGACTCCACATGGGGAGGATGCCTGGATTTAGCTCTGGAGTTTTTGCTCCAAAAACATCATATGAGGTAATACACATCAGTTCAATCACAGCCTCTTTAGATTTCTAGAGCAGGTGTATATATTCATTGATTCAAAAATATGTATTGAGGCCTTATTATGTACCAGGCAGTGGGGAAAACATGATGAGCAGATCAGTCACTTGTTTTCATGAAGCTTAATATCTAGTAAGAAAAAAAAAATGAATAATCATTCAGAAAATATAAAATCATATCTCTGATAATTGTTAAAAAAAAGAAAGGGGACTTCTACTTGTAAAAAAATATAGAGCAGATGTACTTTTTTTGTCTGCTAAATATAACTAAAATACTGCAAAGTGTATACAAAACATATATAAGAAAACTCTGAAAGTTGGAGAGAAGAAGATAGACTGACTAGGGACTGAAGGAACCCAAAGAACGCGGCGAGGGGGGTGAGTGACCTAAGTTTTATGTTTGTCTTACACATCCTTATCTTGGAGCTAATGAAGCTGCCAGTCAAGAAACTTCAGCAAACAACAGTCAACAGGGAAGGAGGGAGAAAGTGGTTTCTAGAATTGCCACATGATATTTTAAAAAATATTCTGTTTTTAACAACAACAAAAAATTATGAGACATGCAAAAGAATAAGAATGTAGGGCCCACATGCAAGAAAAAGGAAGTCAATAAAATTATTTATAAGGAGGTCTTGACAATAAATCTATTAGATAAAGACTACAAATAAGCTATTTACATTTAATCGAAGAACTAAAAGAAATCATATTTAAAGAACAAATTATTAATTTATTTTGTTTTTGTTTTTTTTTTAGTCAGAGTTTTGCTCTATTGCCCAGGCTAGAATGCAGTGGCATGATCATGACTCAACACAGCCACAACCTCCAGGGTTTAGGTGATCATTCCATCTCAGCCTCCCAAGTAGCTGGGATTCCGAGCTTTTTTTTTTTTTTTTTTTTTTTGTAGAGACTAGATCTCACTATGTTATCTAGACAAGGTTTCATTGTGTTGTCTAAACTGGTCCCAAACAATCCTCCTGCCTCAGCCTCACAAAGTGCTGGGAAGTCAGGCATAACTCAGAGCATTGACCAAGAACAAATTAAAAGTAGAATTATGTCTCATGAAATGGAATATATATTTTAATAGATATCGAATTTTTTAAAAGAAGAAAATAAAAATTGTTGAGTTGAAAAGTAAAAAACTAAGTTGAAAAATACATAGAGGGACTTACCAACATATTTGAGCAGGTAGAAGAAAGATCCAATGATGCATTAATTGAGATTATCCGGGCTGAGAAAATAAACAAATAAAATAAAATAAAATGAAGAAAAATAAACAGAGCCTCGGAGTATGAGATACCATCAAGCATACCAACACATGCATAATGGGAATTCCAGAAGTAGAGAAGAGAAAAAAAGAGAAGGAAAATGGTTAAGAACTTCCCAAGATTGATTAAAAGATTTAATCTGCAAATCCAAGAAACTTAACAAATACCAAGTAAGATAGAAATTCATAGATAGACTCATCATATTCAAATTGTCAAAGGCCAAAGTCAGAAAAAAAATTTAAAGCACCAAGATAAAAGATCCTGAATAAGATTAATATCTTATCTTTTATAAGAAATCATAGATCTACTTTTAGTTCTTTGTATAATCTCCATACCACTTTCCATAAAGGTTGTACTAATTGACCTTTTTCCCCTTTTTCCACATCAACGTCTATTGTTTTTTGATTTTTTAATAATTGCTGGGTACGGTGGCTCACGCCTGAAATCCCAGCATTTTCGGAGGCAGAGGCGAGAGGATTGCCTGAGCCAGCGAGTTCGAGACCAACCTGGGCAACTAGACAAGTCCTCGTCTCTACAATAAATCAAAAAATTAACCCAGCATGGTGGCACATGTCTGTGGTTGCAATTACTTTGAAGGCTGAGCCAGAGGGATCACCTGAGCACAGGAGGTCGAGGCTGCAGTGGCTGTGAGTGTGCCACTGCACTCTGCCCTGGATGACAGTGTGAGATTCCTACTAAAAAATAAATAAATACATCAATAAACAAACAAATACATGAAATAATAATGACCATTCTGACTGGTGCAATCTGATATCACATTGTGATTTTAGTTTGTATTTCCATGACTATGAGTAATATTAAACATTTTTTATATGTTTGTAGGTCATTTGTATATCTTCTTTTGAGAGATGTCTATTAATATAATTTCCCTGCTTTTTATGTTTATTTATTTATTTATTTTAAAGATATGGGGTACAATTGAGGGTTAGGTATACAAATTTCCATTACGTCAGTATCCTTGTTGATAAGGTATGCTCCTCCCTCCCCTGGCAGTTTCTCTCAACTGCCAATCCCACCACCCCCTCTCCTAGCAGTTTCCCACACTGCCAATCCCTTTCTTATAGTATTATAATTGTTTAGGGTCCCCTTATGAGTGAGAACATGTGGTACTCTGTTCTTCATTTCTGTGATAGATCACTGAGTATGATAGACTCTAAATCAATCCAAGTTCCTGCAAAGTTCAAGTGTTTGTCCTTCTTTATGGTTGCATAATATTCCATTGTGTATACATACTGCATTTTTTTTAATCCAGTCCAGCTTCGATGGGTAGCATGGTTGGTTCTACGTTTTTGCTATTGTGAATAGAGCTGCAACAAACATGCATGTGTAGGTACCTTTGTTGTAGAATGATTTGCGTTCCTCCAGGTATATTCCCAATAGGGGGATTGCTGGGTCATATGGAAGGTCAATTTCTAGTTCTTTCAGAAATCACCACACTGTCTTCCAAAGAGGTTGCATTAGTTTGTATTCCCACCAACAGTGTAGAAGCATTCCTTTTTCTCCTCATCTTTGCCAGTATCTGTTGTTGTTTGTTTTATTAGTGATGGTCATTCTTACTGGGGTTAGGTGTCATCTCAGTGTGGTTTTGATTTGCATTTCTCTGATGATTAGCGAAGCTGAGCACTTTTTTCATGTGTGTGTTGGCTGCCCATATGTCTTCTTTTGAGAAATGTCTATTCATGTCTTTTGCCCACTTTTTAATGGGACTGTGTTTCCTCCCCCCCCCTTTGATGCATTTGAGTTCCTTGTAGATCCTAGATATTAGGCCTTTGTCAGACATATAGTTGTCTCCTTGCTCTCTTGATTGTTTCTTCTGCTATGCAGAAGCTTGTCAGTTTGATGGGGTCCCACTTGTCTATCTTTTCTTTTATGGCATGGGCACTTGGGGTTTTGATCAAGAATTTGTTACCAGTTCCAATTTCCATAAGGGTGTCTCCTGCATTTTCCAAGATTCTTTTTTTTTTTTGAGTTGGGGTCTCACTCTCTGTCGCCCAGACTGGAGTGCAGTGGCCGCTCCCGGCCACCGCAGCCTCGACCTGCTGGGCTCCAGCGATCCTTTCACCTCAGCCTACCAAGTACCTAGAACTACAGGCGCGTGCTACCACGCCGGGCTAATTTTTGATTTATTGTAGAGATGAGGTCTCGCCAAGTTGCCCAGGCGGGTCTCAAACCCATGGGCTCAGGCAATCCACTCACCTCAGCCTCCCAAAGGCACGGGATTACAGGCTGAGTCACCTAGCTCAGCTCAGATTCTTATAGTTTAAGGTTTTATGTTTAGGTCTTTGATCCATTTAGAGTTAATTTTTGTGTATGGTGATAGATAGGGATCCTGTTTCAATCTTCTGCATGTGGTCAGTCAGTTTTCCCGCACCATTTACTGATTAGGTTCTCCCCTCCAGTGGCTGTTGTTAGAGGCTTTGTCAAAGATGAGTTGGTTGAGAAATTGAGACTTTACTTCTGGAATCTCTATCCTGTTCCACTGGTCCGTATGCCTGTTCTTGTACCAACACCAGGCTGTTTTTATTATTGTAGCCTTATAGTAAATTTGGAAGTCTGGAAATGTGATACCTCCTGCTTTATTTCTTTTACTAAGGATTGTTTTGGCTATTCATGGTCGTTTATGTTTCCATATGAATTTCTGTCATCATTTCCAGGTCTGAGAAGAATGATGTTGGTAATTTAGTGGGCATTGCATTGAATCTGTAGATGTCATTGGTAGGATGGACATCTTAACAATGTTGATTCTTCCTACCTATGAGCATGGAATATTTTTCCATTTGTTTGTGTCTTCTTGGATTTCTTTGAGCAGTGTTTTGCAGTTTTCATTGTAGAGGACTTTCACTTCTCTAGTTAGGAAGATGTCCAGGTATTTCACTTTTCCGTGGCGATTGTGAATGGGATTGTGCTTTTTATTTGGTTCTCCACCTGCTTGTTGTTGGTGTTTAAGAATGCAATTGTCTTTTGCACATTTGTTTTGTACCCCAAGACTTTGTCAAAGTCCTTTATCAGCGCAAGCAAGCTTTTGACAGATTCTCTTGGATTTTTGAGGTATAGGATCATATTGTCAGCAAAAAGGGATAACTTAACTTCCTCTTTTCTTATTCGAATACTCCTGATTTCCTTCTCTTATCTAATTGCTCTAGCCAGGACTTCCAACACAATGTTGAGCAAGAGGGGTGAAAGTGGGCAGCCTTCTCTTGTTCTGGTTTTCAGGGGAAATGTTTCCAGTTTCTGTCTGTTTAGCAATATGTTAGCTGTAGGTTTATCATAGATGGTGCTTACTATTTTGAGATATGTTCCTTATATACCTAGATGTTTGAGGGTTTTTATCAAGAAGGGATGCTGGATTTTATCCAAAGCTTTATCTGCATCTAATGATGTAATCATGCAGTTCTTGTTTTCACATTTTTTGATGTATTTTTTTACAGTATTGCAGATGTTGAACCAACCTTGCATCCTTTTTCCCACTTTTTAATGGGATTATTTGCTTTTTTCTCACTGAGCTATTTCAATTCTTTGTGGATTCAGGTTATTAGTTCTTTGTCAGATATACAGTTTTCTAATATCTTCTCCCATTCTGTAGATTGCCTGTTTGGTCTGTTAGTTTTTTCTTTTGCTGTGCAGAACTTTTTTAGTTTAATTATTTATTTTTGTTTTAGTTGCATTTGCTTTTCGAATTTTAGCCATAAATTCTTTGGCTGAGTCGATATCCATAAGAGTTTTTCCTAGGTCTTCTTCTAGGACGTTTATGGTTTCAAGTCTGACATTTACGTCTTTAATCCATTTTGAGTTAATTTTTGTATATGGGAAGAGATAGGGATCAAGTTTCATTTTCCTGCATACAGCTATTCCATTTTACCAGCATCATTTGTTGAATAGGATGTCCTTTCCCCAGTGCATGTTTTTCTCTGCTTTGTCAAAGATCAGTTAGTTGTAGATATTTGGGTTTATTTCTGGTTTCTGGATTCTGTTCCATTTTTCCATGTGTCTGCTCTTGTACCAATACCATGCTGTTTTGGTGATTGCAGTCTTATAGTATAGTTTAAAGTCAGGTAATGTGATGCCTCCAGCTTTGTTCTTTTTGCTTGGGATTGCTTTGTCTATTCTGGCTCTTTTTTGATTTCATATAGATTTTAGGATTTTTTAAAATTCTGTGGAAAATGTTGGTAGTTTGATTGGCATTGAATTTGTAAATTACTTTGGGTCATATGGTCACTTCAATCATGTTATTTCTTCCAATCTATGAGCATGAAGTGTTTATCCATTTGCTTGTTGAGAATCTTTGCATCTATGTTCATAAGGGATATTGGTCTATAGTTTTCTTTTTTATTGTGGATTTTCTTGGCTTTGGTATCAGAGTGATGCTGGCTTTGTAGAATGAGTTAGGGAGCATTCCCTCCTCTTCAATCCTGTGGAATAGCTTCAGTAAAAATGATAACAGTTCTTTGAAGATCTGGTAGAATTCAACTCTTGAGTCCATCAGGTCCTGGACTTTTTTTGTTAGGAGACTACTAATTACTGTTTCAATCTCATTACTTATTATTAGTCTGTTCAGGGTTTCTATTTCTTCCTGATTCAAGATTGGGAGGTTGTATGTTTCCAAGAATTTATCCGTTTCCTCTAGATTGTCCGGTTTGTTTGGATAGAGAGTTCATAATAGTCATTGATAATCTTTTGAATTTCTGTCAAATCAGTAGTAATGCCTCCTTTATCATTTCTGATTGAACTAATTTGAGTCTTCGCTCTTAATTTCTTATAATCTAGCTAGTGGTCTATCAGGTGTTTTGGTATCTTTTCAAATAACCAACTTTTTCATTTAGTTTGGCTCCTATCTTTGTTATTTATTTTCTTCTGCTGGCTTTGGGTTTGGTTTGTTCAAGTATTTCTAGTTCCTTGAGGTTTGATGTTAGGTTGCCAATATGTGATCTTTCAGTCTTATTAATGTAGACTTTAAACACTATAAATGTTTCTGCAAGCACAGCTTTGGCTGTGTCCCAGAGGTTTTGATAACTTTTTTCATTGTTGTCATTCATTTCAAGAAATTTTTTAAATTTCCATCTTAATTTTATTGTTGACCCAAGGATCATTCAGGAGCAAATTATTTAATGTCCATATTTTTGTTTTGTTTTGTGAGTTCTTGGAGCTAATTTCTAGTTTTAATCCACTGTGGTCTGAGATGATATAATTTAGATCTTTTTGAATTTATTGAGACTCAATTTGTGGCCTATCACATGGTTTATCTTGACAAATGTCCCATGTGCTGATGGGAAAAATGTGTATCCTGTAGTTTGGGGATGGAATGTTCTATAGATGTCTGTTAGTTCCATTTCCTCTATAGTTTTATTTAACTCCAATGTTTCTTTGTTGACTTTCTGCCTTGAAGATCTGTCTATTGCTGTCAGTAGTGTTGAAGTCTCCCACTAGTAGTGTGTGTGTGTGTGTGTGTGTGTGTGTGTGTGTGTGTGTGTGTTTTATCCATTCTGCTAGTCTACATTTTTTAAGTGGGTCATTGAGACCATTTACACCCAGAGCTAATAATGATAGGTAAGGTACTATTGTATTTATCATACTGGTTATTATCTGGCTGTTTTATTTATTTTCTCTATTGTGTTTGTGTTCCATAAAACCAGTGAAGTTTGTGATTTCCAGCTGATATATTTTGACCTTTTGCTTCAGTATTTAGGACTCCTTTGAATATTTTTGTAGAGTTGGTCTATTGATGACAAATTCCCTCGGTGTTTACTTGTCTGCAAAGGACTTCATTTATCCTTAATTTATGAAACTTAGTTTTGTGAAATACAATATCCCTGGATGATAGTTATTCTGCTTGAGGAGATTGAAGCTGGGGCCTCACTCCCTCTGGCTTGTAGGATTTCCTCTGAGAAGTCTGTTATTAGTCTGATAAGTTTACCTTTGTAAGTTAGTTGATGTTTTTGTATCAGTTCTCTTAAAATTATTTCTTCACATTAAATTTGCATAGTTGGATAATTATATGCCTCAGGTATAACCTTTTTGCAATAACTCTTCTGGGAGTTCTTTGGCCTTCTTGAATCTAGATGTTTAGATCTCTTTCAAGACCAGTGAAGTTTTCTTCCACTATTCCCTCAAATAGGTTTTCCAAACCTGTTGCTTTCTTTTCATCCTCAGGAGCACCTATGATTACTAGGTTTAGCATTTTACATAATTCCACATTTCTGGAGACTTTGTTCCATTCTGTTGATTCCTTTTTCTTTATTGCTGCCTGGTTAGGGTAATTCAAAAGCCTTGTCTTCAAGTTCTGAAATGTATCTTCTGTTTGTTCTAGTCTGCTGTTAAAACGTTCCACTGCATTTTGTACTTCCCTAAATGCTTCTTTCATTTCCAGAATTTTAGCTTTTTTTAAGCATCTATATCTCTGGAGAATTTTTCATCCATGTCATGAACAGTTTTTCAATGTCTTTATGTTGATTTTCAATTTCATTGATGTTCACCAACCACTTTTGTCATCAACCATTTGAATTCTATGCCTGGAATTTCAAATTTATTTTTATTAGGATTAATAAAACCTTGTCGAGGGTGTTAGACAACTCTGTTATTTTCATATTGTCAGAATTATTTTTCTAGTTCCTTCTCATTTTAATAGATGATTTCTTCTTATTTGATGTTAGCATGGGGCTGACATAGGCACTGTAGAGTACCTTTGGTTATATATAGGCTTTGTGTGGTAAGTTTCTCAATTGTCAGATATGGTAACCCTGTGCTGTGTATCTGCACTGGCTCATGGTGTCCTGAGTGGCCAGAGTAGCTTTGAAAGTGTTGTTATCTGGCACTTGGGATCTAGCTGTCCCCAAAGCTGAGTTACTGTATCTGATCTGGTTGGTTGTACTGTTGACCTCTGGCCAGGAGGAGGTGCTTGTGGAAGAAAACTGGCCAGAGTGGTAGCTGTCAGGTTTCTTCTTGGTAAGTGTAGTTCTAAGTGCCCAGCCAGTATAGTCTGTAGGAAGGGCTAGGGGGGATTTCCCAAGTTATCGCTCTCTTTGGAACCTCCTGAAGAATTGCAGAAGACAGGAGATGAAGCACCCTGCAAGTGTGCACTCTTACCTGCCCCAGTGGGAATCAGAAGAAAATCCCAGGCCACTGGGGTACATTGTTGTGCAGAGCAAAGAACAAGGAAAAAATGCAGGCCAGAAGATTTCACACGGGGAGTAAAAGGTTGCTATAGTAACTTGTCCCACCAGGCTTCAGCCTTGGCTTCAGGCAATCTGTGATCTGAATATCAAGTTGCAGCCAGCCTCCTGGCCTCAGGGCTTCAGGTGTTCTCTGGCAACTCACCCAGCCAGGAACTGTCTGTAGCTGCAAAGTTTGCTCTTGAGGCCTGTTCCCTCCTAAACTAGCTGGAAAAGAGCTGCCCCACCCTACAAATGTTGAGTTCCTGGGAAATGGCAGCTGGCACTGCTCAAGTCTTTCTTCCTGTACCACTCCACTGCAGAGCAAGGCTGTGGAGAATGCAGTTTCCTGTGAGGGATTGGAGTCTCAAAAGGCCTGGATGCCCTGAAAGCTCATAGAAGAAGCACAGAACTCCCAAATGTTTATTACTCACATTCCCCACTATGTCTGGAGGCTATGGTAGACTGTGGTGATGCAGGAAAGAGTCTGGCCATTTCCAGCTTAGGTCACTGGATTTTTTTTCTTGTTCTCTGCTCTAAGTGGTTATTATCACTCCTTTGGAGACTCATGGTGCATGCTGCTGGATCCTTTCCTCTCTGGGTGCTGAAGAAACTCTATCCATCTTGGCTTACTCTGTAGAAGAAATTCGCTGTAGCTGCCTCATGTTGGCCATCTTAATCCAGAATCTTCAATTAATTTTTTAAAATAATATAAAAGCAAATAAACAGAGAAAAATTAAACTTTTCAACAAATGTGCTGAATAAGTTTGATTATCTATAGAAGACAAAAATGAATCTCAATCTTATATAAAAATTAACTCAAAATGAATCATAGGCTTAAATATAAAAGGTAAAAAAAAAAAACTTTTAGAAAAAATGGGAGAAAAATCTTCAGGATCTAAGGCTAGACAGAGTTTGTTGGGTTGACACTAAAAGTATGATCCTCAAAAAAAAATGATAAATTTAACTGTCAAAATAAAAAACAAATTTTAAAAAAGGCAAAACACAACAAAAAAGTGTGCCCTGTAAAAGACCCTGTTAAAAATGAACAAACTACAAACTGGGAAAACATATTTGCAAGCCAAATATACAACAAAGAATATATAAAGAATTCTCAACATGCAATAGTAAAAACATTACACTTTGTTAAATTGTACAAAAGACATTTCACTGAAAACAATATTCAGATGTAAAATAAGATGAAAAAGTTGTCAGCATCATTAGCTATTAGAATATTTAAACTAAAACCACAACACAATATTACTACACATCTATCATAATGGCTAAAATTTAAAAAATAATGACAATACTAAATACTGATGAAGATATAGAGAAACTGGATCATTCATACATTGCTGGTGAGATGTAAAATGGTGCAGTCATTCTAGAAGACAGTTTTGGCAGAGAAATACTAACATTAACTACCATATAAATCATAAGTTGTACTCCTGAGCATTTATATGGGAGAAATTAAACACTGTTCACCACTATCACCCCAACACAACTTGTACATAAATGTTTATAGCAACTTATTTGCTCCAGAATGAAAACAAACAAGATGGCCTTCAGTGAGTGAACAATTAAACTATAGTACATCCATATCATAAAGTACTATTCAGCAATATGAAACAATGACCTACTAATATATGCAGTGACTGAGAAGAATCTCTAGAAAATTATTTTTAGTGAAAAAAGTCTATCCAAAAGATTATACACTATATGATTTCATTTATATGACATTACTGAAATGACAAACTACAGAAATGGAGACAGACTTGTAATTGACAGCAATGAAGACAAGGGATTGGAAGGGAGAGGAAAGTGGTGTGATTAAAAAAGGGCAAAACACACAATCCTGTGGCAAAAACAATATTCTCAATCTTGACTGAATCAATAACAATGTCCTGGTTGTAATATCAAACTATAGTTTTGCAGAATGATACCACTGGGGAAACTGGGTAAAGGGTAGATAAAATCTTCTTGTATCATTTCTTACAACAGCATACGAAGCTACAATTATTTCAAAATAAAAAGTTTAATAAAATTTTAAATAGAGAGAGAGAAGCATCCCATGCTTTGAGAGCATACAAGAGGGAATCTGGTTTGATTGTGGTTTATTAGGAAAGACATTCCTGAGATATAATGCCTAAATTACTGGTAAGACAGCACTAGGAAACAGAAAGTGAAATAAATATTCTAGGCAGAGGGAGCTGCCTCTGTTTAAAGGCACTGTGGCAGGCAGGAAGATTAATATTGTGCATTGAAGAAAGAAAAGAATGTTTAAGAAGACTATTACATAATTGGCTTAGTAAGTTTTTCCTTCTTCACCACCATCTTTTGGATTATTTGATTGCAAGTCCCAATCACATTTTTCCTCTATACTGATTTTAAAATTATAGGCCCAAACTTTACCTGTATAATGACCATTTGTATACTTAACCCTAAATTGTACCCCACATCTTTAAAATAATTTTTTAAATTTTCAGTTATTACTATAGAATCACTCTGTTTAGTACTGTAAGTACTAGTCACATTAAGTTCATTTTTAATCAATTAAAATAAACAACATTTAAAATTAAGCTTCTCAGTCACAAGTAGTCACATTTCAAGCTCATAATAGCTGCATCTGGAGTGTAGTTCTATATTGAACAACTCTATAGAACATTTTCATTATCACAAAGAGTTCTATGTGATAGTGTTGTTCTAGAAATTTAAACATGCAGACTTAAAATCTAAAGTTCATTAGTCTTTGACCTATTCTGAAACAATGCAAGTACTTATAACATTTTTTAATGTAACTGTCTCCCCCATGACTAATTTACTTTTTCTCTGTTTTTAGTTCAATCTTTTATTTTTTAACCATACAAACTATACACTAAACTTTTGTTTTAAATAGTTAATATTTGCATAGACTTACCTTCATATGTATTATTTTCTTTCTATTTCTTCTTGTAACTCAGATATTCTTCCAGATAACATTTTCTTTTTTTCCTGAGGTACAGTCTATAGTAGTTTCCTTAATGGAGATATTTAGCTCTCCTCAAAGAGAGCTTTTAAAAAGAAAAATATATTATTTCAAATGTGAAGATACAATTCACTTTTTTCTGGCATTCTTGTTACTTTTGAAAATCGTCTGTCAGCATCATAGCCATTTCATCATGGGTAATCTGTCTTTCTTTCTCTTACTGCTTTTAAGAATTTCTCCATGTCTGTTTTGTTCTTCATTGAAATTCATTGGAAAATAAATGTTAATGTATTTATTTTAGATGTGATTTAGTGGATTTTCTGTAATTGATAATTGTATTTTATTTACCAAAAAGTTTAGCCATCACCAATTCAAATATTGACTGCCCTCCATTCTCTCTATTTTCTCCCTTTAGGATTCCAATTAGATATGTATTGTACCTTCTCACCCTATCTTTTATTCCTTTCAAATTCTCTTTTTATTTTCCATCTCTCTGCCCTTTTGTATGTGATCTGGATAATTTCTGTTTTCATGTTTTTGGGTTTTTTTTTCAGATTCCCATTCATTGATTGTCAAGTGCTCTCCATTATATTAATTCTCTATGTATCTCTTTAAACTCTATTACTTATTTTATATTATTAAGGTATTCATTTCTAGAATGTTTACTTGTGTCTTTTTGCCAAGTCAATATTGATAGATTGTTCATTTCTCATCACACTTCCTAGTCTAATTTTTATATATTTTTAAAGATCCTTTTGATATTCTGCATTTAAATTCTAATGTCTGTTTATAAATTTGTTTTTGTTTTGTTGTTTTTTGTTTGTTTGCTTAATCTTGCTCAATCTGGCTATGTTTCTTTATGTTTTTATTTGTGTGTGTGTGTGTGTGTGTGTGTGTGTGTGTGTGTGTGTGTGAAAGTTTACTTTTTTTTTTTAATCTGTGGGAATTCTTTGAGGTCTTAGTTTGTAACCCTCCAAATCGAATTTGGATTGGCTTTTGAAAGTTTTCTGGGGAATGACTAACTGACTACTTTAAATATATATTTTAAGCTTTTTTTTTCTTTCAGGTCACAAGGCTAGAATAAAGATTTATATATAGTCATTCTTAAAGGATTCTTTTTTCTCATTCTAAGAGCAGCTAGTTAAAAACTTTGTATGTATTCCCAATGTCTTTCTCAGCACAAGAAAAACAATACCTGTTTTATTTTATAAGTAAGTCACTATTTGAAAGTATCAGCTTTATTCTAGGTATGTCTGTTTCTACCTCCTGTTCTATGTTGGATCAGGCTTAATTTTTTTTTCTGGTATACGTGGCTCATTGTAATTTAAATTATAAACTACCTTGGCAAAAGCCAGATGCTGCAGATTTGCTCTTTTATTTAATGTTGTATCTTTAAGAAATTCCCTTACCTTTCTTTGTCTTGTCAGATTAGTCATGCAGTATTTATCCAGTGTATCTGGTTCTATGTTTGGAGAAACATTTATAATCTCTAAGCCACCATATTGCTCAGCTTCCTAACAGATTCCCTGGCTCTCAACTGGAGAGTTTAAATTAAAGTAAGATTAAGAGTAGAAATTATATGACAAGTTAGAAAATATTGCAATAACCTAGGCAAGAAATTATAGCTTTTTTGTAGCTTCACCTATGTACTTGCTAGAAGTGAATAATGGTTGACGGATTTGAGAGATACTCACTGTAAATCAACATTATTTGAACTGAATTCTGTGTGGAAGTTGGAGAAAGGTGTTTAAGATAATACCAATGTTCAGGGTAATATACAACTTGTAAACCTGGATAGGTGACAGTGCTAATCCCTGAAAGGAGAAACAAGTTAAGGGAGTAAAAGTTAAGTGCAGTGTTTTGAACCAAATGTGGTGTCTTTGAGATTCTAAGTGGCATATGTAGGTCTGAAGTTTTGAGTTAGAGTTCAAACTCTGAGTTTGAAATACAAATGCTTTTGTCATTCTCATGTAGGTGTGATTGAAAGCAGGCATAAATGAGGTTTTACAGGAAGAAGATAAAGTGGAATCTAAGCAGGCCCAGGAACAAGCTTTGATGACTTTAACCTCTAATGCCCTCAAAGAGGAGGATAAGCCGGTAGAGACAGAAAAGAGACATCAACAAGTTAGAAGGAAGTTCAAAAGAAGGTAGTATTTCCTTTTATTTCATTTCTTCTTATATCTACTCTCAGCCATTTTGGCCTTTTCACCATTCCCTAAATAAATGCCTTGCTCTTCCTTTTTTATTTGCCTTCATGCATGCTATTTCTTCTAACTTGAATGCCCTCCATCCTTCTCCCTTTCTCCTTTTCCACCTTTCACTATCATTTCATCCTTCTCCCTTTCTCCTTTTCCACCCTTCACTATCATTTCTAATGAGCTTCCATATATCCTTTAAGTTCGGGTCGAAATATCAGCACTTTTAAGTAGTTCTTCTCAAATCCTGTCCTATATCCATCCTAGATCAATGTTCACACCAGGGTTCATTGTCCTTTTCTCTATCTCCATTCCTTGCATCATGTTATATTTCAGTTATTTTTTCTGCAATCGAACTACAATTGCATCCCCTTAATAACAGAGTCAATGTCTTGCATATGCCTGTTTCTCCAGTGCCTACCTAGCACAGCTCTTGGTTCACAGTTGAATTATTATTATTATTATTATTATGAGTTGGGGTCTCACTCCATTGCCCAGGCTGGAGTGTAGTAGCACCCTCATACTACCCCAGTATTGACCTGCTGGGCTCCGGTGATCCTTCCATTTCAGTCTTCCAAGTAGCCGGAACTACAGGCACATGATACCATGCCTGGCTAATTTTTTTGATTTATTGTAGAGATGAGGTCTCACCAAGTTGCCCAGGCTGTTCCCAAACCCATGAGCTCAGGCAATTCCCTCACCTCAGTCTCCCAAAGTGCTGGGATTATAGACTTGAGTCACCATGCCCAGCCTTGAATTATTTTTAAGACTTAAAGTATATCTTCAATAGGGTACAGAAAGCATCTGGACAAAGATAAGTTATCCCACCCACCATCTGTCACTATAAAGACCTAAAGTATTCATACTCACAAAATCAAGGCAGTCTGGAGTTGCTCATAGATGTCTACTAGGTATCAACTAAAATATGCACACACCTATATATCTCTCCCTTTTCCCTTCTACTCTTAATCATAAGGTTGTTGCTGCCAGTGACATCTCTTTCAAATCTCATTGGAATCTTGCTTGCATGTTCTACTTAAATATGCATTATATAAACAAAAACATTAAGAAATGAATATTGTGGTCAGTATGGAGGAGACATCATTTGATTTGGATTTTTGTTCGTTTTTTTTTAGTTGGAATTTCACTC
Organism: Cephalopachus bancanus; assembly: GCA_027257055.1. NCBI lineage: Eukaryota > Metazoa > Chordata > Mammalia > Primates > Tarsiidae > Cephalopachus > Cephalopachus bancanus. The sequence goes on from JAPVLO010000224.1 coordinate 1,386,715, forward strand.
CATCAGCTGGGTTGGAGTGCAGTGGCAAGTTCACGGCCACAGGCGATCCTTCCGCCTCAGCCTTCCAAGTAGTTGAAACTATAGGCATGTGCTACCACGTCCAGCTAATTGTTTGATTTATTATGCAGATGTGGTCTCACCAAGTTGCCCAAGCTGTTCTTGAACCCATGGGCTCAGGCCGTCCCTTCACCTTGGCCTCCCAAACTGCTGGGATTACAGGCTTGAGCCACCATGACGGGCCATGATTTGTTTTTAATCCCTTGGCATTTTAAACAATTGCCTGAAGATAACACTGAACAAAATAAATGAACTAAACTAAGTAAACTAAAATAAAATACATGGCATGAGGATTGATGCACCAACTTCAGGATGGGAGCTCTTCAAGAGGTGGTCAGAGAAGAGAAGGAAGTTTGGGGTAGAACTGGTGTTATCTTTAAACAGAGAGAGACTGCTGAAAGAATCTGTTGGAAAGGAATTCTGAAGGAGGTTACAAAGTGGTATGTAGGTAGAAGGGGTGGTGCATGTGGGAATGTCTAACAGTCAGAAGAGGTTAGCTGCTAAGATCATCCTTTGCAGGGAGTAATACAGTTGCCCATAAAGTCTTCAGTGATTCTCAGCATCTTGAGGATGTCCCTGGCTCAGGTTACCTAAAAGGATGGGACTAGGGACGATTTCAAAACTGTTTGGGTTTTCTTCCCAGTGTTAATGCTTATTATGACTGAAATGGGATGACAAGCAGCTTATGCTGCTGTAACATCAGTCCGTAAAAAATTGTGACAATGTCAGCAATCTGAAGCAGCTCTCTGGGGTACATGGAAAAATGTCTCCGTGAGGTCTGTTGGGTCTAGAATGAGAGAACTGTAGCCCGCAGGAAATTGTTACGGATGGCCATCTTTCAGCACCCAACAGCCGCCACACCCAGAGTATAGTGTTCTCAGCATAGCATCCAATCTTTCTATTATTTGACTGTTAATTTTCTCTAATTTCTCATTTCTTGATATTTTTCTACACAACCCCTGTTTTCCTGGCAAGCATAACTACATATGAGTCTACAAACATGTCATGTACCTTCCTATTTCTTTTTTTTTTTTTTTTGAGTTGGAGTCTCACTCCATCGCCCAGACTGGAGTGCAGTGGCCGCTCCCGGCCACCGCAGCCTCGACCTGCTGGGCTCCGGTGACCCTTCCACCTCAGCCTTCCAAGTAGCCGGAATTACACCATGCGCTACCACACCCAGCTGATTTTTTGATTTATTGTAGAGATGAGGTCTCACCAAGTTGCCCAGGCGGGTCTTGAACCCACGGACTCAGGTAATCCACTCACCTCAGCCTCCCAAAGCGCAGGATTATAGGCTGAGCCACCGAGCCCGGCTGTACCTTCCTATTTCTAATGCAGCTTTAGGTCTTCTATGTGGAAAGCACATTTCTCCGCTGGTTTAATCTAATCCATTCTCTTCTATGACTCCTTTGCCAGGCACCCCTCTGAGACTCATCCTCTTTGTGACATGCATACATTGAATATACACTGGGTTAGAATCTCGTTCTGTTACTAGCTGGCTCTGTGATCTTGAGAAATTCATTTAACATCTCTGACTCTCAGTTTCCTCATCTGTTATATTGATCCTATAAAGATTTAGGGAAGATTAAGTACCCTAACATGTAAAACAGCTAGCAGAGTTCCTGTGCTTAATAAATGTTAATTTTAATCCCCCATTCCTTATGTAGAACTTTCTGTGCACTGTCCTCAATATGTTTCTTTCCCTTACTATTTTGTAAGCTCCAGGAAGTCCAAGATCAGCGCTACAGTTTTAATGTCTCTTTTCTCTCTCCACAGAGAACTTCTCACTCAACCAAACGATGATGAATGAAAAAGTAAGCACACATGTGAATAGAAGAAAATCCCATGACTATTTCCAGTTTTTCTGAACTGTTTTCTGGGCAGTAGAAATTGTGGTATTTTTAAACAAAAACAAAAGCAGACTCAAAAAAAGGCCAATGACCAGGCTGTTATTTTTGCTATGTTAGTCCCAAGGACCAAAATGACTTTATAATATCCCGAGGAGAAAACTGTACTTTGTAAAGGTCACAGGAAAATCTAGGCGGTATGTCTCTACTAACTTAAAACAGGTAAGAGCTTGGTTCCAAATCTAGACTCGTTCAAAGGATGACTTTCGGATTACTATTTATTTTAAAATATTTCATCCTTCTGCGCTCTTATTTTGACCCTGTTCTCCAAGGACTTCAGAAGTCACTTCCTCTCTCTGCATGATAGTTCCCTGTTTTGTAACGGGATGTGAGGTGGCGTTGGGGGGAAAGAAGGTATGGTGGTTGGGGAAGTTGACAGAACAAAATGGAACTGATGATTCTTCTGGAACATTGAGTCTGTGCACAAGGACACACAAGCACTTTAGAGTGCAGGAAGCAGTATGAGTCTTTCTAAGAATAAGCCAAGGAGCCAATGGAAACCTTGTGGAAGTGCCCACTGTGCCCTAGGCCCTGTTTCATCAAGCCTGGGCTGACCTTCCTTACTTGTTTAAAACAGGCAGATGGAAAAGAAAAGTAATGAAGCATAGAAAATGCAGTATCTGTTTTCAGGAGCTGAAGAGGTACTAAATGTTGCTAAAGATTTTATCATCTTAAAGGATCTTAGAGGCAGCATTTAACCTCTGATTCCTGGTGGTTGCTCTCCAGAGGTCTCAACTCCTGCAGTAGAGTAGCACCTTCTCCCCTACAGACTTTCCCCACACTCTTGAGTTACCTTCTCCCCTACAGACTTTCCCCACACTCTTGAGTTCTGCAGAGGAAAGACCCTTCCTGGGGATAATCCATACTGGTAAGAGGCCAGGAGCCAGGATCAGTGAGCAAGTCTTCTGTTCTTAAGGGCTCACATTGCCTCAGAGTCCCCTGAGTGGCTTTTGAAAGTCAACAGAGCTACATAGCCCCACTCCCTGCCCATCCCTTCCCTACACTCTTAGAGAACCACAGTTTGGGGCTGGGGACTAAGTAACTATATTTTCAAAACCTTTGGTTTTCTCTATAGTATCAAATAGTGAAAGGCAGTCTAAAGCAAAGGTCAGGAACAACCCAGAAGGCTGGGTGTGTTTTCGGGCTTTCCATTAACCCATTTTAGGCAAGTTATTTGATCTTCCTGTGCCTGTTTCCTCATTTCCAAAAGGGTGATTGTAACTACATCATAAAAATGCTATTAAAATTAAATGTTAGTATTTGTAGAACATTTAGAACAGTGTGTGGCACACAGTAGAACATGACATACGATTTTGATAAACAAAACTCATAATGTGATTGCTTAGTATTTTTATCTAATCCAGTAGTTCTCAAAATATAATGTTGAGATCGGAAAACTCAGCATCACCTAGAAACTTTTTAGACATGCAAATCTTCAAAGTTCCACCCCAGACTTACCTATTAAATCCAAAATTCTGGAAGTAGGGACCAGTAGTCTGTTTTACCAAGCCTTCCAGGCACAAGCTGAATTTGAGAACCGTGAACTCTCATTTAAATTTATCTTCTTAACCACACATCTTTGTTCCTTCCTGAGATGCATTTGAGTCATTCTAGAACAAGTTGCATTTTTATTAATGAGGATGCTTTTGGTTACAAGTGACAGATACCTTAGTCAAGCCAACTTAAGCCAAAAGAGAATTTATTGCCTCATGTAACAGTTAAGTTCAGTGGTCATGATAACCTCCAATATTTATTGCTTGGTACTGTTCTAAGCACGTTATATATATTAATGCATTTAATTTTCACAGCAGTTCTATAAAGAACTGAGAGGTACAGGAGCTTACTTAGAAAATAATGGTAGACCTGAGGTTACCACATGCAAGGCCACCCTACAGTAGCGCTCTCGGCCACTGTGAAGCAAGGCTGGGTCCAGGTGCTCATACTAGGGCAGCTGTTTTTGTCCATGAGTGTTGTTATTTTTAAAATCCCACAAACTAGGTAACTTAAGTCATAGAAATGTATTTCTTACAGTTCTAGAGAGATTGGGAAGTCCAAGATCAAGGCACTGGCAGAATCCATGTCTGCTGTGGGCTGCTCTCTACTTCCATATGCACCTTGTTGCTGCGCCCTCATGTGGTAGAAGGAGGAAGGGCAAAAGGGACGAATGCTCTGTCCTTACCTAGCAGAAGAGACTTAAAGGCCAGATTTGCCCCCTCAAAACTTGCTATAAGGCACGAATCCCACCTTTGAGAGTGGAGCCCTCAAGACATAATTAATTACTGAAGACTCACCTTTTAATATGGTTGCATTGAGAGGTAAATTTCAACATCAATTTTGGAGGAGACACAAACATTCAAGCCATGACAACAGCTGACTCTGCTATTTTCCATTCTCAGGCATTGCTTTTTATTGGATCAGTCTCATTCTCAGGCAGTCAGTTCCTGTGTAGAGCCATAGGTGTTCCACAATAATGTCCTTTTATATGACTATATACAGAGGAAAATAACTTTTGACCCTCAACTTTCCTAACTAAATCCATGAAGTTGACTCTGTCTAGACTGACCTGTGCTTCTTGTCCCTCCCTTGACCAATCACTGGAATGGACTCTAGAGAATTACATATGTCAATTGACCAGGATGTCACATGGCCACCCTAGATTCAAGGGCCCACAGGGCCCAAGGGTCTTGAGGAGACTTTCTCCTCAGTGGTATAAATCAGAGATGGAATGCTACCTAGGCAAAAACCAGCCACACTACATGCTAAGCTCTGTTTTAAAAGGTTTATACAAGGGGGAGACCCCCCAAAACTGAAATTGCCTTTTAGAGGGCGGACCTCCTGTGATACACTTGGAGTTTGTTCCTCTGAATCAAATGGTCAGCCAAAGTTTTTACCTGCAAGTTTTGAGACGGTTGTGTCACAATTTGCAGAAGAAACATCCTGAGTTGTGGCAAACAGGTGACCGGTTCTCCCACCATGGCAATGTACCCACTCACACTGCACTGAGTGTTCAGCAGTTTTTGACCAAAAACAGCCTCACCCTGGTGCCCCACCCTCCCTATTCACCCAGTCTTGCCACAAGCAACTTTTTTTGTTTCACCAGATTTTTTTTTAAGTCCTTAAAAGAAAATGTTTTACTAATGTGGAAGAAGTGAAACCAAAAAAATGGAGAAGCACTAAAAGACATCCAAATTGATGAGTTCAAAAACTGTTTTGAGCAGTGGAAAAAGTGTCTCAATAAGTGATTGTGTCAAACGGAGAATACTTTGAAGGTGACTGAAGTTTAAACATGTAAGAATAAATATACTTTTTTAATAAATAAATTCTGGGGTTTGGGGAGTCCTCCCTCACACATATAAAACTATTGAATCATCACAATAATCCTATGACATAGATACTGCCATTGCCTCTATTTTTTTGTTCATTTGTTTGTTTCTTAATTTGTTTGTTTTTGAGTTGGAGTCTCACTCTGTCTCCTAGATTGGAGTGCAGTGGCATGGTCATGGCTCACTCACTGCAGCCTGGAACTTCTGGGCTCAGGCAGTCCTTCTGCCCACAGGTGCACACCACCACACACAGCCAATTATTGTAATTTTTTTGTAGAGATGGGTTCTCACTATGTTGTCTGAACTGGTCTTGAGTTCCTGAGCTCAAGCAGTCCTCTCACCTTGCCTTCCCAAAGTGCTGGGATTACAAGAGTGGGTCACCATGCCTGGCCTTTTCCCATTTTTTAAAGTGAGACAACGTAGGGACCAGAAGACTAAATAACTTGCTCTGAGTCATATAAGTAGTGAATAGCAGAACTAACATTGGACTCTGAGCAACCTGGTTCTGGGATACTATGTACTTAGCAACTAGACCAAACTGACTGCAATGTTTTTGTCAGTTCTAAGTTAAAGGTACTTCTTATCTTGTAGATCAGATTCAACTTTCTTTAAACATAAGAAGACAAAAAGACTCCTAATCTACTGCATCTGGAGGTTTCTCCCAACAGCATATACTTTCTTTCTTTACTATTCACAATATTGCAAACATTGCATCTCAGAGTAGGGTAGCTAGATTTAGCAACTGAAAGCACAGGACATCTAATTAAATTTTAATTTCAGATAAACAACTTTATGTTTGTTTAATATAAGTATAACTCATGCAATATTTTATCTGGCAACTCTACCTTAGAGTTGGGATTCTCAGGTGACTAAGAATATCTCAGAATACCCAATATTCTGTTATACCATCATAAAATGGGTTAAGACAAGCAGAAATCTTGTCTGTCTTTTGGCCAATATTTCCTCCAAGGTTTAGAATTGTTTCTGCCATAGAATAGTGCCTGTATGTAGAAACGTTAAAAACAGACTCCACTCCAAAAGCCAGAATTCCTTGGGTTCCTTGGGTTTCTTCCTCTTACTAGTCGTGTAATCCAGACAAGTAACTTGCCCTTTGTAAGTCATAGCTTCCCCATCTGCAGATGAGATACAATAGTGCCCATTTAATAAAGTTGTTTTAAGAACAGAGTCAATCTACATAAAACACTAAGAAGACAGGAGAATAAAGGTAGACACTGGCAATTGAGAGAAAGAGAACAACTATCAATGGCACAATTTCCCTTCTCAGAGAGGGGAATCTCTAGAACTGGCTTTCAGTCTGCCTTTCACGGAAACTGCAAACCAGGATTGGAGTCCTGCTGCTCCCCCATAAGTAGCAAAAGCCTCCAAGAAAGAGTAGGCTGTTACCTTCTGATGACAAGAAAGTGAAAGTGAGGATTATAAGATACATGTCCCTAGAACTGAAATCTAGACCCCAAGAAATTAAAATTCTAGAAGATGTTGTCAAATAGATTCACCAATTCCACCCCCGGGTAGAAATGTGTTGTGCTTACAACATAAGCATCTGCAAACACCAATGCACCAGGGTTGGATGACTTTTTTTCCTAAGATTAGAAGGGATTGTTTGTAAAGCCTGAAAACAGCCCCTCTACTCTCTAAATTGTTGAATTGTTGGCTCCTCCTTTCCCATTCCAGCCAACATTTCTTACAAAAACCTAGCCATCTTCAGGATTCTCCATGGTGGATAACTCCCATCTTGTTCTTTCCCCACTCCTCCTTGCCCTTTTGGGACCCATCTAGTTAGTAGAGCAACAGTTCTCACTCCTCCAATGAGCAGTAAAATGTAGCATAGTATAAAGAGCATGGAATTTCCAGTCAGGAAGCCCTCGGTGTAAATTTCAAATATACCCATGGCTAACTGTGTAACTCTACACGATAGTAATAATCCTCTTCAAGCTTCAATTTTCTTGTCCTCAAAATGTAAGTGATTATAATTCTGATTCCAATAACTATTGCTGTGTAACAAATCACCTCTGACTTAGTGAGATTATACAACCATTTGATTATACTCATGGATTTTGTAGGTCAGTAATTTTGAAAGGGCAAATTGGGCAGCTGGTTTCTGCCCCTGGTATCTGGGGCCTCACCTGGGAGGAGAAGAGGCTAAAAAATGACTTAACAGATGAGGGCTGGAATCATCTGATTCTAAAATCTGAATTAGGAGGACTCAAGGTGTCTCCACTGATGAGAGCACCAATATATAGTTTCTGCAGACTGCTTAATTTTCTCACAGTATTGTGTCTCAGAGTAGTTGGTCTTCTTACAGGGAGGCTCCGGGCTCCAAAGGTATGCGTTCTCACCAATGAGACAATATTGGAAGTCTGGCTTTGTTACCTCTAATATGTTCTGTTGGCTGTAAGCGAGCCACAGGACTGCCCAGACTCAAGTGGAAAGGAGTTAGCCTCCACCACTTGAATGGGAATGGCAAAGTTCTGGACGGTATGAGAATAAAGATATTGTTTAAGCCATCACTGGAAAATAAGATCTTCCACATTCCCTATAGAATCATCATGAAGTTGAACTAAGATATTACAGATACAGCAGCCCTTTTGCAAACTTCTATAATCATGTTTTTCCTCTCCCCTCGAATCAAAGAATCTTTAGGCCATTTGGCATGTCTGGAATTGAACTGGATCTACAGCACCTTTTCTTTCAAATAATAATAACCAATTAATAATAACAGACTGCTAAATATCAGGACCTATTTTAATACAACACTTGCTCTCATTTTCTGTTACCCACAACCTTTAAATGTGAGCGTTATTATCTCCATTTTACAAATGATTAAACTAATATTCAGAGAGTATAACTGGTTGTCCAATGTCATGCAGAAAGTCATACTCAGAGCCCACATTCTAAACTGGATCTAACTCCAAAATCCTTACTCTTCCACTCTACTATGCTGGTATGCTTAGTGGTCACTTCTTGGAGAGGATGTGGTCTCTTTCGTTGTATGCTGGCAAATAGTTTACAACCCCTTTGCCAAAAACAAAAATAAAAAAGTAATATGTATGTATACATGAATATGTATGCATATGCAAGCATTGACTATAAATGTTACTGATGTAAAGGACATGGAATACATAGTTTACAAATAGTAAAACACACACTACTTTTTATTCAAATTTCTACATAGCCAACTGATTCTTACAAAATGCTTATCTTTATTTTTGGTAAACTCTGGTATTCATAGCTAACCTGTGGCTTCCATTGGTAAATGAATGTAATTCCAGTACGAATTTCAGCAGATATTTTTTGTTTGTATCAACGAGTTCGGTGAAAATGAAGCCACAAAGACATATGTGAGAAATCCACGCATTCATCAATGACATGACTGACTTCTTGGTTGAATGAAATAATAGCATTCACATAATGGAAAAAATATTTCCTCAAACCTTTTGTGTGCTGTTCACAATGTAACAAGGAAAGGTGTGACACACTTTTGAGTTTAATCTGAAATATTAACTTTTTTTCAATATTTTCTTAAGTCTACATAGCCAATCCACACACACACACACACACACACACACACACACACACACAAGTCAAGCTCTGACTTGTAAAATTGCTGATTTTCGTGATGTAAATACTTCTATGATGGCCAATTTCAAGCTACCAACCTGACATCACTGAATATGGAATTGAGAACAGATGAATAGCAATACCACATTATAGATTTCTGTATATCTGCCTTATAGATACAATAGGTAAATAATCTTAAAAGAACATTTAATTTAATTTTTAGTAATGACTATATACAGTAACCACTTTGCAAAGTTTCTAAAAATTTAACAATTAGCTTTTACAATCTGTGTCTGCCAGTTCCACACACAATCAGTCTCCTTCATCTCCATTTGACTTCTACTCACATTTGACTATGTCCTGATAATGCCCCCAGTCTCTCTTGCTCTGTTTTTCTTTACTCCCAGCATGCTCTGGGCCAGGTGCCAATATTTTATGTTGTCAAGTAGCATAGATACTGCCATGTTTACAAGTTAGAACTATTAATTTTTCTATGTGTCAAAGTTACGGTAAATTTTCCTTCTTTTTCCCTGAGGGGACTTCCCAGTTCTATCTTCCTATCACCCATTGGTCAAGGCACAGTTTATGGTGAAGTCTGATTGGTTTCTTACAGTTTGGGCAATGATAGATATCCTCTCCAAGTGGTTTTCTCCACTCATGTAAATATACCCCATCAGCCCTAGCCTCACTTCGAGGTGCTCTCAGATGCAAGTTGTTCCATTTTATTTCCATGCTGTAACTCATTAAAACTGTGTTTCACTCCAGCATTCTACTCATTACAATGGACAGAAAGAGCTTTGCTTCTGGGAAGCACGGTTATAATGAGGGCAAGTGTTCAGCACAAAAACAGCTCCTAATAGCTCATTAGGAAAATTGACTAGTTAGGCAGAACTGTTGTTCCTTCACTTAGGCAGAACTGTTGTTCCTTCACTTTGGCTAAAGACCTGAAAGCCTTTCCTTCTCCAAGAACTGGGAACACTAAAGATGCAACCTGTGTTCTTAGCCAGGGCTAGCTGGGCAGAGCACAAGCTCTGGCTTCTTTGCAGAAAAGCCTTCGCATTCCCTGGTGGTCAGGCAGTGAGGAGACCATCCACATAGTTGACCATTCATCCTGAGGAATAGGCCACATGTTCCTGTGTAAGCGTGTATACAAATGTATGTCTTCTTGTTCTGGAATAGGGAAAAGAATAAAAAGGAAACAAGGGAGTCAGGAGCCATGACAGCTCTTTGTTCCACTGATTGGAGCAAGATATTATCAGTTGGCTGGGAATCTTGAAATTTCCAGTCTTTTTCTTGGAAGTTCCTCCAATCTTTGCTTTAGAGGCACTTCCTCTGGTCCTGATTAAGATAGTCTGATTTCTGGCTTCTTATCTCAATAAAAAGCAACACCATTATTATGATAATTAAGACCATAATTTTCCAGAATCACTGGAAACTCAACAGCATATCAAGGACACACAAATTGAAGCAGGCGTGAATTCAGTCAGCCAACTTGTGTCACCAAGTTGCAATCATTTGGAATATGACTTTACTTGTGGTTTTCAAGTTCTATAAATATAACTTCAAAACAAGAAAATATTTTTTTCAAACAACATCTTAGAGGGAATACAATTTATCAAACCGATCAAATTGGAACTGACTGGTTTGAGATGAGATGGAAGGCCTGGGGCTTTGACTACTCAGACTTCCCTGGTTTAGCCCTCCCTGGGGTGATCCCGAGGCACCCCCTTTTGAAGTTCTGTGTGTCACAAATTGAAAGCACTGCCACATATCAGAGGCCTGAATAATGTCTATACCCTTTGACTCAACAGTCCTACTTCTAGGACTATAACATATTATAATAATCAAACAAGAGCCAAAGAAGTTTTCCCAAGAATGTTTTTTTATCCTTGTCCATAATTTTGAAAATATTATAAAGCTAACTAAATATTTCATAAGGCTAGGATTGGTTAAACAAATTATAGTATGTGTGTACAAAATGGAATAATAAGCTTTCATTAAAAATTATGTAGATTTATGTTTATGACATCAGAAAATATCTTTTCATCCTGGAGAGTGAAGAAAAACAGATTATACAACAGTATGACATCATTTGTATAAATATTACATATAGTTATATTATGTATAAAGGGATGTACATCAATATGTCATTTTCTAGGATTTAGGATGATGTTTTACTGATTTAATTCTGTAATTTCTATATTTTAGAAATAGTTATAATAAGCATATATTATTTTTACCAAAAGAAAGAGAAAGCAAAAACAATTTACATAAAAGAAGGAAAAATAACTACTGCTTTTTATTACCATTAAAGAGGTATTTGCCTTCCTTGACCAGTTTTGAAGTTACAAAACTTTTTTCAAACCAAATATAGTCAAGTGATTTTTTTTTTCTTTCTGGAAGCAAAAATGTTGCTGCTTGCAGCATCTGGCTGCCACAGCCTGTTTCCCTCACAAAACCTGGAAAGCTAGCACCTGTGTGTGTGTGTGTTAGGAGGGGTGGCGTAGGGGAGATGTTGGGTGGAGCCTGGAGGGAGCAGCAGCTGGAGTCTGCGTGGGCCTTTTTTATCCCATTGCGAGCTGGTGATTTGATTTTGCCTACACAGCATCTACTTTGGGGCTCAAATAAAGCCATAATAACAAAAATCTTAATCCATTGGCCCTCAGCACCCTGGAAAGCACTTCTCAAGTCATCTAAGGCATGCTTAGCATCTTACTTGTCCCTGCCCAGTATCCTCCTGTATTGGCTTCTGCTAGGAAGACCACTGCTCCCCTAGTTATCTATGAGGCCTGCCTTTCACATCGGTCTCCTTATCCACCTGACTATCACACCTCTCCCTGGAGTTCTCAAGACAGTGAAAGTACATGGTGTTTGTCCATGAGCTAAAGTGAAAAGACTAATTGTATTGTGTCAGTCATGTCGCATATTTAGGCAGTGGAGCCCATGATCCATGTTCCCATAATTTATATGACTCCATCAAAACCACTCCCTTGGCTTCTACCTGCATCCCATAGGGCTCAGACACCAGCCTGGACCCAGGCTGAAGGCAGACATCAGGCATCCTCCAGGAGCTCCCCACTCAGATGCCTGTTCCTCATCTTCCCCCTACATGGCTTCTTTCCTGTAGGCAAATAAACCCTCACAGGAAGTCACATGCATACCATTAGATTGCCAAGACAGTCAGTCTTTAAGGCCTCCTTTGTTCCCTTCAGGACCCTTCTTGGTTACAGAAAACAGAAACTGAACTATGACAGTTCAACAAATAACCATACTGGATGTCCTTATGTGATTTTTGGAGCTCTTACTCTTAATTTTCTGCTTACTTGTGGCCCTACCTGAAGATAGAGCAATGAAAGGAAGGATTTCAACACATGTCTGAAATCTACCATGGCTCAGCACAACACCAGATGTGGGCTGTCTTGCTTTTCTCCTCTCATCTTCCTCCTCATTTAACAGATGAACAAGTGAGGCTTAGAGACTCTTAAGTGATTAAACAGACTTGAACATTGGTATGTCAGACCCCAGCAAAGGGATGAGAGGATACTCTGCTGTCCCTGCCACAAGAATATGACATCTCTACTATCCATGATGTGCAGCCCAATTCTTTAGTGAAGCCTTCCTAGCTAGCACAACCGCGTTCAAGCATCTCTCCCTTGCCCAAACGTTTTCAGTTATCAATTAATTTGGTAAGTTCCCTTGAGACACTCATCTACACCAGCCTTGAACTACCATTCAAATCATTTATAATTATTTTTCTTTCCAAGAGCTTTAGTAGCATCTCTCGCTGAAGATTGAGGCTCCTCTCAGGCCCTGGCTATGGCTTGTTCATCTTCATATCTCCCATCAGCACCGGACAGGTCCCCGAGGTATGTTTGTCAGTTTCATTTAATTTTCTGGATATAAATTGAAAAAATATCAGAATAGATTAATCATTAAAGGGTCTTACTTTTTCTATTATACAATAGATTCATCTTACTATAAAATCAGCCTGAAAGAAGATCCTTTAGAAGGTTTTTCAAAGCGTCTTTGACTGGGGTATAAAATAACCTTACCTGTATCCAGTAAAGCATACTAAGATGATGTATTATAGGCAAAATTACTTTATAAATTATACAACATTATATGAATTAAGCCATTATTTTTACAATTTAAGTAATATTGCATAATAAATTTTAGTATCTAGTATATTTAGAATTTGGTATCTTAGTACTTTGACTACGTTTAATATTTAGTATTTTACTGTATATTTTAGTGATACTTTTGACTAGTTCATTTACTACTACTACTATGACAACCAATAGCTGCAATATCTGAAAAAGCAGTGTTTCTCTTTTTTTTCTGCCCTATGTCTTCTGTTGCTTATTAGAAGCCAAATCAAGTTTCATCTTGTTACATAGTCGTGAGTGGCAAGAAAAGAGTTAGCCCCATGGAATGGTGTGGATCAAGGTGAAGCATTTATCTTTGAGGTAGTGCTGAACCAAGTTCAAAGAAAAACATTGTTTTCAAAGGCCAGAATACATAAGGGAAGAAAATAAGGCTTTAACCAGATAATAAAACAATGAGAGTACATATAAAAATCAGAGTAAACATAAGACCCTTTATTCTGTTTATAATTATCCATGATTAGGTTATTTCCACATCTTTCCAAGGTGACCCCATATTACAGATTCAGGGAATTTTTTGCTTCTTCTTGGACAGAAGCAGTCTGGTGGAGGCCTCCAGGCAAGATTGGCCCAGTTATTCATGGTGTGAACTTAGGGGAAAAAAACACAATAACAGCAAAAAAACTTCAGTTTTATTTTAAATCTGAATGATACCAATGATAATACCTAAGACACACAATTACTGTGGGGATTAAGTGAAAAAATATTTGCAAAAATACCTAACATATTAAGGACTTAGTAAGTTGATTCTACCCTACCCCATGTCTTCTATTGACTATTAGAAACCAAGCCAGTTCCTATTGATTATTATAGCACACATATTTTTTCTTGCGTTTTTAAAAATAATATTCCTGGTAAACACTATTTTAATAAATAACAAATCCAAGTATATGAATGAATCTCAACTATTTATTCTTCTTTAATGTTCAACATTTAAGTTGTTTTCTACTTATTGGGCAACTTTTGCTATGATGAGTATCACCTATAAAATGAGAATAATATTATAGCACACAAGATTGTTGTATAAATTGAACACACTCTATTGGCAAGGCCTGTTATTGTCACTGGAATAGGGTAGTTTATTCAACTCATCCAAACTTTCCATTCAACCCTTTCACATTTTGTGACACTAGTGGTTTCAAATTCTGTGGGTACGTGTGCAGACCACTGGTCTATGGCCAGGTGGTTCAAATGCTTAGAAGATGATGATGCTTTAGTATGGCCACAAACCATTAATATAAGCCAACTCCCCATTCCCTCACACATGCTTACATATGACCTAGATGTCCTTGCCTTGTTCTTCACATCACTCTACAGTTGGCCCTCTTGTTATACCACCTTTAAATTCATGGTCTCTGTTATTAATATCAGATACCATAGAGTAGAGATATCAGAATAATTGGCAGTAGACAGACTTGGATCCTCTCCCCCAGTTCTGTCGCACTTATTAGCACTGTCCTATGAACAGCTAGTTACATATTGTCTCTGTTTTCTCATTGAAAATAGAGCCATTAAAGCCTGCTTTGTAGGGCTTTTGTAGTGAACAAGTAGAATTACAAGAATTTCTCTGAGCAGGAATTCTGGCCCATGTTAGCAATTCCTCCTCTTTGCTCCCATTCTCTAAGTGAGGCTTGACACAGGAAAGGCCTTTGGCCTCATTCCTACCTGCGACTTCCTATGAATTCTATTTAGTAGTGTGACCCAGTTTTCTCTTATGGAAAATTGGTCCTGATTATTATATTCTTTGGTTAATAATAGGTTTGGTATTGTTCCCCCTGTGAGAACATTGCTTTGTACCTCTCCTCACTACCCTGTTACTTCATCCAAATTCTGAGCCCTATGTCCCTACCCCAATGCACTGTGTCACTGGTTCAATAGCCTATTTCATACAGTAATTTCCCTTTGAAGAATGGATTCCTGCCTTATTTACATCTCTCTCCCTCCCTAACCTTCATAAAGCTCCCTTAAAACCCCAATTGATTGTTGGGTTATGGCTATTAGTGGACAGATTGGCTGATCATTTTGCCTGTCTCCCAGGGCTTCAAAGAATCCACCACCCTGATTCCCTTTAGCCATACTCTATGCACCCAAGAATCAGTCATTTATCTGAACCTGCTTGCTCTACTCTGGGACACAATGATGGATCCTATTATGAAACAGAATGAGAGAATGTTGCCCTACCATCCTCTGCAGAACCAGCGCTTCAAGTGGATTGCCCTGCCCATTAACTCAGAGTTGGGTCTTCCTGCAGTATTAGGTTTCAGAAGTTCCTTGAGGAAAAGGATTATGGCTTATTACCTACTGCTTTTCCATTATATGGGAATATTATTAATTAGTGAATGGTAATCTTAAGACATCAGACTGCCAGTACACCAGGAGTGGGAATAGATATACATCCATGGCTTCTCGAAACAATGCAATGAATCCAGCCTGTTCTTAACACAGTTCCTGCTGGCCTTCCCCTGGTTCGTTAGCCTCATTTGACTCTGTCTGTGTTTAGTTGTGTGATTTTGAACTAGTGATATAGCCTGAGTCTCAGTTACCTCATCCAGAAAATAGGTATCTTACTAGCTGCAGTGACCCGAGATTATTTATGAAGACTCACTAAGTTAACATCTCTTGAAAGGATGCAAACTGTAAAGTGCTAAGGGACAGTTGTACTATAATCTTGCCCTTTGGCAGCCTACTGCCTCCAGCTTATAATATTCACATTGATGATCCTTTGTCTTCTCTTGTTGTGAGGAGATATCCATCTTGGTACAAAGGAAGGAAGAGAGCACAACAGAAAATACATAATCTGTCCTTCTTGTTATCGCTCATATGTTTTATGATAATTCATGCTTTATCCCTACTTTGTCCCTGCAAGCAATTTCCTTGTTTAAATATACAATGATCTCTGTAGAATTTTTTTCTTGCTTGTTTTTCAAGTTTTTCAAGATTCTACTGGGGCTGAGAGAGTTGCACTGGAAAAGGTTCATGCACTTCTGCCTCTGTATTCCTTCCTCCCTTGCACACTTGCTGCTATCTCTAAATATTCTGTAAGTAGATTAACTCACCTGACATGGTTTTAATTATTTATTGTGAAGTAAACCTAAAACCAATAAAAATGGACATCACAAGAATGTGCATCTAGTTAAAGGGGACTTATTATTTCTCTTCAGTTTTTACTTACTCTTCACACCCATCTTCCTCTCCATCCCTGATGAGAACGAGTCTCTCTTGCAGTCCTACAGTACTAGTTTTCTCTTTACTATTACCTGGAAGTGTTAACAATTATAATATGACAAGAATTTTAATAATGAATATTAATAACTGACATACTGAGTATTTATAATATGTCAAACACTGCTAAGCCTGTTACCTACTTTACATGCATCTCACTTATGTGAATGCTCTTTCACTTAATCTCCGGAATGACTCCATTCAGCAAGTCCCATAATGATCCTGTTATGTGTTGATTACACTAATGGCCCCAACTTCTTAAACCTCCTATATCCATTTCTTTGCTGTCTAACTTTGAAGCAACCTACCTCCTACTATGGACAAAACATCATCTCGCTTCCTTGAGTGTGGGCTCATCCATGCAACTGGTTGTGATCAATGGAATATTACAAGAAGCTTGTTAAAAAACAATGTGTGTCTCACTTCTCACCTCGTGGTTCCTCTGAGATGTCCATAAGAACATGCCCAGAATAGCCTTCTTGAGAAAGAAATGGTTGGGGTGGAGACGGTTTGTAACAA
The DNA here is from genome assembly GCA_027257055.1 of Cephalopachus bancanus. Lineage (NCBI taxonomy): Eukaryota > Metazoa > Chordata > Mammalia > Primates > Tarsiidae > Cephalopachus > Cephalopachus bancanus. The sequence continues at coordinate 1,403,485 of JAPVLO010000224.1, forward strand.
TAGTCCAAGCTAGCCGGGCTCGGTGGCTCAGCCTGTAATCCCGTGCCTTTGGGAGGCTGAGGTGAGTAGATTGCCTGAGCCCGCGGGTTCGAGACCCGCCTGGGCAGCGAGACCTCATCTCTACAATAAATCAAAAAATCAGCCGGACGTGGTAGCGCAGGCCTGTAATTCCGGCTACTCGGAAGGCTGAGGAGGAAGGATCGCCGGAGCCCAGCAGGTCGAGGCTGCGATGGCCGGGAGCGGCCACTGCACTCCAGTCTGGGCAACAGAGTGAGACTCCAACTCAAAAAAAAAAAAAAAACAATAGTCCAAGCTGAGACTACCCTAGATAAGTCCACAGCCAGTCAACCTCCAGATATGCAAGTTAACCTAGAGAACAAAAATATTGTCTAGCCAAATCTAACTTAAATTCCTAAGCAGTAAACTCATGAGCAAAATAAATATTTATTGTTTTACAGCATTGAGTCTTGGGTGGTATGTTACGGAGCATTATTGTAGCAATAGATAGTTGATGCATAGCCTCATTTTAGATCTGAGGAAGATGAGACTTGGAGCTAAATGACAAGTTATTGAGTAAAGCTAAATAACAACAATTTTATGACCAGTAAGAATTGCAAGGAGGACCAAATTCTGATGAACTCAAAAGATAGTTCTCCAAACCATGTCTGTCTGTCCGTCTATCTATCTATCATCTTTCTAGGTTACAACTATGGAGTTGAGAACGAACATAGTAAATAATTGTTATTTGTTTCTTAATTACCCACAGGTCATGCCTATAGTGGAAACGGAACCAATGTCTGTTGAATTATGCTGTTTAAGTTTATTTAAAGATAAAAATAAAATAAAATCACTGATTGATTTTTAGATAACAGTAAGCATACCAAGTTGTTTTGTTTTTGTTTTTTAATACACACTACTTCATTTGCCTTTCCCTTGATGTACAGGGAAAGTATCATAGAAGGGGCATCTTTTAAAGTGCATGAACCTCTGAAGTATGTATAGTTGAAATGATATGGTGTTTGATATTTGCTTCAAATTAATACAGGTGAAATAAAGGATTGACAAAAACCTAATAATTATTACTGGGTACATGGGGGTTCACTATACTCGTTTCTCTACTTTCTAAGGAAGTTTGAAATATTTTCAAACAAAATGTTTAAAACAATAAAATGAATTTACCAAAGGGAATTTGTTTTTAGTCTTGTCTAATATACTAACTTCCAAGCTTCTGATAAAGCAAGGATAATAAAAGTTTCCTGAGCTTTCCCCAAAAGAGCATGGTTTTAAAAATGCAGTCATAAGTCTGGCTCCTCTTCCCATTTAGGGCTGGAATAACATACGGGACCCTTTAACCCCTGGAAATAAGCCATCTACATAGGTTTACGTCAATGCACTGGAGTGGAATGTGTTGACTATGCCAGTGAATGACCCCTCGTTTTTTTTTTTTTCACTTTCAGGCATGAACACTTATTTTTCTTCTCTGTGTATGTTCTGGGGAATCTTGTGCTTAATGATACAGCAATATCAATAAACTCCACTGTTTTATTAAGTTGATCAAGTACCAGAATATCTTGTCAGCGGCACAGTATTATAAAATCTGTCTTAGCACATTGAGGAGCAGCTATGTGTGAGCACATTTTGGTTCATACTTATAAACTCATTTAAATTCATTTATTGGCGCACACTTGGGGACTAACTGGGGTGCACAAGCTTGTCATCACTCCTATGCTTTAATCTAGGGCAGCCCAGCTAGCAGCTCTGTTAACTAAAAGTACACCTCCTGGCAGAGCCTATGTCTCATCATGTAAGCTACTCTTCACAAATGATCCTCTGTCCTTCAAAATGTTATGATTCATGGTTGTTATTTACTGAGCAATGTCCAATCTCTTTCACAAGAATTACTTCAGCCAAGAGTCAGCAAAGCAGACCTACTCAAATGAGCATGATTATCATGATGTTGGCTCCACTAGCTTCATGTTCCAAATGAAGTGACCAACCACATGTTTCCTTCCATATGTACAGCAAACAGTCACAGCAAAGCATGCTTCATTCTATATCTTTGTGTGGATATAACTAGGTCGTTTCTGGTGATATAAGTATGGCTATCTTGCTCCATAGTCTAGAAATTATGCAATGTGAACAGAAGGACCTCTGTGGTCTGCCTCTTGTATGCTTTTTTGTCTTCATCTCACACTTTGTCCTCTAACCACTTCATACAAGGGCTAGCACTGAACCATCACTACTCAATGATTTGTAATCCCTCACTAGATTATATTATTTCACATCTATTTACTCTTGCCTACCTCTGCCCTCTGTTTAAAGTTTCCCATTCTCCCCATGCATATTTTGCTGACATCATCAACTCCTACTCAACTTTCCAAACATTAATTAGGGGTCACTTTCTTGATCAGGATTTATCCGACCTGTCCTCTGGCCATGGTAATTTCAGACCCTAGAATAGTGATTCTCAATTGGAAATGATAGTCTCCCATAGACACATTTGGCAATCTCTGGAGATATGTTCACAGTCACCACCTGAGATGGGAGGTTGCTATTGACAACTGGTTAGTAAATGTTAGAGATGCTGCCAAATGTCTTATAATGCACAGGGCAGTCTTTCACAGCAAATAATTGTCTGACCCCAAATGCCAATGTAGCAACGTTGAGGCACCCTGCTGTAGACTAAAGGAGAATACTCGCCAGGCCTTTTCTGTACTTCTTTTATACCTCTATTATTACATGAATTCTTTATCATTGTTTGTTTACATGTTTATTTCTCCCACTAGCACAGGGTCCAGCAAATTACAGCCCAATTTAGCCACTGATTTGGCCACTGCCAATTTGTGTAGCTGTGAACACCGCCATGTTCTTTCATATATATTGTCTATGGCACAGAATTGAGTAGTTGCAACAGAGACAATATATGGTACGACCTCTTAGCCAACAAAGCCTAAAATATTCACTACCTAACTGTTTAGAGAAAAGATTTGATTACCCGTGCACCACTGTATAAACTTCCTGAGGGCAAGACTACTATCTATCTTACACACAAATATCTAATGCACTTGACCACATAAAGTAGATATTGACTGAGCATTTATAAAATGGAACTAAACTCAGAGTAGTAGGATTTGCTTGTGTCAGACTCAGGCTTTTGTAGCATGGGGTCTAGAAATGCACATATGTCAGAGAGCTTGCTGAGGTGACAGGCAGAGCTCGTGACCTGACTATGAGACAGCAAAACTAACCTGATCAAACAAGCATGATTATCAGGCTATTGGCTTCACTGACTCCTTGTTCTAAGTGAATTGACCAACCACAGGACTCCTTACATATGTACAGCAAATGGCCATAGCAAAGCACATTCCATTCTGTATCCATGTGTGGGTGTAATTCAGTCTTTTCTATTCATGATGATATATGTATGATCATCTTGCTCCAGAACCTAGAAATCACGTGATGCCAATTGCTTATGAGGTACCCTGATATTTCAACAACTTGGCTGATGAGAAGGGGAAGGAATATAGGACTAAGAAATAAAGAACCTAGAGAAAATAACTCAACTACTTTGGGTAGTCTTTGAAAGAGCAGCTGGATAATAAAATGCACATTAACTAAAGAACATGGTAAACTTCTGCTTTTGTTAGAAAAAGGCATCAAAATGGAAGAATTCTTTTTCAGCCAAGAAGAAGTAATGAAGCTAGAATTTAGAGTTACTATAAAGTTGAATGTAATAATGTACAAAATACAGCCTGTGGCACACAACAGACGCTCAGTAAATTCTAGTGGCAAGTACTATTTTACCATATTTCTCAGATAAGGAAACTGAGACTCAGATAATATGAGTTGTATAATTTCACAGACCGTAAATAACTGTGCCATCTCTCAAAGTCCAGGTTGATCTGTTTCCTTTACATCACAGAGCTGCCATGGTGGGATAGGTACAGGAGTTCAGGCAGTAGAAGGCAACCACAGTTAGGTAAATTATGACAGGGTATTTTGGAGCTATTATTGTGTATACTGCAAATTTCCCAGCAGGAATGTGGAAAGTTTGAATGGGATACAACTGAGATTCAGGCAGCTTTATAGACCCACAGGAAATAATAAAGTAAAATATGGAATCTTTGTCATACAAGGTAGGTGAGTACAAAGAGATGGATGCGGTTCAGTAGGTGTGTGGGCATCAAAGACTTACTACAGACATAAGAGAATCAGAATCTTAAGGTAGACAACTTAATTCAGAACCTGAATTTCTGATGGAATGAGGTTGTTGGTGTTCTTTCTCCAGTCAAGAGTGATGTGGCAACCCAGAGGGCCCATTCTGAGAGTCACAGATCTTAGTAAATCATATCTGGGAGGGGCTAAGGGGCCTGCAGGACCTGGCAGGCATTACTTTACCTATGAAATAGAAGTTCTGTCTTCTATTACCCCAATTACACTTCCAATCACACTCTCTCCAGAAAGCAGATGCAATCATGTTCTGCTATACTAGAAGACTGGCTTGTAGAAAGATAAAATGATCCATGGTGCAAATACAAACAACAAGGCCAAATAAATCTGGGTTTAAAACTCAGTGCTGCCACTGTTACTGAAAAAATAACCAACCTCTTCAATGTGATGCTAAGATTACTGCCTTCCATCGTTGCTTAAAAATCAGTATGAGTGTAAAGTAAATGCCAGGCACATGGTAAGTACCCAATAAATAGTGCATATTATTATCATTGTTATTGTTGCTATTCACTTCCTAGTATGATTTATAGTTATCTCAGAGCTTTGGACTTACTATTATTTATTTCAGATAGAGTTTGCAGGAGTGCACCTGTACAATGTCTCACTTTTGACCTCAAACACACTGCTATGTTAGGTTGGCTGTCAATTCAGAATATTTGACTATAACACACACACCTGTTACTACTCAATGAACTGTTGTTTCAGCTTTTAATTTTGTGGTTTCAAAATAACTGTGCTTACCTGTTTCTACTTCTCATTTTATGTGCTATTCTGGGCCGTCTCACCCCGGTGGCTGAATGACTTCCATCAGTCTAAACACTTTGAGCAGTTACAGCTCATTGGGTCTGGATGCTCGTTAAATTTCTTGAGTTTCCAGGCCATTGGCTGATACTGTTCCTTCCACTTTATTAAATTGATGGTGTTATTATTATGCTTTCTTCTCAACCACAATTCTGTCAATGTCATTCTATCCTGATCTGCACCATCTATGTAAGAAGAGCATGCCCCAAACATCAGTCTGTCAACATCAGGGCTTTACACAGGAAACAGTGAAGACACTGATTGGCACATGTCGGCTCTTCTTCAGAAAAGGGTCTGGAGAAGCGAGCTTGTCCTTCTTTTTGGCTTTGTATTTCATCCTTAAATATATAGAGAGAAGTACAGGAAACCTGAGTTGGAACAAACTCAGATTTCATGACTTCTGGCTAGATCCTATTCATGCAGGACTCTATTCTTCCCATCTACTGATGGAAAATAGTCTAAGTTGGAGACAGCATAATCTTTTGATATTTTTAGAAACAATAACCTTTACTCTTGTAAGTCTCTGTATGATGCTAAAGTGATTTATTAGTCAATTTTATTGACTTCTTTGGATTCTTGATTGTTTTCACATCTCAAGTTCACCTCTGCTGCTGAATGCTCACTCTTCTCATGACCCCTCTGATGGGTAAAACAAAAGACACAGGCAAAGCTGGCAAACTGCCCTTTACCCTCAAAGGCCCATCTCTCTGGAAAAGTACTGAGGTCCATCAAATAATAAAAAACATTATCTCCATAATGCAGGGGGACCCAGACATCCTTCACCATGCTCAACCTCAGGTTGACATTGATTCTGTTCTCCATCAACTCAGTCTCCTTCATCCTACCCCTAGTGCTAAGCCCCATATAACTGCTTTACAATCAAATACCTTCTGTCATCAGCAAAAGCCAAAATATTGGACCTCACAAGTTGCCAAGAAATATTAACATTATCAAGATGCATCTAAACCATTCCTAGGCCTGTCCTCACCTTGTGTTGGAGATTTTCTTGTTAGAGTCTACATTTTGCAGTCTTATCTTTTTTCCTGGGGACTATGGTCTCTCTCTTGCCTGTCATCATAGCGGGAAAAGAGAAGGAAGTGATAAGGATGGGGTAAATTGACCTCAATAAAAAAAATAAACAGAATTCATTTTTCTCAGGAAGAAACCAAACTGTCAGTCATATATAATGACCAGTGAAATTTTGACCAGAGGTTACTATTCTACTCTGTAAGCTAAAAGTTTTTAAATTTATTCATGGTTCAAAAATCAAAGGGCCTGTGGACAAAGCCTATGGCCCTTGGTGCCCGGCCACTGTCCCGAGTTTGAGTAATGAACACAATGAAATTGTATTCTGAAGCACAACTCAGTGTCACGGGTGGTGTGGAGTTTTCTTGGAGAGAGTTAAGATTAGAATGCAATGGTTCTCCATAGGTGAGAATAGTAGACAACTTCTTATGCCAGGAGGCGAAGAATTATATCAAATACAGCAGATGTACTCCACTCTTCTGATTCAGAATCAAGATGTAGAGATTACAGAAATCATTGGTGTCATGATCAAGTCCTACCCATGATGAAAATGTAGTTTGAAGACCAAGAAAACCCTGGTTTTAGAAATAAAAAATTATTGGAGGTCTCTTGATACCAATTAATCTAACCACTTCTCTCTTTTATATTTGGAATTGATAGAGGAACAAAGACTCAGGTGAGGATCAAAGAATATTTTCCACTTTTTTACCAAGAAAAAAAATTTCAGATGAAGCCTTGAGCTGCTTTGACGAATAAAAGTTACAGACACTCCTTCCTGGCTCCCCTTCTGGGTTCTTATCTGACCTAATCCAGATCCAGAACCAGGGGTTCATCTAGGGAAAAACTGGGTCTACAGAGGAAACTCTGAGCTCACAGTTCCTGAGGGTCACAGAGCTCTGATGTCCACCTCCTATCCTTTGGGGCATAAGAAAGATAAGACATGCTACAGACTGACTTTCAGTCTTGCTGCAGAGGGACTGAGCAAGGAGTGTAAGCACAAAGTAAGAACTGGCTCCACAGGCAGGCAGGCTGGTGGGCAGCTTAAGAGTCAAGAGCAAGAGCCCAGGATGTCCAAGAGCAGAGACAAATCTGCGACTCCATCACTGGTGAAGCAACATCTCATTTTCCCAAATCTTGTCATCCCTACAACTTACTCTCAGGCTTCTGACTGCAAAACAGTGCTCATGACTTATTTTTACTTATCTCAAGACCCTAATAACTGTTTACCAGGCTTCAGTTCTTTGTATTGATTATAGTTTTTATTAACTTAACAACTAACATTGGTTGAACAAGGGTCAGACACTATGTTAAGTACTTCACCTAAAATAGTTTATTAAAACTTCATGGGCAACTCCCTCAGATCCTCTCCTAGTGTGGGAGCTTTTCTGTTCTCTCAATTAATCCTGCTTTTAAAAAACAAAATAAAATAAAATAACACTTCACAACAAGAACAAAGTAAACACTATGATTATACCATTTTACAGATTGGGAAACCAGGCTCAGAGACAGCAATAAACTTGCCCCAGGTCATACAGCTACCAGTGTTTGGCTGAGATTTTAGTCCAAATCTGCCTGATCCCAACGTGTAGAATGTAGGTCACTGTTCTCATGTCTTGCTAACTGTTCCCTGGGGAACTTAAGTATTCTACTTTAAAAAAATGTTTACAGTCAAGAAAGCATAGGAAAAACTGCACATTTTATTACCTCTATATTTGAAGAAGACCTATTACAATATCAGGAAGGCTAGTGGTCTATAGAACATAATTTGGAATATTCTACTTTTAGAAATATTGATTTTATGTAGCCAGGCTACTGGGAAGAGAGGGGTAGGCAAGATCTGAGTTTATTCTGAATATTCTGTAGCATGATGGAGGTGAGTATGGTGGTAATTAGAGTCACTACTATTTATTGCATCTCTACTTTGTGTTGGTGGCACTTTATAAATATTAACATATGTCATTTTTATAATTACTACAGTTTATACATGATTATTCCCATTTGTCACATAAGGAACCAAAGCATGGCTCAAATAATTTAAGGAACTTGCTGAGCGCATCAGAGTTAAGAAGTAGTAAGACTTACACATCAACCCATTCTCAGCAACCCAGAGATTATCAGTAATAGGAAATCATCACTATTGAGGCTTAGGGGTTGAGGATGGCAGTACAGAGTCGAGGGGCTGGATCAACAAGCAGAAGCTGGAGCTGCAAAGGCCTTTCAGTGAGAGCTAAAAGAACTGCCAGAAATGCCACTATAGAACAAGAGAGAGGATGAGAAAAGCATGGCCTTTTTGACTCCCCCAAAAAGAAGCTGAGGCAAAATTAATGCATGTAAAGAGTTTATTTGGGCCAAGCTTGAAAATTGGTCTCTGAGGGCATAGATTCAAGTTGCCCTAAATATACACTCTGATTAGCAGCAGTTTACATGTGGATTTGTAAAGTTCCTGAGTTTACAAAGAATTTTCATTAAAATAGCATATGCTACTGATTGGCTATACATTGTTCTTTTTATCACAAACTGCAGGGCCATATTGATAATAATGGATAAGACAGCTAATTGGGAGTAAAATAACTTTAAACAATCACCCCAAGTATGAGTATGAGGTTGCATGACCAAAGTCTTATACACATGTCTCTCTGGGCCTGTATACCTCATAAAATTCAGACTGCTCTGAGCTGCTTTTTTTTTTTTTTTTTCGCGTTTCCCCCATTGATCAGAAATCTTCCCATGGAAACACTTATGATCAACCTTTACTTAGGTTAGTGTAATTATCTCCAGTCTTCTTTATCCCTTGGCACTGGGAAGGCTTATTCCTGGATAGTTCTCAGTCAAGTCACTGATTTATGTTACTGCTCTCCCTTCTTGAATTATCTCCAGTCTTCAAAATTTTAGGCTTTTGGTGTTCTCAGAAGAAGTAAAGTCATGAGCTATACATAGTTTAAAAAACAAAAAACAAACAAAAAAAACCTATTCCATTGGAGGAAGCAGTACAAATTGCAGGGATATAATAAAAACTCAAAAGCAGTGGTCAGGGATGGTGTCTGATAACATGTATATTATAGTTTTCTTCTGAAATATAATTTTTTTCTAACTCCAGTTCACAATTCTACCAAAGATAAGATTTAGTAGGACCAACTTACTTGTAAAAAAAATTTTAATATTATATTTGGCCTGATTATATGCATAAAGTTGACTTTGCTAGAATTTCATAAGAAATTTTAGATTACACTTTTGAAAATCTTGAGGCTAGAAAGTCAAGCCTAAGTTTTACTATTATATCATGTCTGTAATATTTGTACAAATTTGATGAATTCTATTCTTCTCGAGGTCCTCAAAATATCTTAAAGTTTCCAGGCCTTTCAGACAGTGACATTACGTACTTACTGCAAATCAGAAACTTTGAAAGGAAACTATGTAGACAAGGTGCCAGGCTAGTCTTTACAAGAGGCTTTTTATCATCTCTAGAAATTCAACCTCAATTCCTCAAAGCAATCTGATCATATCTGAAAATATGCCATTCCAGTCAAAGCCTTGTTAAAGGAACCAGTGTCTCCAATTGTGTCCTGTCACAGAAAAAAATTTTTATTTAAGTTATGCAGTTAACCAGATAGCCATAAAATAAAAATACTCATTAATAGCTTCCAAATTATTGAGATGTCAGTTAGAGAGAATAGCAAATATTTCCATTTTTTTCACAAAGGCATATTTTGCCCAATTTTGAGTTATAAGTAGCTCAAAAGAAGTTTTCTCAACTCTGAAAGACCAAACACACAAAGAATCCACAATGTTTCAAACAAGAGGTCATATAAAATTATTTTAGTCATCTATAATTTAGTCTTGTGTGATCAATTCTTGTACTGCTTGATGTTGAGTTAGCAATCTTTATGAATACATTGTTTATTAGAGTTTTGAAAGTTTTACTTAGCCCAGTAATGTGATAAAAATTATTGAAGACCTGTATTCAAGAGCATTTTTCAGGGTCCTTTTCCATGAATTTCCTTGAAGAAGAAGCAAATTTTGAATTGTAGCTAATTGTAAATTGCTTTTGTACAAAAATCAAAGTAAAAAAATAATTGTCTGTGGATGACAAAAAACTTAGAGTTGCCATGGTTAAAAACACAATTGACGAGAAAATTTGGTTATTTCTGTGGCATACAATTTAACATGATAACCATAATTATATCTGACATGATATATCAAGACATATCAGAATTTTAGGAACCTCATATAATTTTGGAACACATATTACTAATATATTCATACAAATGTAATTCAAAGAAATTTTAACTTAATTTCTTATTGAACAATGCTTCCTTTATGATTTTATCATACCAGGTAAGCCTAATAGGTCTCTCTTACTTCCAGGAGTTCCTTTTGCAAACACTTAATTTTAGAATTTAAAACTTAATTTTGAAAAGTATGTCAGATATTAAAGTTTTAAAACACTTACTCAAAATAGGATCACAAGTCACAGTAGAATAATAGTCATTCATATAACCAAAGTGATAACTCAAAGATTTCAAAAGGCAAAAACCTTTACTTTGTAATGGAGAGGAGACTCAGCTTTCTAAACAATCAAAAGGCCTAATTAAGGCAGCATGAGATCAACAAAGTCTGACATTTTTGTGTGTTTTTTTACTGTTTACTCAAAAGAACAGAAGTCTTTTATTATCTATTATTAATACCATGTAAAAATCTTGTTCAAAAGATAAAATCAAATTCTAGCTTTGTATCAGTATATTATTAATACTAAAGGCAATTTAATAAAACCTTAAAAGCAAATCCATCCAATCTTAGACGGCTATGACCACTCAAGATACAGTTTCCACAAACCTTCATAATCTCTTACAATTTTCTATTAAAGACCAGATCAATGCTCCAAGAAAACCCTATTATTCTGACACAGGGAACCAGGTTCTAGTACTACATCACTGTGCTTTTGATATTAATGCCCAATTTTTAGAAAAACTAAAGAATCCCTTTCTAATTTTAGCCAACTTGATCATGCACAAAATTTTTTCAAAACATTAATTTTCTAAAAACCTACAACTTGCTTAAGCCTTCAGAATTGTTCCTATATTTTCTTTTATATGTTAGCATTCTCCCTTAGGACGGAAATTAACATCACTTTCTCCCTTATAATTTTGACCACACAAAGTTCTCTCCCATGTTAAAAAAAAAAAAATTCTCTCTTTTCAAATTTCTTTACATCTTTCTTTATATGCTCTGTATAAAAAATTGTTTTCCTTATACCCATTAATTTTATATATATTAACTGCAATTTTAACTCTTAGTAACCCTAATTTTCAGTGAAAAACTTGGGAAGTAATTTTGAACTGTTTTATACCAGTATTTATAGATTAAACCATTTCATAATTTCTAGAGAAATGTTTTCTCAATTTTTGCTTATTAACAGATCTTAAGTATCATCAGCTTTTCTATATCATATAAGTGACTCAGACATTTTATGATGATCTACTACTTAATTTAATATAACAAAAAAAGAAATTGAAACATTCATTTATACATTTTATTCAATTTGTATTCATTTATTTTACTATTTCTTAACAATTATGCTGGAATAGTTCATTAAAGAAAGTCAGTCATTATCTCAAGGTACTTGCTAATAATTTCTACAGCTTGTGAAACCCTAAATTTTTAAATACATAGGTAATATGCTAATCAAAAGACACAGTTGCTTTTATTAAACCAACGAAATTCTCTTATTTACCAAAGATTTACACAAGTCATGTGAACTAATAGGCATTTGAATTAATTTTTATTTTTTTTAATTTTTTTTTTTTTTGAGTTGGAGTCTCACTCTGTCGTCCAGACTGGAGTGCAGTGGCCGCTCCCGGCCACCGCAGCCTCGACCTGCTGGGCTCCGGCGATCCTTCCGCCTCAGCCTTCCGAGTAGCCGGAATTACAGGCATGCGCTACCACGCCCGGCTGATTTTTTGATTTATTGTAGAGATGAGATCTCGCTGCCCAGGCGGGTCTCGAACCTGTGGGTGCAGGCAATCCACTCACCTCAGCCTCCCAAAGGCGCGGGATTACAGGCTGAGCCACCGAGCCCGGCAATTTTTCTTTTTCTGATAAAATAAGTAATTTAAGCACTTTTTAAAAGTCAATCAGTTATAGCTCTTTCACATATCTTGGTAGCGAAATATCATATAAACATATAGACACATATACAGAAGCAGATTTTATAACTCATGATTCTTAATTTGCCAGTTTTCAAATATATTACCCACTCTTCTCTTTAGATACGAATCTTTTGATCACCTGTTTCATTGTCTTATACAATTGTTAGCTAAGCAACCCTAAATTTGCAGTTCCAGAGACTCTTAGGTGAAAATTATACCCTAAAAACCCAGAGAGCCAAATATCACTATTTGCTGAAATGAAAAGTCTCAGTCCAGAAAAAATTGCCAGAAAAATTATCCTAAACAAAGGTAAGATTTGTTAAGTAAACATTAAGCCAATGTCTTTCCTATTATAAATGTTTTTAGTGGCTTAGGTGTAGGGGAGATGCCATTATGAAGGGAGATTTCCTCTATAGACGCAAATTTATTTTACAAGAGTATCAAAATTAGCCAGCAAAATTCCAGAAAGTCATATTTTGGAAACCAATCTAATTATGTAGATGGTCCTTTCAACTTAGCTTGCTTCTTGATTAGATTACTGGCTCTAGGGTGGAGTTATTTAATTAATAGGGCAAAGAAAGAATTTGTAGTTTCCTGGGCTTAATGCAGGCACAACTGGAAGCCAGAGCAACTAGATCTTTAAAAATCAATGAGTCCATTTTTACATTGAATCTTGAATCCCCCCCAAAATAAAACACCATAAGACAAGCCATGCAACACTTCAACAGTGCACCTCACTACAAAGACATCTCTCCAAGACTGGTGTGTGATAAAATCAACCCACTTTGTAACCAGCCCATCACCCATGAAAGTCTTACCCCTCAGCAGTGAGCACTTTCATAACCTTCGAGTTTTAAAACTCTGCATTTCTTATCTATACACTCAAGTAAATGGGTAGCCCCCTGCAGTAATAACCATTCATTGCAAATGCTGTCAGCCATTTCCAAAATTTCAGCTTTTACCAATGACTTGTCAGTCACTGCAACACAAAAGCCAAGTTCTCTCTCATAGTACAAAGCAATCCCTGGTACCCCACCAAAAAACAAAGAAATAAAGTAACACAATGCAACAGATAGCAGAGTTTTAGGCCAGAGGAGAAACTGCCCACAACTTTTCAGACTCGACAAGGAAAAACAGGAAACCCAAAAGAGGATGAGTAGCACCTCCTTCTGTATTCCTCAAGGGCTCCCAGAGTCTTTAGAAGTCTCCTCTAGATTTCTCCATGTGGTATAAAATATGGCAAAGAAAGGAGAAACTGAAGTGAAAGGCAATAGAAGAACAAGTCTTGGAAGAGCTTATTTGAGGAAATTTTAAACTTTCCAAGCATTCAATGAGGTTTTACATTTTTCTCAGCAAAAATTATTCCAACAATATTAGAAGCAAACAGAGGGATCAAACACCTTTTAAAAAGAGGTTTCAGTTGACTGAAAAAAATTCTCAGAAGTAGAATCCAAAAGAGAAAAAAGTAGAAAGTCTCTTTAAAGTATATATATATATATACTTTTATATATAATATAAATTATTATATATATTATATATATATATAATTAAACATATATATATGTTTAATTAAGCTTTTAGTTAAGCTGACTTCGGACCATAAAACAAATCTTTTCAAATCTCTTATTATCAAACTTCTGCCAGGACAAATATAAAGTATGCCTCCCATACAATTTAGGTCTAAAATCAGCTTTTTTCCCCCAAGTATGCATGCAAATGAATTATTTTAGACATTTTAAATATTTCCTATTTTGGCGGCTGCTGCATATGACTGCCCCAGATTAGCTGGGTCCACTTTCCTAAATATTTACAATAGGACACCCCATAAGTGTTATATATAAATTCAGTCAGTGTTTCCAAAGAGAATGCCCAGGTTTTGAAGCTTGATTTGCCATAATTTAGGAATTTTTCTTTTTTGGGGGGATAGATAAAACAAGACAAATTTATTAGAGTTGTCCACAGTCAGCAATGGTGATCTTCTTGCTGATCTTGCCATTCTTGGACCCAAAGCCTTCCACGGCTTGTACAACATTCATGTCCTCTTTCACCTTGCCAAAAACCACATGCTTGCCATCCAACCATTCAGTCTTAGTAGTGCAGATGAAAAACTGGGAAATGTTTGTGTTGGGTCCAGCATTTGCCATAGACAAGACGCCGGGACCTGTATGCTTCAAGATGGAATTCTCATCATCAAATTTCTCCCCATAGATGGACTTGCCACCAGTGCTGTGGTGGCGTGTAAAGTCACCACCCTGGCACATAAACCCTGGAATAATTCTGTGAAAGCAGGAACCCTTATAACTGAACACCTTCTCTCCAGTGCTCAAAGCATGTAAGTTTTCTGCTGTCTTTGTAACTTTGTCTGCAAACAGCTCAAAGGAGATGTGACCCAAGGATTCTCCGTCAACGGCGATGTCGAAGAACACGGTGGGGTTGACCCGTGGCTGATGGGAAAAGGCTCAAGACGATGGCGTCTGCCAGGAATTCTTCAAAAGTGACCAAGTCTGGGAATATGTTTAGTTTCAAAGAGTGACATGTCTTGGTCTTGCTCTAACAACCATGTGGCAACAGTGTTCAAGATATGGAGAGCCAGACCTTCATACTATACCCATCTAGAAGAGCAAAAAGAGGGTATAGTTTTTAGTTAGGAACTAACAGGAATTGGTCACAAATGAAAGGTTAAGCCTGAATTTTCAAGTGGTAGAAGACAACTACAATCTTAAAAGCATGCTATGTAAAACAAAACAAGTGCCTAATTGCCAATCCTTTGATCTGAACCTCAGCTGTGAGACAGAGACAGAAAATCCTTGATCCAATGCACCTGTCTTGGGGCAAAGGCAGACAATCCTTGACCTGAACCTCCACCATGAGACAGAGGCAGAAAAAAGGCAGTTCTCTGCACAGTTCTTTACCTGAATCTCCTATTCAAAGATAAACTGAAGCCCTCATTCTTAAAGAAAAGAGAGGGTTTGAAAATCAGCCCTATGTAAGTCTAGACCTTTAACCAAAGTGGGAGGTCTGAATTCAGGAGAACTGAGCCAAAATATCCAGTGGGACTTTTGGAGATAGAGAGTTCATGCTGGTACCAATGCCATTTTCAGAAAGACACCAGGTGGTTGAGAGGAGTCACTCTGAACCTTGCTGCCGGTGCCAGATATATCAACCTAAAGGAAGAAGCTGAGGCAAAATAAATGTAAGTAGAGTTTATTTGAGCCAAGTTTGAGGATTGCAATCTGAAAGCATAAACTCAAATTGCCCTGAATATACACTCTGATTAGCAGTAGTTACAAGCACATTTTTAAAGAAAAAGAAGAGGCGGTTTCTGAGTTCTTTACCAAGAATTTTCATTAAAATAGCATAAGTTAATAATTGGCTATACACTGTGCTTTGTAACACAAATTTCAGGAATATGAAGATAATAGGTAAGGCAGCTAGTCAGAAAAAAATGGCTTTAAACAATTACTCCCAGGTGTGGAGTGGCATGCCTGAAGTCCCATGCTCCTGTCTCTCTGGGCCTGCATATCTCACAGAATTCAAACTGCTCAGAACTATTTTTTTGTCTCCACCTCTTCCTTCCTCCTACCCCCATTCCTTCTAGTGCCTCTGATTGGCTGAAACTAGCTGCCATGGGACCAGGAAAAATGCAACCTGTGTTTTGTTGTTCATTTTCAAAATCTCTTCTTCTATAGTCTGAGAGACTCTCTTCCCTGAAGACATTTTAGAGGAAGATTTTAGAGGAAAATTGAGCAATTTATCAAGTGTCTAAATAACTTGCTCATTTAATGACAAACATACAGATTTTTGGAACCCTAACATTTTCGTTTAAACAATTTCTCCTTGGATTAAAGCAAACCATTGAGACAAAATGTCTTGTTCAAGTTCACGAGAACTTAAGCAAGGGGGTTGAAGATTATGCATATTGCCACCGTTGTGCATAGAATTCAGCCTCGTGGTTTTAAGTCTAAAGAATTAGGGATGGGGTTCAGACTGCCGCAATAACTAAATCTCCCCTACTTGCTTCTCCTCTTTGCTATGTCTGACTCCTCACGGTGTAGACATAGTGGAGAAAAAAATACTCAATGGGCTCAAGTTCAGGCTCCATCTATTTTATTCTACTATTACTTCTCCTAAAAATACAAATAGCTACCAATTACAGAGAACTTTTTATGTTAAAGTTCACTCTATGTGGAAGGCATAGCATATACAAGTTGTAAATGAGGAAACTAAAGCTCTGTGAGATTAATTTACTTTTCCAGCCCACAGAACTAATAAATGGTGGAATCAGGCTTTTTTTGAACTCATTTCTGCTTGGCTCCAAGGCAAAGGCACTACATCCTGCTGCTTCACTTTCCCTTTTTTGAAGCAAGTTGCTGAAAATGTCTAAGTTTTCATAAAGCGATGCTGATCCACATTGACCTTGTCTACTTTCACAAAGTGGTTGGGATTCTCAAACTAGATAATATGAGTGAAAATGTTTTGCAAACTCTTAAGGCTCTCTCACTTTATACAGTATTATTTCCACTTCTGCTTCTAGCAGGCGCTGTCTGGTTCCTAAGTCTCTCCATGTGGAGCTGAGCTACTATTTTTGGCCTGCCAAGCTGTTTTCGTTTTTCACCAGAATGCATGCTCCATTTGGGTAATGGTAACAGATGTGACAATGGGAACAAAACTCCTACCAGCCACGTTCTAACCCAAACATCCCAGGAGCCACTTCCAGCACTCATCTCCTCACTTCTGCTCCGAGACAGGGAAATGTGAGAATTCAAAGCTCTGCTTCACTGTCTTTTACTAGCCTTGATCATTTCTGATCAGCGTTCCTGGTCATCGCTTTTCCTTTCCACAGCTTTGAGTTCAGATGTGTTGTCCATATTATATTAATAAAGGTCCACAGGGGAAGAGTGATTTGACGAAGGTTAAGAAGTCACTGTAAGAAAATGTTTTGACATTATGTTAATGCCTGTCAATGTATTATCCCCAATTTAAAGTTAATCACCAAAATTACATTGCAATTCTAAAAATGTAATGAAGTAAGATTTGTTGAGGTGTGGATGATAAAGAATTGGAGAGCCAAGAGCTAAAAGAGAAATAAACTTGTTTAACCCTTCTGTAGCCTCCTACCAAAGTGCAAAGAAATACATGGTGATTTGGGCCATGTGGATCTTGGCAAGAAAAGAAATTGGATTCATAATTCAAGAGCAAAACAAGAGATCTTTGTCTGCGTATAAACACAACCAAGTATTGAGATTAAAAGTTGACATTTAAGTCTATGTCAAAAGGGTTCCAAAAATCTGTATGTTTGTCACTATGTGGGCAAGATATTTAGACACTTGATAAATTGCTCAATTTTCCTCTAAAATTTTGGTGTCCTGCCGAGACCTGGCTTTAAGCTTTCAATGGCCTGTCAAACTTTTCTACTTGGATGCCCAGCCATCACCTCAAAACAAAACCAAACCTATCATATTTCTTTCAAAACCAATTTTTCTGTTTCTGTCACTGGTAACAGTATTTTCTCAGGCTCTGACACTTGAAACTCCAGAGTCATCTTTACCCTTTAAGTTTCATGCCACCCACTCACATCCAGGTCTAAACTTCTTTTGAGCAGTCCTTTAGAAATAACGATGCTTAAAAGAGCACCCTTTTTGCATATACTTTCTACAAGACAGGATTTTGTTGTTAGGTGATTTTCACACATTATTTTTAACCCTCAAAACAACTTTGCAAGATAGTATTATCCCACTTACGAGATGAGAACACTGACTTTGGAGTGGTAACTGGCCCAGTCACTCTTGCAGTAAGTACTTGTAATGGGAGTCGGAGTTCAATTTCAGATATGTCTGCTCCACAGCCAGACGGAACATCAGAGGGCCTGCCTCACGGAACTATTGTGGGGATCTATCCAGTGACTGGAAGAGAGCCTAGCACACAGCAGGTCCTCAGGAGCCATTTGTTATTGTTGCTGTCACTTAAACTTTCTTTTAGGACATGACTGTCTTGTTCTGTGTAGTCACCACCCTTATTCTGCCACACAGAACTTACAGCCCAGACAGTGACTGTCCCTGGCTGTCTGACAGCCTTGGATTCCATCCCTTTCCTCTATCCTGAACAGAGCTGCTGCAACAATCTTCTCAAGCACACTTTGGTGGTGTTAAGAAGATTGTGCCCCACTCTAGTTCACAACCCTTTGATGGCTCTTCACTTTCCTTAGGAAACATTTCAAACTGAGCCTGCCTTTCAACACCCTGTGGAATTTCCACCTTCTATCCTCATCATCCTCGCCCTGTTAGAATTTTCCACTCCTATAAGGCAGGTATGTTTTCTGGGTTCAAGCTGGTCTCTGAATTGCTCACACAGTTTCTCCTGCTGTGAACGCCCCTCAACCTCCACTTTAGTCTTCCACTTTATTAAGTCCCAGTTCAAATGACTCCACCTCCAGGAAGACCACACTAGCCCATTCTAGTATTTTTCCCTCCATCACCTCTCTTGGTGCTTGTTAACTGCCTCAGACATGTGTCATTAACCAAACCCTCCCAGACTACAAGTAGCGTTTGCCCTCAACTAAAAGCAATGTGATCCAGTGGGAAAGCACATATTTCCTGCAATAATGGACAGGTGTTTGAATTCTGAATCTTCACTAGCTAATAGTTTGATTTGTCAAATCACTTATGGGTTTATACTAATCTTTTACGTAGTATATTTAATAATAGCTTTCACTTACTCAGTGTTGTTTATGTGGCTAACTGCCTTAAACGTATACTCTCTGAGAGAGGTCATTATATTACCACTACCTTAAAGACAATGAAACTGAGATTTCGGGAAGGTAGATAACTTAGTAATTTTCCTAAGTCTAAAAGCTAATAAGTGTGAGCTGGGATTATATTGGGACTTAAAAAGATGCTTTAATTTATCTGAGAGGGCCTTTAATTTGTACCTTGAAACATTCCATCCCATCAGCATCCTAGGCTTTTGCTATCAAATGCTATGGAGACCCCTGGAAACCTCCCAGGTTGCCACTGTATTTTCCAGCCAGCCTTCTTTTCATTTCCCAGTAGGGGGAGTGGAGAAGGGAAGGAAGAGAGTCACTGGGCTTCCCTGAGATCTCCCCGGGTAGATGCAGTGAACCAAAAATCCGCATAGATGAAAGGGCCTGAGAAAATGTGGTCCCCCACCTCCATGCTACAGATGCAGAAGTTGAGGCTCAGACAAGGAGATGCAAGCCAGCCAAACACAGACAGTCCTTCCTCACTCCCAGTCTAAACTCTTCTAGCTGTCTCCTCAATATGCCAGGCAGCCTCCCAGATGTTCAATTGAAAACCAGGCACCTTATGCATTAAGAGAGATATTCTTTCATCCATTTCAAATCTGTTGCCACTTAATTTCATGAGGCAGGATAAATAGGAACACCCACTTGGCCTTTGGGGAGCCCTTTATTACTTCATTTACCTCTACCTGGTCTCTCACCACTCCATGATACTCTATAATATAGAGCTCTAATCATCATTGGCATTTTGTCTGCCAGCTAAATCTACCCTGTCGCCTCCTGCTCCCACCTCATCTCCGATACCGCTAATCAGCTCCACTGCCCTTCACTGGCCTTTCACCCTTTCATTTATATCCTTGTTGAGATAAGATAACTAGCCCTGACTGCTATATTCAAAGTGAGGATGTACCACTGATTTATAGAATGGTCTAATAATATTTCCGCATCTCATTCTCCATCCCCTTTACACAGTCATGTGTCTTATCTGCTGCTCTGACCGCCACTGGGCATGGAGCAGAAGTCTTCATTGAGCTGCCCATAATGACACTAGCTGTAGATCTCTCTTTCTTTCTTTCTTTCTTTTTTTTAAATCTTTTTCTCTCCTTTTAACACAGACATTGCAGTTAATTCAGAGGCCACTGGTGTGTGCATAGAGTTTAAATTGCTGCCTTCCAGTAAGCATTGCCTAGCCCTGGTGTGCAATGCAGATAATTGCCTGTCAGAGAAATTCCTTAAAGCGCCTCTGGTCCCCACAGCACTTGAACCCCAGTTTAAGGGTAAATGTTTAATATGAGAGGCCACCCTGCCACCTGAGAAGCTCCTGGGTGTCTAGGGCAATAAGTCAGCTTTCCAAGATGAGCATGCATTGATTTCCTGAGCAATGGAGATTAGGGCATGGGAAAACTTGCTCTCCTCTTTCAAGGGTTTAATTGATGCCACCAAGATCAGGTCAAGTTAGTAGTGGCATTTGGTCCTCTCTGAATATTTGTGACTGAGTCCTAATGCTATCAGCTATATTCTCTGGTGTTTTAGCAAAGAACTCAAGTGTGTTATTGGAATGGTAATTTGTCTGTGCTCCATGTGTCCCTCAGAGTCAGTATCAATCCAGGTTCTACAGATACTCAGAGCTGGTAAAAGGTAGATGAATAGACAGAATTTCAAGGAATTGGCTTATACAACTGTGGGGACTAGCAAGCCCAAAATCCATAAGGCAGGCTGGCAGACTGGAAATTTTAAGGCAGGATCTGATACAGCAGTCTTGAGGCAAAATTTTTCATTTATTCATCAGGGAAACCAGCCCAGCTCCCAAGACTTTTCAATTGACTGGATGAAGCCACACACATTATTGAGAATAATCTCCCTTACATAAAGATAACTGAATGTGGATGTTAAGCACATCTACAAAAATGTTCACAGCAACACCTGGATTAGGTGTTGATGGAATAACTGGAGGCTATAGCCTAGCCAAGTTGACAGATAAAACTATCAAAGTCAAAGTCACTAAGCTGTAGTGTGATGGTCTCCTTTTAAAATCTCCACCAACCTAACTGCAATTCTTGTAGCACAACAAATGCTACTCCCAGTCCTGAGCTCTCAAATACATATGGCCCAGCCCTGAGCCATACTTTGTCTTGCCCATAAAAGCCAATCACAATCCTGAGACCACTTCAAGACTACCCCAAACTTATTTCTTACCTCTACCTGAAGTCTCAGATTCCCTAAATGTGGTCATAACTTTAGATTTTTATGTTTTGGTGACATATTCAGGCACTTCCCCCTGGATTTGGGGACTTGTTTACTCATATGACTCTCAGTATCACATGTTCTCCTTTTGGAGTCTCCTTCACTTTATTTTACACTCTTTCTATCAGCCCCAACCATGTAGACTGGCTCTGCTGATTGGTCATAGCTTCCCTAGGAGAAAGGGTAGATACAGAGAAAGAAAAGCAATTTATGAATGCAAAAGGAAGTCTGAAAATTGGAGCAGGGCCCTAGCTATTCAGACAAATGAAGGTTATATGGAAGGAAATGGAGGACAGAGTTCAAGTTTAAAGACCAAAAGAGCCAAAGCAAAATCTGGACACTTTTACTTACTTGCTATGACCTTGGACATGTTGCTTAACCTCTGTGCCTTAGTTTCCCAGAATACCCAATATAGATAGAAACCCACTTTATAAGAGTGAGAAGATAGTAGGTATATCCAGCAAATCCATGTTTTCTTCTTCCAGAACACATTGGTAGACTACACTTCCCAGCCCCCTTTCTATTAGTGGACTAGATGATGAGCTCTTGCCTGTTAAAAGTATGTGTTTCAGGTACCTACTTCTGTGTAACAAACTACCTCAAAACTTAGCAACTTAAAACAACAACAGTCACTTATTCTGCTCATGAATCTGCAGTTTAGGCAGGGCTTAAAGGGACAGCTTGTCTCTTTTCCATGTGGCATCTGCTGGGACAGCTTGGGTAGGGCTAGACGATCTACTTCGAAGATCGCTTGCTCACATAGCCAGTAAGCTGGTGCTGGTTGTCGACTAGGATTTAGCTGGAGCACCATCCGGGCCTCTGTTTTTCTCCAAAGCAGATTCTCTATAGGATGATGGGCTCCCATGTACCCTCATGGCAGGGTTCCAGGAGAAATGTTCTAAGAGGCAGGAAAAGGAGGCTGCCAGTCTCTTAAAGTCTGGGAAACTAACATAGTGCTAGTTCCGCTGTATTCTGTTGGTCAAAGCAGTCTCAGAGCCTGTCTGAACATAAGAGCAAGAGACGTAGACCATACTTCTTGATGGGAAGAGTATCAAAAAAATTTCTGGCCCTGATTAATCCACCACAATGTTCCAGTCAAAATGAGAAAACAGAACCAGATCAACCTCTCATCTGAAAAGAAAAAAACCTGAAAACCAGACAAGAAAAATATATGAACCAACATCATTAAAGATAGTGAACATCAGGCAACAAATGCTAGTGATTCCTAAGTGATAGAAAACAAAGGATGAGTACTATAATTTCCCTCAGTTTACTATCTGGAGGGAGTTTCCAGTCCACAGCACAGAAAGGTAAAACCCAGGCAGTCCAGCCTTCTCTTTTAGTTGAGGAGACAGAGCCAGGTATCTGCAAAAAAGCTAAAGTGGCTAGCAATTACAGGAGAGAATACAGGAAATTCAGAAAAAGAGAGATCTAAATAGAGATAAAGCTGAAGTCTCCATCAACTATTCTCTTTAATAGTGATTAGGGCATAAACTGGGGGGGGGGCGGAAATTGCCTGAGCCCAGGAAAAGAATCACCTGAAAGGATTAGCAGAAATGGAGTCTGGATCTCATGGAAGACCAGGAATAATACCTGTTTCCCAAAGTCTAAGTGAAAAACCTTGTTGTTCAAAGGGCATCAAAGTACTAAGAAATATCTTTCCTCAGTTTTGGGGGAAAATTATCCCTAGACTAAATGTTGCTCTGGTCCCACCCAACAAAGCTTAAAAAAAAAAAAAATCTGAAAGTTTAAAAGTGTTTCTAAGTAACTTTGCCATGTCTTAAGATAAAATTCAAAAATATATATAGGAATGCAAAAATATTAATCATCTAACAAGATAATGATGACACCCTACAATGTGTAACATTCATCAAAAAATATCAGGCATGTAAAGAAGCAGGAAAATACAATTCACAATAAGAATAAAATTAAAAATCCAAACAGTAGAAAAGACATAGATCATAGAATTAGTAGACAAGAACAGTGAAACAGATTTAATCACTGCATTTTATATGTTCAGAAGTCTATAAGAAGAATTGGACATGTTAAGTAGAGACATGAAAAAAATATTAAAATTGTACTTCTAGAGATGACAAGAACACTGTCTGAAATTAAAAATACACTAGACAGGATTCATAGCAGGTTATATGGGTTCTCAGAAGAAATTATTTAGTGAAATTGAAGACACAGCAATCAAAACTGTTCAAAATAAAACACAGAAAGAAAAAAAGAACTGAAAATTAAAATAAAAAGAGCAGTAGCAAACTGTGGGACAACTTCAAATAGCCAAATTCAGTGAAAGCTATAAACCCATATATCCAAGAATTCAATGAACTCTACATACAAGATACATACAGAAAACTACTCTAAGATACATCTAAACAAATTGTTTAAAATCGGTGGTAAGCAGTCAGATAAAATATACATTATGTACAAAAGTACAAAAATGAAAATAACAGCAAATCTCACTGAAATCAGTCAGAAGACAGTGACACAACATCTTTAAAGTCTAAAGGAGTAACATGAGCAAAGTTTCTTCCCTCTATCCTTTTTGTATTAGTTTCCTAGGACTCCCATTAAAAGTCACCACAAACTAGGTGCTAAAACAACAGAAATTTATTCTCTCACAGTTATAGAGGTTCAAAGTTTGAAAACATGATGTCATCAGAATTGCTTCCTTCTCGAGGCTCTAAGGAAGAATCTAGTCACACTTTTGGTAGCTTTTAGTAATTCTTTGTGTTTCTTCACTTGTGGGTGTATCAGTCCAATCTCTACTTTCATCATCACATTGCCTTCTTCACTACGTCGTCTCTGTGTCTTCAAATATCTCTTCTCATAAGGACATCAGTCACTGAATTTAGGGGCTACCTTAATCCAGTATGACTTCATTTTAATTTATGTCTTTGTTATGCCTGCAAAGGCTCTATTTACATATAAGATCACATTCACAGTAAAGGGTGTTAAGACCTAAATATATCTTTTTGGGGGGAACACAGTTCATTTCATTACACTTTTCTCTGAGTTTTCTAGTAGATAGGGAGGATCAAGTGGCTCACTCTCAGTTCCTAGGTATGGCCAGAGCCACTAGATGCAAGGAGCTTGGATTTCTGAATCACTATGTAGAACGCCACTTTCAAAACATTTAATTGAACTGTCGTATGTGTGAGAACAAAAAACATTAATGTTAAAAGACAAAGAGACTATAATGAGTTAAAAGTCAAAGAGACTATAATGACTATTATGTGTGACTGTTATGAGGATTAAGGGAGACCATGCATATAAAGGACTTGACACATGATGGGTGCTAAATAACTGGTAGTATGATTGGGATTATTAGAAAAACAAATAGGAAACACTAAGTCTACATTAGGTTTCAAGCTGGATTCCATGTGAGTCTTGGAGAAATGTCAGGTCCTGTTTTCAAGACCAGGAAGAGAGTTAGGCCTATACTCTATTATCAAAAGGTTTTGATACTACTGGGAATAAATGATCAAGTAAACACAGACAGTACTCACAGGTCCCTGGAAGATGTAGCATTACTTTCATCATACCAAAATTATACTTCTCTTTCAAAATAGTACCACTGAGTTCATCTGTTTATTCAAGTAGAGGGGTTCCCCCTTACCTGTGGGGAATATGTTCCCAGAAACCCGGTGGATTCCTGAAATCATGGAAAGTGCCAAACCTTATATAGCCTTTAAAAAAAATGCATCCTTATAAACAGTTTAATTTATAAATTAGTCATAGTAAGCTATTAACAATAATAACTAGGATAGAAAAATCCTAACAATGTACTATAATAAAAGTTACATGTATGTGGTCTCTCTCTTTTTTTTTTCTCTCTCTCTCTCTCCTTCAATATATCGTCTTATTATACACTTACCTATTTTCCAACAACAGTTGACTGAAGGTAATGGAAAGCATGGAAAGCAAAACTGCATATAAGCAAAGACAACTGTCATCATTAGGTAGAGTAAAAAGATGATTTAAACTAAATGTTTGAAAAAAATAAAATAAAATAAATGTTTGACCCAGTTAACTGACAGATTTCTTCAAAACAAACCCCAATACATAAAATCTTGGTTTTTGGCTGAGCCAGAGAGGAAATCTGATCTTTTGCTGTTTTCAAGCAAAATCAGCTTACAAAATTATTTTCCTTTTCCCATATATCTTCTGAAATAACTATAAACCAAATAACCAATTAATTTGGAGCCATTTTTTTGCTCCCATCTAAAACAGAGATTTCTCACCCCTATCCAAAAGGAAGAATGTTAAATCACATGTGAATTGCAGATATAAGCATTTAAAGACTGTTTCCCTGTTTTGTTTGTGAATAATTTTTCATTTTATGAAGGAGTCAAATATTTCAGTAGGTAAAATCAATAGCAGACCCCAAAGTGGATGGAAAATTCTCCAGGCTTAATACGGTTTTGTGTGCGACTGTCAAAGCTGAATGTCTTCAGGGAAAAAATAGTGAATTCCCTTCCTTAAAAGAGATGTATGGATTAAAGTCTTCTCTTTTTAAAACTAATCTGTTGTATAATGGTTCGTTTATTCAACAAATATTTATTAAGCACTTATTGTATGCCACATACTGCATCAAATGTTTAGAATAAACAAAAATATTAAATTAAATCAAAGGCCTATCCCAGAGGGAAAAAAGCTTAATGAAATAATAACTAATATTTAAGAGGGCTTGCTAAATTTCAAGCAGTGTTCTAAGCACTTTGCAAACATTAATTTATTTACTCCTCATGACAACTCATTAGGTACTATTTATGTATCTATTTTAAGATAAGGAAATGAAGGTACACAGAGTTTAGAGAGTATTCCCAGACGCACAGAATATGACCCCAAGCTGTCTGACTCCAGAGACCATATTCCTGTTATGCACAGAACAAATATGTAAGTACCCAGTTTCAGTAACATTATCAGAGACAGACTAAGAATCTTGACAACAAAATCCATCTCATTTCATTATTGTTCTTAGCAGAGAACCTGACAAGTGATAATTGTTTTTAAAACTATTTAATTAAGCACTAAAAGAGAGTAATAGAGAAAGTAATCTGGTAGAACCCAATAGGCAGCTCCTATGTTTGCCTGGTGAAATCATGGACGGCTTCACAGAGACAGTGATTTTTGAGTGGGATGTGGAAGGATGAGTTAGGCATTTGACAGGTCATGTGGGGAGGAAAGGCATCTGGAAAGCTGAGTAGCATGTTCAAAGGCACTGAGGCAGGCAAATTATGGCCAGTGAGGAGTTTTTTGTTTTTTTTTTTCTTGAGTTGGAGTCACTCTGTCACCCAGACTGGAGTGCAGTGGCCGCTCTCGGTCACCACAGCCTCGACTGGCTGGGCTTCAGCGATTCTTCCGCCCCAGCCTTCCAAGTGGCTGGAACTACAGGCGTGCACTACCATGCCCGGTTAATTTTTTGATTTATTGTAGAGATGAGGACTATGCCAAGTTGCCCAGGTGGGTTTCGAACCCGCAGACTCAGGCAATCCACTCACCTCAGCCTCCCAAAGCGTGGGATTACAGGCTGAGCCACTGAGCCTGGCTGGAGTTTATTAATAGTTTACAATGACCAGACAGAAGGTTAATTGATGATTCGTGTAATATCAGTCGTCTTCCTGAGCAAGCAGTGCTTCTCAGACAGCTTCTTGAAGGCCCTGAAATAAAGGGTTGTCTGGTGCTTTACTTCATTCTTGAAAATAAAAATAAGGCTTTCTGAGATATGATTTTTTAAAGATACTGATCCTAAGCTAAACCTATATATTAATGTTTCCCAGCATGCTCCTGGAGACCATTCTAGGGGCAACAGCCTCCCCTAGAATTGAGGAAAACAACATTCTGGTCCACCAGAAATTCTGAGCCAAAGCCCACTCATTGAAAAGCTTTTGCTTAGGTTGAAAGGCCACCCAAGCCTTTCACTCTAAATTTGGCAACAGTTGTTGTAAGAGTAAACTTCCACATATTGACGTGTTAGGAAAGAAATCAAGGGTAAGTCGTTGGTATATTCATGCTATCTATAGCCCAAGATTGTGAACAACCTCAAAAAGTGCTTAAGATCTCATCTGAGAGGCACAAGAAACAGATGGCAGTGGGAGAAAGCCCTGACCAAAGCAGCAGGAAGTTGGACTACATTTGCATTACTATGAAGGAAGATCTAAACTTCCATAATTTCTAAAGAAAAGAGATTTATTTGGCTCAAGGATCTGCAGACTACATAAGAATCATGGTGCCAGCATCTGTTTTTGGGAAGGGACTCAGGTTGCTTCCATTCACTGTGAAAAGTAAAGGGAAGACTGTGCAGATCACATGGTAAGAAAAGATGCAAGAAAGAAATGAAGGGAGGTGCCAGGCTCTCTTCAACACCCAGTTCTCATGGGAACTAATAGAGTAAAATCTTACTCATTACTATGAGTACAGCATCAAGCTACTCATGAGGGATGCTTCCCATGACCCAGACACCTCCCACTAAGCCCCACCCCCAACACTAAGTATAAAATTTCAACATGAGATTTGATCCAATATGAAAGGGACAAAATCCAAACTATATCGGAATCAAACCCTAAACAGATGGATCTGACACCATTCCCTAATATATGCACAGAGTGAAGTCAAAAGAAAATAAGAGACTTTTGTTGACTCAGCAAATACCCTAGCCTTCTCACAAAGAATTATCTCCTTTCTGGTAATTACTTTTTTGGGGGTTTCCTTGACTGACAACCTTGGTGCTTCCCAGAGAGTTCATGAGTTACCTAATGGATTTTGTGCTCTGCTCAAGCAAGCCATGCTATACTCAAACTGCGTCACAGCTCTTGTTATTGTGATCTATTAAGACCACTTTATGTTCTAGAACCTGACTTCTACCTCACGTCTGTTTGTTTGTTTGCTTTTTTCCTTATGGCATAAGGTGGAAGTCAGGTTCTAAAACCCAGCCTGAGATAATAGTGGATGTTTTGCTGTTTGCTTTTTCCTTGTGGCATCCATCATTATTCTAGCTTCAGAGAAAAAAAGTAAAAATGTTAACAATGCTAAAAATAAAACATCTGCACATGGAATCCTATGGGCAACAAAAGATAGTGCCTAAAAAATGAACCTTGAAAGACTATTTCTAAAATAAATAAACAAGAGCCAAGAGCCAAGAACATTGCTAACATCTGATGATTGACTCAGATAAATAAAATGCATATTCTCCATGAACATTCCCAGTCAATCATCCAATCAGAAAATATTTATTGAACACCTATAACCCACTAGGTTCAGAACATCAGGCTAAGTACTGTCATGATATAATTTGCTATGGTACATTTTAAATTTCTTCCGAAGACTTACATTCGACATGGGGACAATTGATATAGAGAAAAAAATTAAAAGAAAGGAGAAAGGGAGGGAAGGACAGAGAAAGGGAGGAAGGAAGGAAGAAAGGAAGGAAGGAAGGAAGGAAGGAAGGAAGGAAGGAAGGAAGGAAGGAAGGAAGGAAAGGAGAAAATACAAAAGCAAGCATGTTGCTAGTGTTTCTCTGATCATCAGCTAGGGCACTCATTTCCTTCAGAACAATTGTTTGATGCATAAGCTTCCCCAAAAATTATTTCTCTGTATCAAAACAATAATAGCAAAAGTATTCTTGAGCTGTTTCTTCCTGTCTTATGGAGTCTGTCATTCCCAGATCACTGTGATGTTATCCATTGTTGAGTGTTCCTTGGTTCCTGAAGAATCTGTAGGTCCTGTAGAAACATTTTTACCCTACTCCAATAATCTACCAATAGTCTAAAAAAATCTCCTTTCTGCCCCTTCCATGACTGAATCTGTGCTGTGTGTACAGTCCACAATTCTCAGATTTCCCTACCTTGTCTGAGTGTGTATGACCAGGAACTGGAAAAAACCAACACCTTCTCATGACACTATCAGGAAGAGATTTCTCTCACTATCACTTAGGACACTTGCTCAACTGCTGCTCACCCCTGAAGATCAGAGAAATCTACCCTTGAGTTCCCTTCTTCCTATATATCTGTGAAAAGCTTTATGCCCCTTGTCACCAGTAAGGAACCATTTACTTTGCTTTGGGCTGGGGGAAGGTGTTTCTTCACAGGTAACTTCTCATATCTGGCTAATCCTTGGTCCTAGAACTCAGTCCTTTATCCTTCTTTCTGCCAAGTCATCCAGCATTCTTGGCTTCCAGTCTCTGTTCCTCCAGCTAAACCTTTCTGATTCTCACCAGCAGATTTACTTTTTCCCAGAACTAGGGAAAAGATGTTACAAATGGAAAGAAAACTAGAAGGCACTCTATAGTAACTAGTTGAATAGATTTTAAGGTCTTCAGGAGTTTAAATATGCAAGAGTCAACCATGAATGGTGTGGGTGGGGTGTGGCCCTGAACTCTGGGGCTTAATCTGGGCCATGAAGGATGAATAACATTCAGCTAAATGCATAACAGAATAAAAGACACTTTAGAAAGTGTGAACACTGCAGTCAAAGGAAAAAAGGGCAAGAGAAGATACAAACAAGAGTCAAGGCAGGATTGATCCAAGTTCTTTTGGGATAAGTAAGGAAGCTCAATTGTTGGAAGCAGAGTCTATTCTTCATTCTGCAGAGCACTTAACCAATGCCATGTTCTCTCAAAAGCTTTTGCTAGAGCCCACAATCACATGGACACTTTCATACACAACCTCTTTTGCTCACCTAGCAATGCTTTAATGCATTTTAATTCATGAGCGTTTTTCTCATCTCTCTTACCTCATTACAAGCTTCATCAGGTGGTATCACATTAGGAGATTTGTGGAAACATTAATAATCTGATACCTATAATGTATGTACATCACTTAGCATACAACTAGGGTGACAATATAATTTATCTTTCAAACTAAGACATTTTGGGGAATAAGTGGGAATCAACTAATAATTATTCCAGGATAACAGGCATTGATCAATACTGTCTTAAGCTAACAAATGTCCTTCTATGCCATCAAAGGCTGATGATCAATTAAATAATACCAAAAAGGTCTTATGTTGAAGTTGGTTGAGAGTGGTAGTGGTGGCACTTGCATTGCCTCAGTTTTTCTGCCCAAGACAGCCACTGCCCACTGAACGCCCAGGCTCTTCTACTACCAGAAGAAAGATATGCTCTTTCAATGGCATATTTATTCTATAAATAAGCAATAATTGCATTTTTCTTAACTGCCACACACCGTGTAAGCTTTAGGCAATACATAAGTAAAAAATCATGGCCCTTTTTCCTCTGAGATCTCACAAGAGTTCATTTATATAATTATTCACTCATTCATTAGATTATTTAACAAGTATTTATTAAGAGCCCATCATGCATCAGGCCAGGTGGTAGGGAACAATTGCTCTGGTCCTTGTCTTGATGAAGCTCTCAGATTGCAATCCAGGCAGCTAAGTGAGAATAGACCACTAATAAAAAAATGTGTGACAATGTTGGCCCAAATGAGTAGGGTAGCAAATGTGTTTGGGGAGATTAGTGGTATTTTACAGGTTGAAAAAATGGAGAAGTTGTCACCAGGAAAAGGAAGAGAGGAAGAAAGTCAAGCAAAAGAAGCAGTACTAGAAAAGTCGTGGAGTCAAGAAACAACAAAATTAGAGATAAAAGCAGAGGGTAGGCAGAAGTTGGATCACAGCGGAGCTTAGTGGCCAAGCTGAGTAGTTTACATGTGACCCATTAAGGAACTGGGGCACATTAAAGCTCAGCATCATGGTCATGCCATGACCATATATGCATTTTTAGCTAGATTATTGTTTTGAGGGACTTACTGCAATTCTTTCAAGTTAGTTTACATAGAGTCAATGTGTAACAACAGCCCATGACATACATGACATACATGACATATACTACCTGGCCTTCCTTGCCTGTCCTAGGTTCCTGGAGGGCAGTACAGGTCCATAGACTATCCTTGTGCCTGGAGAAATATCATCATTTTCCAAGACACACTCTTCTAGATACAGAGGATATTTTCACAAACAAGGAAACTTGTGTCATCAGAGTCCTAAAGTGTAGAATCTAAAAATGCAGAGATGGCGCCACGGCGTGGACGGCGAGTGTGGGCACGGGCGTGAGTGTGGCCAGACGTGCAGGGTCAGTGGGCTCCTCTCCTGCTGAGCATCTCCTACCGGCCCACCCTGGGTCTCTGTGCAACTTTGTTTCTGGCTACAACAGCCAGAGCCATCCTGTTCTTCCTCTGTGGCCCAGAGAGGGGACCTGGTGAGTTAGTGGTGGAGCCCACACAGAACTCAAGCTTCAGGACCCCCTGACTTACACTCTCTTCCCCCACCCCCTACATCTCATGGCTGGCTCCTGAGAGGTGCACTTGTGCTTCACAGAAGGGCAAGGACCCTCAGGGTTTGGCCAACTCCTGCATGCCATTTTCTCTGGGTGGAAGCTGAAGGGAACTGGACCTTGGGGAACGATGGAATCTGGGGTCGACAGAACCCAAAGACTGGGCAACCTTGGATTCTGCAGCACCTGACATAGGCACCCACGGAGCCACTCGACAACTGAAGTACAGTAGCCACTTGCTGCTGGCAACTCCCTGAGGGCCAGGCACAGTGAACTTCAAGGTGGTTTGGCAAGATTTAATTGCTTATGGATGTCATTCACTTGTGGTAGTGATGGATTCCAGTACTTCCCAAGCTCTTCGAGTTTTAGAAAAACATAAAACTGATATTGTCAAGTGCCTAAAGAATTAAATGTGAGAGACTCCTGAAGATGGCGACAGCATAGGTGGATCTGTGAGACTCTCCGAACGTGAGTTCCCAAAAAGACTCTTACTTTTCTTCCTGCCACCTCCTGCCCACCACTAGCCACACTGGTACGAGGCCTGGGGACCTTTGGTCCCATGTAGGGCCAGATATTGTGACCTGGCAGTGGCTGCTCCACTATATGTAACTCCAGCCAGCTGGAGAATCCCAAATCCCGGATCCCAGCTCCCTCCCTGGTTACACTGTCACGACCAGCACCCAGCACCAAGCTGCCAGTCACCCAGGGAGGCTCTGGGCGCCCGCCCCTCAGAGATACTGTTCCCATTTCTGGTTGAAGTGCCCTGTGAGGGACCCAGAGCTACCACCTGCCCTCGGAGCTTTGGAGATCTGGAGCCCCGGGCCCACCCTGGCTGAGGCACTCAGCATGCAGCTGCAAGCTTGTGTAAGGGAGCTTGTGTAAGGTGCTGATCGGAGGCTTCCAGCTCCAGAGGAGGGAACCCCCATCCTCTCCTCCACCCCAGCCTTCTGGTGGCACCCCGGATCCAGCACCCAGCTGTGCAGCTGGTCCCACCTAGAGACCCACACAAGCATCCCTAAAGTGAAAGTGAAAGCAAAACTGCCACCTCCGCCTTTTCAAGGCATATTTGCATCACCCCACCCACCTATCAGAGCCTCCACCTCAGTTCCCATGGTGACATCCTTAAATAGAAGACAAAGTCCCTCCCCTATGCCGAACAGAGACAAGTCACAGATCTCCAAGGCAGCAGGCTAGCTGTCTGCAACAAAAAGAGAGGGGAGAGGCTGTAGATTAGAGCTCAAGAAACTTTAGCCACTAAGAGACAAGAGAAAAATCTACACAAATGAAGAAAAACCAGAAGAAGCATATGGGTCTCTCCCAGACTCCTGGGAGGGCAGATACTGAGAAAATTGACTTCGGAATGCAAACAGTGAAGAGCTCCCAGAATGACTGGTCTCAAACTACAACCCTAGATATCAAGACATTAATGGACAGATTTAAAAGAATTGAGGAGACTCAAGAAGAAACTGGAAAGGAGCTGATATCTGAGATAATAGTAATAAAGAATACTATGAATGAAATAAATAACAAACTGATAAGCATGGAAAGCAGAATTACCCAAGCAGAAGAAAGAATCTCAGAGCTTGAGGACCAAAATATAGAACTAACTCAAACTCTCAAAAACACAGAAAACAAGCTCAAAAAGACAGGAAAAAAATCTTCAAGAGATGAGCGATTACTCCAAGAGACCGAACCTAAGAGTAATTGGCCTTCCTGAGGCAGAAAGAGAGACAGAGACCACACTGGAACAAGCTTCCCATGAGATCAGTCAAGAAAATTTCCCTTATCTAATCAATGATGCAAAAATTCAAACACAAGAGATTCAGAGAACCCCTGCAAGACAACAAATGAGAAAACCAACTCTTAGACACATAATAATTTGCCTAAACAAAGTAGCATAAAAGAAAAAATCCTAAAGGCAGCAAGAGAAATAGGCCAGATTACCTATCAGGGAAAACCAATTAGAATAGCAGCAGATTTATCTACAGAAACCCTGCAGACTAGCAGAGCTTGGAGCCCTATCTTCAAAGTCCTAAAAGATAAACAATTTCAACCAAGAATAACCTACCCAGCCAGATCAAGCTTCATCAGCAAGGGAGAATTAAAATCTTTCCCAGATATCCAATCCCTAGGAACTTACGCTGCCACAAAACCACCTCTACATGAAACACTCAGAAAAGTACTAAACACAGGAGAAAAGGGGGAAAAAAGAGCAACGTTCTTCACAAGAGTACAGGAAAAAGAATAAAATACACATGAACCAACCGCAAAACAAAAGAAAGACAATAAACCAAGTAGAAGAACAACTCTATAAGAACTCTATGATAGGGACGAACTCTCACATTTCAATAATTAGCCTGAACGGGAATGGACTAAATGCACCACTGAAAAGACACAGAATGGCAAAATGGATAAAATATCACCAGGCAGCAATATACTGCCTGCAAGAGACCCATCTCACTAGAAAGGACATGCATAGACTCAAAGTAAGAGGATGGGAAACAAATTTTCAGGCGAATGGAACACAAAAGAAAGGAGGAGTGACAATCCTAATTTCAGATAAAATACCATTTAAGCTATCCAAAACTTAAAAGATACAGAGAGCTACTACATAATGATAAAAGGTTCACTCCCTCAACAAGAAATATCTATCCTAAACATATATTCAGCTAACATAGGTGCACCAATTTTTATAAAGCAACTCCTAGGAAAACTAAAGAAGGATATTGCCTCTAACACCATCATAACTGGGGATTTTAATACCCCACTCACAACCCTAGACAGATCATTGGGACAAAAAATCAGCAACGAGATCTGGAACTTCAATGTGACTCTGGACCAAATGGACTTAAGTGATACCTACAGAATACTCCATCCAAAGACCAGAGAATACACATTCTACTCATCACCACATGGAACATATTCCAAGATCACCACATAATTGGCCATAAATCAAGCATAAGCAAATTTAAAAGGACTGAAATTCTACCATGTACCTTCTCGGACCACGGTGGAATAAAAATAAACATTGACACCAACAAGGTCCCCCCAAAACCCACAAAGACATGGTCACTAAAGAGCATGATGTTAAACAACTCCTGGGCCAATGATGAAATCAAAACAGAGATCAAAAGATACCTGGAAACAAATGAAAATGAAGACACACATCTTACCAAAATCTCTAGGATGTCTTAAAAGCTGTAGTAAGAGGGGAATTTATATCCCTACAAACACACATGAAGAAAATGGAAGGAGCACAAATTAACAGCCTAACAAGTCACCTAAGAAAGCTGGAAAAGCAAGACCACAAAAACTCTAATTTCAGCAGAAGAATCAAGATCACCAAAATAAAAGTCCAAATCCAGGACATAGAAGAAAAAAAAGACAACACAAAAAATCAATGGAACAAAAAGCTGGTTCTTCAAAAGGATAAACAAGATCAATGATCCCCTAGCTAGACTGACCAAGAAAAAGAAAGAAAAACCCAAATAAGCACAATCAGAAACACAAAGATGAAGTCACATCTGACCCTGAAGAAATACAAAAGATCATCAGAGACTACTATGTACACTTGTATGGAAACAAACTTGAAACCTCAAGGAAATGGAGTACTTTCTGTGATCACACAACCTACCTAGGCTGAAACAAGAAGAAATTGAGACCCTAAATAGACCAATAACAATCAAGGAATTGACTATGTAATAAGAAAACCACCTATAAAAAAAAAGCCCTGGACCAGATGACTTTCCAGCAGAATTCTACAAGACATTTAAAGAGGAACTTATTCCTATCCTACTGAAGCTATTTCAGGCGATTAAAAAGATGGAACCCTCCACAAATCATTTTATGAAGCTAACATCACATTGATAACCAAGCCAGGTAAAAATCCAACAAAAAAAGAGAACTACAGGCCAATATCTTTGATGAACATAGACGCTTAAATTCTCAAAAAGATCCTAGAAAACCGGATTCAACAACACTTCTCAAAAATCATCCATTATGACCAAGTATTCTTCATTCCTAGGATGTAAGGCTGCTTCAACATTCATAAAACAATAAATGTAATTAAATACATCAACAGATGTCAAAACAAAAACCACATGATTATATCATTAGATGCAGAAAAAGCTGTTAATAAAATCCAGCACCCTTCTTGAAAAAAACCCTCGAACATCTAGGCATACAGGGAACATACCTCAAAGTAGTAAAAGACATCTACGAGAAACCCACAGCCAGCATACTCCTAAACGGACAAAAATTGGAACCATTTCCCCTGAAAACTGGAACAAGACAAGGATGCCCACTCTCACCCCTCCTGTTCAATATAGTATTGGAAGTCCTGACTAGTGCAATCAGAGAAGAGAAGGCAGTCAGTGGTATCCAAATAGGAAAAGAGGAAGTCAAATTATCTCTCTTTGCAGATGACATGATTGTGTACCTTGAAAACCCAAGAGAATCTGTCAAAAACCTCCTTACACCGATAAAGGCCTTCGGCAAAGTCTCAGGATATAAAATAAGTGTGCAAAAGACAATCACATTTCTTTACACCAGTAATAAACAAACAGAAACCCAAATAAGAAGCACAATTACATTCAAAATAGCCACACAAAAAATGAAATACCTTGGCATCTTCCTAACCAGAGATATGAAAGACCTTTACAATGAAAACTACAAAACTCTGCTCAAAGAAATCAAAGATGACACAAACAAGTGGAAAAATATTCCATGCTCATGGATTGGAAGAATCAACATTGTGAAGATGTCCGTCTTACCTAAGGCAAATACAGATTCAATGCAATACCTATCAAATACTAGCAACATTCTTCTCAGACCTCGAAATAACAGCACAGGAATTCATATTAAAACACAAATGACCAAGAATAGCCAGAACAATCCTCAGCAAAAAAAAAAAAAAAAAAAAAAAACCAAAGCAGGCAGTATCACCTTACCAGATTTCAAACTTTACTATAAAGCTACAATCATCAAAACAGCTTGGTATTGGTATAGGAACAGGCATATAGATCAATGGAATAGAATTGAGATCCCAGAAGTAAACCTCAATTTCTCAACCAACTTATCTTCAAGAAACCCTCCACCACCTATCACTGGGGTGAGGAGAACTTATTCAGTAAATGGTGCTGGGAAAACTGACTGACCACATGCAGAAGATTGAAACAGGACCCCTATCTACCCCCATACACAAAAATTAACTCCAAATGGATCAGAGACCTAAATGTAAAACCTCAAACCATAAGAACCTTAGAAAATGAAGGACATAGCCTCATGGAAATTGGAACTGGCATCCAATTCCTGAACAAAACTCGAAACCCACAGGCCATAAGGGATAAGATAGACAAGCGGGACCTCATTAAACTGACAAACTTCTGCAAAGCCAAATAAACCATCAAGAGAGCAGGGAGACAGCCTACAGACTGGGAAAAAGTATTTGCCAATTCCAGGTCTGACAAAGGCTTAACATCTTGGATCTACAAGGAAGTCAAACATGCTGAAAAGAAAAAAACAAACAACCCCATTATAAAATGGGCGAAAGATATGAACAGACGCTTCACAAATGAAGACATCTGAGCAGCCAACAGACACATGAAGAAATGCTCAACCTCACTAATCATCAGAGAGATACAAATCAAAACCACACTGAGATACCACCTAACTCCAGTCAGAATGACAATTATCAATAACTCAGAAAATAATAGTTGTTGGAGAGGATGTGGCGAAAAGGGAACACTTCTACACTGTGGGAGTCTAAACTAGTGCAACCTTTGTGGAAAGCAGTGTGGCGATTCCTAAAAGCTCTAAACATCAACCTCCCATATGACCCTGCAATTCCCCTACTGGGAATATACCCTGAAGAACTCAAATCACTCCATAAAAAAGATACCTGCACATGAATGTTTATCGCAGCATTGTCTACAATAGCAAGAACCTGGAACCAACCATGCTGTCCATCAAAAGAGGACTGGATTTTTTAAATGTGGTACATATACATGATGGAATACTATGCAGCCATAAAAAAGAACAAAATCATGAATTTTTCAGCAACCTGGATGGAGCTAGAGTCTATAATACTGAGTGACCTCTCACAGAAACAAAGATCTGAGTATCACATATTCTCACTCATATAGTGGACCTTGATCATCCAACACACTACCATAAGAAAATGACTGACAGCGGTGGGAAACTATGGGGGGGGATGGGACTAATGGTAGTAAACATCTGTCTGGGGATGGAGAGACACCTCTTATCAACAAAGGGGCCTGAATGAAGCATATTTGTATACCTAACCCTTAACTGTACCCCACAATATCAAAATAAAAAATATTGATTAAAAAAATCTAAAAATGCCAAGAAAGTCCTCCAAATAAGTCTTCTAGTAGAGAAGGAGAGGAATCTCCATGAAAACAAAGACTTGTTAGACAATCGTGATGCCACAGAATTGTTGATGACTGAATCGTTATTCAGATTTGAGCTCCCATGACCCAGGACTATATAGTCTCCTGAAAGTAGCATCCTTATAAGACCTGACTATTTCTATGGCTGCTTTCTAGTTGTCTAGAGTCATGATGCCTGTTTCATTCATAATGTACATGGACAAGAGTGACTCTCAACATCAAATAATCTGCTAGCACCACTGGTCATGACTCCTTATCCCAACATTGCCTGTGTAGTCCCAGACTGGCCTCATTTCCTCTCTCTTGGGAGGCAGCTTGTACTGCAGAGTCTGCTTATTCAACACAAACCAATTTTTGATCTTAGGCGTAAAGCTCTGAGTTCTTCAATATATACAAATTTTGCTTAACTCGTAAGTACTATGGGAGGAATAACAATTAGGTAGTTCCCCAGTACCCCAAAATGACCCAGATGCCTCACAACAATACAGGATAATTCTGGAAATGTTTCTTAGAGATGGAGAATTCAGTTTTCTAATATTTTCACAAAAAATTAAAACTCAATAGGGACTTCAGTTAATTTACTAGAAATTATCTGTGTCTTTCTTAAGCTGTTTCTCCCCATCAGCAGAGACCAGAAATCTTGACCTGCTGATACACAGTGGCAGAATTTCAAAGTTCTGTATTTCTCTAAAGCCTAATGAATATGTTTTAAGATCCCACTTTACTTTTTAGCTAAGACATCAGCTTTGGCAATTTAGAGTAAACTGAGGTCAAGCAAAGTTTCCTTAGTTCGGTCATGGAATAACTTCTCTCCTTGGGCTTGGGTCTAAGTTTAGTGTGTTTATGTAGAGCCAGAGCCAGCTGCATAATTTGTAAGGTCCAATACAAAATGAAAATGTGGGGACTCTTGCTCAAAAATTATTAAGAATTTCAGGATGCTGGGCATAGTGGCTTGTGCCTATAATC
Organism: Cephalopachus bancanus; assembly: GCA_027257055.1. Lineage (NCBI taxonomy): Eukaryota > Metazoa > Chordata > Mammalia > Primates > Tarsiidae > Cephalopachus > Cephalopachus bancanus. The sequence goes on from JAPVLO010000224.1 coordinate 1,442,362, forward strand.
CCAGCCCTTTGGAAGGCAGAGGTAAGAGGATTGCCTGAGCTCAGGGGTTCAAGGCCAGCCTGGGCAACTTGACAAGACCTCATCTCTACAATAAATTTAAAAATTAGCCAGGCGTGGTAATAGTATAGCACTAAACCAACCATAAGGACCTTCTAAGCACAAATGCTGTATGACTATGTGGATCATAAGCCCATGAAGTAGACTTTTCATATTATTATGATATTGGGATGGAGGAAAAGCATCTGCTTTCTGCTGGCATCTGTTAAGAAGGCCTCAGTCCCTTCAGATCAGTGATCCCCACTAGCATCAGAGAGAATATTCTCATTCCAACTTCAAGGCACTTCAGGTCTGTGTCAAGGTTGAGCTTCTTTTAGATGCGGAGAGACCCACTGAGCCATGTCTCTTGCCATATTGGCATAAGTAGAAGTTTTGTAAAGGTGACTAGATTTTGTGTCATACCATCCAATTAGCCATCTTTGTTTCTCTTTTACCATGCTCAGCATTCCCCCTGTTCCCCATGCCCAAATAAGATGAGGAACAGTCTCCTATATTCTTAGATCCCCAAAGTTTTGATTTCTGTCAACTCAAACCTCCACCTTTTGGCCATGCTCAGCTCAGAAGAATCAGGAACAGGGTCTCTTTAAAGAGATGCCCACCACTATTGCTGCCTGGCTCTCTCTACTTCCCCCCTACTTATTTATTTTTTTCAAATACTCTTTTTAAGAGTCAAAACAGGGCATGGTAGCAGAGATATTACCCTGTCTTAGCAAAGGGGATCTCAGTTTTAAATGCTCATAATTTACTTAATTTGTTATCTAAACTCGTCTATGGCCTTCATTCCCTGGGGTAGTAGATTTATTCATTTATTAGTTTGTTCATTCAAAAATAAATCAATAAAATGCCATTAGATGCTAAGCACTGATTTTTAGTGCTGGGAATACTGTGGAAGACAAGACAGACATTGTCTTCATAAGATTTATTTTCTAGATTGGAGGTCAGCAAACAATGCCCTGCAGACAAATTCTAACCCACTGCCTGCTTTTGTAAATACAGTTTTAGAGGATCACAGCCACACCCATTTATTTCCATATGGTTATGACTGCTACAACAGCAGAGCTTATTAGCTGCAACATAGACCATATGTCCTAAACCTCCTAAAATATTTATCTGGTCCTTTCAGTGCAAATTTGCAAACTATTGCTAGGGTAAATGGGTGAGACTGGTCATAAACAGATAAAAAATAAATAATATATAGATTAGGATGTCATTAAAGTAAAACAAGGTTGGGTGAGAAATATGGGGTCACTGGTCTGGGAAAAGCTAGTTCAAACAGGCTGGTCAGAAAAGTGTTCCCAGAGGAGGCAGCACTGGAGCCTAGACTGAAAGGTAGGAGAACAAAACCATAGGAATATCTGTGGGAATAGAGTGCAAAGGTCGTGAGAAACAGAGTGGTCTTATTCTACTTGGACATTTCAATTAGCAAAGTCTAGTTGGGATGGAGGAAGGTCAAGGAGTAAGAGGAAATATATATTGTGTAATATATCAACATTTTATTGCATAATATGCCTTTTCCTTTTCTGGCCTTGGTAATGGTAGACTTCAGAGAGTAAGAAGAGCTAGGAAGACAATTCACAGACATTCCTAGGCTGTCTTTGCTTCCCTTTCCACAGCTACCATTTAAAGATTATTTCTTCTTATCTTCTTAACTGTAGATAAATGATAAAGATTGGAAAATACTAGAGAGAACCATTATATGAACAACACTACCATTAAGGCCATGATAAACTGACTCATAAATGAAGCAAATAGCACCCCAATTCCTTACCCACCATCAACATGGTTTAAAACATAAGACTTTTTTAGTGTGCTATAATGGAAAGAAGTGAGTTTGGATGTCACACAGTTTTCCTGGTTGACAAGCAATATACCTTCTCTGAGTCACAATGTTCTAATCTAGAAAATGAGGTTAATAATGCCAGCCTTGAGGATTTTTTTTTATAAAGGGTAAATGGCATAATGCATAGAAAAGTGACTGGCTGGGTTTCCTGGGTGCTAACTGGATATGATTTTCCCAGTCTCACCCTTCTTCTCTTCCTCAATCGGCAGTGGCACTCCACAGCTTGTGTTGATTTATGACCTAACTCTGGCACCTTCTGATCCTTTATCAGTCTGTCTAGCATCCCCAGCGGTGGCGCTCCCTGCCCTCGCTGTAAGGGAAGTGTGAACATGAGAGATGTGCAGTGCCTGCTCACCTCTCACTGATGCCCTGGAGTGGGCAATGGATTAGCCTTTGAGTACAAACATTTCACTTCTCCCTCCAGAGGTTTCTGTGACTGTCTGACCAGCTTGCTTTTAGATCATGCTAAAATCACAGGCCAATTTTGTTAAGTTCAAAAGAAAACAGTGTTTTGACTTAAATTGATGAACTGTTTCAGATTATCTAGACATTGCTGGGTACTGGACCAGCAGCATCACCATCACCCAGGAGCCTGTTAGAAATGCAGAGTCTCAGGTAACATCTCAGGCCCACAAAATCAGAATCTTCATTTTCCCAAGAGCCTCATGTGATCTATAAGCACATTAAAATTTGAAGACCATAAAATAAAGGTTCCTAATCCGATTTTATACAGGTCTTTGTCCCATGCCCAGCATGTTTCACTGATCTGATAATTTTGAAAAGCTTCATGAATAACTCTCATGTGCAGCTAGCCTTGAGACCCACTGGTCCACATCAACCTTTTCATAAAGCTCGACAGTGTTAAGGGTCTGGTTCAAAATCATGCAGTAGATGTCTAACAGAGTTGGTATTAGAACTGTAATACCCAAAGGCTCAGTCTTACATTCATTTCTTTGTATCCCATTGGCCCTCCTTGGGCAGATTAGTAAGGACATATATTCACTTTTATAATGATCTGTAAATTGAACATAGTAGAGAGTTTTATAACTCAAACTTCCAATTCATTGAATCTACCCAAATTAAACTCAAAAAAAGCTGTCCTGCAAAAATTTCACTCAAATTTATAACGAGAGCAAAGAATTTTATGAAATATCTCCACTATATATTTCCCTCTTAGTTAATTTTGAAGGCCAGTTTTTTCCCCTAGAATATTATGTGTGTTAAACTAACACTCTCCTTTTTTCTTCTAATAACCACCTTCCTCTGCTTATTTAACTTCTAGAGTGAATACATCTTTTCAGTCCCAAACTAAAATTATATTTCCTTTAACCATTTCTATGATTTGCCTAAAAATGAGCTTTTACTTCCTACAAACATCCCTGTTGGATGATGTGAACCTCTCTGAAGGAAAGTGGTAGAGATCGTGCTCAGCAAATAACTCAGGTGCCCATTTACACATTCTGCAGCCTCTTGCAGATAAGACTGAAGCAATATGACTAGTTCAGGCCAAAGGACTGTGAGCAGAAATTTTTGTGTCACTTCTTGGATAAGGCATTTAAGAGACAGTATGCTAGTTCTAGCTCTCTCTTCTGAGTGAAAAACTTGGAAGCTGTGTTTGCATAGTAATGTCACAGTTAAGAAGACCTGGATCCCTGTGCCACCAGATGGAAGAGAGTCTCCACCTACCCACATGAGACGTTGTCTGAGTAAGAAATAAATGTGTCGTGTTAAGTCACTAAGACTCGAGTAGAGAGGTTGTGGGTAGGAGCAGCTGGCATTGCATAAGAAGTGCATAGCACTAGTGCTTCTCAAAACATATTGTGCATATAAATTACATGGAGACCTTGTTAAAATATTAAAAGTCAGCAGGTCTGGGAGGGACCTTAAGAGTCTGCATTGATTACAAGTTCCCACTATAGGAATCCTCGCACAATAGAGTAGTAAAACACTAAAACATTCTCCATTGTTTTATAATATTTGCACATATATATTCTTTCTCTAACTGGATAGCAAGTTCTCTTTGGTTTTAGTAATTCCTACCATAAACACATTCAAGAAAGCTGAGGAAGTTAACAAAAATTGCAGAGTATGGTCATCTGAAAAGTCTTTTCTTTATAAAAACAATGAGAAAACTCATAAACATTTAAAGAAAAAAAAAACTTTTTTAGAACTCTGGAAATTAGCTGAAGACTTACCAGAATCTGGGGTGCACTTCTGCAAGAAAAATGGTAGAATCTCAGTAAGGACAGAGAACTTTGTGCCTGTTAACTTGTTTTAGTTCAGCCTCACTAATCATCAGAGAAATGCAAATTAAAACCACATTGAGATACCACCTAACCCCAGTAAGAATGGCCATCATGAATAAAACAAACAACAGGCGAGGATGCAGAGAAAAAGGAACGCTTCTACACGTTGATGGGAATGCAATATCTAGTGCAACCTCTTTGGAAAACAGTGTGGTGATTTCTCAAAGAACTAGACTTTGACCTTCCATATGACCCAGAAATTCCCCTATTGGGAATAAATCTGGAGGAACTCAAGTCATTCTACCAAAAAAGGTACCTGCATATGCATGTTTGTTGCAGCTCTATTCACAGTAACAAAAACATGTAACCAACCATGCTTCCCATTAAAGCTAGACTGGATTTTTAAAATGTGGTACATATACACAATGGAATATTATGCAATAAGAAAAAAGGAGAAACATATGGACTTCACAGCAACTTGGATGGATTAAGTCTATCATACTCAGTGATTTAGCACAGAAACAAAGAACAGAGTATCTTATGTTTTCACTCATAAGCAGACCTTGAACAATTATTATAATGCTATAAGAAAGGGTTTGTCAGTAGGGAAACTGTCAGGGAAGGGAGGGTGGGATTGGCAGTTGAGGGAAGCTGCTAAGGTAGGGAGGAGCATACCTCATCATCAATGGTACCTGCATAATCAACGTTTGTATACCTAACCTTGAATTGTACTCCAGATCTTTATAATTTAAAAAAAAGAAAGGGATTGGCAATAGTGGGAAACCGCCAGGGGAGGGGAGATGGGATTGGCAGTTGAGGGAAACTGCCAGGGAAGGGTAGGGCACCTCATCAACAAGGGTACCTGCATAATGAACATTTGTATACCTAACCCTGAATTGTACCCCACATCTTTTAAATAAACAAACAAATAAAGTAAAAATAAATAAAAAAAGAAAAATAACTGACTAGATTCACAGTGACAACCACTATTCTGTCATTGAATGAAGAAAGTAAAGTTAGATATAGCTCTTTCAAAGCCTGATTCTCAGAAAACTGTCAAATGACAAACTTAACCAAAATGAAATATAAATTAAGACATTTCTGTATATACAAAAACTGGGAATTTCTCATTAGAAGACCAGACTTTTAAAAAATGCTCAAGGATGTCCTGTAAACTGAAATGAAAAGAGACTACACTGTAACTTTAATCCATATGAAGAAATAAAGACAACAGAAAAAGATAACAACATAAAGCTATATAAAAACATTATACATGGATTTTTTTTGTACGTTTTTTCTCCCATCTCATTTAGACAACAGTTCCAAAAAGCAGTAATAAATATTAGGCACAAAATGAATAAATATACTAGCAATGCATAATCTGAAAACTAAATTTAGAAAATAATTTCAATTTGCAATATTACCCAAACAAAACTAAACGATTAAATAAAAGAAGTGCAGTATTTGTACACTGATATATATATATATCTAAAAAAACCTTGTTAAAATAAATTAATGAAGACCCACAAAATTGAGAATACATCCCATTTTCATGGATTGGAAGACATAATATTGTTAAGATGGCAGTTAAGCCCAAACAGACTTACAGATCAATGCACTTTCTATAAAAATACATAGCTTTTTAAAAATAGAAATTGGCAAACTGATGCTAAAAATAATATGAATATTCAAGGAGTTTCAGAATAATCAAAACAATCTTGGAATGGAAGAGCAACTTTTGATGACACATATTCCATTTTCAAACCATGTTACAAAAGATATAGTAATCAAGGCTAGATAACATTGGAATAAAATTAAGAGTTTAGAAATAAACTCATACATCTTTGGCCAATGGATTTTTTTATAACCTCTAAGATAATTTTTTGGGGGAAGAATAATCTTTTCAATAAATGGTGTTGAGACAATAGGATAGTCACATGCAGAAGTATGAACTTTGACAATCCACTTCCTCATACCATATACAAAAATTAGCTATAAATAAATCAAACGCTTAAGAGTTATAATATAAAACTCAGAAAGCCTAACAGTAGTATTGGGACTTTGTGTTAGGCAAGGGCTAGACAATATAACAGTAAAAGCAAGAGCAACAGAAACAAAGAAGTTAAATTTCACCAAAATTGAAAACTTTTGTGCATCAAGTAATATAACCAAGAAAGTGAAAAGACAATCCAGAGAATGGAAAAAATATTTGCAAAGTGTACATTTGATAAATATCTAGTATCTAGAATATATAAAAAACTTAAAATTCAGCAATAAAGAGACAAATAACCCAATTTTTTAAATGGGTAAAGAATATGAATAGATATATCTCCAAAGACATACAAATAGGCAGGAAGCACATCAAATGATGCTCAACATCATTAGTTATTAAGGAAATGCAAATTAAAATTACAAAGAAATTCTACTTCATAGACACAAGAATGGCTATAATCAAATAGACAAGCAATAATAAGTCTTGATGAGGATGCTGATAAATTGAAATGCTTATACATTGCTGGTGGGAATGTAAATGGTGCAGCCACTATGGAAGCAGTTTGGCAGTTCCTCAAAGAGTGATACATACAGTTACCATATCATCCAGCAATTTCACTCCTAGGTATATGTCCAAGAGAGTTCGAAACATATTCACAAGCAGAATCTTGTTCACAAGTGTTCATAGCAGTATTGTTATCATAAAAGTAGAAACAACCCAATGTCCATCAACTGATGATTGGCTAAGTAAAATGCTGAACATTTATAAAAGGAAATATTGTTCAACCATGCTACAGCATAGACGAATCTTGAAAATAAGTGAAAGAAGCCAAACATAGTAAGCCGCATATTGCATAACTCAATTTATGTGAAATGTCTAGCATGAGCAAATTAGAGGCAGAAAGGTTTGTGGTTACCAAGGGCTGAGGGAGGAGAGGACTGGTTGATAGCAACTACCAAAGAGTCGAGAGATTTTTTTTTTTTTTTAGGTGATGAAACTATTCTGGAATTAGAGTGGTGGTGGTTGTACAATTTTGTGAAATATGCTAAAAATAAATAGATTTTACACTGTGAAAAGGAGAGATTTGTGGTGTATGAATTATATTCCCATAAAATTATAAAAGAGAGCCAAATAAAAGTTTTTTAGTTAAAAAGTACAGTAACTGAATGAAATGAAAACAAAATGCAAACAAACAAGCAAAATGAAAGTTGTACAGGAGGCAGAAGGAAAGGATTAGGCATAGAGAGCTAGAAATATTTTGGATTTGATTGGGAGCACTACTCTCTTTCTAGAGTTCTCTGGATAAGCCTTTTATTTTTTCCAACTTTTCACATACAATTTCTTCTCCCAAGGACTTTTTCTTTTCACTCTGGTCTACTCTAGGAAAACATAATTCCTAAGCTCAAAATGTGACCCCAATATGAACCATTTCTGCTTCCTCCATGATTTAACCCCATTTCCTATATTGTCATAGCACTTTGTACACGTTCCCAAGGTAGTAAATGTATTTTCATTTTTTATGCATTAGTTGAGGCATTATTTGCATAGAGTGCACACATCTTAAGTGTAGAGTTCTATGAATGTGTTACTTATGTTTATACCCATGCAACTACCCCAAGATAAAGATATAAGTGATTTCTAGACTCCCAGAAGTCTGCTTCATGCCCTTCCCAGTTAGATAATCAAAGATAATCTCGCTTTTGACTTCTATCTGAATAGATCAGTTTTGCCTGTTTTTGAACTCAAGCAATACATGCTCACTCATATCTGGATTCTTCATTCAACATTATGTCTGTTAAATTTATCCATGTTCTTGTATGTAGCAATCATTTCTTCTTTTTCACTCCTATATAGTATTCCATTGTATGACTATATCACACTTTTTATTCATTTAAATATCAATAGATATTTAAGTTTGTTTTCATTTGGGAGCTGTTATTAGTAATAAGGTTGTAGGAACTTTTCTATATTTGCCTTTTAGAAAGCATAAGCACTCATTTCTGTTGGGTATAAACTCAAGAGTGGAAGTGTTGGGTTATGATACATAAATATGCTTTGCTGTATTAAATATTGAAAAACAATTTTTCAATTTGGATCTTCTGTTCTGCAACCCCAGAACAATGAATAAGAGCGTGGAGCTGTGTTTTAATTGCCTATCTACATGCCTATCACTCTACTACAGTATTAGCACCCTGAGGGCACAAAACATACTCTTTCAACTTTGTGTCCTGAATACACTACTTGATATGAAAAATTTAGGAAACGATGCCAGCATCATTTTCTGTAAAGGAAGTCTTTTTTGTAAAGGTTCAAATAGTAAATATGTGAGGTTTTGCAGGCCCTACAGTCTCTATTGCGATGAGAGCAGCCATAAACAATATATAACAAATAAGCATAACTGTGTGCAAAAGAACTTTATTTATAAAAACAAGTAACAAAACAGTTTTGGCCTATAGTCTATAATTTACCATCTCCTGCAATCCTCACTCCTGCCCACGTTTTTCTCTGACCTTATCTTCTACCACTGTCTCCCTTATTCTCTCCAGTAGAGTCACACTGGCTTCCAGAATACTCCCACCCCAGGCTCTCTTCAAGACCAGTCCCTTACATGGAATGTTCTTTTATGAGATTTCCTGGGGTGACCACCTCACCTCAAATCTGGCCTAAGTGATGCCTCCCCATCTTCTTTTTCTATTTTACTTTTCTCCATAGCATTTATTAGCATCTAACATACTATGTATTTTATTATTTTGTGTCTTATTTATCCCTACCATCACCCCTCCCCACCCCATACACACAAGAATAGGGATTTCTGACTTCACTTGTAAAAAATTCAATGAGGTATCCCCAGCACCTGAAACAGTGTCTATCACATAGTAGATGCCTGATATATATGTGTTGAACGCATGATCCCGGGGTCCATGTGAATGAGGCCCAGGGCTATAATTCCTCTGGCCGGTGTGACTGCAGTAGGTCTCCCCACTTTCCACTGCAGTCGTGGTCATGAAGCCTGGGTTTCCTAATAACAAAAACACAGAGACAGAGATATGGTTCCCACCAGATAGCACAGACTGAACAGAGGGGCATGACAAGTGGTAAGTTGGCTACTGTGGGTTATTATGCAACAATATTATACTTATATCTAAATTAAGTGGCCATGTGACTCACCAGGCAAGGCCTAAATAATTATGTCTTTGTGCTATAATTACACAGTACCACCAAATTATAGACATTAGGGGTGGAAAACAATAATACTGCTAATGAAACCCTGTTTTCAAATTGAGGTCTTCTTTCCACACAGGTCAGAGGCTTTAGACTGTTTCACAACAGTACCTCTCCCAGAGGGAAAAAGTTCAATTCCCAGTTAGTTGAAGGAAAAACCAAGCTACAAGGTTAACATAACTGCTTTCAGACCACATAATATTGATTGAACAAAGTTAAAAATAAAACTACAGGCAATCATTTTATCCACCTTTACCACTCTTCCTCAGGAAACCCAGATATCCTAACCCTAAAAAGTTTCTGGGAAAAGAGGATCGAGACTTTGAAAACTGCTTCATAGTGTCTACTTAATTACTCCTTTATAGAATAAGCAATCCAACGAGAAAGATCTTAGCTTTCTGATGAGATCCTTTCATCATCCCCAGAGAGCTGTAAAGCACCAAACATACCACATGGAAAGAAGTTTGGGTCATCCTGGCATCTCTTCCGTGAATACTTTTGTCCATTCAGCTCCTTATCATAGTTTCTACCTGCCCCATTCAAGGTGGAAGAGCTGGAGATGCTTTTCCGAAACAAGAGATGAAAATAGCAATTGTTGGAAATATATGCTCCAGGCTTTATGCAAAGTGCTTCTAAGTATCTCCCTTGCTTAGCATTGCTCAGAAAGTATTGCTCTTGTTTGTGGAAAGTAGAGAAGTTGAGGCTTACAAAGGTTCAAAACATTGTCCAAGATCACACACCTCGATAACAGCAGAGTGGGGATTCAAACTGAGGTCTTTTTTATTCTAGAACACTGCAGATGTCTTATATTTTTTGGCTATGAGCAGAAATTATTCAGAAGTAAACCCCTGTCTTAGAAAAAGCTAGTTTTAACTCTGATAATCACATAAATACCAGGATAAATTTTGAATAACAATGATATTAATCATTACATATTGATTTTTAAATAGCTTCAGAGAGACATAATTCACATGACAGGCAGTTCATCTATTTAAAGTGTACAAGCCAGGCTCGGTGGCTCAATCTGTAATCCCACGCCTTTGGGAAGCTGAGGTGAGTGGATTGCCTGAGCCCGCGGGTTCGAGACCTGCCTGGGCAGCAAGACCTCATCTCTACAATAAATCAAAAAATCAGCCTGGTGTGGTAGCGCATGCCTGTAATTCCGGCTACTCGGAAAGCTGAGGCGGAAAGATCGCCGGAACCCAGCAGGCGAGGCTGCGGTGGCCGGGAGCGGCCACTGCACTCCAGTCTGGGCGACAGAGTGAGACTCCAACTCAAAAAATAAATAAATAAATAAATATTTAAAGTATACAGATCAACGGTTTTTAGTTTATTCATAGAGATATACAGCTGTGATGACAATTTTTTATTTTTTTATTTTTCTTTCTTTTTTCTTTTTATTTTTGCATGTATTTTGATTCAAGCAATTTTACATAATGGCAATTTATGTTTAGAATATCTTAATCATCCAAAAGAAATTGATCCCTTTCTCCCCCCCCACAACTTCCATCCCAAGACCACCACTAATCTTACAATCTGTATTAGATTTGCCTATTCTAGACTATTTCACATAGATGGAATCATATACCATATGATCTTTTGTGACTTACTACTTTGTAACATAACGTTTTCAGAGTTTATTCATACTGTAGCATGTGTATGTATCAGAACTTTCTTACTTTTTATTGCCAAATAATATCTCATTGCACGGATATATCACATTTTGTTCATCCATTCATCAGTAAATGAACATTTGAGTTGTTACCACTTTGGAGCATTATGAATAATGTTGCTATGAATATTAATAAATGCGTTGCATAAAACTATGTTTTCATTTCTTTTACATATCCTGGAGTGTAATTACTGGGTCATATGGTAACTCTATATTTCACTTTTTAAGAAACTGTCAAACTGTCTTCCAAAGGGGCTTCACCATTTTACATTCCCGTCAGCTATGTATGAGGGTTTCAGTATCTTCGCATCCTTGCCAATACTTGCTTTGGTCTATCTTTTTTATTGCAGCCATTCTAATGAATGTGAAGCAGGATCTCATTGTGGTTTTAATTGCATTTTCCTAGTGACTAATGATGCTGAGCATCTTTTGATGTTCTTACTGACCATCTGAATGTCTTCCCTTGAAAAATGTCTTTTCAGACTCTTTTCCCATTTTTAATCAGATTATCTTTTATTATTTAGTTGTAAGATTTTATATATATACATATATTCTAGATATGTCTATATCAGATATGTGGTTTGCAAGTATTTTATTCCATTCTGTGTCTTGCCTTCTCACATTTTTTTGTTTGTTTATAGAGACAGGGTCTTGCTTTGTTCCTCAAACTAGAGTGCAGTGGTGTGATCATAGTTCCCTGCAGCTCAAATTCCTTTTTAATTTTGATGAAGTCCAATTTATTTTTTTCTTTTGTTGTTTGTATTTTTGCTGTTATAGCTAAGAAACCATTGGCTAACCCAAAGTCAATAAGATTTACTCTGTTTCCTCTAAGAATTCTATAGTTTTAGCCCTCATTTTATTTTATCCATTTGGAGTTAAATTTTGTGTATTATGTGAGATAGATATCCACTTTTTACATGTGGATATCCAGTTGTCTCAACATCACTTGTTGAAAATATACTCTTTCTCCATTGAAGAAGTGGAGAAGTGTTTTGGTAGCACTGTAGAAAATAAATGGTCATAGGTTTATGAGTGCATATCTGGACTATCAGTTATATTCCATTGTCTGTGTAGCTATGTTTATGCCACTATCACATTGTTTTGATTACTGTAATAAGTTTTGAAATCAGGAAGTGAGAGTTATTCAACTTAATACTTTTTCAACATTATTTTGGCTATTCTGGGTCCCATGCAATTTTGCATGAATTTTATAATCAGCTTGTCAATTTCTACCCCAAAAAAAATCCCGTTGGCGTTTTGCTAAAGATTAAGTTGAATTTTAGATCAGTTTGGAAAATAGTATCATCCTTACAATACTAAACTTCTTATCCATGAGCATAGAATGTTTCTCCATTTGTTTGCATCTTTAATTTCACAATGTTTTATGGTTTTCAGTGTAGAAACCTTGCACTTTTTTGTTAAATTTGTTTTTAAGTATTTTATCCCATTTGGTGCTATCATTCATTGAATTGCTTTCTTAACTTCATTCTGGATTGTTTATTGCTAGATATAGAAACACAATTGACTTTTTGTATATTGATCTTGATTCTACCACCTTGCTAAACTTATTTGTAAGACCTCATACTTTCATATTGATCTTTGTTTAAAAATTACATTAAGCCGGGCTCGGTGGCTCAGACTATAATCCCACGCTTTGGGAGGGTGAGATGAGTGGATTGCCTGAGCCTGCGGGTTCGAGACCTGCCTGGGCAACTTGGCAAGATCTTTACAATAAATCAAAAAAAATAGCTGGTGTGATAGTGCGTGCCTGTAATTCCAGCTACTTGGAAGGCTGAGGCGGAAGGATCGCCAGAGCCCAGCAGGTCGAGGCTGCGGTGGCTGGGAGCGGCCACTGCATTCCAGTCTGGGTGACAGAGTGAGACTCCAACTCAAAAGAAAAAATAAATAAATAAATTACATTAAAATTTCTAATCTCATTTAACATTGAAGCTGTAGAGAAAAGCATATATCAGCTACCCAAGGTGCTTATATTTCAAATGGAGAATCTGAGATCCAAAAGACAATAAATAACTGGCCCAAAGAAACACAGTGGCAGAGCAGAGATTTAAAAGTCCATCTCTCAACAGTAGTCACTGAGGTACGAGGACTGATTAGCCTTTCCAGGGAGAATAGTCTAAGGACAAAACCTGGGAGCAGTGGGCGGAAAAGAGATCTGAGCAATGGAGACAGAGAAGTCACCAATAGGGAAGTAGGGGAACCAGAATAGAGTAATTGCTCTAGAAAAATGGAGGATGGGAAGGCAAGTAAGACTAGGGATCAGAGGAGCTAAGTTAGTGGTGCTATTCTGAGCACCATGTCATTTAGTCTTCCGCAGCCTCAATTTCTTCACCAACAAGCAACATTGATACTATCTTCTTTAAAAAAAAAGTATGGGAAGTACATGGGATCACATATGTGTGAAGCACAGAGGGTTCAACACATTCAAATCATTATTATTTTAATGATTAATCTATTATTATTATTTTAATTATTAATCTATTACTAACCAATAATTTGTCACCTGTGGAACAGCCCTTGGATGGGAATATCATGACTGTGGCAACAAGACATCCGACCTAGGAGAGCAGGTTTAGAACAGTGGTAGGTCAGCAGCCTGAAAAGGGCTAACAAGCAAGTGGGCAATGTTGACATGGGAGTCTGAATTCACTCCTCTTTTGAGATGCTTTAGGGTAAAGGAAATGGGAGTCGCCAAACAGAAGCATCAGGATTTTCTCTTGTTGAGGAAGTTGGCTCTGTTTCTTTTTCAGTTGAGGTGGGAAGACATGAACATGTTTGGAAGCAAAATGGATACAAGAAAGAGTAGGAGAAATGGCCAGAAGGGAAAAGAAACAAGAGCTTAAAGGAAGGTTACATTTATGCAAGAATGGGGAGAGCTTTCTACCCGAGAAGCAAACTTGGGTAAAGAGGAAGGAAGAACAGATGGAGAAATGCTGATATGGATGAAAAACAAACACTTATCAAATCGTGCCAGACACACTGTTAAGATGCTTCATATTCATTAATGTATTAGAAACCATGTATATCACACAGCATGAAGAGAGACAGCAGAGGGAAAGAATTGAAGCCTTGGAGGAAGGAAGAAGATCTAGGAACCTGGCATTTAAATAAGATTGGTCTACTGACATATGCATAAATGTAGCTGATGAAAACACTTTACAACCTACCCCAGCCCAGCCCCACTGCTGCAGCCTCTAAATTCACTTTGCTTGTCTCTGTCCTCGTGTCACTGCTCACCCATTCCTGTGTCTAGTCGATGTTGTCCTTTTCATTGTCCCTCAGGTCCAGCCCAAGTTACCCCTCTGAACATGAACTTGGACTCTGTGATCTTCATCTTTGGAGCTCTCTGTGCTGTGACTTATCCCTACTCCAACCTTTCCTTCTCTCCACTGTTCTAGAAAGCCAACTTGTTTGGGACTTTATTTCAGCATCACCACACTTTTCTGGCCCAGTTGGGAGTTTTGGCATTAGAGAAGCAATAAGAGAAAAATATAAGAATAAAAATAAGAAAAATACCCACTCAGAGTTGAAAGTTAATGCATCTCTGCAAAATAAATATCATCTGCTACTTTGTATCTCCTGACCTATATCTTCCTATCTCCTTCTCTACTGTCCCTAGCCCTGGTAACCACTGTCTTATCCTCTATCTCTGTAAGTTTCTCTTCTTTTTTTGCATTCATGATAGATATGTCAATTTGTTTTATTACAGTAACCATTTTACTATCTATATACATCTTATAACACCATGTCATCTACCTTAATATATACAACAAAATTTATTTTTAAAATATAAGCATCCTTAAATCATGAGTCACTGACTCAAATAATAGGTAACTTGAATGCAGGCCACATGGAGGTTGTAGCAAACTGCAGCCCTCAGCACTGCCTATTGGGACAGTCCCCACTCAGCTCCAGCCAATTATTGTCGGGGGAAATATGAGAGAATCACGCCATGAGAGAAGATCTTCCAATTTTTCATGAGCTGCAGAAACTCAGATATTTTAGTGTACATTCCCCCAATCTTTAAATGTAAACAACTAATTTGAAAATTTTAAATGCAGTATAAACCAAAATAAATTATGTCTGCAAATTATACTTGGTTTTTCAGCTATCAGTTTGTGCTCTATGCTCCATTTCTCACACTAACATTATCCTGACAGACCCGGCTTTCAGGAGAAAATGCTCCTTGATGTCTTCCTGGTAGGCATCTACCTCAATCTGGGCTTCACTCTGAAGCAAAATATAGCCTGGGAAGAGATCTTGCCCATGGACCAATTCCAGCCCATGGTCTTATTTTATAAGTAAAATTCTATTGAAACATTGTCACATTCATTCATATTCTTATTTTCTATGCCTATTTTCCCACTACCACAGCAGAACTAAGTACTTGCCCCAGAGACTGTAGGGCCCACAAAGTCTAAAATATTTACCACTCAACCCTTTACAAAAAAAGTCTGATAACCCCTGCTTTAAGGCAAAAATGTTCATAACAGGTCAAAGAGTTACACATGGTTATTACATGAAGAAACCCACCAGAGTTGTATAATACAGTGGCCATGGTGAATACTGACACCTCCTGCTTTTCCTTCATTTTCTGGAGCTCTTCAATAAATAAGAGGATCCTGGGAAGCAGCTTCTTATAGCAGAAACAATAGGAACTTGGAAACAGGAGACTTCATTAGTAACTCTGACCTTGAGCAAGTCACTTAACTTCTCTAAATTCCCAGGTGAGAATCTGTACAACTGGGAAGAAATTCTAACCTTCAGGCTTGTCCCAAGGTTTAAATTGGATTTATATACAAAAGTACTCAAACAAAGATCCTGGTACATATTAGGTGCTCAATTAATATTAGTCACATTTGAAAGCATTTTGAGTGCTGCAAAATCAAAGATCTATGAAGAATCCAATTTGGCTTGAAAGCATTTTGAACACTGTAAAATTTAGGATTTGATTAAGAATCCTGGTTCTGCTCACAAAAATTAATCATAGGAAGGTACTCCTCAGCCTAGTGGCATTGTTGATAGTGCTCCTGTATTAATCTTGGCTGGGTAGCCACACTGCTCCCCAACTCTATTTTTTATTCAGCTTATCCTCGTCAAGAGTCTGAAATCTATTTTCTTTTTTTTTTCTTTTTTTTTTTTTTTTGCGTTGGAGTCTCACTCGGTCGCCCAGACTGGAATGCAGTGGCCAATCCCAGCCACCCCAGCCTCGCCTGCTGGGCTCCGGAGATCCTTCCGCCTCAGTCTTCCGAGTAGCTAGAATTACAGGCGTGCACTACCACGCCCAGCTGATTTTTTGATTTATTGTAGAGATGAGGTCTCGCTGCCCAGGCGGGTCTCAAACCCGCAGGCTCAGGCAATCCACTCACCTCAGCCTCCCAAAGGCGTGGGATTACAGGCTGAGCCACCAAGCCCGGCTCTGAAGTCTATTTTATTTTATTTTATTATTTATTTATTTTATTAATTTATTTTTTATTATGATGTTGTGGGGTACAATTAAGGGTTAGGTATACAATTACATTTCATTCAGGCACCCTGTTGATATGAGGTGTTTCCCGGTTCCCAGACAGATATTTGCTACTGTTAATCCCATCTCTCTCCCCCCACCATAGTTTCCCAGTACTGTCAGTCATTTTCTTATAGTATTTCATTGGATGTTTAAGGTCCATTATATGAGTGAGAACATGTGATACTCGGATCTTTGTTTCTGTGAGAGGTCACTCAGTATTATAGACTCTAGTTCCATCCAGGTTGCTGCGAAATTCATGATTTTGTTCTTTTTTATGGCTGCGTAGTATTCCATTGTGTATATGTACCACATTTTTTAATCCAGTCCTCTTTTGACAGGCAGCATGGTTGCTTCCAGGTTCTTGCTATTGTGAACAATGTTGCGATAAACATACGTGTGCTGGTATCTTTTTTATAGAGTGATTTGAGTTCTTCAGGATATATTCCCAGTAGGGGGATTGCGGGGTCATATGGGAGGTTGGTATTTAGAGCTTTTAGGAATTGCCACACTACTTTCCACAGAGGTTGCACTAGTTTACACTCCCACCAACAGTGTAGAAGTGTTCCCTTTTCGCCACACCCTCTCCAGCAGCTGTTATTTTTTGAGTTGTTGATAACTGCCATTCTGACTGCAGTTAGGTGGTATCTCAGTATGGTTTTGATTTGCATCTCCCTGATGATTGGTGAGGTTGAACATTTCTTCATATGTTTGTTGGCTGCTCGGATGTCTTCCTTTGTAAAATGTCTGTTGATATCTTTTGCCCATTTTATAATGGGGTTGTTTGTTTTTTCTTTTCAACACGTTTGAGTTCCTTGTAGATCAAAGACGTTAAGCCTTTATCAGACCTGGTGTTGGCAAATATTTTTTCCCAGTCTGTAGGCTGTCTCCCTGCTCTCTTGATGGTTTCTTTGTCTTTGCAGAAGCTTGTCAGTTTAATAAGGTCCCACTTGTCTATCTTCTCTCTTATGGGCTGTGGGTTTTGGATTTTGTTCAGGAATTGGATGCCAGTTCCGATTTCCATGAGGTTATTTCCTTCATTTTCTAAGGTTCTTATGATTTGAGGTTTTACATTTAGGTCTCTGATCCATTTGGAGTTAACCTTTGTGCATGGGGATGGATAGGGGTCCTGTTTCAATCTTCTGCATGTGGTCAGTCAGTTTTCCCAGCACCATTTCCTGAATAGGTTCTCCTCTCCCCAGTGGTAGGTGGTGGAGGGTTTGTCG
The DNA here is from genome assembly GCA_027257055.1 of Cephalopachus bancanus. Taxonomy (NCBI): domain Eukaryota; kingdom Metazoa; phylum Chordata; class Mammalia; order Primates; family Tarsiidae; genus Cephalopachus; species Cephalopachus bancanus. Next base: position 1,460,142 of record JAPVLO010000224.1, read on the forward strand.
AAGATGAGTTGGTTGAGAAATTGAGGTTTTGCTTCTGGAATCTCAATTCTATTCCATTGATCTATATGCCTGTTCCTATACCAATACCAAGCTGTTTTGAAGATTTTAGCTTTATAGTAAAGTTTGAAGTCTGGTAATGTGATACCACCTGCTTTGTTTTCTTTGCTGAGGATTGTTCTGGCTATTCTTGGATGTTTGTGTTTCCATATGAATTCCTGCATTGTTTTTTCTAGGTCTGAGAAGAATGTTGCTGGTAATTTGATGGGTATTGCATTGAATTTGTAGATTGCCTTAGGTAAGATGGACATCTTCACAATGTTGATTCTTCCGATCCATGAGCATGGGATATTTTTCCACTTGTTTGTGTCATCTTTGATTTCTTTGAGCAGTGTTTTGTAGTTTTCATTGTAAAGGCCTTTCACATCTCTGGTTAGGAAGATGCCAAGGTATTTCATTTTTTTGTGGCTATTGTGAATGGAATTGTGTTTTTTATTTGCATTTCTGTTTGTTTATTATTGGTGTAGAGAAATGCGATTGTCTTCTGTACATTTATTTTGTATCTTTACCAAAGGCCTTTATCAGTGTAAGGAGGTTTTTGACAGATTCTCTTGGGTTTTCAAGGTATACAATCATATCCTCTGCAAAGAGAGATAACTTGACTTCTTCTTTTCCTATTTGGATACCCCTGATTGCCTTCTCTTCTCTGATTGCTTGACCAGGACTTCCAATACTATGTTGAACAGGAGGGGTGAGAGTGGGCATCCTTGTCTTGTTCCAGTTTTCAGGGGAAATGGTTCTAATTTTTGTCCATTTAGTTGTATGCTGGCTGTGGGTTTCTCGTAGATGGCTTTTACTATTTTGAGGTATGTTCCCCGTATGCCTAGATGTTCAAGGGTTTTTCTCAAGAAGGGGTGCTGGATTTTATCAAAAGATTTTCTGCATCTAATGATATAATCATGTGGTTTTTGTTTTAACATCTGTTGATGTATTTAATTACATTTATGGTTTTTACGAATGTTGAACCAGCCTTGCATCCCAGGAATGAAGCCTACTTGGTCATGATGGATGATTTTTGAGATGTATTGCTGAATCCGGTTTGCTAGGATCTTGTTGAGAATTTTAGCATCTATGTTCATCAGAGATATAGGCCTGTAGTTCTTTTTCTTTGTTGGATCTTTACCTGGCTTGGGTATCAATGTGATGTTGGCTTCGTAAAATGATTAGGGGAGCCTTCCATCTTTTTCAATTACCTGGAATACCTTCAGTAGGATTGGTATCAGCTCCTCCTTAAATGTCTTGTAGAATTCTGCTGGAAAGCCATCTGGGCCTGGGCTTTTTTTTTTTGTAGGAAGTTTTCTTAATATGTAGTCGATTTCCTTGATTGTTATTGGTCTATTTAGGGTCTCAATTTCTTCTTGTTCCAACTTATGTAGGTTGTGTGATGTCAGAAAGTCCTCCATTTCCTTAAGGTTTTCAAGTTTGTTTCCATACAAGTGTACATAGTAGTCTCTAATGATCTTTTGTATTTCTTCAGGGTCAGATGTGACTTCATCTTTTGTGTTTCTGATTGTGCTTATTTGGTTTTTTTTCTCGTTTTTTCTTGGTTAGTCTAGCTAGGGGACCATCGATCTTGTTTATCCTTTCGAAGAACCAACTTTTTGTTTCATTGATTTTTTTGTATTATCTTTTTCTCTTCTATGCCCTGGATTTGGGTTTTTATTTTGGTGATCTGGATTCTTCTGCTGAAATTAGGGTTTTTGTGGTCTTGCTTTTCCAGCTTCTTTAGGTGGCTTGTTAGGTTGTTAATTTGTGTTTCTTCCATTTCCCTCATGTGTGTTTGTAGGGATATAAATTCCCCTCTTATTACAGCTTTTAAGGTGTCCCAGAGATTTTGATAAGATGTTTCTTCATTTTCATTTGTTTCCAGGTATCTTTTGATCTCTTTTTTTATTTCATCATTGACCCAGGAGTTGTTTAGCATCATGCTGTTTAGTGTCCATGTTTTTGTGGGTTTTGGGGGGAACCTTGTTGGTGTCAATGTTTATTTTTATTCCACTGTGGTCCGAGAAGGTGCATGGAGGAATTTCAGTCCTTTTAAATTTGCTTATGCTTGATTTGTGTCCAATTATGTGGTCAATCTTAGAATATGTTCCATGCGGTGATGAGTAGAATGTGTATTTTGTGGTCTTTGGATGGAGTGTTCTGTAGGTATCAATTAAGTCCATTTGGTCCAGAGTCTCATTGAGGTTCCGGATCTCCTTGCTGATTTTTTGTCCTGATGATCTGTCTAGGGTTGTGAGTGGTGTATTAAAGTCCCCAGTTATGATAGTGTTAGAGTCAATGTCTTTCTTTAGTTTTCCTAGAAGTTGCTCTATGAAAGTTGGCGCACCTATGTTGGGTGCATATATGTTTAGGATAGATATTTCTTGTTGATGGAGTGATCCTTTTATCATTATGTAGTGGCCCTCTGTATCTTTGTAAATTTTGGATAGCTTAAATGGTATTTTGTCTGAAATTAGGATCGTGACTCCTCCTTTCTTTTGTGTTCCATTTGCCTGAAAATTTGTTTCCCATCCTCTTACTTTGAGTATGTGTATGTCCTTTCTAGTGAGATGGGTCTCTTGAAGGCAGTATATTGCTGCCTGGTGATATTTTATCCATTTTGTCATTCTATGTCTTTTCAGTGGTGTGTTTAGTCCATTCACATTCAGGCTAATTATTGAAATGAGAGAGTTCGTCCCTATCATGGAGTTCTATTGAGTTGTTTTCTTCCACTTGTTTTTTTCTTTTTTTCTTTTTTTTTTTTTTTGTCTTTCTTTTGGTTTGGGGGTTGGTTTGTGTATATTTTATTCTTTTCCCTGTACTCTTGTGAAAATCATTGTTCTTCTTTCCTTTTCTTCTGTATTTAGTACTTTCTTAAGTGTTTCATTTAGAGATGGTTTGGTGGCAGCATAAGTTCTTAGGGATTGGATATCTGGGAAAGATTTTAATTCTCCCTCACTGATGAAGCTTAGCTTGGCCGGGTAGGTTATTCTTGGTTGAAATTGTTTATCTTTTAGGACTTTGAAGATAGGGCTCTAAGCTCTCCTAGCCTGCAGGGTTTCTGTAGATAAGTCTGCTGCTATTCTAATTGGTCTTCCATGGTAGGTGATCTGGCCTTTTCTCTTGCTGCCTTTAGGATTTTTTCTTTTGTGCCTACTTTGTTTAGGCAAATTATTATGTGTCTAGGAGTTGGTCTTCTCATTTGTTGTCTTGCGGGGGTTCTCTGAATCTCTTGTGTTTGAATTTTTGCATCACTGATTAGATAAGGGAAGTTTTCTTGAATGATCTCATGGAAAGTTTGTTCCAATGTGGTCTCTGTTTCTCTTTCTGTCTCAGGGAGTCCAATTACTCTTAGGTTAGGCCTTTTGAGGTAGTCACTCATCTCTTGAAGGTTTTGTTCTGTCTTTTTGAGCTTATTTTCTGTGTTTTTAAGAGTTTGGGTTATTTCTATATTTTGGTCCTCAAGCTCTGAGATTCTTTCTTCTGCTTGGGTAATTCTGCTTTCCATGTTTATCAGTTTGTTATTTATTTCATTCACAGTATTCTTTATTACTGTTATCTCAGATATCAACTCCTTCCTAGTTTCTTCTTGTGTCTCCTCAATTCTTTTTAATCTCTCCATTATTGTCTTGATATCTACATTTGTAGTTTGAGACCCTTCATTCAGGGGGCTTTTCATTGTTTGCATTCCAAAGTCAGTTTTCTCAGTGTCTGCTCTTCCAGGTGTCTGGGAGAGGCCCATACTCTTCTTTCGGTTTTTCTTCATTTCTGTAGATTTTTCTCCCTCTCCCCCTTTCCCTCCCCTTCTTCAATTCTGTTTTTGAGGGAAGGTGGGTTTGCTTTTATTTCTCTTCTGCAATGTCCTGTTCTTCCTTATGAGGGTCTTCTGGCTTTGTTCACTTTTCCCTCTGCTTTGCAATCTGCCTATTCAGCAGTATGTAGTCTTGATCCCTCACTTTAAAAAGGGGGCGTATAAAAGAGGAAAATAATTGAGGAGGGGGGTCAATAGGGAGTTAGAAAGAGAGAAGTGTGAGAGGGAAAACAGATATACATACCAACTGTCAGGTGAGAAAGAGACACAGGGCCAGGAAGAAGTGAAGAAAGACATGTAAGAAAGATTCCCTAAAGATTACTGATAGCTACACAGAGACAGGTCAATAAAATCGAGAAACAGTGTAAGTCAGAAGGTAAACAACAAACGTGATCTAAACCAACAGTTACAAGGATAAAATCATAAGTCAAAATAAGCGGTCAGACTAAAGTCACTTCTCTGATCTCCAATTCTGGCCTCTCTCTTTTGTTTTTCGTTGCAGCATAGGGGTGGGGCTTTGTCTCCTGTTTCACGCCGTTGCCTTAGGAACTGAGGTAAAGTTTGTTGGTAGGTGGGTGGGGCAATAGAACTCTGCCTGGAGAATAGCAAGGTAGTTTAAGCAGATCTGTTTTCCTCCGCTTGTCTGGGTCCCCCTGGCTTGGGGTCTCATGCTGAGTGTCTCAGCCAAGGTGGGCCCAGAGTTCCAGAGCTCCCAAGCTCTAAAGGGTAGGCAGTGAGCGGCGAGAGTGGCCCTGGGCCCCCCACAAGGTATTTCATCCAGAAATGGGACCAGCATCTCTGAGGGGCAGGCGCCCAGAGCCTCCCTGTGTGACCGACGGCTTGGTTCCGGGTGCCGGGCTGAAGACAATGCAGCCAGGGAGGGAGCTGGAGGGTGCTGGGACCTAAGACACCCACACATGCAGTGGAACAGCAGCAGCAGGGGGCCGCAATATCTGGCCTTAGGAGATGAGGTAAAGTTTGTTGATAGGTGGGCGGGGCAATGGAAGTCGCTGCCTGGAGAGTGGCGAGGCAGTTTAAGCAGATCAGTTTTTCTCTGCTTGTCTGGGTCCCCCGGCTTGGGGTCTCATGCTGAGTGCCGCAGCTAGGGTGGGCCCGGAGTTCCAGAGCTCCCAAGCTCCAAAGGGCAGGCGGTGAGTGGCGAGAGTGGCCCTGAGACCCCCACAGAGTACTTCAGCCAGGAATGGGACCAGTGTCTCTGAGGGGCAGGTGCCCAGAGCCTCCTTGTGTGACCAGCGGCTTGGTGCCGGGTGCTGGGCTGGAGACAATGCAGCCGGGGAGGGAGCTGGAGGGGGCTGGGACCGGAGACTCCCACACATGCAGTGGAACAGCAGCAGTGGGGGGCCACAATATCTGGCCCTGTGTGGGACCAAAGTTCCGGGGCCTGGCACCAGCATGGCTGGTGGTGGGCTGGGGGATGGGGGAAGAGAAGTAATAGCCTTTTTGGGAACTCACGTTCAGAGAATCTCACCAGTTCACCTATGCCGTCACCATCTTGGGATCAGATCTATTTTCCACTCTTAGTCATTCTCTAAAGTCTATTTTAAATCAATCTCTCTCTCTCTCTCTCTCTCTCTCTCTCTCTCTCTCTCTCTCTCTTTCTCTCTCTCCTCCCTGCCTCTCCACCCTCCTCTTTTTCAAGATCATGAAAATTAGCCAAATATGTAATTTTGAAAATGAGTTCTAGGCTGTCCATCATTCTCCCTGTCACAGCCAAGAGCTGTACCACATATTCCCTGAAACTTAATTGACCAAGGTGTTGAGGTAGATATGTTTCCCATCTGGGCCAGCTCTGAGCATGAGCCATGTTAGGTGGCAAGATAATCACAGATGGGTGATAAATCTAGCAATGAATGAATGAAGGCCACCACAAGGTTAGTCCAGCTTCGGCTGAGATGGTGTGGCCCCAACTCCTTTGTGGCTGAGACCCTACCCTTGAGAGGAAAGACAGCCAGCAATGTAGTCAGGAATAAGCTATCTTCAACCATAGGCCTCTCATAGAGTTCAACTTCAGAGTTCGTAGAGAAATTATTTCTATATAAAAGGGACTCTTTGCATGACTGAACACTCTATAAAAGAGATGTCTGAGCTATCCAGAGATCGCAAAGACCTTCACTTTTTCCTTCACTGATTTCCTCCTAGTATTTGATAACATTGATTTTATGTCCCACATGCAAATGATCTGCTCCCTCTCACATCTGATCTTACTCAAGAACTCAAGGGGCTCTCATTCTAATTAAAACCTATAATTATTTATGCAGGCTCTTCAGTGGTCCTCATTCTCAGTTCAGACCTCATTCACTGTGTCCACTTTCTGCATCAACACAAAGCCAAGAGGACACTGAACATTGCAGAGGTACTCAGCCCTCCACTTTGAATCTCTTTAGTCTAGATAATGACACTCTCCCCTCAGCCTAGCTCAAACCGTGTAATTTTCGTGTGATGACATGCACATTGACTCTCCTTTGTCTATAGAAAAGTGTCCACATGCTTAAGTATTATATTCAAAATCCTCCCCTACCAAGCCTGCTTTTGCAAATACTTCTCCCATGAGTCACACCTGGTCCCCAAATAAACTGGCATTTCCACCTCTATGCCTTTGTCCTCAAGTTTCCTTTAGCCTGAAATTTCAAGCACTCCTCTCCTCACTATTTCTACATACCCAAATTGGGTCGACCCCCAAAAGCAGCTCAAATGTTTTTTAGAAAAATTTTTCCTGTACCCTCTGGATGGAAATTACTTTTCCCATGTTGATACAAGTTTGCCCAGCACTCTGAACTGTCCTTAGAGCTCTCTTCAGATTTGGTCATTTAGTTATTATCTGAGTGTCCATGTTTGTTATCTCTCCCAGTAGTTAACAAGCTACTTCCCTATGAGGAGTAGATCCTTGCCATCTTCATGGAGTCAAGTGTCATAATTACGACCAACGGCAAAATGACAATGGATTTGGAATCCAACAGACATGAATTTGAATTCCACTTCCACCACTTACTGGTTCTAAAAATGTGAAGAAGTTATTTATCACTCTGAGCCTATTCCCTAACCAGCAAAATGAGAATATTAATGTGTAATTCCCTTTGTGTTTTGATTAAAACCCATGCCAAGCATAAGTATATACTTAAAATTGCCCTTTTCCTCACTCTGCCTGCTTCCCCTCCGATGTTTCCTACATAGTATACATTCTCTAAGTGTTCTTTTTCTTCTAATGGAATGTCTTACACTTTATCCAGGCACTGAGCTTCCCTCGACATCAAGGGCAATATTCTCTGTGATTTCCTGAAGACTTCCCTTGCCACCTTGAATCTCTTTGGTCTAGATAATTAACTGGTCAGGGTTTTGATGAAGGGCCATTGGTAGGACCGTAATCAGGAGGAAATATTTACTTTTAAAAATGTACTATATTGGGCTCAGATGATAATTTTACTTTTAAAGAAAAATGAAAAAACAACATTGAGGACAGGAGTTATGATTATGTGTCCCTCCTACAGCCCCAATCTTGCATGACTTATCTTTGCTGACCTATAAAAAAACTCCATTCAATGCTGTACTCCGTAGGGCCTCACACACCGTTCTACTGTTTTCTCTAATACTGTTACCATACACTTAAGTCAGGCTGATTTGAATGTTTCCACTGTATATGCCCTGTTGGTTTAAGGCTGGTAGCATTTAGCCAAGAAGAACAAGGTTTATGCTAAGGATAGAAGTATGAACAAAGAAATGGATGCTGGGTGTTTGCTCTCTGACCTCTTTACTTTTTTCTGCTAATGCACAACCATCTGCTGAACTCAGAAAGGTCATTCATCTACCTGGGAAGATAATGAACTAGAAAGACCTGTTTGTTCTTGTATTCAGCACACAGTTTGTGAGGCCCTACTTTGGAGCAGGTTCTATATTAACACTGGAGCTTCAGAGAGAGACTGACTTTACCTAGAACTTGGCCTCGTTCCTGAAGGCAGCCAGAGTATCAAAGAAAACCAACACAGAAGGTGTCCTGAGTAGATGATGGATGAAACACTAAGGGTGCTGCTGCAAAAAAGCTCTGTAATGCCAGAAGCAAAACTCTCTAGCCTAGGCTTTATGACCTTCCAGCCAGAAGAGATCCAGGCAGCCTTGTCTCCACCAGCTGCCTGAGGGAAGCCTCTACTGCTACTGCTACACAATTGAAAATTCCCTGCTCTGTTCACCTTGTCTGAAGCTTTCCATTTAGTGGGTGATCAGCATTCATAAACAGCTTCCCTCATTGACCACATTCCGGGACTGAGCATATTTTCTAAGTCAGTGGTCCTTGGACCAGCAGCATCAGAATCAGCTTGGAACTAGTTAAAAATGCAAGTACTGAGGCTGACTGAAGAACTGCTGAATAAGAAATACTGGACCTTCTGAGGGACAATCTGGGTGTTGTAAAGCCTCCAGGTAATCCATATACATGATAGAGTCTGAGAATGACAGTTCTAGATAGATAATAGCCCCTCAGTGAGGCACGAGTGTCCAGAAATGTGGGCTGATGGTTGTCACTGCCTTAACTCCTTTCTGTGAGGACTCTCAAGAGGTCACAAAGTCCCCAACATCTTTCAACTCTCCATGTAGATTCCATAACACCATCTTCACATTAGCAAACTGAGACATTTGATTAGCACAATGTCTTAAATTTTCTCAAATGTGTTTGACAACTTTTATTATGTGTGTGTGCGTGGGTGAATTCAGGCAGGGCAAGGGGGTGTGGAGGTTGATGAAGGTGACAGGAAAGGGATTCCTCTCCTCACAGGGAACATTCCAGCAAGTTCTCAAACATGTCACAGGTTGAAGTGCCTGAGGACAACAAGCATGGAGCCATCCTTAAGTAAGAAGTGTTAAACATGTGACATCCAGCCATCTGTGAGTCTGTGTATGTATCTAGAGCCCTCATTATCCTCCTAGGCAGAGAAAGGGAGGGGGAGTAGCTCACTCTGAGAACAAGTCTGAGATTCACGTGTTGCCATACAGGAGTAAATTGTAGAAGTGATCCTTGCCAGTCCCTGAGCCATTACCAGAGTTTAGCCTGCAGCCTTGCCATGGCTCCTGCTCAAAAGATATTTATGTATGTAGTCATATAACACATGACATGGAAGCGTCATGCTGGGGTGCGGGTGGGGTGACTATGTCTCCCCTGGGCTGTGCAGTGGAAATGACAAATGACATCTGATGAGGCTTAACTGAGAAAGCCTGGCCTGGAATTCTGTGCACCAGGTTCTGTTTGTGCAGAACACAGCAACTTGACTTTCCTTGGAGAGAGCAGGGAGACTAGAGAGGTGTAAATGAGGCTATAATGAAACAGCTTCCTCCCTACCTTTTAGCAGCTTACAAGAGAGAAACAGGAGATGTGTGAATCGCAGACTGAGTGAGCAGTCTGCTCTGCTCAGGACCCACTAGCTGACAAGAAGCAATTGGAATATAAAATACCCTGTGCCTGCTTGTCTGGGAGCCTCAGGTAGCCTCCTCACCGCAAAGGTGGCAGCACTAAAACCCTGGCGCAGAAAGCGTGCACTTGGGAAAGGGGATAAATGCCAGTAATAATAACAATGGCATTGATGACGATGGTGTTAATGGTGATGATGAAGACAGCAGCATCTGACACTGAATGCCAACACTCCGTATTGTATGCTAAAGGCTTCCAAAGCAATAGCTCATTTAATCTTTAGAGAGTCCTCAAAAGAGACAGTTACTACTCTTATTTTCATTTTACAGACAAGCAAACTAAAGCTCACAGAGCTTGAATAGTTTTTCCAACATTTGTGTCGGAGCTAGGATTTGAACAAACAGTGATAAGTCACTCGATAAATATGTATTGAATAAATGAATGAATTAATGAATCAACTGTATCTGACAGCTAGAATCTATTCCAAGCCTTACATTGATTTGCGTTGCCTTAGACAAATCATCTGCCTTCTTTATTTTTCTATCCATGGTAATTCTCACCTCATCCACCCTGAAAGGCTATTCCACCCTGAAATGCTAAGAATCAAGGAAGGCATCGGGAAGCTGATCCTTTTAAGTAGATGCCTGTGATGGTTAATTTTATGTGTCAACTTGAGTGAGTTAAAGGATGCTCAGATAGCTGGTAAAACATTCCTGGATGTGTCTGTGAGGGTGTTTCCGCAAGAGATGAGCAATTGAATCAGTGGACTGAATAAGGAGGATCTACCTTCACCAAAATGGGTGGGTCTCATCCAATCTATTGAGGTCCCCAGTGAAACAAAAGACAGAGAAAGAAAGAATTCACTCTCTTTTACTGAGATAGACATCTATTCTCTCTGATTCAGGAACATAAGAGCTCAAGGTTCTCAGGCTTCCAAATTCTGGACTTGTATCAGTACCCCAACCATAACCCTCCGGGTCTCAGGCCTTCAGATACATGCCACTGGTTTTCCTGGTTCTCTAGCTTGCAGACAGCATATTGTGGGACATATTTTCAGCCTCCATAATCATGTGTGCCAACTCCCATAATAAATTCTCTTTATATATCTGTGTATATCTTATTAGTTGTCTTTCTCTGAAGAACGCTTTTAAAACAATGCCCTTCAATAGCCTATGCTTTCTCATGGCTTCTTCAGTCCTCTGCCCTATTGTGCTGGACCGCCACTGAAACTTAGCTCAGAAGCATTCTCTGGCCTTCACTCTGACTGTAACCTTTCTCCCCTCACTTGTCAACTCTGCACTATAATCTTTGGGTTACTTGTTGGCTCTCTTACCAGTTTCTTTGATGGCGGAGACTGTGTTGTTCATTTTGTATACCCAGAGTTTTGTCCTAATCTTTTTACAGTAGATTATCTCTAAATGTTTGCTGAATTAATGTATTATGTATGCATGTATGTGTGTATGTATGCCAGAGAAATTTCTTGACCTGGACACTGTGGTACAACATAAAGGTCTGACTTAGAGAACAGAGTGCAAGGTGAGTTAAAGAAACTCTCAGTAGGGTCTGCTGACACTGTATACTTAAAACTGACTAATGTTCAATGGAATGAAAAAATAAATAAAATTTGTTGAGTCTGAGAAAGAAAAAAAACTTTGCTTGCTATTGGGTTGCATATCCATTACTTTTGCCCGATTCTTCCTTTAGGCCAGGGTTTCTCAACCTCAGCACTACTAAGATTTTGATCCAGATAATTCATTGTTGTGGATTCTGCCCAGTGTATCATAGGACAGTTATCAGTATCCCTGGCCTTTACCCACTAGATGCCAGTAGCATCATTTTCCCCCAGTCCCAACAACCAAAAATATCTGCAGACTAAGCTAAATGTCCCCTGGGGGACAAAATTATCTTTACTTGATAATGATGCTTTAGGCATTGTTGCTGAATTTGCATCGTATTTAGGTCTTCCTATTTTTGAATTAGATTCAAGCTTTGGGGGTTGTGGAGACAGGAATGAGAGGTGCGATGCAAGCCATTAATAGCCCTCTCCCAGAGATCTAGACTGATTTGAAAGATCGGGTAACTGTTAGGAACACTAAGCACTCAATTAATAAATGCTTAATTCAGGGACAACAAATTCAAGATTTAACATAAGAAGAGACAGCATTGGAAATGATCCTAGGTCAGAAGACCAAAGAAAGGCCAAAAAACAAGCATTTTAAGAAGGAATCACGGGGAAGGTAATTGCTGTAGATGGGGATACCCAAACTTAGAGAGCAGGCTTCAAAGAGAGTTGAATGGGATTTGAAGGCAGAAATCAAGTCCAATAATTCGCAGGGATCCCAGGCAGATTTCAGAAAGGGAAAAGGAAGGAAGACCACTGTGGTTGGGAAAATGGGCCTCCAGGACCCCACAACCAGCTGTCAACCACTGACTCCTTTTCGTCAGCCCAAGAAAGAGTTCAGTCCCTAGAGGTGAGCAATTGACACCAGTTGGAAAAGCTATTGGGCCTTCTCTGCTAGATCTCCCATTCATGAGACGTCATCTCTTCCTTCAATAACTCATTCCTGGAATTGGAGCACTGGCTTTCCCAGAAATTAAGAATGTTTTATGTTTGTCATTCTTATTCGCTACCACATAACACAGCACATTCAGCAACTGTCCTATCCTGGAAACAAGGGTTTGTTTCATAACATGGTCTGGGGCTTGTCCAACAACTCTCCACTGAGGCCCATGACATTCTTTCCAGTGCTAACTTCAGTAACACGTCTGAAGAGCAAGGCTCAGTTTACAAGAGGAACCACCAAGGCGGTGTCTACACCAATGCCAAGTACAAGGATAAAAACCAGAAGGAAAAGAGAGCAATGTAAGGATCCAGGAGTTCTACTCACAAATAACAAACTTCCAGATGTTTAGAATTTTCTGCTTTGATTGCACAAAATGATTACTGATTTCATGTAAACGTGGGCAGCAGGTAGTATCACATAAAGACACCAACCCCCACCCACACCCCTCTCCACACACATACACACAGCCTCCTGAACACACACATATATATGCTCAGAGTGAAAGCAGATATTTTCAGAGATACCTTATTTACCAGATAGAGACAATGTCTTAATCTGCTACACAATAACCACCTCTGAAGGTAATTTTAAGTGTTACAGGAGCTCAAAAATCATCCCAACTCTAAGCATTTCTCTACCTCCTCCATTTCTGACTTTTCTGCCTTGCAAAGTAGAGAAGTTTGAAGGTTCACTTTCAGCAAAACAAAAGAAAACAAAATGAAAAAACTTATGGAATTGAAAACAAGGCTATTTCAGAAGCTGAGGCTGAAAGTACCATATGATATTTGCGTGTGTTTGGACTTTAGCTCTCGCTCATCAGCTCTGACTATTGAACATTAAACTAATACAACGATAGAGGGAAAGAATCTACAGGCAGCTTGTGAGAGAAATGTATGAGGCTACAAAAATGTTTTTAAATGCATATTTTTATCTTAAAATCTTTAGCAAAAAATAAAAGTTTAAAGGGAAGAACCAAGCTTCCTCCACCTCCAGAGGGAAGTGAGTGAATGAATTCCACCTCCAAGAGACCTCAGCTCAGGTGATAACACAGGAAGGAAGAAACTGAAGATGAAGGGCAAGACTGAAACAGCTGAGATAGGAAACTCATTTTCTAAATTTGTCTTTAACGAGAGTAAATAAAGAAAAGAAATCGGAAGTAAGAATTAGGAAGTAATGAAATCCTTACCCAAATTGCTATTGTCAAAACCTAGATAGGAAAAAGCCCTGGAAATATGAATGTATACAAATCAGTGAATTCTGATGACATGGCTCCTAGAGTATTAAGGAAATTGGCTAACATACTGAACCACTTACAGTGATCTGAGTTACAAATTATTAAAAAACCGCGGAGAATTGGGAAGCTAGCCGGAGGCAGGGGAAGAGGGGTGACAGAGAATAAAAGTGGTAAAAATCCACCGAGACGTTCAAGGAACCATTGCTGGAACCACTTACCAGAGTTTCTCACAGCAATATTTCAGTTTTGTGTCATCATTTTGTGAAAAGAAAATTCAGCGTAAAGTAGACAGAAAAATGAAATTCAAATATATAAATGTGTGTGTGTGTGTGTAAGTAAGGGAATTTTAACAATCACAGGAGATGCTTTTTTTTTTTTTTGCAAATACATTATTTTTGGATCTTTCAAAATAGGCCAGGGAGATTTTTGTTTGGCACTTTATAGGTAACTGCTATAAGTTTACAAAACTGATATGACCTCTAAAGACTTGAAGAAGACAAACGCACCAGTGGAAATTAAATGACAAAATATGATCCTAAGGGCACAGCTTCTCAGAATGTACTTCTGGAATAGTGAGCTCAGAATCAGGCCACCTCACTTCCTAAAAGATAGAGGTTTTATCACAGTCACAACTCAGCTAAGACAAGTTTGGCTAATATCCAGAGACAGTAAAGAACTTAAAAAGAAGTGCTCAGGTTTCAAGGGAATCTAAAAAGCATTGCAAGGTCAGCCTTGGAGTGATGGTGCAAGACCCCAGGGCTCTTCACTGACAGCTCACTGACAGCCTGTCTGTGTGTGGCACGATTTGTGTGGCTTTAGTGGTGACAGACCACAGCATTGCACTACTCCAGAACTGTGCACTGCAGAACTTCCACCGGGACATTTGGAAGTATCCAGAGAAACAGGGTGGTTGCATAAGCTTTGGAGAAAAATCTATCTCTGATGAAATCTAGCTCTCCCTCCTAAGTTAACTTCTCTGAGCCTCAACATTTTTACGGGAGGGGGGGTTGTTAATGCCTATCCTACAGGAGAATTGGAGGAATTACAGATAATATAATAAATACACTTAATAGGCACACAATAAATACATAGTTTCCTGAATTACATTGCTGATTTTCTGGAAATTTGATTGGGTGAACTATTATTAATCCTACTAACTATCTGTAGAGATTTGGGATGAGGTAACATTAGTTCTGATTTGTAATATCGACTTGCTTGGGGCAATACAATGACCTATGCCAAAACATACCTACCAAAAGGTAGGAGCTCCAGGAGAAGCAGACCTACAGAAATAAGCCCTTTATGGTCTTCCTGCAGATGGGCATGAATTAGTGATTCATCATCACTAATTCATCATCAGTGATTCTCAACCAAGGAAATTGTCAATTGTTCTCCTACTCCGAGGTAACAATTGACAATGTCTGGAGACATTTTTAGTTGACACAATTGGGAGAGGGGTGCTACTGGCCTCTAATGTATAGAGGCCAGAGATAATGGAGGAAACATGTACACGTTTTCCATTCTAAGGATTTCCCATGCTCAACAGGCAACTGAATACAAGTCTCAGAACCCACAGAGGAGAGAGAGAAGTCCACAGCATGGGGAATACTTCTTAAAGTCAAGACTTCTTAAAGTTAGGGGAATGGTCCAGGCCAGGCCAGATCCCTCAAGTGAAGTAGGAGAAAGTAGTAAAATCCAAGACTGTAGGCGCTGGGATCATTTTTAGATAAATCTGTCATGAGGAGGAGAGGAAGTCTTCAAGGCACTGATTAGTAGGTCTTCCTATCAGCCATCCTTTCTTTCAAGGCTCATTTAAAGGCGCCTAAACTTCAAAGGTGTGATGTCTAAGAAGCAGGCAAACTCAGACCCCTGCATTCTGCTTTCATCCTGTGCTTGTGCTACAAGGCTAGTTATGGGAATGATGGCTCTAGATTTCATCATCAGCATCACTTCCCATGGTTGATGTGCAGGAGTGACCATTCCTTTGGCCCTGGAGACCAGAGTGTGTAGACAGGAGAATTGTACATGCTATCATATCTTCCCTTATAACAACAGGAATATAGAACATAATGCTGGCTCACCCGGAAACCATTTCCAACCTCCACCTTTGGTGTCAGGTTGAGGAGGTCACTCACAGACCTTGTGCTCTTGGTTCAAGCCCAGGTCACAACATCAGTGGGACCTAACATTAGCTCTGATAACTATTCTTGTCTCGTTTTAGTGTTTCTTTGAAAGGGTGACATCCTCTAGCACCATGATGTTTGATGTAAATAAGCTCAACCTCAACCGAATTGTGAATCTGCCTGCAATATAATTCTTACAGTGTTTATTCCTCTACCAGTAATTCATAAAGCCTGCACCCTGCAGAATGCATGTCTTGTGCAAAATTTGAGTCTATTCAGTGGTCCAGATGAGGAACCCTCCTGATTCAAGTGATCTCCACTGTTCTGTGGCAATAAGAATACCTAGAAAGTCTACTTTGGGGAAATAGGGGGTTTGGGAGCTATTAGGCAGTGCTTGATAGGGAAAGACAATGAATATTTGCACTTTACTCCTTTATTCCTGACAAGCTAAAATATGTAGAGTCATAAAACTAAGTATATATTCTTTATGCTTATAACTCTTAACAACTATAAAATCAAAACAAAGTCACAAATCAAATACAAACAAAGTCAATAATATTTAAATTAACAACATTAATTTAATGTGATGGATATGGTTCTTTTGCTAAAACTAAATTTCAGCTCACAATGCGAATATGATACTGACTTACGTGAGATAAATTATTTTGAATTTAACATGATAATACTATTGCGGGCTCTATGATGACTCCATTTTTCCATTACTTTTGTTTGTTTATTTGCAAACTACTGCAAAACCATCCCTGGGACAGAATGCAATGACATCATTTGGATAGAAAACATATTTTATGCTTTAATATACTTCTGTTCTTTTCCCCTGTGCTCAGATAATTAGAATAGTACTAGCTCGTTTTGATGTGATCATAAACAAAGAGTAAAGGTAATCACTGACATGGGGGCAGTATTTTCTTAAATGATGGCAATGCTAAAACTCTAGAAAATTCCGGTAAAATTATGCCATTTGGCTTACATAGAAAACCACAATGTTTAAAAATTATCATGGAAAACTCATAGAGTGATCAAGAATTTGTCAAGGACTACCATTCCCCCACACCAACATCTTTCATCATCTATTTGAAAAACAGCAATACAGGTAATGCAAGAAGAAAGAGAACCATGGTATATTGATATTAAACCACCTGCTAGCTGTGTATTTCAGGGGGTCTCCTCTCAGATTCCTGGTTTAAAGAAGGACCCCAAAAGATTATTATAGTAAAACATGAGTTATAGGGAGCAGAAGGGATAAGTGTAGGACAGGTCTCTGACTTAGCAGAGCATAAATGCTTAATTAGATGATGCACATCTACATAAAATTAAGATCAGATGATCTGTTCATTTATGCAAAAGCAAACCAAGACCACAGATTCTTTAGGAAAGAACAAATCTAAGCTCTCAGCAATTGGCAAAACTGGGGAGTAGTGATTGGGGAAAAGAAGTTTGTTCGATAAATATGTTTTATTGAATAAATGATTTATGGATCAAATAATTTATTCACCCATTTATTTCTGCATATGTACATAATGTGCATTAACCAACTCCTGTACTAGCTGTATATCCAATAAATAAGGCTGACATGTTTCTTTTGGTTAACAGCAACAATAACCAAATTTCTGACCACAAAGTCAGGGACAGAGGCTATTTGTTTCCTGCCCTATATGGAATCATTTTCTTTTAAACAGGTTCTGCTGCTGAATCCTTCTGGGGGATACTAGGACTGCAGACCAAGGCTTTCTTCCTGTTCTTCCAGTGGGGAGCTGACAGGAGCTCGTAATCCCTATCAACTCTTGGTCAGAGACTGATTCTATGGACTATAGCTTTATTAATAGGTCTGTGCTCGCATTAGCCCCCCCCCCAAAGTAAAAATATATTTTGACAAAACACAGCCATGATTTTATTTAAGGCTATTTATTATATACAAATTAACCCAACTTGTTATAGCAGCCTCTAGCTTCAAGTACAGTTGGAGCTATCGTGATTCTCCTTAGGCTCTGATGAATTCTAGAAGTGGAAAAGGGGAGAGAGAGATAGGGAAAAAAGAGAAACAGGCAAGAGGGGTGTGGGCTGGCCCAGCTATGGGTAGCTTCTGAAGACCTTGGACAACAATAAGAAATACAACATGGGCTGCACTGACCTTTAGGGAACCCATTATTATTGGCCTGGGTAGAGTTCAGACATCTCTGAGTACTAGTTCCAGAATTCCAGGGACAGCCTGGGTTAAAGCTGGATCAAATCTACCAGCTAGGAGGTAATGTCTGGTCTAACTTAAACAAGGGTTTTTATATACCCAGAACACAGTCTGAAGAGGAATGAACAGGAGAATATACACACTCTGAGACTAATGGGTCATCTGAGACATAGAAGTTTCCAGGTTTAGGGAGGCAAGATTCCGGACTCCAGCTACTGGTGAAGTAGGTTTCTAATAGCAGGTGCTATGCAGTTTGTTGCTCATAGGCACATGGACTGAGCAGAGCTGGTTCTGTGGCCCAAGTATCTTCTTTACAGGAGCAGGAAGAGATGGGGCAAGCAGAATAGAAGGAGCTCAGCCTGGTTCTGTGAGGCAGTACATTCTGCTCTCATGTCTCTTTTTTGTGACTGGTGTAGAATTCTAAGATGATCCTCAGTGAGTAACACCCTTGTATTGTCCCCCATCCTTGAGTACAGGTAGAATGTGTAACTTGCTTATAGTCAAGATAATATGGCAGAGGTAATGGGCTAATTATGTCCATTATTATATTACATTTTATAAGACTCCCTTTTAACAGACAGGAAGGAGACATTGTCCTGCTGTCTTGAAGAAGATGTTGCCATGCTCTCAGAGTGACTATGGAGAGAGCAGCATCGAAATGACCCCAGGGTGGTCTCTAGGAGCCGAGGGTGGACACTGACTAATAGCCAGTAAAAAAGCAGAGACCTCAGTCATATAGCTGCAAGGAAGTAAATTCTGCCAACAACTAAAATAAACTTGATAGTGGATTCCTCCCCAGCCAAGCCTTCAGATGAGAATGTAGTTTGGCCAACACCTTTATTGTAAGCTTGTGCCATCATGAGCAAAGGATTCATCAATCCCAACCCATAATAATTGGGTATTATTTTTAGTTGCTGTGTTCATGATAACTTGTTACACAGTAGTAGATAACTAATACACTGTCTAGATATGAATCTTACCTGATTGTTTTTTGCCTCTGTTTCCTCATCTGCAATAAGGAAAAGATGATTAAAGTTACATCTGCCTCTTAGAGTATTTATGAAAATTCAATAATAAACTGAACATGAATCTCTTTATAACTACAAAGAAAACCATCTGGCTCCATCCTGGGGACAGAATAACCACTATTATTGTTGATTTCCTGCACCAAGGAAGACCTCATGACCAGGAAATCTTTTGCCTGATATTCAACGTTCACATTCAGGTTGTGTTGTAGATGGACAAGTTTGCCTTTCTCAGAATCAGAAATACCATTTTTAGTCTCATTTTCTAGATTCCAATCTCTCTCTGATCCCTAACACAGCTCTGAGATATTTCCTTCCTGTTTGGTCAAATGCCCTCACATACTACTGGATCTCTAAGTGCAAGCCCCCAGCAAACAAAACAGAGCCCATATATACACTTACCCACTGTTCAGCTGAGATTCAGGTCCTGCATTGACTGTTTCCTTTGCATGGCACCTACAGTCTTATGCCTCATTGCTCTTCTACCCAGAAATTCCAGAGACAACCCCCTGTCCCAGGACTACATCGTTCATTAAGTCCTTCACATCTCAAATTATCCTGTTGCTGACATATATTAATACCAAATCCAGAACTGGACACTTCAGCTCATTGCATTTGTAGACCACTGAGAATGCTAATTCATGCTGGAAAGACTTTGTATAAGCAGAGAGCTCCAATAAGCCAAATTCAGACACTGGCTCTAATTCTATCCAATGCCTTGTCCTCATAATTAATCCCCATGAAAAAGAGGCAAAAGATCCAATGGTAAAAGTCACTGAAAAATCCCACCTTATTGATCCTGAGACACTGCAAAAGAGCCACATAATGTCAAGGAAAGAGTGTTTTAGAGCAAGGGGAACCTAAGGGACCCAGGTTTTAATCAAATCAGTCATGAGTGGTATCTCCTCAGACCCCGGTGCCCGGAGCACACAGTGGATGCTCAATAAATGTTGCTGACTTAAACAGAATGGGTCTAACAGGTCACAAGTCCTTCCTCACTCTAAATTACTCAACTGTAAAATGAGGCTGGTAACTTCTAGGCTGTAGGGCTACCACGGGAATGTGTAAGTACCACAGGAATGTGCAAATAGGAATATGCTCTTAGTAGGTACATTGTGTTAGGTCATCAGTAAATAACAGTTATTTTTTTTTTGAGGAAGCAGAGGGCAAATACATCAACTGAGATTTAAAACTGTCCAATAGAAAGATACTGTATCCACAAATGTAAGCCACAGATATAACTTGAAATTTTCTAGTAGTCACAATATAAAAGTAAAAAGAAACTGATGACGAATTTTAATAATGTATTTAATTTAATTTGAAATACCCAAAGTACTCTCTTTCAATATGTAATAGATATAAAGCTTATTAATAAATTATTTTGCATTCTTTTTTATACTTAAACTTGAAATGCAGTGTACATTTTACATATATAGCACATCTTAAATCAGAACAGTCACATTTCTGGTGTCTGCCATGTTGGCCACCTCAGGTCTACAAAGTGAATTGCCAACAAACCAGTTACTTAGATGAAGCGATCTGTTGGGGTATTAGCAGTATCCACTCCAGTCTGTATTCAAGTTTGCTCTATAAAGTAGAAGTGAAGAACAGGCTATTACAAGCCATAAGAAAAGCAAGCTAAGGTGGGTTCAGGATGATATAGACAGACTCTTGTTGTTACTGACATTCCCCCAAAATTTCTAGCACCTACCCACCTTCATCATGAAACACAGAAATGGTGTCCAAGCCAGAATAGACTGTGATTAAAGTAAGGGGTCTTAATTCTGGCCCCTTTCCTTGTTTGACAAGATGCAAACATGAAATCATTCTGGAAATCTTCCTCTTCTATGCTGAAGAGAGTGAGAAGGTAACCCTGCTGGTCAGATCTTTCTATTCACTCCGCAGAACTGTTCCTTTCCCCAAGTTGTTTTCCAGCACTTTCCCTACTAGGATGTTCACTATCTCAGACAGAAGGACATGCTACAGGCTCTTTTATCACCCTCCCCTCCATCCCTCGCCTTCCTGTACTGGCAACCAGGGTTCTCCTAACATGGAAAAAGTAGATGGGAAAGCACTGGTGGCTTCAGAGAACAGAGATGCAAAAAGGGACACCTTGGTGGAATGCCATTTGAGTGAATATTAATTAGCACAGCAGCTAGTTCTGGGCAATTGATTTCAAAGTCCAGATGTTCCCATTCTAACTAAGAGTCATGTGGAAAAAAAAAACTAATTGGTTAGTATCTTGTTCATTTTTGGTGTCATGTAGTGAAATAATCCAGGACTGCTGAGCTGATGGGATTTGGCTTTGTTCCTCTGGACTTTCAATAATATTTTAATGCAGTCACTCATTCTGTCTCTCCTCTGCCTGTGGGGTATATTTTTCCTTTTGTGTCCTTCAAATGCAAGCATGCTCTATTTTTTTCTCAACATAATTCCCATCTTAAGAGAGAAAAAAAGTATAAAATATGATAGAATTAAGGACATCATGTGTGTATGCCTCCAGGTGAGGAGAGGAGGTTTTGGATCTTCATTTGAATCACTTATGGCATTTTTCTGAAGTTAAGTTTTCCATAAAGAGTAGAGAGCAAAGCCCAGTCCTGCCCTTTGAGTTTCCCTGGATGGAATTTATTATCATATCTAGTATTTGACATTTTCTAAGGGCTTGGCAATCATTATCATTGATTCAATTATGACAAGCAGCCCTGATTATTCACAGACAGAGGAAAAGAGAGAGGACATAGAAATGATGCTCACAAGTCATCCAGAAAACTTGTCCCCATGCAATCTTGACAATAGCCTCATGACTGAGGTTTTATAACTTTTCTTTGTTTTCAGTTATGGTGTTGTAAACCTTGGAATGATCAGAACTTTGATCCAAAGAGCAAGAAGCCAGAAATTGGAGTGAATAATAAACCCTAAATTTTTAAGACTTTTTGCATGCATGCTGATTATACCTTTGGGTTCAGTCATACCTAATGTGCAAGCCAATAGTCACAATGAGCTCAGCACATCTCATACAGAGGATGCTGGGAGGTCAGGAATAGTTACACCCCTGGGAATGGACCAAAGAAGAGTCAGGAGGGAGCCACAGCTGGACTGCTCATCAGGAGATGCAGACATTCATTGACATGGTACAGAAGGATGTCCATTGGAGAAGAAGGAAGGAAGCTGTTTGTCCTGAGCCTCTGGAAGGGACAAATGATTATACACCTCACAGTGAGATTTCAGAAGCATAGGGACTAATGGTGTAAGAGAAAGAGAGACCCAGTACCTTTGCATGAGGTCCATCCTACGTCCCCAAGAAGGAACCGATAACATGTATCAGTGAGAACTGACTTATTGGTGCAGTCAAGCAGGAAAATTTTCTGTCCACAGAGACCAACAGGTAGCAACAAAACTCAATATAACCTAAACAAAATGCTTTGTCGTTACCCCCAATTCTTCCTCCTCCTTATTGTAAAGGTCGCCTCCATCCACCCTGGATTCATAAATGGAAACCCTCCATCAAGTAGTCACAGTGTTCTGTCTATTGTAGCTCTCATAGTTCTCTTGAATCTTTTCATTTCACCATCGCCCTGCTCTAAAGTACTGCCAGCTGAACCAAAATACCCTCCTAGACGCATCATAGCCTTGGTGAACCCCTCAGATTCAATCTCTACACAACAGTCAGAGAAATCCTTGAAAAGTGGAAATCCAATCATATCACTCACCCAAATAAAACTCCTCCATGGCTTTCAATTACTCTTAAACTAAATATGTCCCTATTTTTTCCCCTTGGTCAACAAGGCCCCAGTGCCTCTCCAACCTCAGCTCACCTCCCTGGTTCTTCTGACTCACTCAACTCTAGACTCCCTGGCTTCTTTTCAGTTTCTAAGTGAAGGATGCTCATGTTTGCTCTGACCCTTCAAAATTATCTTCCTTATGATTCATTACCTGCTTCAACTAATCCATGCCTGTTCATTCTCCAGTTTGCAGCTCAAATGACATTTCTTTGTCAAGGCTTTTCTCAACATTTCTTACAATTAGGGAGAGTCTCCCTGTTAGTAACAGTTAAAAGATTCTGAACTTCTCTGTTGTTCTTATTTTAGAAAGAACAATTCAATAATTATTAGTGTAAGTATACGTCTGTGCTCTCCTTAGACCATAAACTTCTCTTTCCTTGCTTACTTGGGATAGCCCCTTATGTAGTGATGAATTTATAGTAGGTGCAAAATACATGT
This sequence comes from Cephalopachus bancanus, assembly GCA_027257055.1. Classification (NCBI taxonomy): domain Eukaryota; kingdom Metazoa; phylum Chordata; class Mammalia; order Primates; family Tarsiidae; genus Cephalopachus; species Cephalopachus bancanus. The sequence goes on from JAPVLO010000224.1 coordinate 1,482,777, forward strand.
TGATGGGATGAATGATTATATGGATTGATAAATGGATGGATGGATGGATGGATGGATGGATGGATGGATGAAGGGAGGCAGTGTAGTAGAAGCTGTTACTTCTAGAATGATAGCCCTTTAAAAAGCTCTGAAATCAGCCCATCATCATATAGCTGTACGTTCCAAGGTAAGGTTTCCAGTGCAAATGGAGGGTTTTTTCCCATGAAGTGGGTACCCCAACATGATAAGTTTAGAGTTCGTATTAATGATGTATGAGCCCCAGCTCTACAAAGGGGATTATACCAATTTAAGAAATAAAAACTTAAAGATGAAAATGGAATGCAGGGTAGGTGCTTCATTCAGGGATATTTGATTGCAAGTCACAGAAGGTGCTTCTATCTAATTTAACATGAGCTAAAATTTATTGGAAAGATATTCACAGAGATCAGTGAAAAGATTTAGTCTCAGACAATGAGCAGAAACCAAGAAAAGCTGGTAAGAATCAGAACCACAGTCAGGCCAAGGAAGAATCTGGTTGGGATTCACTACTGGTCCTGCCCCAAGTAGATTCCTACGGCATCCCCACTGAAGCCTCAATGCCACTGAATGTATGATCTGTTTCTCTGGTGTGCCTCCCTGTACCTTTTCTTCATTTCTCGAGATTCAAAATCTGTGGTGAGATTGTCAACTTTCTGAACTTCGGATGCACACCAGAGTCCTAGATGCTGGTATTGGGCACTACTTTTTATCAAAATATAGGTCTTGAGAAAGTCTGCAGCTGTAAGGACAGCTTTGAGATCAGTCACCAAAAAGTCATGGTGCATGTCTTTTATATACAGAAATAAAATGACACCATGAACAAACTTTATAAATACAAATGGTTATTTTATTTAATTTCAAGAAACAGAACATAAACAGAGTTAGACTTTTCTCCTTTATGTCACACACTTAACCCTGATTTTCCCCATGAGACCCATTCTGAACTTTCAAAAGTTCATCAAAGGTAATAACAACAACAACAATACTAATAATTGGGAAGAATGGGGAGGGTATGTGATAGTGAATTCTATACATTCTTTAAAAAGGTCTTAAAGATCCCTGGTATAAACCCTCACTTTATTCATGAGGAGACCAAGCCTGAGATAAGTAAAATGGTTTTCTTAGGGCCTCACTGTAGATCAATAAACCCAGAAAATACTGCAGTTTCCCTGACAGTCAGTTTTGTGCTTTTTTAAATGGTAACATGCTGGGTCAAGTACTCTGTCCATGACCAAACCCTACCAAAGTATCAGACTTGTTTTTAACAAAGCCTTTGACATCAGAATTTACCAAAGTTTCAATCAAGAGTTGCCAAGTTACAGCCCATGGGCCAAGCCCAGTTCGTCACCTGTTTTTGTAAGTTAAGTTTTATTGGCACACAGCTACAAATGATATTCGGCAATTTTGTACTGTTGAATAGCTGCTATCGTGCTACAGAGGTAGAGTGAGTAGTTGCAACAGAGACCCTCAGGTCTGTAAAGCTAAAAATATTTACTACCTGAGTCCTTGTATAAAAAAGTTTGCTGACTCCTGATTTAGAGTCTAAGGTAATTATGATCCTTCTTTGTTCCCTTGATTTTTAGGAACTTCAGCAGAGAAGAGAGCATCTGTGCGTCCATGAGTATGTGAGCTAACATCTGACAACAACACTTATTCACTCACTAAAGCAAGTCCTGATGGTACTCCTGCTATGTTCAAGTCATCACTCTGCAGTTGGAGGTGGTTTTGTGTAATGGGAGCATATTGTACATGACTTCCTTTAATGTAAGTCCAAACCTGTATTCCTGTGTCACATGTAAATGAACCATAGATGAAACTCAAAACAATAGTTTTATCTTGTATCTATTTTCTTCCCATCCAGTGACATAGAAAATGGAGTTATGTTCAATAGTATAAACTGCCCTGAGTTTTACAAGTAAAAACCGATGTAAATACTAGACTTTATTACTTTCACTAGGCAAAATCCATGTATTTTTCCCATCTTATAGATAACTTGCAGGAGCAATTTGCCAAATCTAACTCTTCCTCCCTCCCCTGCTACCCTCACAACACACATACACCCCAGAGTTAATTTCATGGATGAAGAGATTGAGGTTAGATTTTACTGACAGGGAGGAGAGAAGATGATCAGTAGGGATCAAGCAGTTTCTTAATACTTAGCTACGCACAAAGCAGGTAACTGAGTCAGAAGTTATGGATAAGACCACATGTCCCTCTTTCCACCCACATTCACTCTTCCCTATACTATCTCTTTGAACAGAAGCTCATCACAACTCTTTGCTTTGTCCCATTATCCCAAGAAAAGGAAGACAAGTCACTTGCTACTGGGATACCTACACGGGATGGACACGGAGAGTGTTTTGTCTCCATGCACTTTCTCCTTCCTACACAGTTTTCTCTTCTGAAAAATAACGAAATCCAAACTCCGGCAGCAGGTTCAAGCAGTGGGGGAAGTCAGTGAGGTTGGGGGACAGCAGGTAAGTTTTCCTGAGACTGGAGAGGAAGCCAGAAATTTTCATGGCCTGAAAGAAGCCTGGGGTGTAGACATGATTGTGCCTTCCTCCCTGAGAAGGAAAAACCAATGTAAAGGCCATGTGGTTCTGAGTAGGAAAGGGGGGATGGTGTTCCTTCTGCCTTGCACAGAAAAGTGACCCTTTCTTTGCCCTTGGCAGACCCTGGATAATAAGATTACTGTGTAATCCTTGTTGCTTGTCCTAGGAGCAGCCTTATCAGAGGGCCAGGGAAGCATTTTACATTTGGATCTACTGTATGTATTATCTCCCAGCTGCTCCTTTTAATTTCATTTTCAGAGACAGGGATTTGCGGCTGCCTGGAGAGAATAGAAACACAGCGCCAGCCCCCGCCAGCCCCCAAGATCTCTCAACACCCACATCAATGCACATAAGCACTGAGATGGCCCCCAACCCCCACCTGTTGTTACAAGCTCTGCAGAGCATTGAGGCCCCCAAAGGCAGAGGACGAAGAAGTCACTGCCGTTGCTGTCTGCCAGTCTCCTCTCACCCTGCTCCAGGGCAACGCTGGTCCTTCCCGGTACCATCTGATGTGCCCCAAGGAGCTGAGCATTGGAAGAGCAAGGTCAAGGTTTGGCTTAACCACCATCCTGGCTCTTCCAGACAAGGTCAGGTCACCCTTTTCAGGCCTGAGGGCCTTATTAGTAAATGGGGGAGGAGAGGCAGTGAGACTGAGTTCTAGGACTGCTGGGCACCCTGTGCCACCAGAGCTCACCCCTCCTAACCACACACTGAGAACACTATACCAGCCTGAATAACAGACATAATGGAAAGGGACAAGAGAAGAGAAGATAAAAAGAGGGAATTAAAATATGCGACAGGAAGCCAAGGACGATGCCTGGGCCCATTTCTCTGGTTCTGGCCATCTGGAGAGAGTCCCAGATGGAAATCGGGAGTCTAGCCCTATAAAATGGCCACCCTAGCCTCAATCCATGACTCTTAAGGGATGAGGGTCAGAAAGGAGAGATGCACAACCTCATCGGGCCATTTCAGATGGCATCAATGTCAAAGTGCATGGTGTATCAATGAGCTGCCTGTGCCCTCAACAGGTTGGGCTCCTATGAAGCCAGATCTGACCTAAAAATGGTGAGTTCAAATTCCATTCCTGTTACTTGGTTTTTTTTTTTTTTTTGGTGTTGTTGGCAGAGCCACTTCTCTTAGCCTGGACTCAGATTTTCCATTATGCAATGAGGAGTTAATTAGATTACATGTTACAAATTCAAATGTCAACTGGGGCCCTGCAGATAAGAAAATGATAGCCAGTTGTGGTGAGGTGGCTCAGGCATTTAATCCCAGTGCTTTGGGAGGCTGAAGTGGGAGGATCTCTTGAAACCAGGAGTTTGAGATCCCATTTCTACATTTTTTTAAAGAGAGTGAACCAAAGAACTGAGTATAACACAGCAGGGAGCGGTAAGAACCATGGTGGGCAGAGGCTCAGGCACAGTGGGAAGAGGCAGCAACTCCCCCATCTATCCCGATTGCTGCCATGTTGAGAAGCTAGCAAACACTGCCAGATTTATGACTTTGCAAGAGAAACTGGACATCGCGAAGGAACTCCTAGGTTTTAAACATTGGCATATCATTCGTTTTTTAAAAAAGAAAAACCTGTGTGGACAAAACAAAATATGCCAGTGGGTCAGATTTGCCATGGACTACAATTTTGTGGCCTCTCAAGGAAATGATCACTGAAGGGCCTTTCTGCTCTGACAGCCTGTGAGTCTCTATTCTGTTCCAAGAAGCTCTTGGAAAATAAAAGAATCCTCATGATTTCGGAAATAAAAGTTTTAATGGTTCTAAGAGGGTGCAAGGTAAAACAGCTTTGAGTCTTCTGGGGCCAGGGCAGCTGAGAGCAGAGTCAAATAGAGCTCTTGGGTACGTCCCGCCACAAACACTTGGCACCTGCCCAGTTCATTTATGTATGTATTTATTTTACAAAATAAAGTACAAGGGGTGTTTGTTGGCAAAGAAAGAGCAAGTCCAGAGGGCAGTAGAGAGAATGGCCTCCCTCCCGCTTCTTGCTTAAGCAGCACCACAGAAAGAAGGCCTGTTGGTGCAAATCGTAGAGGTTCTACAGAGGCTCACATCCAAGTCAGTTCTTTCCCACCTCTTTCTTGCAGTTCTGGGCCTCCTTCTGGTAGGAGCTGGCTTCTGGACCATCCCCACTGTGTCTAGAGGCAGCAAATGCACTGGAAATCCTCACATCATAGCATGATCCAACCTTCTTTCCCCAAGGCCCCCATCCCCTGGACATTCAGTTGACTGTTCTGAGGACCTACCATTCATGGCTACACCAATCATGACCCCTCTACCACGTGCAGAGCCAGTTACTCCAAAGTAACTGAGTCAAGAGCAACTCTGAAGAAGGCACTGTTGTTTTTTCCAGCTTCACAGTTGAGAAAACAGAGGCTGAGTGACGCTAAATAATGTGGCCAGAGTTCACACCTAGAAATGGAAGAACCAGCTTCTGGGCCAAGGTCAGAAGCCACAGTATCCAGACTCTTGAGCTTGTCATAGGCTGAGAGGGGCCCAAGGCTTTGGCCTTCCCCACTGAAAGCCTTGTTCCAACACACATGTACCCACAAAGTCACACACATCGTCAGTCACTACTTCTCTTATCTGGAACTTGAGCAGGGAGATTGTGAAGGGTAGGTCATGAAGGAAGAAAAATTTAGGGGGATACCCTCATTTTATAAACTGGGGAGAGGGATGAAAGTTGAAATGCAGACATCCTCCTCATCCTGAAAACTCACAGTTCTTTGACATGGAGCCTTCTCTAGCAAGGCTCTCTAAAGATAAATAAATTCAGCCAAGGCTGGACTTGCGGTCAAGGATCTGGCTTAGGATGTGACCACTCTTTCTTCAAAGTAATTGGATGCAATAATTTTCAAGGGATTTAGTTGGTTTTATTTGTTTATTTCTCTCTTCTGGGCACAATATTTCCACACCAACAGCCTGCATTTATTGAAGGTCTACTCTGTGCTAACCTTTCCCTGATGCTTTATCTCATTCCTGCTCCCAGCAATCCTATAGATAAATGACATCCTTACCCTCATAACATGGATAAGGAAACTGGCCTTGAAGAGAAGTGACTTTGAAAATGGCCCAACCATTAAACAGCACAGAGCAGTGATTCAAACTCAGACAGTCTACCCTCAGAGCATACGATCTTGCCCACAACACCATTCTGCCTTGCCAAAATAATGAAACTAATATTTATTAAGTGCTTATTATATGCAGGCACAGTGCTAAGTTTTTTACTTTGGGTGTGTAACTTAATGCACACTGGAACCTCTATGACAGATGTAACTGGTCGCCTTAGTTCACAAACATGCAAAACAGAGCTTCAAAGGTGAAAGTGACTTGCCCAGAGGCACAAGTTTGGGAAGTGGCAGAGCCAGGAGGAATAGAAAGCTGACAATTTGATTTCAATCATCCCTTTCCTCTGGTCCTGTTACACCCCTGAATGTTTAAGGAACAGTATCAAGACCAGGTGAGTCAGAGGAGAGAAGAGGGAGAGAGTTAAAGGAGGGGGAGGAAAAGAAGAGGGGAAGAGGAGAGAGGGGAGGGGAGAGGGAGAGAAGGAAGGGGAAGGGAGAAGAGAGAGGGGAAGGGAAGAGAGGATGAGCTGGAAAGATGGGAAGGAAGGCAGGAGAGCAAGGAAAGGGGAAAATGGAAGAAATAAGGAGGGGGAGTGAAGGGGAGGAGAAGGAAAAAAGGAGAAGAAAGAGGAAGGAGAGAAGAGGGGAGAAGAGAAGGTACCAATGAAAGAGGGATACAGAAGGCAAATACTACAGCTGATAACAGATGAGCTAAAGGAATGGGCAGAAGGATTGAGCAACAATTTCTATATGCTTATATTCTTCCCATGACCCAGATTAAGACCCCCTAAACCCAAGGGCAGTGCTCCCTCTACTGTGGGGAGAGAAATTTGATGAAGACTATGCTTGGAGGGGCAGAGGGATGTATGTCTGTGTGTGCCTGTCTAGAACCTTTCCTGAATCCCTTTTGCGTTTTTAATAAGATTCAAAACCATAAATTATGTAAAGCCAGAAAACGAAGAGGGCAGACCCTTACTGGAGTTCATTTCGAGTCTGAAGTTCAGAACACTTCTAATGACATAATTGCAAAAGGCAAAAATCTATTCCAGTGAAAACTTCCCTTTGAACAAGGAATGCATTCTCAGACAGTAGCACAGTGTTCCTCTCTGTTGCCAGGGTCTGGGGAGCTGGGGGGAGGAGGACAAAATGAAACCATGGCCTGAAAGAGGAAGCACTTTTTGCTAAGAGCCTTCAGACTCCTTCTGTATCCTAGAAATAAGTCAGTTTGATTTTTCCCTGTGAATCGGGAGCCGATGGCTCCTGAAGACAGGGGATATGATGTTAAAATGACGATGATCATCTAACATCTTAGCTCTTCTAAAAACTATCTATTTATGTTTTAAAATACATGATATCTGCACGTGGTTTAAAAAAAATCAAGAGGTACTAAGGCCATCTACTGAAATTTAAATCTTTCTTCTAATCTTGTCTCCAACTTTTCAGTTCTTCTGCCCAGAGACACTCATTTCAGCCAGATTCTTGTGTTTTCTTTCAAAGAAATTCTCTACTTAAATGAGCTTCCCCTTTATGGACTATTGTCAATTACTAAGGATGTGAGCTCTAAAGCTAGTACCCTGTGTTTGGGTCTTTGCTCTGATGTGCCCTAGCTATGTCACCTTGACCAGGTTCCTTAGTCCCCTGTGTTGCATTTTGATTGTTGATGAAATAGGGATAATACTGGAGCGTACCTTAGAGGACCATTGTGAAGATTAATTGAGTTAATAATTGTAAAGCTTGAAAATGCTGAATGGCACATTAACTCAATATATGTTAACTGTTATTACATAAGTTTATCCTTTTTACATACAAATGGTTAAATGCTCTGCACACTCTACTGAATCTTGCATTTTTCATCAAACAGTGCTTTAATATATGAAGCTCCTTCTTAATGACAGGATCATATTCCACCCTATGAAAGTGTCATAACTGTTAAACTAGCTTACTATGGGTGGATATTTAGGTAGTTTCCAATCTCTTGTTACAAACGATGCTGGAAAAAATTGGATAGCCACATGCAGAAAAATGAAACTGTATCCCTATCTCTCACCATATACAAAAATTAATTCAAGATAGATTAAAGACTTAAATATTAGACCTGAAACCATAAAAATACTAGAAGAGAACCTAGGAAAACTCTTTTGGATATTGGCCTATGCAAAGCATTTATGCTAAGATCCCCAAAGCAAATGCAACAAAACGAAAAATAAACATGGAGGATTTAATTAAATTAAAAAGCTTATGCCCAGCAAAAGAAATAATCAACAGAGTAAATAGGCGGCCTACAGAATGGGAGAAGATATTCACAAACCATACATCCAGCAAACCACTAATATCCAGAATCTACAAAGAATTCAAGATCAAGATAAAAGCAAATAACTCCATTAAAAGGTGGGCAAATGATATGAACAGACATCTCTGAAAAGAAGATATACAAATGACCAAAAATATATGAAAAAATGCTCAGCATCATTAATTAGCAGGGAAATGCAAATTAAAATTACAGTGAGATACCACCCTACACCAGTCAAGATGATCATTATTAAAAAATCAAAAACCAACACATACTATAAGGGAAAAAAGGCATAACAATGAGAGACTCGGAGATTTAATTTTCTGGATTTGCACAAGGCCAGCAGCAGGAGCAGAAAGCAAGACATGAGATTTATCAGGAAGAGGCTGAAAGGGCAGGGTTTATACATTTTCTGCATTGAGACATCATTCAGTCCCAATAAAGTAACTGGAAATAAATGGTTTCAAATGCCTAGAATTCTGACATCACCATCAACAGTGAACAACCATTTGCAGTCTTGAATTGGGGCAGGAGATGAAGAGACTGGACATACCAGTCATTGCCTTTCTGTGACTGTATTGTTCAGGCTCCTTGCTGGGGGCTCAACAGAATATGATGTGGACCCCAAGGTCCTCTTAATTCAGTAAAGGAACCAGAGAGCATGACTTTGCTTAGGGCTGAACAAAAACAACCACCGATGCTTTTGGAATAGAGTGGAGGAACACCAATTTAAGCTGGGACATGAATCATGAAGACTTCTTGGGGAGGGTGGTACCAAAACTGAGTCCCAAAGAGCTAAGTTGGAAAAATAAAGCACCTTAACAACATTCCACTAGTAAAATCATTTGAAAAACCACCACAAAATCAAGGGTAGAACTGATCAAGAGACTCTACCATCCAGTAAATCCCTGAACTACTTATAACGGTCTCTGCATCAATTTTTGAGTGTTTATTCTGTTTGGGGACACTATTCTAAGGTTTCAAATACCAGTTTTCATTCAGAGAAGGGAAGAAAGGCAATTAAGATTTACTTATCACTTTGTCCACTGGGTACTGCTATATTTATTTTATTGACATTAACCTATTCCATAGGCATAGAAAAGTACAAGTGAGTAAGGAACAGTAACATTTTTTTTTTCTGAGGCAGGGTCTCACTCTGTCACCCAGACTGGAGCGCAATGGCATGAGTTTGGCTTGTTGCAGCCTCAACATCCTGTGTTCAAGCTATCCTTCCACCTCAGCCTCCCAGAGTAGCTGGAACTACAGGCATATACTACTACACCCAGCTAGATTTTTTTTACTTTTTTGTAGAGACAAGGTCTCACTATGTTGCTCAGGCTGGCCTTGAACTCCTGGGTTCAAGTGATTGTCCTTCCTCAGCCTATCAGTGTGTTAGGATTACAGGCATGAACCACTGCACCCAGTCAACTTTTTTTTTAATAGTAACAGCTTTTTAAAATAGTAACAACAAGTCGAGGAACTGGTTTTAAGATGGTCTAGACTCTGGGTCATATCTTTTGTATATATTAATTTATTTCACTTTTCAACTACCATGTAGAGGAGGCTTAATCTTCACTTTCTGTTTTTGCAGGTCAAGATAGTGAAGTTGTAAAGGCAGGAAACCGACCCTACATCGCCCTAAAAAATGATACACCAGGTGGCTACTTTTTCCCTTTATACTTCCTATGAGTTTTAGAGCAGCACATCCCAAAGTTAATGAGCTGCATGAGCATGTGATCTTGTTAAAATGCAATTTCTGATTCACTCAGTCTGGGATGCAGACTGAGACATTCTCCCAAGTGAGGCCCATGCTGCTGGCCCAGGGATCACAATTTGAGTGTGAGACTCTTATTCAGACAAATGTCCATTTGCTATGTGGGGAATTCTACCTTAAGGCTAATGTACAGAACTCTACTTTCTTAGACAGGAAAACCAGGGCTTAGAGAATTTGGATGTCTTATCCATACCACTTGATGCTTGCCAAGGATAAATGCCAGACTCTCTGAACTCGAAAGCCATGCTGTGTCATGCTGTGTTATGAGCTACTTCTTACAAATGTCCTCCACTTAAATCTCCAAGAGGATCTCTTCCAGACCATTTTCCAAATGGCTATGATGGTATAAGATGGGCTTTAATGGATGTAGTAGCTTCATTAAATGACACTAATGCTGGAAGGCAAGAGTTAGGTCTAGAGGGTTGTAGAACTCAAACCAGACTCTACTTTCAGCAAAGACAACCACAGCTCATTTTGCTACTTACTCAGAGATAATTCTGTGGTGATGCCCATACTATATAAGCACTATATTAACACTCTTTTGAAATAAAACTACAAATCATAAGAACACTGAAAATATCTCACTATGCTCCTTCCAATAGCTGAGAACCTTGAAAAATTTAGTAGGAACAGAGGGTAGAAAAGACATCAGTAAGGCCTCTACCTTCAAAGATTTCTAAGCACTTACTCTACATTTATTTGTTCAGAAGAGTATAGCATATAGTTGGTGGCATTTCCATATTATAGAGAAAACAAAGAAGACACACCTGTTTCATGTGTCCAAGGAACACTCAAGCAAGATGAACAGTTAAACATAGGTCCCCAAACTTTCAGCCAAGAGATCACTTTCCACGGGTAGAGGTAGAAAGATTATTCTCGCCTGAGAAGTGAAATAGAGATGTGACTGGAAATGTCGTGCCTTGGGTGCATGAGCATTATTCCAATAATCAATCACCCAAATTGAATTGCTTATATGTACATCTGATTGTCTTTGCATTATTTAGAAGTTATTTAATGGCAGCCAGCCTGACGGCATGCATCTAACACATGCCAGATAGATTTAGGAGACAAGAAAACATCTCTTTCTAATTGTTTGGACAGGCATATTGATTACTGTTTCCTCTTTCAGGATTCTCTAAAACACTTTATGTCCTATGTATGCCAAACACACATAAATACACATGCAGACATGTAGAGAATGAAAAACGCCCCATGCAAAGATGAAACCTACAAAGGCAGCCTCCCGCCCCAATGGGGCATGGTGTCTCCAAAGCCAAGAAGTCAGGTGGCCAGATCCTAATTTCAGCACAACTGTTAGGCCCAGGTCCCACGCAGAGGTTGAAGAGAGTGGCCTTCTCCAGGTTGGGTACAAAGCCTAATATTATTTTCTGTGTTCTCCAAGTCTGGGAAGCATGGAAACCCTCACAGAGAGACTGCATTCTGCTGTATCTGATTATCTGACACTCTCCCCAGGAAACTGAAGGAATTGGCCCAGGGTTAGGGCGGGGGGGTGAGATTGGTTCTTGCTTTTTTTCTGCAGAACAATGGGGGCTGAAGAGGCAGACAGTGTAGATGGTGTGACTCGGGAGCCCTATTCCTCCCTGTACCTTGCTTTGCACTGTTTTTCCAGGGTGCAGCTTTATTACTCTGCCGAGTTTCCTTGGATATTAAATATAAGAAATGAAAAAGTAACAACATTAATATCCTGGTAGAGGATGGCTTTTGAGCTTATGTCTGTTTCTTGGAGGAAAGAAAAAAAACAACTTTGATGTGCTGTGTATCTTCTCCATAGGAGTGATTCTTTTTTCTTCTTTCTCCCTGTCAGAATTTATTTTGCTGCCCTCTTTTCTCACCCAGCCTGCCCTGGGGGGGAATTTGCATGACAGGCTGGTGCCTTGATGGCAGCACTCCTGGAAGCCTGGGTTTTGGAGGAGAGCCCCCTCTGCCTCTGCCTAGGGGATTCTGAGCCCCCAACACGGTTCCCACTCCCCAGAATCCCTGCATATTTGCGTTTGGCAGAGGGTGCCCTCCTGTTCAAAGCCAGGGAACTTGGAGAGATTCACAGCTAGCAAATAGCTTTTGCAGAATGACATCCTGATGAGTAATTTAATCTGAAAGACACTGACTTCATTCTCTAGATGTTTCCAAGGTAAAGCTCAGAATGAGAGAGTGACAGCCATTTTTCAAGCCTGGAAGTCCTTTGTCAATGGTCACTGACACTTTGATAAACTCACAGGGCTCCTTGGTTTCAGGCCACCCATAGCTAAACCCGCATGCAAACCCAATTCACCACAGATGCTTCCCACCTTCTCCTCTGAGACCCTCCACACTCTGGCTTCTCTGCCTCTAGCCAGCATTTGAACTCCTCTTAGGAACATGGCATGAGGTCCTGGGGAGGGCAAGGTGAGGAGACGGGTAGTCTGTGCCCTCCCAAATCTCATGGCTTAGTCAGGAGGTGGGCAAGAAGGCAAAACTTGCAACTGTGAGAGTCATGGCCGAATTAGCAGAGAACAGATAGCTCAACTGTGCCTTGGGAGTTGATGAAAGATTGAGGAAGTGACACTTGTGTAGGACTTTGAAGGAGGAATAGGAACCCTGCAGTTGGGAGAGAAGCCTGTGCAAAACCTTGAAGATGAGAAACAGCAGAGCACCAACTCTGATTGACAAGGAAGCCCTCCCTCAGGCCCCAGATTTCACCTGATAAGCCTGATTGAGTGAATCTTCAAAGGCATCCACACATCCCTTGCCAGTTGATCCTAGTCAGGAGACTTTTCAGTTCTCCAGGGAAGAGACTGTATCTGTATTGGCAGTGCAGAGTCTGGAATATATTGGGAAAGATAGGACCTGTAGAACACTTTACCTCCAGGGCTGCTGGTGGCCCATCACCCTAAGCATAGACTTTCAGTTTAGAGTTTATTCTACTCTTAGGTAGAGGAAGAGAATAGAGGGGAGAAGGTGCTAGATGGGAGGTCCTGGAGAAAACTGAAGACCCACGCTTCTTACTATGAACAAAGAGCTCCTTTTCCTACAGGCTTTGGCAAACCCAAAAAGGGAACAGTCCCCTCACCCTCGAAGTGGGGTTGTTTGTTATCATAAAAACCTCCCCAGACCCCCAGGAGACGTCAGTTCTTGTCTTAGATCTTTCACAATGTAAAAGGACTTTAAATATCAGCCCATCGTCCAAGGAGGCAAAGTCCCAAGTCCTTCTTGGCCCCACCCGCCTCCCCGCTGGCCTCTCTTCTAGCCTGTCCTCCCTTGCCCTGTTTATTTTTAGTGGCGATAAAACCCAGCTCCTAATCTGGAGAGTTGATCTCTTTGAGTAAATTTAATTAACTACATTTTTAACTCCACTCTTCTCGGCCTTGGCAGGAGGGAGCCATTTGTCTTACAGATGACTGGCTTGATGGGAAAGGGAAAAAGAGAGAGAAGAGACAGTGCTAGAGCCAGCAGCCCCCTCTTTCCTCTCTTCATCAAAAGATATCAGCTATTGATATCACCTTGAGTCATCTAAGTCACTGTAGATACTAAGATTGGGGACCAAGGGAGGTGGGGAAGATGAGGAGGGAGGAGAAGGTTCTAAGCCTGACTTAGTGATGAATGAAGTGCTGTTCCAAAAACAGGTATGTGCACATGTGTGTGAGCGTATGTGTGCATGCATATGCGCACATGCCTGTGTATCCCTAGCATGGGGTAGCAATTCTGCTGCTGCTGCTGTTGGCATCATTTGTGGCCTCCCGCCAAGGTGATAAATGAGAAAGGGGCAAAGCAGTCTGTTTTCCTCGCCTGTATTTCCCCCCTCCTTGTTTTTATTAAACGCTGATTATTAATATTAGAAATGGAACACTGCCACAAGAAGCCATTTGCAGTTAATAAGACTGTCGCTGTTGCCTGGAGAGTTAATAGAGGGCCGGGGAAGCCATGTGAGAACCATTTAACAACTGCGTTAACGAAGTGGGTCAGAAGCCTGAGCTGCACCCTACCTGGGTGAGGCTGGTCAGTTCTGGTCAGGGCATGCTGGCCAGGGTTCCTTCCAGTCCCCCAGGGACTGGGGTCATGCCTGGGTGTACGCAGCTGCCGGGTCTCCGGCCAACTGTGTGCAAGGAGCTTAGGGAACAGCCCTTTCAGCCTGCAGCTGTGAAAACATTGACTGAGGCTTCAGGCAGGCCAAGCAGGTCTGTCCCGGAGCAGGGAAGGCTGCAGCCCCCCAGACAAGGCCTCACCACTTTCCTGCAGATGGTGAAAATCAGGGCGTAATTTCTCCACCTCGTCCTAGGTCATGACCAGCCTTGGAATGGGAAGCTTGGCAAGAGTAAAGTGATTGTGAGCATGTCTTGGAAGCCTGGGAACTGCTTGATACCTGGAGAAAGAGAAGATTCTGAGGTCAACTCCTGGTAGGTTCGCGTCTTTATACCTGAAGACTGAAAGCTAGGAGTTGAGACCCCACTGTGGGTCCTGGTGAACGTTCTTCTCTCCTGCCATAAAGGAAGGAAGGAAATTGACTGGGCCCTGGGTGTCTGTTTGTCCTCTGGGTTGGGGACAGGTGTGACTGAGATAGGGATTTCAACACCTCAAGGAGATATACTCCTTTCTTGAAAACAAGAGCAATCGCCACCACCACAAAATAAAAAACTGCCACCAGATTGGTAAATAGAAGAGGATTTCAGTATTTGAAAGATTTCTTTCAATCATTGCTTTGAGCTTACTGCATCTTGCCAACCTTAGGAATATCGGAAGACACATAAACAAGAGCAGTTGGGTGCCTGTGACACATTGCAAAACTGTTTGCATGTGATTGGCTGTGGATGTAGTGCAGGTGTGTGTGTGTGTGTGTGTGTGTGTGTGTGTGTGTGTGTGTGTGTTTGTGTATGTGTACCCTTGGGACCTGAGGGTTTATTTGTTTACATTTAGAGCATGTGTCTGTGTGCATGTGTCCATGTGAATCTCCAGGCATGTGCAAGAACACATCTGGGTGTTGGTGTAAGTGTGCTATGAGCACACCAACAATGGAGAGAAAAGAATATCCCCCTCACCTCCTTTCCCTGGTCATGCCCCACCCCCTGCCTTGAATGAAACTGCAGCCGGAAACCTTCTGTGGTGGAATCTATTGGGAGTACTGCATAACTCAAGAGCTGCACAGGGTGAGGAGGAGAACAGGGAATCAGATCTGAGGAATTTGAATGAAATAATAATCATTCTGACAACAACAGCACTTTGAAAGCACTCGGAAATTGAAGTTCCAGGATTTTTTTTTCTCATTTGAGCTACAGTTTACCAATCCTAGGGTTGTTTAATTTCATCCCTGAACAGGATCAACTTTTGCCTGTCCCATGAATCATTAAGAATTCATTAAACACTTATTATTTGCTAATTTTTTCAGATGTCAGAGGAAGTGGTTGAATCTAAGAGACCCTGCCCTTATACATGCATCCCACATACCTAGAAATGTATCAGCACTTCATAGAAACACTACACATTTGTTGAACAACTGGGTGAAAAACTTGCCAGAAAAGATGAGTGAGTATACCCTGCCTTCTTTCTTTTTCTTCCCAGTGGGGTAACACATACTTTTTAACACAGAGTTAAAGATCTGAGTTAAGATCTGAATTCAAAACCCGTCCCTACCATTCTCTAAATCTGTGCCTTCATAAGTGGTCACCCAGTCCATCTCCTGTGTGGCTGCCCATCTGTGAAATGGCCATAATCATATGTAGAGAACTGATTCATGAAGATGTAATGAAATCAGGTACTAGGGAGGAACTCCCCCAAAAAATAGAATTAGTTTTTGGAGGCCAAGCCCCTTAGAGTACACTCAGAATTTGTTCCTCTGGATTAAACAGCCAACCAAATTTTTTATCTGGAAGTTTTTAGAAGAATGCATCATGATTTGCAGAAGAAACCTCCCGAGACATGGCAGACAGGTGGCTGGCTCTGCCCACCATGATAATACACCTGCCCCCACCACACTGAGTATTCAGCAGTTTTCGTTTTTTTGTTTTTTACAAAAAATGGCATAACTCCTATGCCCCACCTTCCCTATTCATGCCATTTTGCCCCCAGCAACATTTTTCGTTTGTTTGTTTATCTGGATGAAAAAAAGGCCTCAAAGGGAAATTTTTTGCCAATGTGGGAGAGGTAAAACAACAACAACAACAACAAAACAGCAGAAGTACTAGAAGGCATTAAAAACCAATGTGTGTTTAGAACTGTTTTGAGCAGTTGAAAAGTGTCTTGATAGGTGTATTTAAGTGTGTTGCATCAAATGGAGAGTACTTTGAAGGTGACTAAAGTTTAAACATGTAAGAATAAATACAAAATTGTTTGTAAATAAATTGCATTTTTTTTAGTTCCCACACGTAAGTTTAGAAGCAAAAAGGGGAGACCAATTAACTTGGGTTTTCTTTCCTGTCATCCTCCCTAGAAAACCAAACCAAGAACTATTTTTGAAGATAGAGCAAGTTTGCATGGTAGTCCCAAGAATGGGCTCAGGGGTTCAGAGTTCAAATCTTGGCTCTACCACTGCTAAGCTCTGCACCCTTGGGCAGGTGACCTTTTGGCTTTGTAGCTAAGTCCTTTCATTCATAAAAAGAAAATTTTTCATAGGTCTGTTATGAGAGTCTTGTGAATTCTTGACAAAGAATATCTACTGTTGCTACTATCTCTGATGAAGGTGGAAGGGGCCTGAAGAGGAATGATCAAGGTTTCTTTTCAACATCTTTTTTTTTTTTTGAATTGGACTCTCACTCTGTCGCCCAGACTGGAGTGCAGTGGCTGCTCCCGGCCACCGTAACTTCGACTTGCTGGGCTCTGGTGATCCTTCCACCTCAGCCTTCCAAATAGCTGGAACTACAGGTGCGCGCTACCATGCCCGGGTAGTTTTTTGATTTATTGTAGAGATGAGGTCTCATCAAGTTGCCCAGGCAGGTCTCGAACCCGTGGGCTCAGGCAATCCACTCACCTCAGCCTCCCAAGGCACGGGAATACAAGCTAAGCCACCAAGCCCGGTTCGTTTCAACATCTTAAGCAAGTGAAATAAGGATGGACAGAGTTGGTTTCCTACAGAGAATCTATGCCCTTCATAATGAGTAGAAATAGAGCATCCTGCTTTGATGAGAAAGGGTCTGCTGTACTGTGTAGTTCAGACTCAGGACAAGGAGTAGCCCTGCTAATGTCAGGATGAATTACTCTAGGTCTCCTCTGTGCTGTCTCAGCTGGAGAAAGCCCCCAACACTCTCAGGACCCATTCACACCAGCAGTTGCTGAGAGACACTCAGAATGAAAAAGGCTGAACAGGATCTTCAGAAGGGAAAGGTGAGTGAACACTGACCTTCAGAATCCAAATACCTTTTGAAATTACCTCTACTATAGGCATAAGTTGGATACTTGAGTCCCTAGCCATTTTAAAATCTGAAGAGTATAATCTGAGAGATGGCAACCTGAAGCTTAAGGTGCCAGTGCCAGTAGCTGACTAGTTTAATATCTGCAGTGGGTCACCCACAGATCAAAACACTTTACAGCAAGCCAAGAAAAAATGAGAAAGGTTGTCTACACTTGTCTAAATAACTCATTTGACTGATGTGCTTTAGTTTTCTTCCTGAATTAACTTTCTTTTTCCCATGGACAAAATCTTGACCTTCCCAGAAAGATGTTGACATGTATTACTTGCAAGTAATGCCAACTTGGAGAAAGCATGAAAAGGTTTGGTGCCAGGCAAGTGCTGGAGAAAAAAAGACTGGGAAACATAAACAGCCTCTCCTCCCCTGGGGTGGGCAAACTGGGTTATCTAAGCAGGGCATGGTGCCCTGGGAGCAAGCCCAACAAGTTCTATCTTAGAAGGAAGAAAAAAACTTTCGGATTTCAAGGAATACATGGTTGTCAGCATAAACAACAACAAAAAAATCTTTGAACAACCAGAAGAGAAAGTCATGTGCTCCAGTTTTGTAACAGGTGTTCCCAGTTAGCATTCAGGGCTTGGGAAATAGGTCATCAAAGATACTTGGAGTGAGGGATAACAAATAACCAAAATTAAGAGTTATCTTCAATCTCTACTTATCCTAGGGCTTAAGACCCTACATTCCTAGACCATAGATGTCAGATCCATAGGCTATTTGCTACAATCCTCCATATGGAAATGGGATACAGGACAGAGTATCTCCCAATATCTCAGAATTTGGGCAGGGTTGTTGCTAGAGGTGGCTGTCTCTCCTGTAGACAGCTGTGACCTGACTAACTGGCAATAATCTTCACTTGGGGCTGTCATAACCTCTATAACCAGAAAAGTCATAGTGACTAAATAGGAAGTCACATCTGCTTCTAAGATACAATGAGCTTCTCAGTCTTAGCCCTAGTCTAAAACCGCTAAACTAGAGATAAGCCACTCTCAAGAAGAGAGCATTTGGAAGAACTTCTATGCCCACTCTGGTTCATGCTCATTCTAGCATGGCCTCTGCTTTCTAAAAGCAAACAATCCAGGGAAATGATTCTCAAATATGTTCAACTGCAAAAACACCTGGAATGTGCCTTGAGGAACAATTTTAAATGCTAATATATTAAACTTGTAATAATCAAATAGATATTTTGTGGAAAATTAAATTTTAACCTCTTCATACTAGCTACTAGTATTTAAACAAATAATAAAGGTATCAAAGTTTTAAGACAAAATGTGGGTACTTAAAATGTAAAAACCATTCCCTACAATCAGTCCCCTTTTTTCCCTCCTAATTAAAAAGCATATGTGCTTATTTGGTTTCAGTTGGGGAGTTTCTCTGCCTGGTTCCCAGTATCTCAACACACGTGGTTGCAGCATAAGACTCACTATGCTAAGATAACTCGCATAAATGGCAAGAACTCGATCATTGTCAAGGACAGAATCACCAGGGGAAAGCACAGAGCAAGGAAGCCAAGAGCTCTCTTGCCTCTCCAGGAAGGTGCTGGGGCCAGAACTCAGATGTCATCTCCTTGGAGACACTAAAGGAGTCATCCTTCTCCAATTAGGCTAGAAGAAAAGACAAACAGAAGACTGTTATAAGAAATAGATATTTTTAATTTGAAATGACAGATTCTAGAAAAAAAGTGATTGAAGACACCACCAAGCATATTCAGTCAAGAGCTGAGAAACTAGTTTCAACCTGTGCCAACTCGACTGATTGATAGTGGCTTCCTGGAGCTCTGGGCTGAGACAGATTCTAAGCCCTTTTGGGGCACAGCAGAAAAGCAAGCAGTGACCCATTACTTCTACTCAGGCAAATCTACCACCAGCCCCTCATAAAGAAAGTGAGAGAGTTGAACTCTAGAGAAAAATCAAACTATTTTGAGGTAGAACAGCACGAAAATTTTGGCTTTTTGAATCCTGATTTACACTTTAGAATTCAATTCAAATCAATGTGTATTGTGTTACTAGGTTTCTTGAAAAATGCTAGGCTCTAGGCATACATAATCTCCAGGTCTCTTACATCCTGGGTTAACCATTTTTCTGTGAGTTGAATAAGTTATTTAACTGTTTCCATTTCTGGTCATCTTTTTAAACCTGGGCAACTAGAAGCAGATATAATGTCCAAAGGAAACTTCAGCTGTCTTTCTCATATATGCTAAGGAATCTTCTGTAACCCGGGCTGCTTTCTTAAGCTTTGGGTATTGCACCAGGCACAGTGGCTTACACCTATAATCCCAGTTACTTAGGAAGCTGAGATGGGAGGAAAGCTTGAGGTCAGGAGTTCAAGGCTGTAGTGAGATATGATTGCACCATTGCACTCCAGCATGGGCAACAGAGTGAGACGCTGTCTCTAAAAATACAAAATAACAAATAAGAGTTTTGGATTATATTCCTTTTAGCACATCCCAGGATCACCACACTGTATGCAATACACTCACCCCAACAAAGTCATGTGGGATTCTCAGTAACAAACTGAATTTGCTATCAAAGATCCTATGGACATCAAAAGAGTCAAAATATCATTAAGCAGAATAAGTGGAACATGTTCTTGTCCTATGGAGAGCTGTTTGGATTTTGATACAACTGGAGTGCTTACATTTTCTGAATTGCAAGTGCAGGACTGTGTCTAATATCGTTCACAGCCCTGCCACAGAATTCTAGAAATGGCACTATCAAATCTCACAATGGACTCACAGAGGATTAACCAGTGATTTCTCAGCTGACCCACTGTTTTTCTTCCCCATTTACCCTGGAAATAGCATGTCTTATTCAGAAAGTGACTGATTAATGACAAAACTAAATATGAAAATTCTTAATAAAAATGAAAATTTTTAACCAAGTGTAGAGACAGCAGAGGTGAATGAGTGACTTTGGAAAGACTAAAGTATGAGGGAATACACAAGGGATGCCTGTGAGAAATGGGCTCATTTAGGAGACAAACTCATCTTGAAGGCCATTCAGACTCCTGAAATCCCCATCAGCCTCTATGAGGCCAGGTTGAATGAAGATACACTTTTATTTTTTTAATCTTTCATAGCTTTTCAAAGGGAATGTGCAGTGAAGGTCATGAATGCTGCCAAAGAGGCTTGCAGGGACCACTCACTCTGGAAACTGCACAAGGGTGGGTCAAAGAGGCTAGATCATCCATGAAGGCAAATATCCTCCCAAGCCCCAACATCAGCACTCTCCTAAACTCCCACACCAACATCGACATTAAGAGCTGCAATCAAGGACTGGAATAAGTTAGGGCCCAGCCATGCTGAAGAATACTATGCAGTCATTCAAAATTGATTTTTGACAAATGTTTAAAGATAGAAGAAATACA
Source organism: Cephalopachus bancanus (assembly GCA_027257055.1). Taxonomy (NCBI): domain Eukaryota; kingdom Metazoa; phylum Chordata; class Mammalia; order Primates; family Tarsiidae; genus Cephalopachus; species Cephalopachus bancanus. The sequence continues at coordinate 1,503,242 of JAPVLO010000224.1, forward strand.
CATAACATACTGTAAACTACTAAATAAAAAATAAAATAGAGTTGTACAAATTAGTACCTGCTATGAGATTCTGTGTAGGAAAATCTGTGTATCGGCTAAAAAATTCTATACGAGTGGGTACTTTCATTCTTTATGTTCAAACTGTCTATACTTTTGAAGTTTTCTTAATTAAACATGTACATTTTATAACTGAAAGAAATTCCAACAATTTGGTACCCTTGACTCAAATAAATAGGAATCTAAACTATGAATATTTCTATTTATAAATTCTAGTTTTTAATATATCCAGTTAGCAATCCTATGTGATACATTCTAGCCTTTAATAATTCAAAAGTTTATCCTTAGACCTAATTAAACTCTCTCTTGCTACAACTTAAGTCATGCATTATTGTATCTTTGTTTACATTAAATGTAAGTCTTTTAGAAACTCCTGAATCCCCTCTTAGTCTTCTCATCCTCAAACTCAGTAAACTCCCTTTGGATTCTTTTTTAAAGGAATTTATATTCTATATCAAATCATTTATATTATTCTTTCTGAATTGCTTGCTTTGCTTTATTTCTCATTTTCTTAAAAATAGAGAACTGAGGACAGACTTGGAAGCAGGATTATCAAGAGAGGATTTATTTACAAACACACATACATGCACACCTGCACACACCCACACATTTTCAACTGTGTACAGAGGAGTCACTGGGCAATTTTCTCAGCAGAAAGTGTTCAGACCTTAACAATGTTTCCTTATCTACTTAGCATCTACTAATTTCCATTATTATAATGCTTCCTCTCCTATCGTGAACTCCCATTATGCAAAATTCCAGTATATGTGATTTTAATTCTGTATACTTTTTACCCATTAATGAGAATTGCAGTTTTGAGTATATAAAAGTCATAAGTCATCAAGAGTTATTAAATTAAAATACACTGAAATGTATATAGGAAAATCACACCTAATAACATGGAAAGATGTCATAATATATTATTGAGTTAGCTTAAATAAAAGATTGCCAAACATTTATGTAAAACAATCAAGTTTTTTGTAAAATTGTTAATGTACCTACATTAAAAAAGTAGAAGGCATGAACCAAAATGAGTAACATTAGATACCTCTCAATTAAGACAGTATTAGCTGTTTTTATGTTTCAATGTTTGTAGTTTATATTGATCTCATGGAATGTACATTATATTATAATATCTATGAAAATAAAATAATTTTTAAATATAAGAGAAAATATTTTGAAAGTACGGATATAAAACAGGCACATAAAATAATGTCATCTCTTACCCTGTATAATACCTAAAAACCATTTGGAAAAGGTGATAAGCAACTCATTAAATTTGCAAAGAATGAGACTGTGGTTTAAATGTCTGTGTCTCTCCAAAATTCATATATTGAAACCTAATCACTAATGTGATGATAGTAATAGGTGGGGCCTTTGGGAGATAAGCGTGTCATGCTTTCATGAATGGAATTAGTGCTTTTTATAAGAGATCCCAGAGAGCTGCCTCCCCGCTTCCACCAGGTGAGGACACAGATACAAGTCATTGTCTGTGAACCACAAAGCAAGCTCTCATCAGACACTGAATTTGTCAGCACCTTGAACTTGAACTTCCCAGTTTCCACTACTATTTTTCCCCCAAATAAACGTCTCTTGTTTATAAACCACTCAGTTTATGGTATTTTGTTATACAAGTCTAATGGACAAAAACAAGAGGTCTTAAACAACAAAGGATAATAAAAGAAAATTTCCTCTCTTCTATTGTTAATAGAGTAACTGTCACTGATTATCTATTTACTTAGTGTGTTCACCGTATTGCTTTGTTTTTGTAGAATGCAAAACTATTTTTGTCCTGATAGTAGTTCACTAAGGATTATAGGCCTCAAGCATTATCTCCTTGAAAAGGCCTTAGAGTACTTAAGCATAAATTATTCTACCACAAATTCTCCTTATATGTACAAAGTTTTGTTGAACATATGCCTTTCGTGACAAAAGAGAATATACTGTAAAAATTATATTTCTTTATATTTGTCCTTATTGACCTTCAGCAAAATTTTTAAGTAAAATAAAATATATTAACACTAATTTTAAATAAATTTAAGATTTAATTGCAAAAAAACTATAAAAATTTCAGGAAAAAATGTATAGGTGTATACTTATATAATCTTGAAATAGGTTGTCAAAAATTAAAGTCAAAAATGAAATGAGAGGTAGCTTTTAGAAAATAAAAATGCAAACAGTGTATGCAGAGATTATTACAACAGACCAAAACTGAATGATGAACAAATGATTGGGAGGAATATTTGTTTATACATATATAGCTGACCAACTTAGTGTATAGAGTCATCCTCCAACTCAATACACAAAAAAGTGGGAAGAAGCAAGTCTAAAAAAAAGAATATTTTAGCAGGTGACTCAAAGGCAAGGCTGCTTGGTCAAGTAGCCTGTGCTGAGTCCTCAAACTCACCACAGCCTTGACCTCCTGGGCTCAGGCAACCATTCCGCCTCAGCCTTCTGAATACCTGGTACTATAGGTGCATGTCACCGTGCCCAGCTAATGTTTTGATTTTTTTTGTAGAGACAAGGTCAAACTATGTTGCTCAGGCTTGTCTCAAATTCCTGAGCTCAAGCAATCCTCCTTCCTTGACCTCCTAAAGTATTTGGATTACAGACATGAGCCACTGCGCCTGGCAGATTTAGTTTTTAAAAGGTAAGGAATATGACATTTCATGCACCTGAGTGTCTTTCAACACTGTATCTATTCCCTTGCCTAAATTTTCTGAAAAGCAAAAGATTACACCTTAAGGAAAAATGTCATTTTATGCTATTTCTAAAGGAATCTTGCTAAAGCACATTATGCATTTTTAAAAGTAAACAAAACAAAATAAAGCAAAATTGGGGAAAGGTTATAGTGAAATTATAAGAGATGTGATGAGCTTGGGGTACTGGAGTAGCTTATTGTAAGGCCTTGCACTTGCTCTCACCTGCAGTGAACACACTCCTTCCACATCTGCCTGGACTCTCCTTCATCTCATTCAAATTCCAGCCACAACATCACCTCAACAGGGAGGCCCTCCTTTGCTACATTATCTAAATAGCCCTACATTCTTCCCTATCACTCTCTGAGCTATGTCCAATTTTATCTCTGGCAGAAGTAATATTAAACATTTCCTCATTTAATATTTATTTTCTGTCTCTACACTGGTTTCCCCATCTCCACAAGGCTGAGGACTTTGTTTTATCATTATTTATCCTCATGGCCCAGAGGAGTACCTGGTACATAGTAAGAGCCCAATAAAATACTTGTTGATTGAATGCACTATACATATTAAGTGATGCCTGTTATGTGTAGAGGTAATAATAATCCACATTTCTGCTGGTGGCTCAGATAATCAGTATGGGCTTTGGGAGATAGTTTAGAGTAGAGGTTAAGAAGTAGAGTTGGGGAGTCAAACAGACATAGATATTTCCCCACCCCCTCAACTTCTATACTGTGAAAAAAAATAAAGTACAGAAAGTTACAAGAATAGTACAATGGACTCTTATATACCTTCCAATTAATCCCATCAATTATTAATATTCTTTCTCAAAGCACAAATATATTCAACCAGGTATGCACACACATATATATGGTTGAATATATTGATATGTATATACACAGAGACTGTTTGGTTTTGGGGTTTTTTTTTGCGAGGTAGTTATGGGCACCATGACACTTAACTCCTAAATACCTCAGCAGTTATCTTTAAATAGCAAGAATATTCCCTTATAAAACCACAATGCAACTATTGCCCTTGGAGAAACATGACACTAACACAATACTATTGTCTAACAAATTCTGGTATTCGAATTTCCCCAATTGTCACGATGCTGTCCTTTTTAGATGAAGTATTTTTATCTAAGCTTAGTCCAGAATCAACACTGCAACTAGGTGATGTGTTTCTCCAGCTCTGTTTGCAGTTGATGATGTTAACACTTTCAAAAGTCCTTTTTGGTAATATCTGAATATATCTCATCGTAGACTTATTTGACTGTCTCCTCATGCCTCCACACAGGTTATGTATTTTTGGTCAGAATGCTACAGTAATGACAGCCTATCCTCCATGTACAACATCAGGTGATGACTATAGATGTGGATTTGACTCCTGAGTCCATCATCTTATTTCCCGTGTGGATCGAATCCTGGCAATTTATATTACACCTCTGATCCTTGATTTCCAAATTGGTAAGATGAAGATAACAATACCATCTTTCTTATGAGATATTTAAATAAAAGATTGTGTGAAAATTTTTTTTAGCACAGGGTCTTCTGGGTCTGTTATTTACCAGCTGTGTAACCTTGGGCGAGTTTCTTAACCTCCCTGCACCTCACTTTCCTTGCCTGTAGACTGGAATCATAAGGATTTTGTGAAGAATAACAAAGTCTACATGCACAAAGTCCTTGAAAGAGTGACTGGCATAGAATAAGCATCCAGTAAATGTTAACAAGTCTCATTGTTATTAATAAATGACGTGTGAACTCATAGAGTGATGTCATCACATCTTTTGAAGTCTAAAAACTGCTTGTTTTTTCTCCATGTCCCTGGGTGCTTTCCAGAAACACATGTCTTCCTTTCATAGCTTTACTCTCTCTTCTCTGTCAGATTAACAGTATATAATTTTGCTATGATAACAGCTCAACCCAGCCTCACTTTTCAAATTTGTGGCTAATACCCAGCCCTCAGTAGTAAAATCCAAGTGACATATTTGATAAAATTGAGTATAAGTAGATAAGAAATTGATTCTACATTACTTTCTTCTTGCCTCCTTTTATTTTTCTCACTTAATTTAATGTTAAGCAGCTGAGTAAACACTTCTCCAAAGTGCAATGAACTGAAGTACCTGTCATCTAGTTTAAATAGCATAATGTCCCAGGAGTGGGTCTGTAAGGTCAATATGATTTAATATCTTGATCAAGGACCTAGTGAAAAATTAAGAACATCCCCATCAGTCTTCCCAGGCACCCAGTAGTATCTTTCTATTCAAAGCCTGACCTTGCATATGGTCATGAAGAAGAGGTTGTGGGCCCTGGGTACAGTCACAGGAGAAGCCCTCGTCCCTTGTGCCTTACCTGTATCCTGCTCTTCTTCCTGGTCTGTGCCTTGCATGTGACTGAAGATTTGACTCTCCGATTTGTCACCTTGGTGCTCCTTCTTGGGCATAATTCTGCAGTTCATCTGTGTTTGTTTACCTCATGTTACAACCTCGCTCCATCCCTCTCCCATGGTGGTCTACTGAGCCAGTGAGCAATCTCTCTAGCCTGCTTTCCCTTCCAAGAGAAAGAATTAACCAGCATCCAATTCAAGCCAGCTTCCTCTGGTTGAACTCCTTAACAGATGTCAGGCTCAACCCAATATTCAGCCCAACTGTTCCTTGGCACTGGGTGGAGATGACAATCATATGATTGAATTTATCTGTCTTAAGCCAACCTGCATTATCTTATTTAGACACACCTATAAAGACAATTATCATCTTTTTAAAAAAGTGTGGCTATTGCTAGGGCTTTTAACTTTTTCTTTCTTCCCAAACCCTGTAGATGTGATCCTGCAATATTTAAAGTGACTGTGTCAGGAGTGGCTGATTCAAAACTTTCCTAATTATAAAAATTATCAATAAAAGACCTTTTTCTCTCTGTTTCACATGTGGCCTTTCACTTCTGTTATGTGAACAAAGCTGAAATCCTTTATGAAAGCAAAAGTTACAAACGAACAAACACAAAAAGTTTTCCTAGTACAATATGATCATTTGCTCTCCCTGCTGAGGGCGGGCATTTCATTAGATTTTCCTAGTTGTTCTTCAAAATACATGAGTTTTGTCTCTCTCGTGTTACAAAAATAATAAGAACTTGTTCCAGCTCCTTCTACCTTATAGTTTAGAACCAAAAGTTCAAAAGCCAACATCTGAAAAGCAAAGGGCAACGCTAAAAATATGAATCGAACAAGAGGGCTAGAAAAGAATGACAACATGTAGCATAAAATGGTGGGTTTCAATCAGGATAACTCAATCTGGGAAGGAGGTACTATGTCCATATCGAAGGCAACTGGAATATTCTTCCTAACTGTACATGTCAAAATTCAATTTGTCTGCCCTTTTTTGTGCCAGGCATTGACTAGATTACGGAAGATAACAAAGCAAAACGCTGTTTTTTGCAGCCTGGTTAGGATAGGAGACAGATATGTTAAAGTTAGAAGTTTATATTACTATAGTACTAATCATTGCTTTATTTAGCACTGGGAACCTGGAAATAGGACAATGAAGGATAAGAAGGAGTTTTTGAGAAGAATGTGAGCAGGAAAGAAAGAAGCACAGTGTGGTCTGCTCATAGATTGTATCCCAAGAAGTAGTAGGAGTTAGAACCAGCGTGAGAAGGGCAGGTAAGCTACAGAAGGAGAGTACACACTAAGGAATCGGGTTTTCATTCATACACTCTAGTTCCAGTTATACCAAACTCCTTACATTCCCCTTCCCATAGCTGGCTTTTTCATGCTTTTGTGTTTTTGCATGTGTTGTTTCTTCTGCCCGGAATGAATGCAGGTTGTTCATTCTGACAACATTATAATCTTCCCTCAAGTCTTCTTTCTAGCCTGTCCTAGATAAGGACTTCATCACAGACTCTCCCCCAGTTCCTACCTTCTACTACAGTCTGGCATATAAAAGAGATTCAGACATACAGTTCAGGAGCAATTAACAATACTATAACAAGCTAAAGAGTGCCCAGATTTGAAATCTAATTATATCACGGCAAACAATAGAGAATCATTTTAAAAGTCCTTATAATTTATTAGAATCCAGTAAGTGGCCATATGAAATGTAAATATGTGAAAAAATTAGATTCCCTATATGCCAGCAATAATCATTTAAAAGACAAAGTGGAAGTAAAATTTTATTTACAGAGGTAAGAAAAAAAAAATCAACTACTTACAAAAAAAGCCCTGAAAAGATATGCAAGGACTGTATAAAGGAAACTACAGAATTAGAGATAAAGATTTGAGTAAATAATGTTTTGAGATAGGAAGCCTGACTTTTTCAACATGTCACCTTTTTATAAAAGCAAAGCATAAGATTAAAATAATTTAAATCAGCCAGGCTCGGTAGCTCAGCCTGTAATCCCGCGCCTTTGGGAGGCTGAGGTGAGTGGATTGCCTGAGCCCGCGGGTTCGAGACCCACCTGGGCAGGCGAGACCTCATCTCTGCAATAAATCAAAAAAGTAGCCGGGCATGGTAGTTCGCGCCTGTAATTCCGGCTATTCGGAAGGCTGAGGCGGAAGGATCACCGGAGCCCAGCAGGTCGAGGCTGCGGTGGCCGGGAGCAGCCACTACACTCCAGTCTGGGCGACAGAGTGAGACTCCAACTCAAATAATAATAATAATAATAATAATAATAATAATAATAAATCAAAATTTCATGTAAATATTTTGAATAACAAAGAGATATTTTAAATATTCAGATCTCATCAGAAATGAAAAACAAGATGTATATCAAATTGGCAAACAGTTAAACTATGATAATACCCTGTAGCTAAAGTTGGCAGAAGTTAGGTAAGACAGATCTGTCAATACACAACTGCTATGAGTTTGAATAAGCCCAACCTTTGTAGAAAGCAATGTAAAATGTGCATAGGAAAATTAAATCTATAACAAAATTCTAGTTTCAAGGTAATGCAGAAAAGACACTTTTGCCTTTTAGTCTTTCAAAAATAACCACAAGAAAATATGGAGAAAATAAAGCAGGACCAAAACAATCATCTTCCATGAAATTAGGGAATATTTTAAAATGTGATCATAATATGTAAAATCAAAAGGCAGATGAAAAAATAATAAATAATTGGCAGGGTGTAAGAAAGTCAAAGCTAAGTGGATGGAGAAGTTCCATAGAAAGCAAAGACTGAGGCTTCTTCTGTATTCTGTTCCAGCACCTTTACTATGATAATTCAATATTCCAGTTTTTCCCATGGTCACAAGATGACTGCTCAAACTTCAGCCATTACGTTTCTGTTCTAAGCAGAAAGCAGGAAGAAAGGGGGAAAGCCAAAATTCACTTACATGCCCGCTAAGTCCATCTTCTCTAAAAAGCTTTTCCCTTTAAATAACTTCCACTTAATAAAGCATCAACCACCTTATCTAACTGTAAAACACCGTTCTTTAGCTAGAAATATTGTCATCACCTATTATATGGAGACTACTGGTAGGCAAGAATAGGATAATGGATTTTGACTAGAACACTTGTAGTTTTTGCCTCAGAAGTCATTAGATAATACAGAAAAATGAAGACTTAAAAAATAGCAATGCATGAATATTATTTAGAAATATGAAGGCATAAAAAAATCATATTTGAAAGGTTTTGTCTTTGGAGAAAGAAACAATAGGAAAAGGAGGGAACCAGAGGACTGATATTTTCTTTTAATTATAACCTTTTGAGCACTCTGGCTTCTTAAACTATAGGCATGCACTCACTTATTTAAATAAAATATAATTTACAAATTTAGTTTCAAAGATATCATGGCAAATGCATAGTTGCTCAATTAATAACCCCATTAAAAGGCAAATTAAAAGAACATGAGATTCCACCTTCATACATCAGTTTGTAAAATACTAAAATAGTGATATTAGCAAACATTGTCTCAGGTGTACAGAAACAGATTCATACATACTGTTGATGAGAGAATAAATTGGTACAACACTTTAGAGATAAGTTTGTCAGTTCCTATTAAAATTTAAAATATGCATATCTTTCAAGCCAGAAATTTCACTTCTAGGTACCTACCCTAAAATACTTGTCACTGATGCAAAATTGTACATTCAAGGATTTTCATTTTATAATTATAATAGGAAAAAGTTTAAAACGTCATAAGTGTCCCTTGATAAGAAAATGATTTGGTACACCATGGTACATTTATGGCATGGAACTCAATGCTATAGTTTTCAAAGGAAATATATTTTGTCATGGAATTATCTCCTACAATTATATCATTAAGTTAAAATTAAAACTTTAACTGTAACTTGAATAGTAACTGCTGTGCACACAACAAATCTAGTATCTATATACCTGTTAAAAAGCCTGGGTGGATAGTCTTTCCACTGAACATAATGGTTACCTCTATTGCGAAAAATCTGACTGGAGAAGAAAGGAAAGGAATACAAAATAAGGCACATCAGAGGCTCTATCTATTAATCCAATTTTATTCTTAAAGTATCTTATATTTATGAACGTGTTATAAACTTAAGAACAACATCAGAGAGATCATCCCCTAAAACAAATTCTTCCAGTACTGAATAATTTGTGGACCAAAGAAAAACAGCTGGAGTTTGACTTTTCTGTGCTTTCTGTGATTCTAAGGAATCTTTTATGAACTAGAAAGACCACACTTGACTTAAGGTGGTCACTGGTGTATTCACTGAAACAATCTATAGTAGTAATGAAAACAATCTTTTTTTTAACCTTACCTATTTTTGAAATGTTTGTTTTAGTCGGATGATTAGCCAGTGTTATTAACAAAGTGATCACAGACATAAATTATCTTTTGAAAACACTACTTGAAAAATATACAAATGTAAACAAAACCAAACATTAAAAAATTTCAAATCAAAAATATAAACAAAGCCAAACATAAAAAAATTCAAATCAACTGTGCAGTTATTTTAAGAAAAAGATGCATTCAGTCAAATGCAAGCACAGTTAACCCTTTATTTAACTGAATTCCACCTCTCTGTTTTTCCAGACCAGTTGATACTTGACTTTGGAAATCACAACGGTTACATCTGGGCAAGTTGTGCTGTCAGCATATACATGTGGGTCCTGATTCCCAGCTTGTGTTTCAAGCATGCAAGGCTGCTTTTTTATATCACCAGGGTGTTGTTGATTTGCTCCAATGCAATTTGTTAAGTTCAGAGCGTACCTATCATCAGACACAACAGATGTCCTAAATCTTCACACAATTCAGAGAACTGACACTGTTAGTGTAGAAAGCAGCCTCTTGTGCCAGGGGTAGGTGGATAAGATGAGAGGCTCCTTCCATCCAACACAAGGCCTCCAGTCAGGAGGGAAAGAATAGCATTACCCATGCAAAGTGCAGGAGCAGGGTAAATTTTAGGAGGTCAGAATGTAATTACATGGTCAGGAAATTCACTCCTCCGAGCCCCGGGGGAATAAAACACCCCATTCGTATTATGTCATATCAAATATTAGAAACATCTTGGATGCCATCCAGGAGCCAGTTTGGGATCCTCTTTATTCTCTCTCTCAGAGCTGGTAAGGCAGTTTCATGAGGTGAATTGGATGTGTGTGGAATTCTAGAGCAAGTTATCTGCAGTGTTTGCACATCGGACTGGGGTTACTTTTTGCTACCTATGCAGAGTTTGCGAATGAGAGAAAAGTAACTGCTTCTTTGTTTTTAATAAAATGTTCATCCATTGTAAATTGCCCCCAAAACATCACAAGAGAAAAAAAATAACTACCTCCCCATTTGTATTGTCCTTGACAACAAGTTCAACTGCTCAAAATTAATTTTGCGAATAATTGTACCTTCTAAAAGGCTGCTCTGTCAGCTGAAAGGTATAACCTCCAACACACAGAAAAAAAAAAAAAGCACCTAAGTGTGCAATAAAGATAGCTCTTGGGTACCTTCCTGATAACAACAGGGTCCAGCTTCACTGCTGATTCCTTATACCGCATGAGAGTTTCTCATACCCTCATTTTTTCTTTTTAGCTAAATTGTAAAGGAGAATTTTTTTTCTTTTTCCCTTCTATATCTTCATGAAGGTATCTATAAAGTACATGAAAAAGTAGCATTTATGCATTTTTATTTATTTATTTGTTTGTTTTTTGAGAGTCTACCTCTGTCACCCAAGCTGGAGTGCATTGACACAATCATAGCTCACACAGCCTCGAACTCCTGGGCTCAAGCAATCCTCTTGCCTCAGCCTTCTAAGTGTCTGTAACTACAGGTACCCGCCATCATACCCAACTTTGTTTTACTTTTTTGTAGAGACGAGGTCTTACTTTGTTGCCCAGTGGTCTCAAATTCTTGGCCTCAAGAGATTCTCCTACCTCGGCCTCTCAAAATGCTTGGGTTATAGGTGTGAGCCACCGTACCCCTCCCATTTACGCATTATTTTTAAAACATTACGTAATTCAATCATTATAACAAACACTATAATGCATGTGTGACAGGAAGAAAAACTGAGACTCAGAGTCAGATAGTCTATAAGAGGCAGAAACAGGATACAAAACCCATGTCTTAGGGACTCTGTTGGAATCCCCTATACCAGGGTGAGGTCTCAAATGCCCTAGGTGTCACAGGTGAGTAAGAGTGCCGGCCAGGTGTGCAACCCTGTCAGAAGGGCTGGGGAGAAGCTACCACCGACATGAGAGGCAGAGATCCCAGAAATGGTGCTTCCCTTCTTCCAGCAGCCCCCAGAAGACTCATGATCCAAGACGTAGGTAAAGATGCACTCCCTCACGGTAACTCCTACCCTTCCCACTTCCAAGAATCCAGCACTTCCTACTCGTGTTTCAAAGCTAGTTCAAAGCTATCCAACCAGCTTTTCTCATCCTAGGAGGATTCAACTCTCCTATTGCTTTTTATGTATGTGGCTATCATGCCACTGGCCACCCAGTGACATGGTTAGCTGTGAATGTATCTATATCTCCCCTCACCAAAAAAATTAGAAAGCCTTTTAAGGGAAGGACCTGGCTGTTTTTCAACAAGCCTGAATCGTATAAGTACTCACAGTGATTTTGCTCATTTTGGGTCCTTAATAAATGCTGAGGCTTCCTAAAAATTGCATTCAAAGGGTAGAAGGAAACTTAGACAATAGCACACTTTTATATATGTATATGTTTTATAATAATTGCAAAATGCTTTATAATCTATATGTGCAGTCTGAAAAATATGTTGCATGATATATATCATTTAATCCTCACAACAACCTTACAATAGAGGTGTGAACAGCACATTCTTTTTCTGTGCAGATGACCAATCAAAAGTCAAAGAGTTTAAGCACCAGACCACATACTCAGTGAACAAAGATGGAGGACAGATTTAATCCCAATCTCATAATTTGTAATCCAAGGCTGCCGTTTCTTAGCAGCATTTAGTGCTTTCAAGGAAGCAGACACCATCTTTGACATTCTCCCTGCCCTCCCCCTTCCACCTTCCCTCTGCACATGAACTCCTGTGGACATACCCGGGGGAAGCATGCAGAGATCTCTCACTCTGTCCCCATTCCCCTGTGCTTCCCTGTGTATTTTCCTTGCAGTGCCACCAGCCTGCTCAACCGCTCATTCAAAACTCAGCTTGTCTTGCTGACGTTATTTACTCATTCTGGGGAAAAAATGAATAGTAGATATACATATAAAATATGTTGAGAGTAAAATAGTTTTCTCTCATTCATATCATAATCTCGAGATATAAATACTTGCTTAAGCGAGCATTTGTGGGGGTTGCTGAACTTTACCATCTTGCCAGTTCTTCTGGAACACATATATTACTCCTTCCTCAAGCTTCTCTGTCTTTCTCTGTCTCTATTTTTGTCTCTCTCTCCTGGTCAGGCAGGAAAGTGTCAACTCTGGAACGTGACTATAGAAAGTTTGCCTCTCCACCTACAGTGCCTGCATTAGAAGAGGGGAGACCTCCTTGCCTAGTCTGTCCAGCAAAGCCAGCCTTTGTTGGGATGCCAGAACACCAGCAGTAGCACAGTGCCAGGTGCTGCCAATGCACCTGTTGTTTTGGTGGAAGGTGCCTCTTGTACCCTGACTCCTTTTTTAGATAGAAAACTTGATCTTGATGTAATTACAGTGATAACACTGTGTAGCATGACAGCTCTTCCCAAACCTGCTGCTGCTGCTGCTACTGCTGCTGCCTCTGCTACATTCTTCTGCTCTGGGATCATTTGTAGCCAGAGGGCATGTTTTGTGTGTGTGTGTTTTTTTACCCCTTCACAGAGTGAATGAAAGCTGAGTTGGTGATCAGCCTGGTTATCTGTAGCTACTTCTCCATCAGCTCTTAAATTCTGCTGGGCTCCAGAAATACTTTATTTTTCTAGAACACTCTCCACTTTCCACAAAGGCTCAGGAAAGAAGTCCCAGTCCCTTTTTGACCTGATTGTCTTAATGAAGTACACTAGGCCCTTCATCCAACTCTACAATGGTGGACCAAGAGATGCTGTGCAACACAGGACCACAGAATGATTCAACCCTGACCCTGTCACCATCGCAATGTGAGTTTAGGCAAGTGGTCCCGTTTTCTGGGTCTCAGTGTCCCCACCTGTAAGATGAGAGGTTTGGAATAACTGACCATTTCAGATCCCAACAGCCCCAACCTGCAGTTCATAGTGATCCTTTGTATGGTTCCTGGTTATACTTGCTAAGTGAAAACGTTACTATCTGCCTCATTTCTCCTCCAGGACAGCTGGAAGGATGATCTGTGAGAGACACAAAAGCCATTGGTTTGGGGGAAGAGGGGTTGTTATATCACAAAGCTAGAAAAGCTCTTATCATTACTCCCAGGGATGCCACCATTTCTAGCTTTGCCTCCCATGAAAGCTCTGGGTTGCTTTTAGAGAGTGAATTTGTCCCTTTTTGGGTACCTGTACCTTCCTTAGCTGGATCACTTCTTACCCAAAAAGTCAATAAGAGTTGAGTCATTTTTGAGTCAGAAAAAAATTTGCAGCAAGTTTGAGTCTCCAGTCTCCCAGATCACCTAGTACAACCCAATGCTATAGACAAGTACCTTATTCATAATATTCAGCCTCAGTTTGAACAACTCCAATTGCAGGGAACTCACTACTTCACAAAGTAGCTCATCCGGTGTCTGGATAACTCAGATTATTAGTAAGTCTTCCTTTGATTGCACTAAAACATGCCTTTCTAAAATGTCTAACCCTGTGTAGCTTCGCAGACTGTTTAAGCCTGCCAATCTCTCCACTTCGACCCACATCTACCACGTGAGGTCCTTCATGACCTTGGTCCCTTTGCCCTCAATGACTCCTGGGCTTGACACCACATCTGGGGACAGACCTCCACACATCCTCTCAGATGGCCACATTTCTCATAAAAGGGATGAAAGGTTAGTTTGGATCTGACTAGTATGGGATGTTATGTCACCACCCTCCACACTCTAAACACCATTAAGAGATGTTATTTTAGGATATAGGACAGGCATACACAGAAATAACCTTTGCAAAATTTTTAACAATTAGCAAAGCCCTTTCATATCAGCTACCTTACTTGATCTTGACCTTTGTCATATGAGATAAAAAGTATTATTATCACCATTAATCAGTTTAAAAGCAAGAGTCTGAGGCTCAGGGAGGTTAGTCGGCCTGTTTATGGGGACTTGTTTAGTCTGTTTTGTGTTACAGAAATGGTAATATATGCAGACAAGACATGTATTTCTCACAGGTCTGGAAACTGGGAAGTCCAATACCAAGGTGACTGCATCTGTTGAGAACCTTCGTGCTATATTATTTCATGGCAGAAGGTGGAAGGACAAGAAAGAATTGTGGCCAAATTCATTTTTATAACAAGCTCATTCTCATGATAAATAACCCACTCTTGTGATAATAACATTGACCCATTTGTGAGGGCAGAATCCTCATAACCCAATTAAGGCCCCACCTCTCAGCACTGTTGCAGAGGAGATTAAGTTTCCTTCATATGAGCTTTGGGGAACACACTCAAATGATAGCACTACTCAGCAGTGATGAATCCTGTTCACATTCCTTAGTGTTTCCTAAGTATTCCTGAATATTACTGGAAGATTGTGCCAGGCCCATCCTAATCTATACTCCTTCCTCCTCATCCCAACAACATTTTTTAGTAGTGTTAGGTCAGTGGGCCAGTGCTGCAAAGAATTGCACAGAAATTTGATTAGAAAAGAAAGTAGATCAGAGAGAGAGAGGGTGGATCCACCTCTCGAAGACTGGAGAGGGGGTCAGAGGCTTAAAGAAAGCATGGTGGTGAATGCTTAAGGTTGAAGGCTTTTAACATTTCTCTTTGGGGCGTGGGGAGGGCAGGTCAACAAGGTGATGGGGTGGTGGTCTGTTTCTCACATCTCTAACAGCAGATGAATGAGTCTATCAGTCAGAGCACATAAACAAATGTGGGCTGGTAACTGGATGGTTGCGTCAGCCACGTAGATGAGGAGGGCATGGCCAGTAGCTGAAGACAAATTCTTAGGACAAAGATGCTAATCTTAATGTCTTGGGATTCACCCAGGGTTCCGGGAAAGAATTATTATCATGTACATGCTCAAAGAGACCAGAGAAACTCCATTTTGGGCTCTGTCCTTTCAAGTAGTATGAAGGGTCCCAGGGCTCAGGTTCCCTGAATTCCAGGTGGCTGCCCTCCTGCTTTTTGCCTTTAACTCCCAGACTGTCAGCTCCTTGGGCTCCTCTGCTTGTTTTGCAACTACCAATCAGCATGATTTCATCTCCATCTTCTCCTTTCCCACCTTCACTCCAACCTCTTGCGCTCCAGCTCTTTACCATCATGGCCACCAGCCTTTCTTCTCCTTAGAGGGCAAAAAACAGTCCACTTATCTTCCCACCTCATTTTTACTCATAGTTTTAATGGCCTTACTCAGCAATTTCTTCTAAATAGTGTCTGTTATTATCCTATTTTCCACAACCACATTTATCAGCCAAGTGGGATTCTGTAAATAAAGAAATCTGGTTATAGGGGCCAAGAAGCACATGATCCCTACAAGCTGTCAGGAAGAATTAGAAGCTGGAAGGCCCCTGAATGAGAGGGGCTGGCAGGGAGGGGTGCTGCCTTCCAGGCGGACAATTCTCGGAAGGTTTAAGACCCAGTGGTTACTCCCTCTCTGTTCTCTGTTGCTACTACTTTCCGGCATTTTGAAGATGTTGCTTCCAGAAATCAAAATGGCATTCTTTATGAAATGGTGAGCTCCTTCTGACTTTAGCCTTGCCTTTATTTGAGAAAGAGCTTTGGAATCATAATTCCTTGTGTTTCAACTACCTCCTACACATCCAGCTTTGACCCTTGGACATAGTGTTCTTTCTTGTTGAACTTTTCTTCATCTTTAAAATAACAAGTGTTGGTCGGGCTCGGTGGCTCAGCCTGTAATCCCAGCACTCTGGGAGGCCGAGGTGAGTGGATTGCCTGAGCCCGCGGGTTCGAGACCCGCCTGGGCAACTTGACAAGACCTCATCTCTACAATAAATCAAAAAATTAGCCGGGTGTGGTAGCGCGCGCCTGTAGTTCCAGCTACTTCGAAGGCTGAAGCAGAAGGATCACCGGAGCCCAGCAGGTCGAGGCTACGGTGGCTGGGAGCAGCCATTGCACTCCAGTCTGGGTGACAGAGTGAGACTCCAACTCAAAAAAAAATAAAAAATATAGCAAGTGTTTATATTTTCCAAGCAGGGTCGCCATAGGATAGAAGGTAACATTGTATCTGAACTGCTCAACACATAGAAGGTATTCAGAAAGTGACTCTTCTGCTCAGACTCCAGGAAAATAGGGGGAAACAAAAGGAGGAGGCAGGGGGGGAAGCAGACAGCCTCTGTTCCCCAGAGAGAGATTCTGCCTTGTCTGGGCAGATTAGTGCCTGCTGGGTGAGAGTGTGGGGGCGGGGTAGGGGTGATGAGGGCTCAATCAGCTGTTATTTCTCTGGAGACAGAACTCTTCAAGTCAAAGAAAAGTAATTGAACTTAATGTCCAAACACAAAACCAGTCCATAAATCCAGGTGCTATCTATTGGAAATTTCATAAGGGCTCTGCTTCCCTTAATCTTATCTCTACCAGACAGTTACTGTGTTCTTGATGTAATTAGAGTGATAAAACAATGTGACACAACTGCTGGTTTCTATCATGGCATCACCACTGTTGACTTAAATGACAAGGTAATAATTTTATAAGAGGCTCTTTACTTTTATTTTCCCCTCCGTTGTGGTTGGGTGTTTTCCAAATGGGGGCATATCTTTCTCAATAAGTTCACCAGACACCATATGCAAGGATGCTTCTTTCATTGCTGTTTAGTCAAGAAGCTACATCTCCCAAAGGACAATTGAGATTGTTTTTAGTAGTAAAAATATAGGACCAGCTGGGGATTTTCAGAATTATAGCACGTTTTCTATAGAACTGAGTGATTTATACATCCTTCAAAAACAACGCTGGAGTGAACTAGGCTGGCTTTTCCACCAGAAGTAATGTAGACACGTTTCCCATCTATTCTATAACAAATACTAGATTTGCCTTAGACCTTGTACCCATGAGGCAGTTGTTCAAGTGTAAAAGTCAAAAGGCAGACACTCCTGACCTTTTGAGGTCAGACCCAGTGAATCTAAAAATCAGTATTCCCAGACAGTGAAGAATGGAGATTGAAGAGCCAAAACATGTTTAGTTTAAAACCAAGAAGGCATTCTGAGTCCAAGGACAAACTCAAACCATCCTTGGAGATGCAAGAGCCCAAGGCCCATGACTAGGTCCAATTTGCACTCCTCTAGAAAGCCATGTTGGTGGGAGCCCACATTCTAGCCAGAACAGTCACAGACCCATGATGACAGAGCCTTGGAGCTGAGTCTTCAGCACTGGAGGTCCTGACTCTTTCTTGTCAAGAATAAAATTTTATGCAGAGATGCTGTGTTTAATTATTTGCAGATATGGCTGTTCAGGGTCCTTGCAGAAACTGGATAACTGTTATGCGTTTTCAGGGGGGACGTTCTCTAACTTCTGTGCAGGCCAAAGGCTGGAGTGCTGGGATGGAGTCCTATGGCTTAGGGCTAAGAGCAGTCAGTGGTTTTCCTTTATTTGACTTCCCTTTATTTCAACCCTGCAAATTTTTCAGTCTTCCTCCATATGGGTGGATTATTGCTCCTCCATTTTTCAAGGGAGCTGGCAAGAAGGACTCTTTAGCATATCAGGGAGGAATGAGAAAATTCACAGAAAGTACAAAGGGCTAAAGACAAGTGGTTATTTGACTTGGTGGATGCAGTGAGGCAAATTACCCACCTAAACATCAGAGGACATCTATTGTCCTACACTGATAGCAATTTAAAATTTATTAACTGGGAAGATAACTTTTTGTGGAAGAAGGAACAGGAGATCTCAAGAAAACTACCGTCTTTCATAGAAAGTCAAGACTAATAGACAAAGAGTCAGGTCTGTACAAAATTTATAAGATTCCTGGATCTTGTCCCTTTCCTCTGTCAATTTTCCAAAGTAAATTACCTATACAACCCTTAAAACAAAAAGGATTCATAACCTTGTCTTTAAGAGCGGGGAAGACATAGAGAACTAAGGGTACTATGTCCCATTCTGTGGCTAGCCTCAGGGTCAAGTTAAAGAGCCCCTAAAGAGAAATCACATTGTGACCCTGGAGAAGAAAGAGGACAATGAAAGCCACAGGGGCTATGGAAAGTCCCAGATGAAGGGAGCTCAGGGAACTGGCCCACATTGCACAAGGAGGTGTGGAGCTCAGTTTGCCTCCCTGAAGTTTTTACCCATCCATTCCAGCCACTGAGAATCATCATTCTCCTTCCTTCCTATGGGATAGCCCTTCAACCATTGACAAGACCTAACAAGCCCCTGTGAGTCTTCTGGAGGATAAACCCTCCCAAGTTTTACTGAATGGAGAAACCTACAAAAATATTGAATTACTCACTCTTCCTCTTAAATCTGAGCAGGACATTTGTTTCACATACAAAATAGGACTCAGAGGGAAAATTCAGGTGACTCATAATATTAATCAATGCCATTTATTCAGTGCTTACCTTGTACCTGACAACAGCTAAACATCTTGCATACGTTAGCTCGTTTAGTTCTCTCAACAGTCTAATGAGGTGACTATTATTATTATCATCCTCACTTCACGCACTTAAGAAGCTAAAATTCAAAGAGTTTAATTGATTAGTCCAAGGTGGCCCAGCTAGTAAGTGGCAACGTTGGAGCTGGCTTCCATTTCTATCTTGCTCCAAAAACAGTATATATTATTTGGCCCAGCATCAAGCTGACATCTGAGTAGTTTCTACTTTTTACAGGTATGACTACTGGGATTTGGAAGTTTCCAAATTTTACCCTCTAAAATCATTTTCGAAGTGTCTGTTATTTTAGTTCTGAAATGAACAGAGTCACCACCATATCTTGGCAAGAACAATTTGGAACTTTCACAGGTGTGGCTGTTTGACACAAATTGGGCCTTGGCTTTCTTTCTTGCTGGCTATTTACTTTAAACCCTTTATACACCTGCAAGTCCTAGATCTGCCTTTCCCTGATCATTCCCCATTCTCAGGGGACCTCATCTAGTTGTGCTGTGGCTGGGTTAACTGACGTCCTTCTCTCCGCTTAGAAAGACTCCCTCCTTTCAGAGGCCAAACTCTTAACCAGTAGGTTTGGTACCCTAATTCTACTCTGAGTTTTCTGTTTTGCTCAGCTCCTCTCTTCTAGCTATGTCAATATGATTTTTAAAAATCAATTCTTTTTTAATTTTAATTTTAAAGATGTGGGGTACAATTCAGGATTAGGTACATAAGTGGTCACCGTTCAGGTGAAGTTTGGGCCTTTCAAAATTACTCTTAAGAGGACAAAGAAAAATCTGAACTGAACAATAGCCAGTAAAGATTATCAAGGAAGACATTATCCTTATTTTATGCAAACATTGTTGGGAGAAAAAAGGAAGAAAGCTCCCAAATAATTTTTTAAAATCTTACAGTATTAAAATCTGATAGTGATTATATAAGAAAATCATTGCCCAATGTCATTCAAAAACTCAGATGCAAAAGTCGTAAAGATATTCACAAATAAATTTGAAAATATAATAAACAAAACAAAAATCGTCTCAAGAGTCCAAAGTTGGCTCATCAGTAGAAGCTTGTACTCTAATTAGCCATATTATGATATTAAATCTGAAATGTCATATGATCATCTAAATGGAGGCTGAAATAGCTTTCAAAAAATTTGAAAATCTATTGATGACTAAAATACATCACAGCACACTAAGAAAGGAAGAGATATTCTTTACAAAACACAGAGTATCTACTTAAAATGTATTTACTAGTGGTACTTAGAAGTGAGCCCATAAAACTCAGAGACAAATTGCAAGATATTCTTTTCTCATTACTACTATTCAATATCTACTGAAGTACACAGCCAGTGCTCAAAGATAAAATTTAAAAATGAGATTATAAGGGTTAGAGAGAAAGAACTATTTTATTATTGGCAGGTATATGAATGATTGTCATATAAAAATATGAGAGTCTACTGAAAAATTAGAATAGGTGTTTAAGTGATGGATAAAAGATCAACAAATAACAACTAATAGGATTCTATACCAATTAGATAATGTACTTTATAAGGGATTTATTTATAACAGCCACAATAACTGTAAGATAACAAATAAATATAATACAAAATATACAGAGAAAACTATGGATAAAGTTTTAAAACTTTATTAAAGGACAAAAAACCTGAGTAAACTCAGAAATATGTCATAGTCATGAATGAGAAGGCACAATATCATAAATATATGTCTTCTTCAGATAACAACCTATGATTTCAATAAAATTCTTTTTAAAATGTACATAGGACATTTCATAGAACTTTGCAAATTTATTTTAAAATCCATTTTGAAGTATATGTGCTTTAAAAAAGCTAAACCAATTTTAAAGTGTAATTACGAGGGGAGATTTGTAAGGAAAATTTTCTTATCTAGTATCAATACTTACAGAGCCATGGTAATATTTTTAAGTGTATAGTAGGGCCACAGTTGAACAAAATGACAAATGCTATATAAAACAATGCAATTTTCTGCACTGATAGAAATGCTCAGTCTCTAAGCTGTATGACATAGTAACTGCCACCCACATGTAGCCATTGAGCACATAAATGTAGTTTATGTGACTAAAAAAAAATTCTTAATATTATTTAGTGTTAATCAATTTAAGTTTAAATGACCACATGTGATTTACAGATGCTATATTTGTTAGCACAGCTCTATAACAGAGGTCCTTCAAGCTGACAAAACAGATATGATAGCACAGTATTAACTGAGGTGCTATAAATCAGTGGAGAAGGCAAAATGTTTGAATGTAGAATGAAATGTATATATATATATATATATATATATATATATATATATATATATTTAATTCTCCACCTTACCTTATCTGCACAAATAAATTTTCGGTAACTTAAAGAACCAAATATAAAAATCAAAGCTTTGGTGAAACTTTCAGAGACGATACAGGAAAATATCTTCCAGATCTTGACATATAAAAATACTTCATAAACAGAATCAAAAAATACAAATCTTAAAGATATTTACTGATAAACTTTACAATATTAAAA
The DNA here is from genome assembly GCA_027257055.1 of Cephalopachus bancanus. Lineage (NCBI taxonomy): Eukaryota > Metazoa > Chordata > Mammalia > Primates > Tarsiidae > Cephalopachus > Cephalopachus bancanus. The sequence continues at coordinate 1,524,582 of JAPVLO010000224.1, forward strand.
TTAAAAGCATCTTCACAACAAAAGATGCCATAAAATGTAGTAAAAATACAAGCAACAGAGCAAAAGTATAGATTTGCCACCTGTATACCTGATAAATGATAATTATCCTGAATATCTAGACAACTGTGAATTAAAATGAAATAGCAAACAACTCATTGAAAAATATGGGTGAAATATATGAAGACTGATTTCCAGAAGAGGAAACTGTGCTCTATAATCACATGGTGGATTTAACAGTAATGGTAATTTGTGAAAGTGATCTATGTGCCTCAATATATATAAATTTCACAAAAGTATTGACCCAGCCATTTACTAGTGAAAATATGAAAAAGACACTTAATCTTCATAGTAATAAGGAAATGCAAACCAAGCCAACAGCAGCATATCTTTCGTATTCATCAGAGTGTCATTGTATTTGTCAATCTTTTCTATCAAGCTTCTAAACCTACTCCCTATGATTGGAGAATTCCTCTACTTTTTCAGATTAAATAAGCCTTCCTCTAAGAATCTGAAAATATAAGATGTTAGTGGTCCCAGCTTCCCCTGAAGCTAGGGCATGGGCATATGTTCTGGACTCACCAATCAAATGCTGCTGATTATGCGTAACTCTTCTAAAGGGTCCACAATCCAGGGACTTTTTACTTTTAGGAACTTTTTACTTTTAGGAACATATTTAATAGGAATTCTTGGTCTTATGTACAGGTTGATATATATATATATAAAGATTTCCATTTTAGTGATGTTTTCAGTATTTTACAACTGGAAGCAATTTTTATCAATAGGAAATGGATATATCAAGTGCTGTATATTCACATGCTAGATTTAACAGTAATGGTAATATATGAAATTGATCTATGTAACTCAATATGTATACTTTTACACAAGTATTGACTCAAAAGAAGTTTCAGTATTATACCTAGAACATAATGTTGTTTATATACATTTACAAAACATGTAAAGCAATAATACTCTGTGGACTATGAATAAGTATATTTGTATAAAAGCATTTGTAGAAAGGACTAAAATAAAGGAAACAAATTTCAGTAGAGTGGTTGTCTCTAAGATAAAAAAGAGAGGTATAAGACACCTCTACTGTTTTTTTAATTAAAAAATATTAAAAGAAAATATGACAAAACTCTGATACTCTAAAATTCTGGATAATGAATATATGAATGTTTTCTATATTCCTCTCCCTACTTTACTATGTATTTGAATTTTTAAAGGAAAGCTTTTGAATTTAAAAATTTAAGACTCTTTAATTTCATTTTACTTCACGTAAAATGCACTAATTGTTTTGTTTGCATGGTCTCTTGGAAACCTCTGTCCAACCTTATGGCTCATTCAAACCACCTGGGGAACTTTAAAATAAAGACGGTTGTCTGGAACCCACTCCCAGAGATAATTCCGGTAGGCCTGGGCATTGGAAATTTTTAGAACTCCCCCAATAATTTAAATATGCAGTCAGGGTCAAGAACTCCTGAAATAGTTTGCAGTATGGTTCCCAGATTTATCTAATTATAAGAATCACCAGGAGCTGTTCAAAATACAGATTTCCCACATCTATGGAATCAAAATTCCTAGGAAAGACTCCAGAATATAAGAATTTTTACCAGGGGCTTAGATGATCCCCATGATCAGGCAAGTTTGGGAAATCTGGGGCCAGTGTTTGCCCTCCTGGAAGGCCTCCATCAGCCCATGCCTGTTCTCCCAGCTCATACTCCTTTCCTGGGGATTCTGACTCAGGAGATCTCAAGTGGGATGCAGAAAACTATTTTCTAAAAAAACAAAACAAACAAACTGAAAAAAAAAAGCAAGTTCCCCATTGATGACCAGCCATATTGAAGACCCACTAAAGTACATATTAATAGCATTATTATTATTACAGATGAACAAAGACCTGTGAATGTGAAGAAACACTAGGTATGCCTGGTTCCAAAGCTTATGCTATTTCCTCCACTCACTGCTTTGATGGCCTTGTGCTTGTAGTCAGTTTCCCTGACTATGTCAAGTTTCTATCTCTGTGCAAATCCTGGCTCACTTTCTCCTTTCTGTCAGGGTTCCCCAGGATTAGAAGGAAATGTGGGTCCTCTCGGTAGTTTCATGGGTGAGAATACAAGTTATAGAATCCAGCACTTTGGGTTGGGACAGGCATCATCTCCACCTGGAAACAGGGCTTCAGCTAAGAAGGCTTGGTCTAGGACACAACTTCAGGAAATTAAGGTGCCAGGCAGAGAAGCAGAAGCAAACACCTCTAGGGGAATGTAGGACCAGCCTGTGGTTATCAGAGGAAAATGGGACTCAATGAGCTGCTGTACATGTTGACTCTGTCCTGGTCCCTTCAGGCTCAAGAAATGTGTATCTCATTCTCTCATATACTCTCATATTCTCTCATATTCTCTCTCTCTCTCTCTCTCTCTCTGTCTCCATGAGTTGGGAAGAGGGGGGCAGGGCTTATGGGGTGTTTTCAGAGCTGGGGTTCAGAATCCTTTCTTTTCCAATTCTGACTTCCAGTTCAAGCCCCTCTCTACCATCAGAGGAATCAACGTAAAAGTATACTTTCCTAAGTATATTCTGCAAAACATGAATCCCAAGAGTGAATTTTTGAGAAAAAAGAGGGGAGGAGAACTTCTGTCAGGGAAATGCCGCAAATCATATCCTGCTCTTGAAGATTTACAACATTCATTAGCATTGAAAAGGCCCCTGGGCAGTCCTGCAGTCATCTGGTCTCCTGCAGTATCACTGATATAACCCAGTGGTACAGTCTATCGTTGTTACAGAAACATCTTAAAACCTTGTAGTTCTAGTGTTCTCAGGAACACAATATCATAAACTATCATATCACCCCTCTGTTTTCCCCTTCAACGGAGCCTGTTTTCTGCAGTAATGGCTACCCAATTTGGAAATATGTCAGAATTACCTGGAGAGCTTTATTTAAAAATATCCCTACCCTAGCCCCCTAAAATCTGGGTAATCTGAGGGCTGGTGAATAGGTCCCAAACAGTTATATATTCAGAAGATCTCCCAGGTAATTTTAATAGACTCCTGGTTTAGGACCACTGACGGAGAAATTCTGAACTGTTCCCTAGCTCTGACCACGCATGTAAAACCCCAGTCTGTCTTTCTTCCTCTCCGTCCTTACTGTGCACTGTTGCACAGTATCAGCTTTACTTCTCCTTATACTACTTCCCTATATGAATTGCTTTCTTCTCCTATGCCCAGTTTTCTGAATAATGCTCTTTCTTAGGCAGCCTGAACGCTATCTCCTATGTGAGAAATTTCCTGGTTGTCCCAGTGTCTGAAAATTGTATCTTTTCTTCATCTTCTTATAACATATTTTAACACATTCATTTTCTTATAACATACATGTCTAGTGTGTTGATCTGTTTCGTTCTCTGAGTATCTTCATGCCCAACCAGGTCTTCATTCTCTAAAGGGAGGCAGAAACTTGTACTGGTTAAATGCCCAAGCAAGCTTTGGACTGTGACAATTCAGTGTTTGATCTCAGATCACAGCATGACTCTCATCTCTTCCAATTGTCAGTTTCTCCATCTGTAAAACTAATAAAAAAATATAGGAGATACATATTCTAAATACCCTGAATTGATCATTACACATTCTACCCACGCAACAAAACTTCACATGTGCCCCATAAATATACAAATATAATGTACCCCATTTTAAACAACATACCTTGAGAAATTAGCAGTAAAGGGTATAATTAAATAACAATGACTAATGCTTTGTGAGTGCTTAATAGACGTTGTAGTAGTGATTACTGTTCTTATAATCATTAGAATGTTTCTTAAGGACAGGGGTCTTTGTCCATTTTATTCATCAAAATATTCCCTTCTAAAAAATTATCTGGCAGAGTGCATCTGCTCAACCATGAATCAGTAATGAATCAATCTATCTGAGTACCTTCTATGTCTGTATTCTTTGGTTTTTGAATAGTATCTCATATAAGGTAGGGCTTTAAAAACTTCTGTTGATCCAACGGATGGCTTCCAAATTCCTTTGCTTGATACCTTTTGTGACCAAGTTGATATCTACCTGTAGTACCTCAGTTGTTTTTACCTGCCACAAATCCATTATGCCTTTGTTTTTAATAGCACTTTTTTTGTGGGGGAAATCACTCATATCCTAATTTTAGTCCAGGGAGGCTGTATCTGATCTAGGTTTGACCAATGAGAACATTCAGTTTTCTCAACTGGGCCAGATATGGGCATTTGACTGATGTCAGATCATGAGAAACTCAGTTCTGAAACATGTTTGAAACTGCTGAGACAGCAAAGCTCCCTTTTGGGGCTGGGATGGGGATTGCTGGTGATACTAGTGTCGGTATGAAATGCCAGAGACACTAGACACAGAATGCTCACCTAAGGATAAAACCAACCAACAGCTTGGAAACAGAGAAAGTGTCGGATGTGAGGGCAATCTGGCTGTGGCATCTGTCACTGTATTGATTGCCAGGGTTGATTCATCTGAGCTGGCTGGCTAGGCGGGTATTCCTTTCCTCCCTTATGGCTCCATGTGGGTCCCTCCTGAAAGCTATGCACATGGTCAAAGAGGATGACCATCCCCACTAGAGTAGTACCATTCTTTGCACAAGACTTTATGAGTAGCTGTGCTCCCCTTCCAGAACCTCTAAACAAGCTCTTAGGGAAATAGAGAAGATGGCTAAGTACTGATGACATTGTTTAAGCCCCCAGTTATGACTGTGCTTGAAACCAACCCTTGTTGTGAAATTTTCCATTTCAATAAGCCAGTGCCCTGCTCGCCAGTTTCTTTGTTTAAGTCAGTCTTGATGCGTTTCTCTTGCTTGCAGTCAAAGTACTTCCTAATATGGTGATTCTCAAAGTGTGATCCCCAGACTGGTAACTTCAGTTAACCTGGGCACTTGCTTTTAATTTGTATTTTCCTCTGATCTCCACACTAACTTGTCTAAGGTCTAGCCCAGGTGCCCCCTCCCCCACCACCGTTGAAACCAACTTAACCACAAGGCCATGTGGGTTTGATTTTTGCTATAATGACACTACTGTAATCTGTGTTGTCTTATAACCACTCGCCTCGTTTCACTAGAATATGAGCTCTTGAGTCATGAGTCATTGTTGTTTCATTGATCTTTGATGCTCCCACTGTATCTAGAACAGAGTCTAAAACGTGGTCAAGAATTACTTCAGGCTCTTGATTTGCATTTTCAGATTCTTCCCCTTTCAAGCCCACTGAAAAAGGCAACACCTCCTGAATTAGAACTGTAAGCACCCAAAAATATTTGTAGTCTATCTCCCCTGGGTGATTTAAGGTTATGAGGTACAGGCCCTTGTTAATTGCTCTTGTGAGGTTGTTGTCCCAGCTTCAAACATAGATCCTATAATAGACGGCACAGGAAAAACATAATTTGGGACCTTGCTAATTGTTCTTGCCTTGCTGAGTTAGAACATTACGTCTGCATATGACTGAAGGTCGATGGAATGAAACAGTCCCTCAAGGAAGCTAATAGAAAGTCAATTACTTTGGCCCTTTAAATTGCTTTTGGAACAGACCCTTGCTGGGCCCTGCAGGAGGGAGCTTTCAGCACTCATCTCTGGTAGGTGATGAAGAGCCCTGATGATCACTTTGGGGCCTTGCTAGGAAGCACCTCTCTTTCCAGCACCATAAACAGTCACATCATCTCCCCTGGCTGGAGTGCCTTGGCTCAGCCCGCTCAGCCCCTCACTTCAAATCTATATAAACACATGACTTGAATGTTTGTATATAGAGAAAGGTTTCCTTTTAGCCAAGGTGAACAGGAGAATGGTCAGGGATCTTTCAGAAGTGAGCATGGCTCTACCACACATGGAAAGGCTGCATGTCTGTAATCACCAGCAGAGGGGAGTCTCAGCTCTCCACCTCTGACCCCTGAAATTGGCTTTAGGGAGCCCATCCAATGCAAGGCCTCGTGACTCAGGACCGACACTGGCTCCAGAAAAGGCTTCACCATGCTGTCCTCACCAGCGTGTTTTAGTGCTGATGAGCTAAGTGTAGACAGCTTCTTGTTTTAGCAAGGGCTCTGGACACCCATCTTTTGTGTTTCAGAAAAATGCACAAAGCAGTTTGGAAATAAAATTTCAGACTCTGGCAGAAAAGTTCTTATAAAATAATCAGTGAAAAAGGATGGGAACCACTCAGAGGTTATAGGACAGGGCACTTAGAATCAGCTTGAGGAAAAATCCAGAAGGTTGCAGTTTTTTATTAAGAAGGACCGTGTACTCTTGGGATACAAAAAAATTTGTTTTTATCTCAGTCTGGCTACAAACACCCTACACAATGTCTTTACTTCTTTGCTCAGTCATTGATTTTTTTACTCGCTTGGAGCCCATTAGGTATGTTCTTTCATTTTTTTCTTGAGAAAAAATAAGTGAGGAGACTATTCAGAAGCCCAAAAATGAGTGGCCATGCAGGGAAGTTGGACAAGCACAGAAGTGACTGAAACTGATTTTATAGACAAGACAAATCTCAGAGCAGATACGTGGGGCAAGGCCCTAGGATTCTTGGGGTGAACCGGGGGGGCCTGCCCTGCTCCTAGATAATGACAGATCTTCTCTCATCCCCCCGCAGAGAGGACTAAGCTCCTGGAGACCACAGCTGTAGGGATGAATGAGGTCCAGGCAGCCTTTTGCTCTCCCAGTCTGCCTTCTGACAAAACCAGGCAGCGAGAAACAGACACTCTGGAACCTCTCACCCACTGCTCTATGATCCATCCTATTTTCTGGATCTTTCCATCAGGATGCGCTGATGACCTGAAAGGGTAGTCCACCCTAAGAAAGCAAGACTTTCCTTGCCTCTTCATAATTGTATAGTGTACTTGGGTGTTCTTAAATTGCTTCCTGTGTACTCTTGGCAGCTGTGTGCATGTGTGTGTATGTAGTGTACACTTATGTGTGTGATGGAGAGTTAAATGTGATTCTGAATGAGGAGAGCTCTTCTCCTACCTCATAGATCTGACTCTTGCCTTTTCAGTACCTCCCCTCACCTCAAGCTTAGAGTAGTGATTCTGTTTGGATGAAGAGACTGTCTACGCACTTCTAGTAAGATTTCTGTTTCTTGTTTGCTCCCTCCCACCAGCTGAGGTGGATCAGGGGAGATTAGTATCTACCCTCAGAACTATGAACAGCCAGTGTTTCCCATTTTACAGAAATGGTAAGGGTAGAGCAACCATCTGAGGTAGGAGTGAAAGAAACCAGAGTTTAATGAGACTTATGAATTTGTTTTGAGTAAACTGGTCCTGGGCCTAGACTGCTCTCTACTCATCCTCTTGATACAGAAATAGAGTTCTTCCTTAGGGGAGAGTGTAGGCAGTTTGTTTGGGTCAAATGCTGTTCCCAATTCTTCTTGGTGGTAATGAAATTTGCAGAATTCTAAGTCTTTTGTCATCAGTTTGGGCCATCTCGGTACCCTCCAGATGTTTGCTGGGGTTCTGGGCATTTCAACCTTAACATTTTAGTTTGGATGAGCTGGGACTCTGGGACTGACAGTGTAGACAACCCCATCCGATGCCTCACCTTCCCCAACCTACTGAAGGGCAAAGAAAATACTGGGAGAGGGTAGTAGGAGGAAACATTTTGATTGAGAGTTATGCGGAAGAAAGATAGGGAAGAGAGATCAGGGCTGTGGGAGTGTCTTTCCCATCTTCCCCTTGGACTTGGTTTGGATGCCCACGTTGAAGGGGTATAGGTCAAAAGTTGGGAGACTTGGTCTGGATGCACCCTGTGAGACTCTGGGCCCCAGGGGAGTGTTGTAGAGCTGAGAATCTAGAGATTGGCTGGGTTGAGAAGGGGACTGTGATTTCTCTGCAGGAACTTGGAATCCAGAGCAGTTCTGATACCCTGAGGATTATAAATTTGGGGAGAATAGGGACACCAAGGGACCTCATGACTCATGTCATTTTCAGGTAGCTAGAATTGAGAAGTGGAGGTAAAGGAGAAAAGCAGGAAGATTACTCTGTAGATCCCTTTATGGGCACATGGAGAATCTTTTTGTGGATAGATGATACTCTGATGGGGGTACGTCCCTGTTTGGTCAGGAAAATGATGACTTGGAATCATTGCAAGTTGAGCATTAATACAAGTGTGTCTCCCACTGTGAAGTGATAAACTGATGAGAGACTGCACATTGCTGCCACATGTAATGACTAAACCCAGAAAAGCTGGAGTCCCAAAAGGAATCAGCACACGGATCAGGGAGGAAGCAGAAGAGGGGTCTGTGAATGGCTTTGCCCACAAGAATGCCTGCTGCAGCTGGGTGCTGCTGTCGACCCCACACAGGCAGCCTGCAGGAACAGCCAGAAAGGTACAAGGCTGAGGAGATGGGCTGGGTCCAGTTCTTTCTGAAAGAGGTCAACTGCAATGTGTGTGTATATATCATGCAACATTATTAATTAATTTTATCCTTAAGTGTTGCAAACCTAAGACAGAAGATCTAAACAGTTTTCTCAGAAAACATACTTTTGCTGTGCTGTGGCTTAGAATGCTTATATTTTGCATATGCTTGACTCCATTCAATGGCTGTTCTTCCATCTCAGTCACAACTCCTTCCTTCTTTGGAACATCCCTTTCTTTACTCCCCTTTATTTCTTCTTTTCATACTCTCTGCACATGCTCTCTCCTTACCCTTAGGCACACCAACACTGTTTTGCTTTGGTTTGGTTTATCATCACAGTTAGCTTTCAGGAGAGCCCCTTGAAGTTATGCAGAACAGCTGTCAACAAAGATGGGGAGGCTGGCTGTCCATTTCACGGTCTTTTGTCCTTCTCTTGGAAAGCCCTGGTACATAGGGACTGGCCTCTGATGGCCATGACGGTGCCCCATGACCCTGTTCTGTGCCACAGTTGATTGCTCTAATGGGGCCAATCAAATTGTCTCTGCCTTGGGACCATGAAACTTGGAACAGAGAATCTGAGAGTGGAGCTGAGCCACTGATGTCAGCACTGGAGAGGGAAGGTTCATAATAAACTCCTGCTATTGTAGCGGCTGCTGCAGCTGTGGGCTCATGTGTGTGCCAGGCTGGAGAAGCAGAGAGGAAAGTACTCCGGCTACACTACACCAAACAGTTCTGAAGCTGTATTTGAGTGGAGTGTGCTGCAGTAATGAACAGATAAGATGTCTGTGAGGCTTACACAATAAAAGTTTATTTCTTGCTTCTCCACTGTGCAGTGACTCAGAGATTTTGGTGGCTTCCATTGGGTGGACACAACAGCTGAGATGTGTTCAAAGTTGCATCAGCATGAAAGAGGGGGAGGAATCACATCAGCTGCTCTCCACAGTGGCTCAGAAAAATCACACTGAAGTGTCATATGTCACTAGAGTTCTCATTTCAATCACCAAAGGGATCATGAGGCTTCCTAGGAATCACAGAGGAATGCCTGGCCTTTCCGTGAGCGCTACCTCTCTCTTCCTCATTCAGAAGATGAAAAAAGGAAAAAGAAACTGTTTTCTAAAATGCCAAAATTTTTATGTGATGAAAGTGGTTCTTGACATAAATATTTTAAGGCCAACAGAATCTTTAGAGGGAAGCAAGATACAAAATGAAAGATATTATCTTGCTTGAATTCAAATGTGCCAAAGCGAAGGCAACCATTGGTATCCTTACCTCGTACAACTAGCCCTCTCAAAAGACAGGCCATCTCAACTCCCTGCAGCCTCCAAACCCACAAAGCTGAGATTGGGATACTGGATAAATGGGTTGATGACTGTTTTTTGTTTGTTTTTGTTTTAGTAAAATCTATCTTCTTTAATAGATGAGAAAGATGTGACTTGAATCACTAGTTAGCTATTAAGATTTAGAGGGAGGAGACAGAAACCAAAAAGCAGGATGGCAATGCAGGCAGAGAGAATATTGGGGTAGTTGAGAGACTGAGGGGTGAACAGATGAGGGGCACCCCAGGCATACGGTCTCCTGTGGTCCTGTTGAGGCCCAGGAATTTATGGAAACACTGGGAGAGGATTTCCCAGCTGGTGACAAAGAAAGGAAAGAAACTGTAAAAGAGGTTTAGAGAATTGTAGTTAGATTCTTCAGCCCCGGCAGTCCAACCCCTTTCCAGCAAGCCCCCTGAATATGGCTTAGAGTTATAGGATACTGCCTTATGAGACCAAAGATTCATCTCTGATTTCCTCCTGCCCAGTGCCCTACAAATTCAGGGGTGAGGGCCACATTTTCTTCCCGGAAGATTTTCTTTATACATGCCTTATAGCATCATGGTTCTTGCTGTAGAAGATGCTTAGGCAGAAAAATAAGTCAATTCCAGTGTAACAAACATAAAAAAAATGGGAGAAAGATTTAGTTTGGTAGCTGATTTTGCTGCTGAAAATTTTTAAGGATATTTTTAAAAATTTAGATAAAGAATCTCTCTCATTTATCTGGCGTGTTTGTCCTCCTTGTAAAGAAAAATTAAATATGTCCCATCATGGCTGTTCCTATCTCTGGCTGGAGAGAGGACTACATTCTTCTTCTTGGGCTTGGATTTTATACGGTGTTTTGAGGGCATTCTCTTTGTTCCTGTCTCCCTCAACTCCATGCTGCCTCCTCAGGCCTGCTCTCTTTCAAGAAAAGTATACTATTTGGGACACAAACTTGGTTTTTTTAGCACTCTGCCAGCTGTGGGTTTTAGTGGTCAACACGACTTAATGGGAAAAACACAGGAGCCAGTCACATGGACCCGAGTTTAGTATAAGCGACTTCATTCCTTTGTGACTTCATTTTCTCATCTTATTCTGTTTTGGGCACTATGACACCTATGCAAAGTATTTAGCACTATCTCGGTTGCATAGTGGGGATGCAGCATGTAGAAGCTGAAGGCTCCAACTGGGAGTGGAGATGGGGCTTGACAGAGCCTCTGGAAATTGTTGACTTTCTTATCTTTCCAGAAGAGTGATTTTGAATCTTATCTGGATCATAGACTCATTCAATAGTCTGAGGAATGCCCTAGTACTGTTCCGCAGAAAAAGGAAATATGCAGATGACACATGATTTTGTATACACTTTTACTGATTGCTCACTATATAGCTCAGTAGCTCTCAACCTGTTTAACTATAAATATAATTTTGTAATGACAATGTGTTTTGCCTTCCACCTCCTCCCTCAACCTGATAGTAGTGGCACTTTTCATCCTGCTGATGAAGAAAACACCTAATGACACACAGCTACTCTGAAGTTTGTATTGCATTTTGTTAATCACAACAACATCTACATAGATCTGAATGAGAAAGTCATGAATATATCTGTTGAGTCGCATGATTGATTCCATCTGCAATCAATGCTTGATGCCCATGTGGATTCCTCCACAGAAATCTTTTCAATAGACAGGTTTATGGAATCAAACATTGGAAGGCAATCAAAGGACTGTTCAATCCATCTCCATTATTTTATGTAACACAGAGGTCAAAAGGAAGGAAAGCAACTTTTCCAAAATCACACATCCAGATGGCATTAGAGGGGAGACCAGAATCCAAGATCCCCATGGCTTGCTGCTGCCTGAAGCTAGCTCTCTCTGGTAGCTCTGGGTTGGTGGAAATTCTTCCTTTTCTACCAGCCAGTGGCAGTGGCCTGAGGAGAGTGGATTGGGAAATGAAACTTGGCAGGTGACTCCAGTCTCAAAATTAGAGTGACTGTACAATTTATCTTCCAAACTGGGACATGTTTGAGAATGAAAAGGGGCATAATTAATAATTATGCCAGGGCAATAGATATAACTGAGACTGTTTGGGGCAAGCCAGGACATCTGGTCACCCCACTAGAAGCCCACATAGGCCTACCGAAGGTCTATTTCAGAGCTCTTTGAAAGCCATTTGCAATAGGCATGTGTTGCTTAAAGGAAGTTGAACCAAGGGTCTACCCTGGCCTCTTGCCAGCTGTGTGTCTTTAAAGCATAGAAAAAAAGAAGCCTCAAATTCTGGAAACTCATTTGAAATTATTTTTTTCTTGCCGTAAACTGCCAAGAGATTTTTAGCTTCCTGTTTCTCGCCCCCACTCTACCTTAAAGATGCAGAGGGGCTGGGAAGGAGCTGATACAGATGATGATGATGCAAAGGAACTAAGGCGGTCTGTGCTGCTGATTAGATCTTAGCTGATGACTCCATGCAGGAGACTACCTATAGTCCTAGAGAGGGGTTTTTTCCTGGTAGGAAAAGGGTGTTCTCTTCTGGCCCTGAGATCAGAGGGATTATCGATTCTTATAGACATAACACTGATATAGGCATAGTGTCCTGGAGAGTGCCTGGGATTGGGTGCCCTGATGGGCAACTTTGGGCAATCACTTCTCTCCTGGGTTTCCTAATCTAGGATATTAGAGGTTGCACTAATTTACTGGTACTCTGTGTTAGTCAGAGGAAGATGATCTGTGCTGTGGTAACAAACAGACCCCAAATCTAAGTGACTTAAGATGACATAGATTTGTTTCTCATTCATGCTACACGCTGAACATGGGTGGGCAGAGTGGGCACTGCTCTTTATAGAAATGGGTCTCAGGCACATGGGTTCCACAGCACATGATTCATGAACTAAATACTTACACCTAAAAGTGATATGTGCCAATCACATCTTGACCAAAACCAGCCACATGGCCACACTTAATTTCAAATAGGCAAAGAAAAGCAATCTTACTGTGGGTCCAAAGTTGGAAAATCAGAATACTTATAAATACTCCCATGACTACCTTCCTCAAATTTTCTTAATTATGAATTTGACAGTGGAAGAATCCTTTTCTTCCTATCCCCCAAGTGAAATATAATTAAGAATCACACAATATACAGTAGGTAGATAGAAGTAAAGATTATCAGGTTGAAATAGGAGTTGATAACCTAAACTTTCACCCTTTGGTGACAATATGATCATTGTTGTCATTTTGGGAAAATCACTCAATAAGATTGGAGATGAGAGATTGGGGTAGGGGTAGTACAGGGGAGAAAGAAGACCAGTTAAGTGGCTCCTTAGAATTTTTTGACAAGAAAGAATGAGAGCTGAACTAGAGGATCAGATGAGAAGATATATTAGTTATCAGTAGCTGCATCAAAATTACCTCCAAATTAATGGTTTAAGTCAATACATGTTTAGTATCTCACAGTTTCTGTGGGGCAGGAATCTGGGCGTGGCTTACCTTGGTCCTTTGCTTCAGGAATTTCCCCAACCTTCAGTTAAAGCAAAGAACAGGGCTGTTGTCATCTGGAAGATCAACTGGGGCAGAATCCCTTTCCAAGGACTCTAAGTAGCTGTGCGCAGGTCTCGGTTCTTTGCTGGTTGTTGGCTGGAAACTGCCTTCAGTTTTTTGCCCTATAGATCTCTTTATTAGAATAGAGTTAAAGAGAAAATGGGTGCAAGATGGAAATCTCAGTATCATGCAACCTGATAACAGAAGTAACATCTCATTACCTTTGTTATATACTATTGGTTAGAAGTCACAAGGTCCAGGCCACACTCAAGGGCTACCATGAAAGGATTTGGGAGAGGCTGAGAAACCTGAACAGATATGAACAAGACTGAGAGGTTGTGGGTTATGAGGATGAAGGGGTAGACAATGCCTCCAGAGGTTTAGTTTGGACAAAGATGACTAGCAGTGCCATTATTTGAAATGAGCATAGCAGAATGAGAGATAGGGCCAGTGAGTCAGAACCTGAATCATTAAATATGAAACTGGGCCTCAGTCATTCTAGGCCCTTGACTACTCAAAAACCCAGTAGAAAGGACCTCTTGACTCCCAACTGGGCACCCAAATGCATCCTGCTATTTTCTGCCTTACTCTTCTTTCTGCCTTACAATTTGTACCGATTAAACTTGTTCAGAGTGAGGTTCATAGCAAGCAAAGGTGATTGAAGTGAATTTACCATTTCAGTTCTTTCCTTGGAAATCACTAGACTCTGACTCCTGCTCCAGGTCCCTACATCTGCTGGTAGAGCTGAAGAACCCAAGGGTTCACAGAGCCAGTTCACTTGCATGAGACTTCAGGAGGACATGAAAAAGACACAGGGTTGTACACAGTCAGGTCTGCTGTTTCAGCTCTCTTTGAGAAGAAAAATGGCAAGTGGCTTATTTAACATTTTTTTCCCATATGTGTAAATTTCTTGAAAGGTTGACCTAAACGAGTTCTTACCAAGATCTGATAGCCCTGAACAATGGAATAATCCCTTTTAATAGGATTACAGGCACTGCTAAAGGAGACTGGCAGCTTTTAGGTTCTGTATTGAAATATATGCTCAAAGAAAGCACAGGAGAGAGAAGACAGAAAACAGGTTTCTTGTGTTGCTTTACATTCCCTAAACTGCTACTCTCTCTAGCTCACAGTATTCTTGGCTGCTCATACCAAGGACATCTGGGATCCTCTTCTACATTGTCTCTAACTGGGTCCAAGTGCTTGGGCCTCTCTGGACTTGCAAGAAAGGAGACAGTGAATTAAACGTTTATTCAAAGACAGTAGCAGTGGGCCTGGTTTCTTCAGGTAATCTTTTTCCCAAGGCCTCCCCCTATTCCCTCTTACATGGGTCAGTGGGGAAGACTGTAGACCTGACCCAGGTGAGGTGCTGTGTGTGTTGGAGCCTAGGCTGCAATAGATGCTAGTCATGGGTGTTCACTGATGTGAAGTCTCCATGGTAATTAACATAGAAGGTCCTTCCCTGTGAGGAAGGCGGTATGTGAAGGGTATTCTTCATGTAAAGCACCCCTTCTCTCCTTCACTTACATTTGAAAAGGGAATGTTGTTTGGCATATCAAAGATCCTGATCTGAATGCTAAGGGGGATTCCTTCCAGAATTACATATTCTGTGAATGGCAAGGACAATCAAGAAGAAAATGTAAACAAATTACATCTTCACAAAGGCAGGTGAAACCCATGTTAGATCAGTAGCGAACTGTTAATTAAGAATATATTCTGCTAAAGGACCCACACTCAGTGCACCAGATGCCTTAAGTCAGCACTTTAAAGACAATAAAGCCAATATGAAAACATATTCACTGAGTCATAATGAGTGAATTAAAACAATACTTTGTTAAAATTTCACTCAATTAAGGAAACTCAAAGAGGCTATTTTATTAATCACTAGTTTGAATGTCCAGGATATTAACTCAGTTTAAAAAAAAAAAAACTTATTTTCCCCCCTCAGTCAAGCTCTTTATTTATCTAGCAAGACCCTATCTGTTTGTTTGGAGATATACATTTTTTTTTTTGCATATGTACCTCATATATACATATATACACATATGCATATACATATAACATTTCTTATTCCTCATTACCTGGGTCCATACTTTGGGTTATTTCTTGCCTTGTCTTGAGAATGAATCAGCAGTGGGTATTTGGTAAGATGAATATGTGAGGTTATAAGAGGAATCTGAGGCCAGGAAATGGAAATGGCAGAGTAGGAGGAGCAAAGTCAACCAATTAACCAACACCTTTTGTTTAAACACTTGCTGCATACATAGCACCATAAGGATCCAGAAGAAACAGGAACTAGAGTGTCTGCCCCCAAGTGACTTTTAGGAAAAGTGGTGTCAATGAGTAGAAAGCCAACCCTGGAGGGCAGGAATCTTACTGCCTTGATTGTGGCTATATGTCCATTGTCTTGAAGAATGTATGATGCTTAAAAAAATGTTGTTATTTGAATGAATGAATGAATGAGAAATAAGGAAGCCAAATGGTGTTCAGGAAATGGAAGCATTGGTTTGGGCTCAGCAGACAGAGTGTGCATGGAGGAGCATATGCCTGTCCTTGTGCTTAGCATCTTGATGTTCTCCTCCCTGCTTTTCTCTGCCTACTAAATTGGTCGAGTACTTCAGAGCTCCTGAGACATTTCTCTGAGTTATCTTCCTTGATCTTGAAGCCAAAAGAGATCTCCCACTCCGTGGACTCCAGTAGCATTTTATTTTAACTAGTAATAAGGCATTTATAAGGCATTTATCATGCATTTCACTGGAGGACAGTGGAGAGAAATGAGCTGAACTCTTTTTGAAAATATCTTATTTAATTTTGAAAACAATTCCAGGAGAAAAGTTACTATTATTATTAATCTCCTTTTTACAGTGGTAGATACTGGCACAGGAAGGGTAAAGAACTTGTCAAAGAGCCCAGAGCTGGTAAGAGCTGGCCCAGTGAGATACTAAGGCCAGCTTGCATTTTCCAAGTCATGCTACTCCTCTTTCCTCCTCTCTTTTATCCTCCTGTCCTGGATCCTTTCTCTGGAATACACTTGGTCCATTCTGTTAACATCACACATAGGTCTTATATCTTATATCACACATAGACTTACACTTGTGGAGGACACTGGGCATGTCTTGCTCTGCATATTCCCTATGTTGCACAAGATAGACACTCAAACTTGTCTGCTAGATCAAAAGAGGATGAGACCAACCACACATCCACTGTCTGTGCCTTTGCCTTGACTGGTTGCTTCCCCTGCTTCTATTGTCCAAATGAGGCCCACAATCACCTCTGCTTCTCACCAACCTCCCCAGTCTTAGCTAGGAAGCCAATCCAATATGGGAGAACCAGAACTTAATGAGATTGGAGTTCTGTATATGATGCATCTACACTTAATTTAATGCATACAGCAGATACAATGAGCCCAATGTTATACGTATTTTAGAATTCCAAATTCAAATCCAACAAACATTTACTGAACCCCATGAGCAGAAATACAGCCCTCAAATACTAAAAGAGAGAAAGGGACAAGAGAAATAAAAAAGAAGATTTTAAGGCTTTTTGAAGGGTAGGAGGGTAACAAACATGACTCAGAAATAAGGCTAGATCAGAAGGTTTTTCAGGGCTGATTTAGCACCATGACCAAGGTTTCCTGGGCTGTCTAGCCTGGGAGTCGTGGGTGTGCTGATACAGGTTTGCTATGATTCCCACACTCACCCTGCCTGCCCTGCCTCTTGCCAAGGATGTGCATTTATACACTTGCTTTCCATATTTGAGAGGTGGTCTACCTATGGTCACAGATCAGAGGACATCATCTGGCATCAGTGGAGTTGAATTTCAAGTCTTGGCCTCCTTGGACCTGTGCTCAGACAATGAGGCTCTAACTTAATAATGTGACCCTGGCCCTTTCAAAGACAAAAAGGAGTGACCCAAGAGTTCTGATCTGGTTGGGAACCACATTCACTAATACTGTCCTTGCTCAGATTCAGTGAGCCTCTAGTCCCAATGATTGGACAGTTCTACAGCATGTCCACTCAGTTTATTTTCATTTTTTCTTTTAATCTCCTGCTTTGTCACTCAGGTTTCTGTTTGGTTTCCCAAACTGATCTCCCTGTTTGCTTGTTATACTTCAATTCCTGATGCCAGACCTGGGCCTAAGTCTCAGTCTGGGTTTTGGAAAGGAGCATTCTTGACAAAAGTCAGTGGACCTGTCCAAGCCCAGCTGCACCCCTGTAATTAGAACCTCTTTCTAATTAGTTCCTCTTGTGTGACCACATGCCTTTGTGAGCCAGGCCATATTCCCTACCAACCCTGCCAAAAGCCAAGTTCACCTTTGAACTTTTTTGCTTAGGTCATCAAAAAATGGACAGCTTTGGTGCATTTTAAATCTCTAAGAAAAGTTTGCAAAGATGCTTCTGGGTGCCTTCTGAGTGATGATTTATGCATGGTGAGTGAAAAAGCATGCTGTTTTCATTCCTTTTAAAACCTAGTAATCACCTGGGGGAGAACAGTGTATCTATATCTGTATCTATTCCTTTCTCTGTATCTGCTTCTTTTTCTCTATCTAAATTTGTATGTCTGTATCTATATTTGTATGTATAGGGACATGCTAGTGTGAATTTAGTAATCTAGCACAACTTTGTCATGCCACTGTCTATTATTTATATTTAACCAAATAGAATTTGACATGTATTTGCAATGCAAAGATGTAAAGTTGTATCATGCCCTTCAAGAGACATATATGTAAATATTGGGCAATCTCTTGAAGTGAAATAAAAATATATGGTGTTTGCCTTTGTCTAATTATGCAACTCTAATTGAATGACCTTGGGAAAGCCCCTCAAATTCTCAGATCCTCAGTTTCCTCATCAGGATAAAAAGGATTTAGACTAGATAATCTCTGAGGAAAGGTCAATTCCTATAATCCACAGGTTTTTAATATTCAACTATCATTGTTTAATGAATAGTTTTTACTCAAAATCTGGACTTATAGAATCTTTTACAAAATTAGAATTGTATATAGAAGAACAGTATCATTGTGGGTTTGGTGTGTGTATCAGTCAGGATATCATTAGGAAATCCATGCCAGGTAGTTTGTCAGAGATAATTTAACCCAAGGAATTAGTTAGAAAATATTGGGTGCAAAGTGAAGCCAAACGGGCCAGAAAGGAAACCCAAAGATTAGCAATAATAGGAAGTTGTTACTGTCTTTGGGCTATAGGGAAAAAGGAGGAGATCGTTTTGTTAGAACACAAGATCCTGGGCTCCCAGGGGTAGTTGGGATAATGGAGAGAGGGGCACACCAGTGAGAGGTGGAATCCCAAGAGGACATAGTTACTGCTAGGAATGTCACTTGAAGCAGAAAGAGAGAGAAATAGAAATAGCCTGACTTCTGAGAAAAGAAGAAGCTATTCAGTAAATGGTGCTAGGAAAGCTGGCTGACCACATGCAGAAGATTAAAACAAGACCCCTATCTATCACCATACACAAAAATCAACTCTAAATGTCAAAGACCTAACATAAAACCTAAAACTATAAGAACCTTAGAAAATGCAGGAGATACCCTTATGGAAATTGGAACTGGTAACCCATTCCTGATAAAAACCCCAAGTGCCCATGACATAAAAGATAAGATAGACAAGTTTTGAACTGACAAGCTTCTGCAAAGCCAAAGAAACCATCAAGAGAGCAGGGAAAAAGCCCATAGACTGGAAAAAAATATTTGCCAACTGTATGTCTGACAAAGGCCTCACATCTAGGATCTACAAGGAACTCAAATGTGCTGGGGAAAAAAGAAAAAACTAAACAGCCCCATTACAAAGTGGGCAAAAAATATGAATAGACACTTCTCAAAAGAAGACATATGAGCAGCCAACAGATATGTGAAAAATGCTCAGCCTCACTAGTCATCAAAGAAACGCAACCTAAAACCACACTGAGTTACTACCTAACTCCAGTCAGGATGGCTATCATCAGTAATTCAAAAAACAATAGATGCTGGAGAGGATGTGGGGGAAAAGGGAATACTTCTACACTGCTAGTGAGAGTGTAAACGAATACAACCTCTGTGGAAAACAGTTTGCCAATTCCTAAAAAATCTAAAAATCGACCTTTCATATGACACCACAGTCCCCCTACTGGGAATATACACGAAGGAACTTAAATCACTCTATGAAAAAGATACCTGCACATACATGTTTATTGTAGCATTGTTCACAATAACAAAAACATGGGACCAACCATGCTACCCATCAAAAAAGGACTGGATTTTTTAAAAAGTGGTACATAAACATGATGGGATATTACACAGCCATAAAGAAGGGAAAAATTATGAACGTCACAGCAACATGGATGAACTTAGAGTCTATAATACTGAGTGATCTATCATAGAAACAAAGAATTGAGTATCACATGTTCTCACTCATCAGTGGACATTGAGCAATTATTGTAATACTATAAGAAAAGAATTGGCAGTAGTGGGAAAATACATTGAGCAATTATTGTAATACTATAAGAAAAGAAGTGGCACTAGTAGAGGGGGCAGGATTGGCAGTAGTGGGAATCTACCAGGGGTGGGGGGCACACTTCATCAACAAGGGTACCTGCATAGTGAACATTTATATACCTAACCCTGAATTGTACCCCACATCTTTAAAAAAAAAGAAGTAAGTATATTGAATCAGTAATAAAAATTGTCTTATCAAAAAAAAAAGAAATAGCCTGGCTTGGTTTTGCCCCTCTTCCACCAATTCGTCCCAGAAACTAAAGGAAACCAGAAGGCAAGGGACTATGGGTGGTACTGCCTGCAGTAACTTCCCCCTTGAAGTAAAGAGCAGACAAGGGATGGACAAGGATGGGTCTCAGGCAAGCCAACAGACTGGGAAGCACCCTCAAAGCCTTTATGTGTTTCGTCCTAACCTGGCTTTCCCATGTCTGGACCACCTGAGAAAAGGACTCAGATGTGGAAAGATGTTTCTTAGGCCTTTTCTTTTTTTTTTTTTTGAGTTGGAGTCTCACTCTGTCACCCAGACTGGAGTGCAGTGGCTGCTCCTGGCCACCGCAGCCTTGACCTGCTGGGCTCCAGCGATCCTTCCGCCTCAGCCTTCCAAGTACCTGGAATTAAGGCGTGCGCCACCACTCCCAGCTAATTTTTCTGATTTATTGTAGAGATGAGATCTCGCCAAGTTGCCCAGGCGGGTCTCGAACCCGTGGGCTCAGGCAATCCACTCACCTCAGCCTCCCAAAGCATGGGATTACAAGCTGAGCCACCAAGCCCGGCTTCTTAGGCCTTTTCAACCTCTATCACCTAACATTTGGATTGATCTGATAGGTAAATTCTAGGTTCTCAATTTTAACAAATGTGTGGTATTTCCAATGAATGACTTTAGCCCTCCTTGCTGATTGCGAAATTCAGGATCAAAGGATAACAAAATTATAGAATGTCAATGACAAAAGGGCTCTTTGAGATCACCTCGTCTGGCCCCTACACTCTACACTTGTGGAAACTAAAGCTTATAGGTGATTGCTCAAAGTCCCACAACTAGAACTGCAACTAGAACCCAGATTTTCTGGCTCCTGGGGAAATGTTAAATTCACTTTTGCTTCTCAAGCCAAACTTCTGCCCCTCCTTTGCTTGCCCCTGACATGAGCTCAGTCACCCTTGCCCTAGAATCTGTATCTGCCTTTAAAAGCTGAAACAACCGATACTAAGGAAAGTATAGAACTTGAACTTCCATTCTCTGCTCCCTTTTCCTTCCTTCTCTGTTTCTCTCTTTCTTTTTACTTTCTTCAAGACAAAGGGAAGAGCAGTAGATTTGAGTTGCTATGGCTCCTTCTGTCCTCTTTCCCTCCCTCACTTCTTTCCTCCCTTCCTTTCTTATAAAGTTGTAGAGACCAAAAAGAATTTGGAAACAGTCCAGCTGGCCCAATACAGAGCTTCTCCAACCTGTCTGCACAACTGAATTACCTGGAGAGCTTTTAAAAGCAAAGATTCTTGGGTCCCTCCTGGATCTACCTAACAGAATTGCTGGGAATGCATTTATATATTTAGTTTATTTCCTGTGGGCCTTTTATATGGCCAGTGTAGCACCAATGTACAGACCACAGTTTGGAAACTTTGGAGTTCGGAGTGAATAAAATAGAAGTTTAATGTGTGTGTGTGTGTGTGTGTGTGTGTGTGTGTGTGTGTGTGTGTGTGTGTGTGTATGAGTCTGATATATCTATATATAGATATATATATATATCTCAGATCTAGCTTATGTACTTCATTGCCATGGTAAGTTACTTAACCTTCATGAGACTCAGTTTCTCTATATGAAAAATGGGTTTTTAGATAGGGATGAAGCATAACATGTACACATAGTCATGTACACATTATTACCTAATATGTATGCTGTATACTGATCCATGCAATACCCACACATAGTACATGATCAACCATGGCAGATGTTTGTATTCAAGATATTCTGGGTCTTCAGGTCAATTCCCCGTGGCTCCCCTGACATCCATGGCCCCAGAATGCCTTCTTCAGGGATCAGAGAGCCCTGTCCTTTTCTTTCTTCTTTGTGTGGGCACTGGGCAATGAGGGACCATTTCTTTGTCCGCTGTCAGTGAAAATCTTAAATCAATAGGATAATAGTGCTTCTGACCTTGAGAGCAGAATTTTTGTGACTTGCCTGTGAGGTATGTACAATTTCCTGTTCTAGTTTGTAAGCTCTTAAGCTCCTATATACAAACAGAACCCTGGACATTGTGACTGGATTTCACCCTGGCCTGGCCCTGGACCAAGGATATCCCAGAAGGGGATTTGTTCATTTGGTAGGGCAGGCAAATAGAAAAGAAAACTAAAAGGGAAGAGAAACCTTTGGTCTCAACAGGAGAACCACTACAGGAACCTCTGTGCCCTCTCAGCAACTTACTTCTGCCTTGTCTTTTCTTTCCTTACCAGCCATTCAATGTATAATATGTAAAAAGAGCCTCTATTGTTTATGATTCATTCCTTCTGAACACATTGAAATTTGCCTCTTGCATCCATTAAGGTCAGTAATGGCCTTCTAATCACAAATTCAACGGCTTTACTATGATTTCATGGATATAAATTTGCTTCCTAATTTTTTCAAGAAATCGCACATTTTTCCTCAATTAATTTAACAAACATATAGGGCTTATAATGTGTCAGGCAATGTTCTGAGTGTTTTTCAAATAATAACTTATTTATTTGATACTACAACCCTATGAGGTAGTTACACTCTACAGAAGACACCAAGGTCCAGGGAAATTAAGTAACTTGGCCAAGGTTGCATAGCTAGTAAATTGGCAGAATTGAGATTCAACTCCAGACATTAAAGGATGTCATACTGACTCTCAGAGCAAAGCCAATTCTGAACCCACACTTGACAAGGCTAGGGAGATGAGATAACTAATCATAAAATTATTAGATTTTTTTTTTCTCCTCCTCCACTGGATTATAGAAAATTCCTTAGGTATTTCTAATAAATAAGAAAAAAGACCTAATTCTTGGCCCATTGTAGTCGCTGCAGTTATATTTGTTCTCTCTGCTGCATAACACCATTGTCAACACCACTCCCTCCCATAAACCAGGACCAGGATGTCAGGATCTTCTGTTTTGAGCAGGCTTCAAAGGTGCCCTTCACAATTCTCTTCTCTACTGATCACAAAGGAGCCCCTCTGCAGGCTTCAAGTTTATAGCACGTGGTATAGAGTCTGTAAAAGCCTCTCAGAAGCATACTCCATTTCTAGTGCTGAGATAAAGCAAGGATCAAGTCACTGCCACTCACAGACTCTCTTCTTCCTCTGTCCCTTCAGTCATAAGGAATCAAAATCTCCCAAGTAGGGTGATCAACTTATCTCAGCATGCTCAGTACTTTCCTGGTTTTAATCCTGACAATTTCACATTTTAGGAGACCCCTTAGTTCTAGGAAACCTGGGAGAGTTGATTACCCAAATCTCAAGAGTACTTATTAAAAATGCAAATTCAGAGCTCTACTTCAAACCTTTTAAACATAAAGTTTGGTAATTACTGTTGCAGTGAAGTGATTTTAGGGTTTTAGCCTAATATATCTGAATTCTAATACAAACTACCACTGGCCATCTGTGTGACTTGGAGTCTATTAATTTCTCTAAGCCTTAGTTTCCCATCTGGAAGATCACAAAACAAAACCTCATAGTATTGTTGTGAGGATTAATATTATGACACAGGTAAAGAGTTTAACACAGTACTTGGGAAATTATAGGGCTTCAGTACGTAGTACTTACATATTTATATAAGCCATGGACAAATTTCTCCTTCCAATGAGGCAACACCAAGTTTCCATATAGTTATGTATTAAGTGAGATTTAAATACTCTTCCCCTAGGATCACCAATGCCCAAGTGATCCCCATAGATATTTCTGGACCACCTCACAAAAGAACAATTTATTAGAACGGAAAGAATGTGCTTCTTTCTTGCATTTTTTATTTTTATTTTTTTCCAGCATCTACCCCATGATGCCATGGACTCTTAAAGATAACAAAATAAGTGGAATTGAAACTACTGGTCAACAGGAATTATAAATAGAAAGAATCTGCACTTCAAACACTGAACAATTGCAGAATGAGAATATTTGGCTATTAGTATGTCAGTTCTTTAACAATTTTTTTTAAAAGAACAAGTCTAACACAGAATAGCCTAAGCGATCAATGGATGAGAGACAAAGAAGCAAAGGAGAGAAGAAAGAAAAGGAGGAGAAAGAAGAGCAGGAGGAGGAGGACTTAAATGAGAACCAGAAAACATCCTGGGTAAGGGTCTTCCCACTGACGTGGAAAGAACGGCACTTATAATTAACACCAGAGCTACATTTTGAGTATATTTGTACATTACATGTGGTTTACTATCTTTATTTTTTGCATATAACTGTAACTTAACTATTGATACATTTTTTCTAATTCATTCCATAGCATAGAGGTTTTTTTTCCAGTCAATCTTTTTGTTATTATAAAGACCATAGATAAAATAATTTCTTTCTAAAAAACAAATTATGCATGTCCCTACTATTAACTCTCCTTGTGCTGTTATTTATATAAAGATCTATATCCTCTGCTAAACTTGGGAAAATCCAAAAGGAAAAGTTTCATTCATCTTTGTGTTTCGACAGTTCACAGACTTTGGTACATAGTAGGTACTTAATAGTGTTATTGGATTGAATTTACTTAAGTTGAAAAAGATATCTGAACATTCACTTCTAGTAACTAGAGTGTACAAATCGGGGGGTGATTTCATTTGCAGTTGAGGGTGTGCATAGTCACCCCTTTCAGAACCCGCCAGATAAAGATCAAAGTGAGATCAACAAAGTTCACTGAAGATAAATGTAAGTTCTCTGTACAATTCTAACCGTGTGATTTAGGCACTCTTAGAACCTACACTTTCAGACTGAAAAATAAAATTCAGATGATTTTTACTGGCTATCAGTTCCTAGCATGTAGCCTTCCCAAAAGTTAATTTCTTGAACACTGCATCTCCATTCATTGTTTTAAAAGTTATAGAACTGAACTGAAATTCCAGTGAATCCCAGAAAAATTCTGCGCCTCTTACTAGTTTTTAAACACTGGGAAAGTTTGGTAATTACTGAACCTTGGTTTCCTCATCTGCCCAGAGGAGATTACACTTATACCTACTCACGGAGTCATTGTTAGAATCAAGCAATACGATGATTTTTACCAAAAAGCCTGGCCCTTAGTAAGTCTTCCATGAATTGAAAAAGAAGAAGACTGGAGAGAAGAAAAAGAGGTTGAGGTGGTTGGAGGTATTGAATGAGGTGGCTATATGTAGATCACCCTTCTTAGATCTGGCACATAGTAGGTCCTCAATAAGTGGTCATTCTCTTCTACCTACTGTGAACAATTAGTGAAGTATTGCAGGATTGCTGAATAGGGACCCCTCAATCAATCAATAGCTGAATTAATGAATATTTGACTTTGACTTAGAATTAAGCAGTTCTATTTAAGACAGTTTTCTGAGTAAGCAAGTCTAGGAATTTTTTTGTCTTACCCAGCTTCTTTTGACCTTACTATTTGAAAACTCCAGATTGAGAATTTCTAATATTCTATCTTCAAACCTCCTTGAAAGTTT
This sequence comes from Cephalopachus bancanus, assembly GCA_027257055.1. NCBI lineage: Eukaryota > Metazoa > Chordata > Mammalia > Primates > Tarsiidae > Cephalopachus > Cephalopachus bancanus. The sequence goes on from JAPVLO010000224.1 coordinate 1,549,869, forward strand.
TTCTTTGTGACACATTGGGTTATAAATTCAGTAATTTATGCTAATATATTGCATTTCCAGGTGATCAGAAGATTATGTTAACAGTATCAGCCCCTCTTGAGTGTCACAGTGTGGGAACAAATATTCAGGAGTAGCTCTGTGCACTCGATGAAAGCTCCAGGTAAGCCAGTGCTGAAAGGAATGGGCAGTTGATGAAGCTGGACACAATCCATGCAAGTAATGCTCAGAAAAGAAGCCTGGAAATGGAGGGGTCCGCATTCTGCCATATTTAGCCTAAAATGAGAAGTCCTTCCTTCCTCCCTTCCTGCCTTCTTTCTTCCCCAAATTGAATGAGCATTTACTTGCTATATGCTTGGCCCTCAGAATACAGCAGTATCAAGACACAGTTCCTGTCCTCATGCAGACCTCTAGTCTAGCTGTGTCCATATCCCCAAACCAAACACATCTGCCACTGCCTCTAGCCTCAGAATTGTGCTCTGAGCAGATACTGTTCCGCTCATGCCCATGCCTTTTAAAAAAATCTCTTTATCTTGTAATAATTTTAGATTGACAGAAGTGCTACAAAAAATGATACAAATAATTGATGTATACTCTTCACTCAGCTCTCCCAAATTTTAAAATTTTACTACCTTGGCTTTATTATCCTCTCTGTATCTATCTATATACACACATATTCTAAAGCGTTTGAGAGTGATTTGCAGACATGAAGCCCCTTTACATCTAAATATGTATTTCATGAAAGCAACAGCATTCTCTTACATGCAACGACATTCTCTTACATAACCACAGTACAATTCTCAAATCCAACAAACTGAAGTTAATAGAGTATTATCTAATTTACAGACCTTAGTCAAATTTTTACCAGTTGTCCTACTAGTGTCCTTCGTAGCAAAAGAAAAATGTTTTGACCCCAAATCCAATCTAGGACCCCACGTTACTTTAAGCTGTTATGAGTTTTTAGTCTTCTTCAATCCGAAAGAGCTCCTCAATCTTTGTCTTTCACGACCTTCATAACTTTAAGAGTATAGGTCAGTTCTTTTGTGAACAGTCCCTTAACTTAGATGTGTCTAATGTTTCCTTACAATTTGGTTCAAGTTGTGCATTTTTGGTAAAATAATGCAGAAATGATGTTGTGTTCTCAGTACATCTTATCAGGAGCCACGTGATGACTATTTGTCTCGGTTAACTTCACTAGCTTAAGGTGGTAGCTGTTAGCCTTCTCCACTGCAAAGTACTCTTTTTCGTTTTGTAATTTATAATTGTTTTGTGAAGAAGTGCTCTGAGACTATGCAGATATTCTGTTTCCCCATCAAAATTTCACTCATTAAATTTAGCATCCATTGATGATTCTTGCCTGAAAAAAATTATTACTCTAGGTGGTTGCCAAATAGTAATTTTCTAATTTCATCATTTTTTATTGATTAGCTGGAATTTCTTACAAGAAAGAGCTTTCTTTTCTTCAGAATTTATGTATACAGCAGGTCTTCAAATAATGTCCTTTTTAAAACATTATTTCATTATAATGTTAACAAGAAAAAAAAATCACTTTTCAATGGGGCCACGGTCTGTGTAGAGTGTGCATGTTATCCCCACATCTTTGTGGGTTTTCTCCAGTTACTCCAGTTTCCTCCCACATCCTAAAGATGTACACATTAGATTAGATGGCATGTCTACATGATCCTGGTCTGAGTGGCAGTGGGTGTGTGTATGAGTGATCTGTGATGACCAGGGTGGCTGCTGCCTTGTACCCTGAGCTTCTGAGATAAGCTCTGGTTACCCAAGACCCAGAACTAGAATAGCTGGCTGAATAATTGTCTCTTTTTTTAAATTAATCTCTGTTACATGTATGCATAGCTCATATTTATGTCAATGTTTAATACTACGGATGTTCGGGGGTCTTTATTTAAAAGTTTGGTGATGTCTCTGTGACCAGAAATATGCCCAAGCAAATTAATTCTTGTTTATGTCAATTACCTATAGTAATATTTATTTCATTATATGTCATTTAACTTAAGGTTGCAGTATCCAAGAACCCATCAAGGATGTTAAATGAGGACTTAGCATATATGGGTGTGTGTGTGTATATACAAATATTTATGTATATCAGTATATTTACTTACTCTTGACAAATTGCCACAAATTGTGTGGCTCAAAATAACACAAAAGGATTGTATCTCAAAGTTTTGGAAGTCAAAAGTGTAAAATGGGTCTTGTTGAACTAAAATCAAAGTGTCAGCAGTTCTACATGCCTTCTAGCAGCTTTAGGGGAAAAATCCATATCTTGCCCTTTTTCAGCTCCCAGAAGCTGTCTATAGTCCTTGGCTCATGGTTCCTTTCAGTAATCACATCATTCCAACCTCTGCTTTCATCATCACATCTGCTTCTCTGACCCTCAAGTCTCCCTCTGTCACTTATAAAGACCCTTGTGATATACTGGGCTTAGTCGAATAATCCAGAAAAATCTCCCTATCTCAAAATCCTTAAATTAATGATGTCTGCAAAGTCCCTTTTGCCATGTAATATACCAAGTTAACATATTCACAGGTTCTAGGGATTAGGAAGTGGACATCTTTGGGGATCATTATTCTGCCTATCACATTCATTATATACTCATGGATTCTTATTTTGTTCTGTGGGCTCTAGTCTGTTTCATTATTGACTATGCCTCTCAAATTGCTTAAGATGTAGTCGATGAGAACTCCTTTAATTTGGCCCCGGCTCCTGTGTTCTTTAGCCTATCCCCATCATTCTTTAAGCATTTCTAAGCTTTTCAGCACAAGATATTCTAGCTTCAGCTTATGCTTTCCTTGCCCAGACCTGGAATGAGCCCTCTTCTGAAATGTATTGCATTATTTTATTGGAGAATAATGTTTAAAAGCAAAGATCTGGACATTTGTACACTCACTGCTGCAGTTCTCTCATTGAAAAGGCTAGTAAATATGTGTGCATGTGTGTATATACATTTACGTATAAAAATATATACACAAACATACATATCCCTCTACTAATCTATTTATCTACCTATTTCTATGTGTATCTATATATGTTAAAAGTTATCAGTTCATGCTGATATTGCCAATCTCAATTCAACACCACAGGGTTTATTTGAGCCTTTTCCATTTCCATATTTGTAACTCCTTCTTTGACACTGAGAACTCTAGCTCTCGGTACCCACAATATATTTTACATCTTTTCTCTAAAAGCATTTAAAGTAGTTTTTGAAATTCTTAGCCCATACCCCTGTGTAAATAGATCTATTAACCACAGTTCAGAATTTGTTTACATTTCTTTTTGTCTTTAGTTTGAGGTCATAGAGTCAAAACACGAAATTCAAAAGTTACTTGGATTAATTCTCCATCACTGCATTTAGTGTTATGATGTCTCCATGCTCTTTTGATCCTGTTTCTCCCCTCAGGAATGACCATTTCACTTCATCAGGCAAATGTTAAACAAAAACTACAAATCAATTGGAAAGCCTTCCTGTTGGAGTCAGCCTTCCTTATAGTGATTTCTATTTTATTTTAAATTGTTTTCTTTTCTCTGGGTCCCTCCAATCAGAATGAATGAGATGTAAGGGTATGAGGGTGACCCATCACCATTCTAATCTTCCATGGAGTCTTCCAGATAAAGCATATAAATCTTTGTAGAATCAATGAGAACAGCACCCTGGTTAAAGAAAAATGGCAAAGATGGTTCAAATGATGAGAAAAAAGTCAGAAACAACGTAATCATGTTCCCTACAATTCAACCATTTTGAGTTTTCCCAGTAAGAGAAATATTTTATTTGTATGACTATAATGTCTAGGATTTCTATTTGGTCTTCACAACATCCACTGAACATAACGAGGTAGATATTACTTTTTCCATCTTATAAAAGAAAAAAACTAAGGTTCAGGTAGATTAGATAACTGGTCAGAGGACTCTGCTTAGAATGTGGTCAGGACCAAAACAGGAATCTGCTGCAGAATTTTTTTTAATTTAAAAAATATATTGCAAAAGCACATTCTTACTATAACAAATCAAATAGTTCAGGATGCATAAATACAAGTTAATAGTCTTCCCCTCTTCTCTCCACATGCTACAAATGTTAATCACTTGGTATGCATCCTTCCACACCTTCATCTTTCAAAAATGTGTGAAGTCTTGAGACCTTCATGGACTCCAAGATTCCAAGAGTAAAAGACATCTTTCTGGCCCAGATGAGAGGAGGGAACTGAAACAAAAGAGTCAATCCATGACACCAGTCAAATGCTCTGATGCACTGACTGTCTTCAAACCTGATGGACATGGATGCTCAAATTATGATCATTGAAGAGAGTAAGTTCTAGCCTTGAGAACCCTCATGGCCCTTGGGGAGTATGATGATAAATTTTATGTGTCACATTGAGTGGGCCATGAGGGTGCCATGATCAAGCACTGTTTATGGAAACGTGTGTAAGGGTGTTTCCAGGTGAGAGGAGCATAGGAATTGGTGGACTTTCCTCCCCAATGTGAGTGGGCATTATCCAACCTGTGGAGGGCCTGAATACAACAAAAGGTAGAGCTAGAGGAAGGAGGAATTTGTCCCCCTTTTCCTGCCTTACTCCTTGAGCTGGGACATTCAATCTCATCAGCTCTGACCCTTGGACTGGGATTTATATGATTGGCTCCCTAGTTTTCAGGACTTGGGGCTCCCTCCTCCTCCCCTTTCCCCTGCCCCTTCCCCTCCCTCTCCCTCTCCCTCTCCATCTTGCTCTGGAGAACCCTAACACAGGAACATAAAAATAGCTTCTCAGCTACTTTTGAGTCACAGTTTTTTCCTATCTGTAAAATGGGAATCGTGGCTCAGTTACACTCTAAATTCTCCTTAGCTGGATAAACCCATGATAAATAAAGTTTACATCCTCAATCTATTCCCATACTGGGGAGGTCATGAGCAGTTAAACATGTGCAAGATGTGTGAAAGGCTTTCCCTTCCTTTTGGAGAGCATTCAACTTATTTGGAGAGGTGAACAGCACTGTGAACAACATCTGGCTCTCAGCTAGCCATGTTTCCTTAAGACTCCTCATTTTGTGTTCTGACTGTTCCTGCTTTAGCAGCCAGGACACTAGAGGAATGGTGACATTCATTTATGGCCAGAATAACTCTGCTGAGTAGCCAGTCTGAACTGTTCTGTTTCAGCCACTTTCAACCTGTTTCACATTTAGCTTTCTGAATTTGAAAGAAGTATGAATCATGTACCCTATCTGTGGGACCTGTGACATCTGTGCTTCAATACAGAGGAAAGAGAACTGCTCACAAAATCTTTCCTTCAGTAATCCATACAGAGTCTAGCAGTGGATACCAAATTCCCATCCACAACTCCCCTTAGTGGGTGTTTCCCAAAATCAAAGAATCCATATATTTGGGTTTTAGTATAGTTTCTGGCATGATTCCTCACTGCGTGTCTTTGGAAAAGTTGCTTCTGTCTGAGTCTCACTTTACCCTTCCACAGTAGGAACTGTTTTGACTAGATGATCTCTTCATCTATTCTAGTCCACACATGCTAGACTTCCAAATTGAGAACCAGGCACTATTTAGATTTCACACAGCCCTTTTCTCCTTGCATGCCTCTCTCTCCATACATGCTCTGATCTTGGACTTGGCCCCCAAGCTCTTACTCATTAATAGTAGGGCTGCCCTTTGCTGAGTTCCACTCAGGCCTCTAACCAGCTTTCTTTGCTTTTAGGAGGTCAGACAACCTATTCTCCCCTTCTAATTATTATGGGGCAAGATTCACAAACTCAGTGTCATAGTAGAGCCCGGTGAATACATTACCATTCACTGTGAAGGCAACAGTCTTTACAAGAAAAAAAATCCGGGACAGATTTTTCAGCCAGCCTAACTACCTCCCACAAGGCTCATAGGTTCTAAAATTAATCACATCCTTTTAATTTCCCTCCTTTCCTATTCTGATTTTACATTGTTACTCACCCTGGCAAGACGGTCAAAGGTTTATAGTTCAGCAGTTTCCAACCAGGGGTCTCTAGACCTGTGGGGATCCATGAAGAGAATCGTGGAGGTCTTTGAGCTATTTTCAATATTTCCAAAAGCCTAACAGACATTGTATATTATCCAAGATAAGGCTGCATAGGCTAACTCAAATGTCAAGTTGCTTAGCTTTTTGGGCATATCCTATCAGTCCATTACGTAGCTTTGGTTATCAGGCATTGATCTAAAATTGGAATAGGAAGGCATGTGTGCCTTTGATGAATAAGAAAAGAGAAACACTATTAGTTATACATGCAGGTGACTCATTAGACAAAATATTTTAAGGTATAGAATCTATGTGGGGGAAAAAATAGTAAAAGGGGCCCTTGACAGTAAAGAAATTGGAATCAGGTTTAGCTGCCCATGGAGTTAACCCACAAATTGTCTTCACATCACCGTTTCAGTCTTGCTTAGGGAGATGCCTCAATGAAGTTGTCAGTGGCAATGATTTCTTTTCTTTGGCATATATGAATCTGCTGTGGAGAAAAGCCAGGCATCTGCCTATACAAACATTTCCAAATTGAGAAATCTTTAAAGAAATTCCAGAGAAGCTGTGGAAATAAGAGTTACAGCAAGAAGAAATGAGGGGTTCCCAGAATTTGCTAACATGCTAGGGCTAGTATGTGTGTTTCTGGGTTTATGTGAATAAGCATTTGTGTGTGTGTGTGTGTGTGTTATGGAGAGCAGGTAGATTGGAGAGAACCTAAATGTACATTTGTAACTCATAGATGAGTATAGGTTTTAGAATGCAAGTGAGAATTTGTAACTGAGCCTATAGTTGTGTGTGGATGACTAAGAAACAAGTGTCCATAGAGTTACATGCTGTGTGTGTGTGTGTGTGCGTGTGTGTGTTCATGAGGAGGAATTGGACATGGAAGGGTGAGGAGGTGAATAGACAGGCAGGGTTATATGTGCATGTGCATGCTTGTTGATATGCCAGGAGTGAAGTAGAGCCCTGGAGTCTCCTGACATAAACATTCAAGAGAAACTCTCCCCTAGGCATCTGCCTAGTGCAAATACAATAGACAGAGTTTATGATTTCACAGATTCTAAATAAACGGAGGGTTAAATCAAGTTCACCTGAAACAAAACAGCTTGTAATAAAGAGGTTGGTGAGACAGACTCTGGCAGAGGGCTGCTGATCTTGTCTTCTAAACCCAGCCACAAAGGTTGATTGTTTTCTCTCCTTAGTTCTACAGTCCTATGTTAAGAAGAAAGGGCACTTGGGTAGAGATAGATGGGAAGAAGAAATGAATTTGTACAGTGACTTACAGCTAGAGGGTACAAGTACACAGAGAGCCTGAGGATTCCTTCCATGGAAATGAATGGGTGAGACAGTTAAATAGGTGGGAGTGCCCCTCTTAATAGCCTCTGGGAGGTACACCTGGAAGGCTCCCAGCTGGCTGAAATATTGAGAACTTGTGGTTCTGTGAGTGTATGGGAGGATGAAGAGGAAGAACACTGGGGTATCTTTCTTATGTTGGAAGAAATCATGCCTGATTTCTTCTATCGCAGATGTTCCTGATCTCCTGTTTGCCCTCAGCCTTCTCTGTCTGCTTGACCCAGACTTTGGAAGGCTCTTTCCAGAGCATTGGTTTCGTGGGGCCAAAAGCTGTGGATTCACAACAGAGCTCTCATTCTCAGCCCGGGAAGGTGTGAGGTCTTCTGTTAGTTGTGAATTTGTTTATCTTTCCCCGTTAGATCCATTCCACAAGATGTAAAGAGTTTCTCTTGTTGGTACCCCTACTTCCAATCAATAATTCCTCAGTGCTTTTTTTATATACCTTAGATTTTACCTGGGCTAAAGCCATGATGTCCACAACCAGCCAGTGTGTGAAGGATGGGGTTTTTGCATCCTCGTTGAGTCCAACAGGCTGGAGATTTGGGTGCCTCATACTCCTCTCTTCCCTGCCTTGTTCCAGCCTAACATGGGTGGACACGTCCAGGCCCTGATCTTCGAATCCATCCCCTACAACTCCAGTCAAGTGCAGTTTCAAAAGCCCAGATTTGATCATGTTACTCTCTGTCTTAAGATCTTTTGCCTGCAACAGAAACTAAAATTCCTTCCTGACATTTCAACTCTTGATCTGGCTAAACTGATATTCTGTTGCTGTTGTCATTGCGCTGTTTTTAACCACATTTACAGCATCCCTTTTTGCACTGTCAAAACAAGTTTCCACCTAAGGCTGTTGAGGATTGGCTAAGGAAAGAGAAAATTGCACCATAGAGGGAAAAACCTGTCCACCTACATTTCCTTCTAACATTTTAAAAATCGTGTTGGTGCCGGGCTCGGTGGATCAGCCTGTAATCCCGATCCTTTGGGAGGCTGAGGTGAGTGGATTGCCTGAGCCCGCGGGTTCGAGACCCGCCTGAGCAGGCGAGACCTCATCTCTACGATAAATCAAAAAATCAGCCGGGTGTGGTAGTGCATGTCTGTAATTCCGGTTACTTGGAAGGCTGAGGCGGAAGGATCACCGGAGCCCAGCAGGTCGAGGTTGCAGTGGCCGGGAGCGGCCACTGCACTCCAGTCTGGGCAACAGAGTGAGACTCCAACTCAAAAAAAAAAAAAAAAATTGTGTTGGTTGTTAAATTTTTAATCAATCTGAAATTTACCTTTATGAAGGATTTTGGTTTCAAAATGGATAGCCAACTCTCTCCACACTATTGGAGTGTTCGTCCTTTTCCCATTGACTGAAAAATCTGAATCTATCATACAAAAAAAATCCATATAGTCTTTTAAGTGACTTACTGTTTTATTCTGAGGGTATATTTATCTATTAAACTGAACAACTAATTACAGCCCTCTGGTCAAGTCTGGCACACCACCGGTTTTGGTACAGCCAATGAGCTAAGAATGACTTTCCATTTTTTAATTGTTTAAAAAAAATCAGAAGAAGAATATTTCCTGACACATGAAAAATATATTAAATTAGAATTTCAGCATCTATAAATAAAGTTTTACTGGAGCACAACACCTTCACTTGCTCTGTATTGTGTTTGGCAGCTTTGACATAGCCCAACTGAGTTGGCACAGAAGCCATAGTTTCTGAGTTGCCACAGAAGCCATGTGACCCACAAAGCTGAAAATATTTACTATCTTTACAGAAAAAGTTTGCTTATCCCTGATCTTTTCCAAAACCAATATAGCATTGTTTAAATTACTCTAATTTGTAAATGGTTCAATACCTACTAGGACAGGAAGATTCCAGTTTCATGGGGCCTAGAGCAGATATAATTTGGTATGCACTCTCTAAAAATAAATTTTAAAAAAGAATATCAAATTACAGTTAAGAAATTACATATAAAAGTGAATGCTTATGGAGAATAAAATCACAACAAATTGCACATTTGTTTATTTAAAATAATTTATTTATTTTTCCTTAACCATTTGGTACATTTGATATATTTCTTTTTAGTCTTTTTCCGTGTTATTTATTTATTTTTATATTTTATTTTATTTTAGAGTTGTGGGATACATGTGAGGATTTGCTACATAAATAAATCATGAGCAGGTGAGGTTTAGGCTTCTAACGGGACCTCTCTTCCTCAAAAGTGGACCTGGAACCCAGTGTGTTGTTGTGTGCCCTTTATCCCTCCTCCCTCCCTCCCTCCTTTAGCAATGTCCAGCATTTGTTGTTCCCATATGTGTGCTCATATGACCAGTGGTCAGAGCCCACTTATGAGTAAGAACCTGCAGTGTTCAGTTTTCTGTTTCTGTGATAGTTCACTTAAAGTGATGGTCTCCAGATGCATCTTTGTAGCTGCAAAGGGCATGATTTTGTTATTCTTTATGGCTGCATCAAATTACACATATTAAAAGGTTTTCAAATACTACGATCAGAAAATATAGAAAAATAATACATCATTTATATTAACTAACTTCCTGACACACCTCTGTGATACCTTTTTGTCCCTCCATTTTTGAACTACACAGGCTTTACTGCCTTCCTCAAAATGATAAGAATTTTGTAATATTTTGTACAAGGAGAATGCAAAGTTAGTCAAAGCTTTCTTTAATGCAGTTAATTAAAATATAGGCTTTTTGTTTTGTTTTTCCTATTGATAGCTTTTAAAAGTTTTTTTTCAGCATCACACCTAGTTAGTGGTAAAATCAGGTAATTTTATGATTTTTGCCAAATTTGGGAAAACCTCCAGCCAACTTCATTCATACCTGAGCTGTAAGGTTTCAGGGAATTACAAATTTTGTTGAGCTGTGATTAATCTGGAACACTTTAAATTGATAACACTTGTTAATCAGTTCCATGTCAATATTCTTGCTGTAGTGGTAAATTATAAGTTTAAGTTTTTTTGTTGATATTGACATATTGTGTCACATTGGCAGTAAGTGTAAATATTTTCCAAGTGTGGTTCTATGAGCCACTCATCTGCATGACATGGATTATAAAACAATCTATGAGTGTGTTCATAACGTCTACTTAAATATATTTCTTTGCTCTCCCGCCACGCCGGGCAGCGCTGCCACGCTCGCTCCCCGGCCGTGGCGCCTCTGGGCCGACGTGCCGCAGTCTCCAGCCCACACCGGCGGGGCACTTGCAGCCCCGCGCCGCGCGCGCCCCTTCCCAGCCCAGAGCCCTTTCCTCGCGCAGGCTCCGCTGGGCCGTCCCGTCGCACCTCCCACCCTCGAACTCAAGCCACCGTGGATCTCCGCCGCCTCAAAACGTTCACCGCGAGAGGAATATTCACCGACGCTGCCACATCTTCCAAGGGACCTCCTAATTCTCTTTGCAGGGGCTGGTCCCCCACAGTGTGCATGGAGAGAAAAATGACACTGATGAAGAGGAATGCTTCCCAGAGGAGTCACACTGGAGCTTAGGCTTTCAATACATGAATCTTTGGAGTACACATACATTCAGCCTACAACAGCTACCATCTCTCCGAAAGGGACCAAGGCTGCATACTGCTGAATAGACAGACTGTAAAGCAGAGGGAAAAGTGAACAAAGCCAGAAGACCCTCATAAGGAAGAACACGTCATTGCAGAAGAGAAATAAAAGCAACCCCACCATCCCTCAAAAACAGAATTGAAGAGGGGGAGGGAAAGGGGGAGAGGGAGAAAAATCTACAGAAATGAAGAAAAACCAAAAGAAGAGTATGGGTCTCTCCCAGATGCCTGGGAGAGCAGACATTGAGAAAACTGACTTTGGAATGCAAATAATGAAAAGTCCCCAGCATGAAGGGTCTCAAACTGCAAATGTAGATATCAAAACAATAATGGAGAGATTAAAAAGAATTGAGGAGACACAAGAAGAAACTAGGAAGGAGCTGATATCTGTGATAACAGTAATAAAGAATACTGTGAATGAAATAAATAACAAATTGATAAGCATGGAAAGCAGAATTACCCAAGCAGAAGAAAGAATCTCAGAGCTTGAGGACCAAAATATAGAAATAACCCAAACTCTTAAAAACACAGAAAATAAGCTCAAAAAGACAGAACAAAACCTTCAAGAGATGAGTGACTACCTCAAGAGGCCTAACCTAAGAATAATCGGACTCCCTGAGGCAGAAAGAGAAACAGAGACCACATTGGAACAAACTTTCCATGAGATCATTCAAGAAAACTTCCCTTATCTAATCAGTGATGCAAAAATTCAAACACAAGAGATTCAGAGAACCCCCGCAAGACAACAAATGAGAAGACCAACTCCTAGACACATAATAATTTGCCTAAATAAAGTAGGCACAAAAGAAAAAGTCCTAAAGGCAGCAAGAGAAAAAGACCAGATCACCTACCATGGAAGACCAATCAGAATAGCAGCAGATTTATCTGCAGAAACCCTGCAGGCTAGGAGAGCTTGGAGCCCTATCTTCAAAGTCCTAAAATATAAACAATTTCAACCAAGAATAACCTACCCGGCCAAGCTAAGCTTCATCAGTGAGGGAGAATTAAAATCTTTCCCAGATATCCAATCCCTAAGAACTTATGCTGCCACCAAACCATCTCTACATGAAACACTTAAGAAAGTACTAAACACAGAAGAAAAGGAAAAAAGAACAACATTCTTCACAAGAGTACAAGGAAAAGAATAAAATATACAGGAACCAACCCCAAAACCAAAAGAAAGACCAAAAAAACAAAAAAAACCAAGCGGAAGAACAACAACTCAATAAGAACTCCATGATAGGGACGAACTCTCACAGTTCAATAATTAGTCTGAATGTGAATGGACTAAACGCACCACTGAAAAGACATAGAATGACAAAATGGATAAAATATCACCAGGCAACAATGTACGGCCTTCAAGAGACCCATCTCACTAGAAAGGACATACACAGACTCAAAGTAAGAGGATAGGAAACAAATTTTCAGGCGAATGGAACACAAAAGAAAGGAGGAGTAGCAATCCTAATTTCAGGCAAAATACCATTTAAGCTATCAAAAATTAAAAAAGATACAGAGGGCCACTACATAATGATAAAAGGTTCACTCCATCAACAAGAAATATCTGTCCTAAACATATTCACCTAACATAGGTGCGCCAACATTCATAAAGCAACTTCTAGGAAAACTAAAGAAAGACATTGACTCTAACACCATAATAACTGGGGACTTTAATACACCACTCACAACCTTAGACAGATCATCAGGACAAAAAATCAGCAAGGAGATCCGGAACCTCAATGAGACTCTGGTCCAAATGGACTTAATTGATACCTATAGAACACTCCATCCAAAGACCACAAAATACACATTCTATTCATCACCACATGGAACATATTCTAAGATCGACCACATAATTAGACACAAATCAAGTATAAGCAAATTTAAAAGGACTGAAATTCTACCATGCACCTTCTCGGACCACAGAGGAATAAAAATAAATATTGACACCAACAAAGTCCCCCCAAAACCCACAAAGACATGGACACTAAACAGCATGATGCTAAATAACTCCTGGGTCAATGATGACATCAAAACAGAGATCAAAAGATACCTGGAAACAAATGAAAATGAAGAAACATCTTACCAAAATCTCTGGGATGCCTTAAAACCTGTAATAAGAGGGGAATTTATATCCCTACAAACACACATGAGGAAAATGGAAGGAACAGAAATTAACAACCTAACAAGCCACCTAAAGAAGCTGGAAAAGCAAGACCACAAAAACCCTAATTTCAGCAGAAGAATCCAGATCACCAAAATAAAAGCCCAAATCCAGGACATAGAAGACAAAAAGATAATAGAAAAAAATCAATGAAACAAAAAGCTGGTTCTTCGAAAGAATAAACAAGATCGATGGTCCCCTAGCTAGACTGACCAAGAAAAAACGAGAAAAAAAACCAAATAAGCACAATCAGAAACACAAAAGATGAAGTCACATCTGACCCTGAAGAAATACAAAAGATCATTAGAGACTACTATGCACACTTGTATGGAAACAAACTTGAAAACCTTAAGGAAATGGAGGACTTTCTGACATCACACAACCTACCTAAGTTGGAACAAGAAGAAATTGAGACCCTAAATAAACCAATAACAATCAAGGAAATCGACTACGTAATAAGAAAACTTCCTACAAAAAAAGCCCTGGACCAGATGGCTTTCCAGCAGAATTCTACAAGACATTTAAGGAGGAGCTGATACCAATCCTACTGAAGGTATTCCAGGCGATTGAAAAAGATGGAAGGCTCCCCAAATCATTTTACGAAGCCAACATCACGTTGATACCCAAGCCTGGTAAAAATCCAGCAAAGAAAGAGAACTACAGGCCAATATCTTTGATGAACATAGACGCTAAAATTCTCAACAAGATCCTAGCAAACCGGATTCAGCAATACATCTCAAAAATCATCCATCATGACCAAGTAGGCTTCATTCCTGGGATGCAAGGCTGGTTCAACATTCATAAAACCATAAATGTTATTAAATACATCAACAGATGTCAAAACAAAAACCACATGATTATATCATTAGATGCAGAAAATCTTTTGATAAAATCCAGCACCCCTTCTTGATAAAAACCCTTGAACATCTAGGCATACGGGGAACATACCTCAAAATAGTAAAAGCCATCTACGAGAAACTCACAGCGAGCATACTCCTAAATGGACAAAAATTAGAACCATTTCCCATGAAAACTGGAACAAGACAAGGATGCCCACTCTCACCCCTCCTGTTCAACATATTATTGGAAGTCCTGGCTCGAACAATCAGAGAAGAGAAGGCAATCAGGGGTATCCAAGAGAATCTGTCAAAACCTCCTTACACTGATAAAGACCTTTGGCAAAGTCTCAGGATACAAAATAAATGTCCAAAAGACAATCGATTTCTCTACACCAATAATAAACAAACAGAAATCCAAATAAAAAACACAATTCCATTCACAATAGCCGCAAAAAAAATGAAATACCTTGACATCTTCCTAACCAGAGACGTGAAAGACCTTTACAAGGAAAACTACAAAACACTGCTCAAAGAAATCAAAGTTGACACAAACAAGTGGAAAAATATCCCATGCTCATGGATTGGAAGAATCAACATTGTGACGATGTCCATCTTACCTAAGGCAATCTACAAATTCAATGCAATACCCATCAAATTACCAGCAACATTCTTCTCAGACCTAGAAAAAACAACACAGGAATTCATATGGAAACACAAACATCCAAGAATAGCCAGAACAATCCTCAGCAAAAAAAAAAAACAAAGCAGGTGGTATCACACTACCAGACTTCAAACTTTACTATAAAGCTACAATTATCAAAACAGCTTGGTATTGGTATAGGAACAGGCATATAGATCAATGGAATAGAATTGAGATTCCAGAAGCAAAACCTCAGTTTCTCAACCAACTCATCTTTGACAAAGCCTCCACCACCTACCACTGGGGAGAGGAGAACCTATTCAGTAAATGGTGCTGGAAAAACTGGCTGACCACATGCAGAAGATTGAAACAGGACCCCTATCTATCCCCATGCACAAAGGTTAATTCCAAATGGATCAGAGACCTAAATGTAAAACCTCAAACCATAAGAACCTTAGAAAATGGAGGAAAAACCCTCATGGAAATCGGAACTGGCATCCAATTCCTGAAGAAAACCCAAAACCCACAGCTCATAAGAGAGAAAATAGACAAGTGGGACCTTATTAAACTGACAAGCTTTTGCAAAGCCAAAGAAACCATCAAGAGAGCAGGGAGACAGCCTACAGACTGGGAAAAAGTATTTGCCAACTCCAGGTCCGACAAAGGCTTAACATCCTGGATCTACAAGGAACTCAAACGTGCTGAAAAGAAAAAAACGAACAACCCCATTATAAAATGGGCAAAAGATATGAACAGACACTTCACAAAGGAAGACATCCAAGCAGCCAACAAACACATGAAGAAATGCTCAACCTCACTAATCATCAGGGAGATGCAAATCAAAACCACACTGAGATACCACCTAACTCCAGTCAGAATGGCAATTATCAACAACTCAAAAAATAACAGCTGCTGGAGAGGGTGTGGTGAAAAGGGAACACTTCTACACTGTTGGTGGGAGTGTAAACTAGTGCAACCTCTGTGGAAAGCAGTGTGGCGATTCTTAAAAGCTCTAAATACCAACCTCCCATATGACCCTGCAATCCCCCTACTAGGAATATATCCTGAAGAACACAAATCACTCTATAAAAAAGATAACTGCACACGCATGTTTATCTCAGCGTTGTTCACAATAGCAAGAACCTGGAAACAGCCATGCTGCCCGTCAAAAGAGGACTGGATTAAAAAATGTGGTACATATACACTATGGAATACTGCGCAGCCATAAAAAAAGAACAAAATCATGAATTTCGCAGCAATCTGGATGGAACTAGAGTCTATAATACTGAGTGACCTCTCACAGAAACAAAGATCCGAGTATCACATGTTCTCACTCATATAATGGACCTTAAATATCCAATGCAATACTATACGAAAATGACTGACCGTACTGGGAAACTATGGTGGGGGGAGGGAGATAGGATTAACAGTAGCAGATATCTATCTGGGTACGGGGAAACATCCCATATCAACAGGGTGCCTGAATGAAACGCAATTGTATACCTAACCCTTAACTGTACCCCACAACTTCACAATAAAAAAATAAAAAAATTTAAAAAATTATATATATATATATATAATATATAAAATATATATATATTTCTTTCTCTTGATAATTAGGACTTTTGATATAACTGACAATTTTTGGTTACAATTTTCTCCTCATTGTGTGCATAATTTCTGTTAATTTTATAACTCATCTTTATTGCTTTGATTTCCTTTTTCTTATTTTCTTTTACTCATTTCTCTATTATTTAATTTATAACTTTTTTTAAATGACAATTTACCCTTTACATTCACCCAAATAAGGAGTCTATAATTTCTGTTTTATTTAATGGTTCCAATAATTCTTTCAAACTTGCAGTCAAAAGAGTGTATTCAGCTGGGCTCGGTGGCTCAGCCTGTAATCCTGCGCCTTTGGGAGGCTGAGGTGAGTGGATTGCCTGAGCCCGCGGGTTTGAGACCCTCCTGAGCTTCAAGACCTCATCTCTACAATAAATTAGAAAATCAGCTGGGCGTGGTAGCGCATGCCTGTAATTCCGGCTTCTTGGAAGGCCGAGGCGGACGGATCGCCGGAGTCCAGCAGGTCGAGGCTGCGGTGGCCGGGAGCGGCCACTGCACTCCAGTCTGGGTGACAGAGTGAGACTCCAACTCAAAAAAAGAAAAAGAGTGTATTCAAGCATTATAAACTTTACAAATACATTTTTCTTTTAACTTGCTTTCTAGTTTCTCTCTTCACAATGACTTTTGAGTCCTGAAAATGTCATTGTGACCATATAGCACAGCTTCAGCAGTGTGTTTTGGTGTTCTGGCTGAGGGAAGTTGAGTTTAGGATAGATGAACAGATGGATGGGATTCACAATAACTTCCATGCATCATTTGCTTACTACGAAACCATTTGGTGCCGGGCTCAGTGGCTCAGCTTGTAATTCCTGCGTTTTGGGAGGCCGAGGTGAGTGGATTGCCTGAGCCCGCGGGTTCGAGACCCCCCTGGGCAACTTGGCAAGACCTCATCTCTACAATAAATCAAAAATTAGCCGGGCGTGGTAGCGCGCACCTGTAGTTCCAGCTACTTGGAAGGCTGAGGCAGAAGGTCCGCCGGAGCCCAGCAGGTCTAGCAGCCTCAAATTTATTCTAATGTTTTATTAGACAGATAAGTTACCTTTACTTAGAAAAGAATAAAGACACTAAGAAATGCTAGAAAGTTTGTTTATTTAAGTTACTAAACTAATAGTGAAAGAAATTATTTGTTTAAACCAGGTCACATAAAAAAACAAGTATTTATTCTGAAAAAAATTCTGAAAAAAATTAAAAACTCACTAATTAAAAGAAGCCTCTTAGAAAAATAGGAAAAAAGAATAACTCCCTTTGTGAGATCAAGGAATCTACTGGAAACATTAACAATATATATGGAGATCTATTTGATGGAGTAAGATGAGAAAGAAGAAAGATAATAAATATCAGAAAAGCAGAAACAAAAATATTCCCCTTTTTTTAAACAACAGATAATATAATCTTCTACCTAGACTACTGGCAAATATTAGGACTAAAAAGAGCATTTGGTAATGTGATTCAAGGTCATCAACAACAACAACAAAACAGGTAGTAAAGAAGATAAGCAAACGCAAAATAGGTATTATGAAAAAAGCAAAACTTTACTGAAGGATGCAAAAGAGGCCTGATGGGATGAATAGATATAACTTATTCTTGATGAGAAATTTTAGTATTGGAGCGATGAGAACAGAACCCAAATTTCTTTCAATGCAATCCCCCCAAATCCTAATGGTTTCTCATAACTTGAAACACTGACTCACAAATGCATAGAAAAAGAAAAGCACAGAGGCAAGGCAACTTTGAAAATGGACAGTGGGAGGAAACATGCCCTGCTAGCAGAGCTGGCTTTCCCAAGAACCTAAAGAAGCTTGACTCTCAAGACTCCTCACCTGTCTCACCCCTTATCTGGCATAAAGCTGTGTGCTGACATGGTCATATGTTTTTGTAAAAGTTGCTAAAATAAGATTTCGCAACCATATTTATTTTTCAGCTCTGCCTTCCCTGCATTCCCACTTGAATTTGTGTCCAGTGTTGGTGGAATGGCAGCAGGACAGGCTCATATAGATAATGGGCACCATGGCCATTGCCGGAGTCTTTGGCCACACCAAATGGTGTGTGTGTGTGTGTGTGTGTGTGTGTGTGTGTGTGTGTGTGTGTGAGAGAGAGAGAGAGCTGGAGTCTCACTCTGTCACCCAGACTGGAGTGCAATGGCACACTCACGACCATCCCAGCAACGACCTGCTGGTCTCTGGTGATCCTTCCGCCTCAGCCTTCCAAGTAGCTGGAACTATAGGTGCATACTACCACTCCTGGCTAATTTATTACTTAATGTAGAGACGAAGTCTTACCAAGTTCTCCGGGCTGATCTTGAACCCGTGGCTCAGGCAATCCACTAGCCTCGGTCTCCCAAAGTGCTGGGATTGCAGGCTGAGCCACTGAACCCGGCCAAAGCTGCCTATTCCTAATATCATTTTAGGAATAAATCTCTGACTACCTTTAAACTTTCTTCTATATTTACTCTCTTTTTGGGTTTTCTATTTCATAAGCCAACATGGTAATGCAAATTTTCTCACAAATAATGCATATTTTATCTATATTTGCAACACAATTAGTATTCACTTGTTATGTTCAATTCATCCATAGCTTTGTCTCTTTTTAAATTAAATTGTTTATATCATATCTCATCTTTCATTAAGTAAATTTGTCAAAAATTTGTCTATTATATTTGTCCTTTTAGGATACAGCTTTAGGTTTTATTAATCAAATTTACTTTTTCTGTTGCTTATCTTTATTTTTATCAATGTATTACTTCAGGGAGGAGGGGAAGTCCTTGGTACTTTGATGCTCTTTTCCTAGTTTCTTAAATGAGAAACTTTGTTTACTAACATTTGATTTCTTGCTGACTAACAAATGCACTTCAAGCTAATATTTTATTTAACTATTTAAATATTTTACTACAATATCTATTTTAGAGATGAGTTTTGCTATGTTGCCCAGGCTGGTCTCCAACTCCTGGGCTCAAGCAATCTTCCCGCCTTGGTCTCCCAAAGTACTGGGATTACAGGTGTGAGCCACCATACCCAGTCACAAATTTTCTACATAATACTCCTGTTGTGAATCATTTCTAGCCTTAGCAAAACAAAATTTTTTTCTAAACAAGATATAAGCCACATAAGCCAGAAGAAGAAATATTGATAGATTTGACTATGTCAATATTAAAATATGCTACAATTTAAGGTTAAAAGACAAAAATAGACTTAAAAAATTTTCTTCACATAGAAAAACAATTTAATATCCATAATATATTGAGAATTCCTGCAAATCAATAAAAAATAAATCAATATAATACTGGATAAAGAATAGGAACAAGACTTCACAGAAGAGGAAATTAAACAAGTAACCATTAATAGTAAAAGAAAAAGGATAATATTGAATGTCTCAAGTCATTAATCAAATGAAAATGAAAACAACAGAATTAAACCTTTTCTCACCCAATAGATTGGCCAAGGAGGAATCCCAGGAAAGAGAGTATAAGAGAGGTAAAGTCTCAAAGTCTGAGTATAAAGAAAATTCTATAGTCATTTATTATAAAAACTCTCAGCAATGTAGAACTAGACGTGAACTTCTACTGTCTTATAAAGGATATCTACAAAACAATCAAAAGTTAGCATCATATTTGATGATGAAATAGTGAATGTTTCTTCCAGATCAGAAACAAAAAATATCATTCACATTATTTCTAGTCAACATTATACTAGATGTCTTAGTCATTGCACTGAAGTAAAAAGTAAATAAATAAAAATCATAAAAAACAAAAAAATAAGTAAGAGTACCTCTATTTCTAGTTAACATTGCATACAAAATCTCAAGGAATCTACAAACCAATTAGTTAAACTAAATGAGTTTAGTAATATCACATCACAAAGATAATATACAAAAACCAAGAGTATGTTTGTATTCTAGCTGCAAGCAATCACATTATAAAATATAAAAATTTCTATTATAATCTTATCACAGTATGTAAAACACTTGGCAATAGATTTTAAGAAGGTGTACAAGGCCTATGCATTAAAAAAATTTAATGAAAAAAATTAAAGAAAACAAATAAATCAAGGTATACTATGTCCATGTATTAGAAGACTAGATACTATTAAGATGTCAGTTCTCCCAAAATTGTTCTATAAATACAATTCTCAATCAAAATTCCAGCAGGCTATTTTTGTGAAAATTCATGAGCTGGCTCTAATATTTAAATGGAAATGCAAAAGATCAAGAATATCCAAAGCAAACTTGGAAAAAAAATTTTTTTAATTAAAATACTTACACTACCTGATTTTGAGACTTACTATAAAGTTTCAGTAATTGAGGCAGTGTGGTATTAGTGAAGGATAAACAAATAGATCAATGATCAGAAACAGACCAGAAATAGACCCACACATATAGAGTCAATTGGTTTTTGACATAGGTACTACAGCAATTCAATGAAGAAAGAATAGTCTTTTTGACAAAAGGTGCTAGAACATTTGGATACATATATGCAAAAAAATGAACCACAATCCACACCTAATCAGTGGAACAAGACAGACAGCCCAGAAACAAAAGTACATTTTGCAGTCATTTGATTTTTGACAAAGATGTCAGACCAATTTAATAGTAAAAGAAATGCATTTTTAAACAAATAATGTTTTAAAAAAACAATTAGTTATGCATATAAAAAAATAAATCTCAACCCCTGCCTCACAACAAACACAAAAATTCAAGATCTAGCATAGACACAAATGTAAAAGATAAAAATCATAAATCTTTTTGAGGAAAACACAAAATAAAATATTTGAGAGTACGCTAAAGTTTCTTAGTTCACAGAAAACAATTGCCATAAAAAATTAGATTTTATCAAAATTTAAAACTTTTGTTTATTATAAGATACTATTAAAGAAATGCTTAGACAAGTTTTAGATTAGGAAAAAATATTTCTAAATCATGTATCTGACAGCGAATTGGTATCTTGAATATAAATAAACTTTACAACCAATAATAAAAAGACAAATAATTAAAAATGTAGAAAGTAATTTGAATTGATACATACAAAATAGGATATATTTATGATCAAAAAGCTGATGAAAAAAGTATTTGATGTCATTTGATGTCAGAAAATGCAAATTAACACGATAACAAGATACTTCTATATACTTGTCAGAACAGTTATAATTAAAAATGACTGACAACACCAGTGGTGGCAAGATTGTGAAACAACTGAAATTCTCATACAATATTGGTAGTAATATAAAATAGAACAGCATTTGGGGAAAGGTCTCTCAGTTTCTTTTAAACATATGCTTACTTTATGACCCAGTAATTCTACTATTTGATATTTACATGAGATATGAAAATATATGTACACAACAAGATTTTAACAATAATAACCACAGAAGCCTTATTCATAATAACTTCAAACTAGAAGCAACACAGGTATTCATCAATGGGAGACTGAAAAATACACAGGGATATAATCATACATCAAAGTGATACTCAACAATAAGAAGAAATGCATTACTGATATCCACACCATTGCGACTAAATCTCAAGGACATTTTTCTGGGTGACAGAAGTCTTATACAAAAGAGTCCATAATGTGAGATTCCATTTGTATGAAGACCAAGAACAGGCAAAATTAATTCATGGTGGAAAATAGCTAGAAAATTCACTATCTCTAGATAGTAGGAACAATGACAGACTAACAAGGGAACCTTCTGAGGTGATGGTTAAGTCTAGTGCCTTTATAGGAATTTGAGCTTCATAAAGTAGGTATATGTTTATAAAAAACTGCAAGACCAAACATGTACCATTTTATATTCCTACTAACATTATATAAGTATTTCATTGTTCCACAATCACTGCTAATACTTGATGTTGTCAGTCATTTTTAATTGTAACTATTCTGTCAAGTACGTGGAGGTATGTGATTAATAATTTGTAAATGCATTTGTCAAAATTCATGCACACTCAAGATTTGTACATTTCATTGCATATAAATTATATTTTAAAGAAAAGCTACATAAATGTTGATGACATAAATGCTGTAATATTGATAGGCGGTATACTCATATTGCACTTGACTTTGAAATGCACCAAAAAATGAGATGAAATGATAGAGGGATGAATAAGTAGACAGATATCTGAAAAAGTAGTTATGAAAATGGTAATGATAGAAGTTAAATGGTAGGTATATGGCTGTTCTTTCAAAGCCAAAATTCTTAATGATGGTCATTCTGACTGGTATAAGGTATTATCTCATGTGGTTTTCATTTGCATTTCTCTGACAATTAGTGATGCTGAACATTCTTTTGTATGTTTGGTGGCCATTTGTATATCTTCTTTTGAGAGATGTGTTCATGTTGTTTGCCCACTTTTTAATGGGATTGTTTCCTTTTTTCTTGCTGATTTGTTTCAGCTCTTTGTAGATACGAGATTTAAATCCTTTGTCAGATACATAGTTTGTGGATAGTTTCTCCCATTCTGTATATAGCCTATTTGCCCTGTTGATTATTTCTTTTGGTGTGCAGAAGGTTTTTTGTTTAATTAAGCCCCACTTATTTATTTTTGTCTTTATTGCATTTGCCTTTAGAGTTTTAACCATAAATTATTTGCATAGGTCAATGTCCAGAAGAGTTTTTCCAAGTTTTTTCTGGGATTTTTATGGTTTCAGGTCTGACACTTAAGTCTTTAATCCATCTCAAGTTAATTTTTATACATGGGGAGAGATAGGGATCAAGCTTCATTTTTCTGCATGTAGCTATCCAATTTTCCCAGCACCATTTGTTGAATAGCGTGTCCTTTTCCCAGTATATGTTTTTGCCTGCTTTGCCAAAGATCAGTTGGTTGTAGTATTTGGGTTTATTTCTGTATTCTCTATTCTGTTCCATTA
The DNA here is from genome assembly GCA_027257055.1 of Cephalopachus bancanus. Taxonomy (NCBI): domain Eukaryota; kingdom Metazoa; phylum Chordata; class Mammalia; order Primates; family Tarsiidae; genus Cephalopachus; species Cephalopachus bancanus. Next base: position 1,572,903 of record JAPVLO010000224.1, read on the forward strand.
GTTTGTGTGTCTGTTCCTGTACCAGTACCAAATTGTTTTGATGACTACAGATTTGTAGCATAATTTGAAGTCAGGGAATATAATACCTCCAACTTTATTCTTTCTGCTTAGGATTGCTTTGGCTATTCTGTAGATGCTGGCATGAATACAGAAAAAAGGGAAGACTTATACAACTGTTGGTGGGAGTGTAAATTAATACAACCTCTACAGAAAGCAGTATGGAGATTTCTCAAAGAATTAAAAGGAAATCTACCATTTTATCTGGCAATCCCACTACTAGGTGTTTACCAAAAGGAATGGAAGTTGTTATATTTAAAAGACAGTTGTACCCACATGTTCATCGCAGCACAATATACAATTGCAAAGATATGGAAACAACCTAAATACCTATAAACCAATCCGTGGATAATGAAAATATACTAAGGAATACTATTTAGCCATCAAAAAGAATGAAATAATGTCTTTTGCTGCAATTGGATACAATTGGAGAACATTGTCCTAAGTGAGCTAACTCAGGAACAGAAAACAAAACACTGAAAGTTCTCACTTACAAGTGGGTGCTAAAAAAGCCCTGGTCCAGATGGCTTTCCAGCAGAATTCTACAAGATATTCAAGGAGGAGCTGATACCAATCCTACTGAAGGTATTCCAGGTGATTGAAAAAGATGGAACTCTCCCCAAATCATTTTACGAAGCCAACATCACCTTGATACCCAAGCCAGGTAAAGATCCAAAAAAGAAAGAGAACTACAGGCCAATATCTTTGATGAACATAGATGCTAAAATTCTCAACAAGATCCTAGCAAACTGGATTCAGCAATACATCTCAAAAATCATCCACCATGAACAAGTAGGCTTCATTCCTGGCATGCAAGGCTGGTTCAACATTCGTAAAACCATAAATATAATTAAATTCATCAACAGATGTCAAAACAAAAACCACATGATCATATCATTAGATGCAGAAAAAGCTTTTGATAAAATCCAGCACCCCTTCTTGATAAAAACCCTTGAACATCTAGGCATACGGGGAACATACCTCAAAATAGTAAAAGCCATCTACGAGAAACCCACAGCCAGCATACTCCTAAATGGACAAAAATTGGAACCAATTCCCCTGAAAACTGGAACTAGACAAGGATGACCACTCTCTCCCCTCCTGTTCAACATAGTATTGGAAGTCCTGGCTAGAGCAATCAGAGAAGAGGAGGCAACCAGAGGTATTCAAATAGGAAAAGAGGAAGTCAAGTTATCTCTCTATGCAGATGATATGATGGTGTACCTTGAAAACCCAAGAGAATCTGTCAAAGACCTCCTTACATTGATAAAAGCCCTTGGCAAAGTCTCAGGATACAAAATAAATGTCCAAAAGACAATCGCATTTCTCTACACCAGAAACCCAAATAAAAAACACAATTCCATTCACAATAGCCACAAAAAAAATGAAATACCTTGGCATCTTCCTAACCAGAGATGTGAAAGACCTTTACAATGAAAATTAAAAAACACTGCTCAAAGAAATCAAAGCTGACACGAGCAAGTGGGAAAATATCCCATGCTCATGGATCGGAAGAATCAACATTGTGAAGATGTCCATCTTACCTAAGGCAATCTACAAATTCAATGCAATACCCATTAAATTACCAACAACATTCTTCTCAGACCTAGAAAAAACAACACAGGAATTCATATGGAAACACAAACATCCAAGAATAGCCAGAACAATCCTCAGCAAAAAAAACAAAGCAGGTGGTATCACAATTTCAGACTTCAAACTTTACTATAAAGCTACAATCATCAAAACAGCTTGGTATTGGTACAGGAACAGGCATATAGATCAATGGAAGAGAATTGAGATTCCAGAAGCAAAACCTCAATTTCTCAACCAACTCATCTTCGACAAAGCCCCCACCACCTACTAATGGGGAGAGGAGAACCTATTCACTAAATGGTGCTGGGAAAATTGGCTGACCACATGCAGAAGATTGAAACAGGACTCCTATCTATCCCCATGCACAAAGGTTAACTCCAAATGGATCAGAGACCTAAATGTAAAACCTCAAACCATAAAAACCTTAGGAAAGGAAGGAAATACTCTCATGGAAATTGGAACTGGCATCCAATTCCTGTATAAAACCCAAAACCCACAGGACTTAAGAAAGAAGATAGACAAATGGGACCATATTAAACTGACAAGCTTCTGCAAAGCCAAAGAAACCATCAAGAGAGCAGGGAGACAGCCTACAGACTGGGAAAAAGTATTTGCCAACTCTAGGTCTGACAAAGGCTTAACATCCTGGATCTACAAGGAACTGAAACGTACTGAAAAGAAGAAAACAAACAACCCCATTATAAAATGGGCAAAAGATATGAACAGACACTTCACAAAAGAAGACATTCGAGCAGCCAACAAACACATGAAGAAATGCTCTACCTCACTAATCATCAGGGAGATGCAAATCAAAACCACACTGAGATACCACCTAACTCCAGTCAGAATGGCAATTAACAACTCAAAAAATAACAGCTGCTGGAGAGGGTGTGGTGAAAAGGGAACACTTCTACACTGTTGGTGGGAGTGTAAACTAGTGCAACCTCTGTGGAAAGCAGTGTGGCGATTCCTAAAAGCTCTAAAAACTGACCTTCCATATGACCCTGCAATCCCCCTACTGGGAATATACACTAAAGAACACAAATCACTCTATAATAAAGATACCTGCACACATATGTTTATCGCAGCATTGTTCACAATAGCAAGAACCTGGAAACAACCATGCTGCCCATCAAAAGAGGACTGGATTAAAAAAATGTGGTACAAATGCACGATGGAATACTACGCAGCCATAAAAAAGAACAAAATCATGAATTTCGCAGCAACCTGGATGGAACTAGAGTCTATAATACTGAGTGACCTCTCACAGAAACAAAGATCCAAATATCACATGTTCTCACTCATACAATGGACCTTGAACATCCAATGTAATACTATAAGAAAATGACTGACGGTACTGGGAAACTATGGGGGGGAGGGGGATGGGATTAACAGTAGCAAATATCTGTCAGTGGATGGGAAAACACCTCTTATCAACAGGGTGCCTGAATGAAACGTAATTGTACACCTAGCCCTTAACTGTACCCCACAAAACCATAATAAAAAATACTGATTAATAAAAAAATAAAATAAAAAATAAGTGGGTGCTAAGCCAAAGATCCACAAAGATGCTGAGAATGGTATAATGGACACTGGTGACTCAGAATGGAGTGGGGAGAGAAGGAGTGCAGGGAGAAAAATCACCAATCATGTACAATGTGCACAGACTTGGGTGGAGGATACACATAAAACCCAGATCAAAAACTATTTGTGCCCCCTAAAGCTACTGAAATTTTTAAAAATTTTTTAAAATTATAGTGTATGGATGTAATATCTGAAAAAAACAGTTGAAATTCTTTTAAATTTGCTATATTTTTGACTTTTTTTTTAAACAATAAAATACTAAAAAAAAAGAAAGCTCCCAACTTCTTAAACTTCTTAAGATTGAATCTTGTAGAAGCCCTGCCTGCACCATTTCTGTCAGGACCCTCCCTACAAATAAGGAAGTAGAGCTCAGCTGGCTCCCAAAGCTGCTATTAATTCAGGCACAGGGTCTCTTTCCTTCCATGGCCCTTTTCCTTTGTAAAATGAGTCCGAATACAATAGTTTACAATAATGCTTAAGCATTCACTTATGCCTTCCAATTCATAAGAAGGATAGTAGAGAGAAGCTGAGAAACAAACATATTTGGAATCTGACAAATGCTTTTCTGTCAACAATAAGGGAGAAGCTAGAGCCTGAGATATTATATGCTTTGACAGAACTAGTCAATTACAGTTTTCAGAAGTAATAACCTGCAGTCGTTAAAAAAAAATCAGATGTACATGGAGAGCCAGAGTTTACCTCCAATCCATCTATTAATGCTCTCAGGATGAACAATCTGCTTCTGGGAGATAAAAGTCTTTGTAAAAGGATTCTCTGTAGTGTGGGATCTGGAGATGCTGACAGGAGGGCAGCAGGTAGGAGTCTGAGTTCGACAGAAACACGGTACTGAGAGAGGAGTTGAGAGCTGACATGATTAAGGTCACCACAAAGTTGAGTTCAAAGCCAATCTAACTCGATCTTTTGTTGGCATGCTTTGGAGTTCATATGTCCCAGATTTTCTCCTGTTCATTTCCAGCGTCAGGCACTTTGCTCACTTGGTTAAAGGCAACATAGAAATATTCAACTAAACATGTGTTTCTCTAGTTGCATTTGCTAAAAACCATTCATGTTAAGAAATTACTACATCAGAAAAATGTTTTTGACCAAGTTTCATACCAAGGGTCTTGTTTCAAAATGCAATCATTGGAATAGCAGTAATGGTATTAGAAACTTCTATTTTTGGGGTCCCATTGTGTAGGACATGCTGCATTACATGCTGTGCCTACCTACCTCTAAGCCTCCAAACTTACCATGGATGTCAACTTTACACACCAGGAAATCAAAGCTCAGAGTGGGTAAGTATCCCACATCACCCAGTTGTTAAGCAGTGGCATCAATATTTTAATCACATCTGCCTGTCTCTAAAATCCATGTTCTTTCCATTTCATCCTCTTCACACATTCTGTAACTATTCTGCTTCCATATTGTATCTCTGTCCACTCCACTGAGGCTGGAGATTCGGGTGATCTCACTCTTTAAAACAGCATTACCAGCCAAGTCATTCACAGTTATTGTATTGAAGGCCACATCAGGCCCAAATAGGTCAGGTTTGTTCCCAGGAGGCCAACCTGAGACAGAGTCTCCTTGGGCTGAAGGGAAGAATTCAACCCTCTTATGCCTAGAAAATGCAGGCTGTGTATTTTACTTTGAAGGCAGGCCGAGGGTAAGAGCTGAAACAGGAACTTCCTGGGTATAATGGGCATGTTCTAGGAGGTTCACACCAGTGAAGTGACTCACTCTGTGAAGCATCCAACTCTCACACTGCCCACAGTTTCATGGCTTAAATACATAGCAAGACAAGTCAAGGTCATGGCCATCTGCAAGGGATGGATATTACCCACAAGTCAGTCAGTGGTTAACTCAGGAAATTCCCCAAGTCATGTAACCCAACTTAACTTAATCAATTAAATTTTCTCTGAGTTGCCCTCCATCATTAAGACTTTACAAGATTAAGAGTTTTCAATTTAATTTTGAAATAATGGTCTTTAAAAATCAATGTATCTCAATTTTGGGGGCAAATCCTTAGAAACATACTCTAACAAGTGTTATCTAGCACAGTGCTGAGAACAAGAATGTCCACATACAACATATTGAGTGGGATGAATCCAGTTCAAATTTCAGTTTTCATTGAGCACCTTCTCTATGCCAGGCATAGTGCTACATGTCCTAGTATTTCATTCATAACAGCTTTGCAAGGCAAATATCATTGTTCACATTTTATTGTAGGTATAATTGAAATTCAGAGAATTTACCTTGCCTAGTTAATACATGGCAGAATCTGCATTCAAGCCTGGGTTTTACTCCAAGTGCAATGCTGTTTCCAACATACAATTTGCTTTTAGATCTGCAAATCTTGGAAACAGGAAACTCTCATTTAAAGGGTTTCGTTTTCAGAACTTACGTAAGGCAACTGATTACAGAAAGTGAATCCACTATGGTAGTGTTTCTTAAGTGGGGGCAATTTTGCTTCTCAGAGAACATTTGACAATGTCTGGAAATACTTTTGGTTATCACTAGTGGGGAAGTGCTACTGGCATCTAGTGGGAGAGGTCAGGGATGCTGCCAAATATCCTGCAATGTACAGGTCAGCCTCCTACAGGAAAGTGCGTGATCTAAAATGCTAAGAGTACTGTGTGTGATTGAGAAATTCTGAATTATGGTATAAGGTGATAGGACATGAGGGAGAGGAGGACTGGAGAGGATTGGAAATGTGAGTGAATTAATTCTTTTAAGAATTAACTATAGCATGAGAGAAAATGTTATCTTTCCTTTTGAGGCTGTTTCTTACCCAGGCCTAGAAGAATTAAGAAGAATCAAAGTTTGAGAACATTCATGTCATTGGTGCTACAAAACACAAGCAACACAAATCAGCTATTGGATTTTTAAGCCCTATAATCCAGGTTCACTTTGGGGTAAGAAAGAGATGTAAGATTTCAGAGCTGAAACCTACCATGGCATACTCAGCCTGCAGGCTTTGCGGCCTTAGGGCGAACAATGAGGGAAGCCAGTCACAGCAAGGAATTGCTGTCAGAGATCTGTAAGCCCCTACATGTGTGTACATACACTACAGTTTCCCAAATGTTTGTAGTTGATGTGTTTATCAATAAAAAAAAAAACATTCATTTGAAAATGCTACCAAATGTATTGGTGCTACTTATATTTTTATGATCAAGGTATTAAAGAATTAAATTACTATCATGGTAATGGGCAGTAATATCACTATGGACTTAAAAGCACTTTGTAGAGATATATAACTAGGACAGGGCCTAAGATTTCACTGGACCCAATGTAGAAACCATCACCAGCCCTGGATGAATTAATAGCTATGCTAGTCCTATGGGAAAGAGTGCAGAGAGTTTAAATTTGTTGGTGAAGCAATTTTTCTAATTAATTCTGATATCAAATAAGACTTTGGCATGATAGTCAGGTATGGACATTCCAAACAGCTGAACTTCCAGATTATCAAAAGAACTCCAAGCTCAGTCTCAAAATAGAGGGCAGAGATGCATCCTACCTCCACTAATGGGTTCTGCCCTTGACTCTAGCCAACACATGCAACATTTTCCCCCATAGAGAAATAATCCTCCTATCCATTTACTGACAGGAGCTCTATTTCCTGGGAATAAATATCTCTGACCCTCAACTGCATCGAGGTGAGCGTGTAATTTAGAGATAGAAAAAAAGAAAGGGACTAGGACTTGGAAATAATATCCTCACACAAACTTCAGGGTAAAACCAATCTGGTGGTTTCATAAAATATCTGAAACTTAATTATCCCACTTAAGGCATTCCTAAAAAATTTGACCATCCTCTGCCAAACAAACAAATGGTTTGAAAACTCACTACCAAGCACCTATGCTCTGACATCCAGAACCTCGCTCAAAGCATTGTCTGCCTGGAGCCCTGTGTGTGAACTTGTGTACACTTCCCCCAGCAACGCTGGGCCATGTGGGACAGTGGACAATTCAGTCAGATAGACCTGGATCAAACTCCAGCTCTGACTTGAACTAGTTGCCGGACCACCAACCTACTACTACTCTAAGCCTCAATCTTTCTCCATTGTAAAATGGTGTTGATAGACCTACTCACAGGGTTTCTTGAAAGCAAAATAATACAACGTGTGTTTAAACCAGTGTCCTCAAGTCCTATAGCATTCAGAAGTCACCGTTTTAAGTAACATGAAGAAAAAATAGGGAGAGCTCACCCACTGCATGGAGGTGTCCAGCATCATCTCTGTGGTTTTGAGGGTTCCTGGAGCCAAAGAAGAGAACAACACGTAGGTTATGCTGTCATGTCTTGCACTAGATTCATATTTCTCCTTCTTCTATGGCCTCCTGCTGGATTCCCAGTCATCCTGCTGTGTGTCTCAAGCCTGTAGCTGCTGTCCTCTCACTGCCCAGCTCTACCTCAGTCTGAAACAGTCCTTTCTCCTTCATTCCTAAATCTTGGTTGACCCTAAGCTGTGAGGGAAAGGCAGGGTTTACCAGGAAGCTGGAGAAGGGCTTCTCAACCTTGGCACTACTGACATTGGAGGCTGTCCTGTGCAGTGCAGGATATTCGGCTGCACCCTGGCTCTACCCACTAGATGCAAGTAGCACTCTAATCACGACAACCAAAATATCTTCTGATATTGCCAAATGGAGGGCACAATTGCCAACCTCTTTCCAAGTCAGTGTGATAGAAGTAACATTGCAGAGGTATTGGTGGTATGAAGATGAACCCAGGTTCATATCACAAGGTCTTCTCTCTCCTGAGCCCCTGACTGCTTCTACTGAGCCAGTCTCCATCTTTCCTCTTACACAGACCCTCCTTATCTTCTCACTCCTCTTGGGTCTGTTGCTTTATTCAGTAGCGTAATTTCACTCTTTCTCAATCTCATCTCACTCTTACCTAGTCAAAACCATATTTCCTGGCTACCAACCTTAGCAAATTGCTTTCCTGAAAAAATAAGACTCCTTTTCTCCTTAACTGAATTTTTGCCCTGTTATGAGCAGCAAACTCAGGTATGAAAATATCCTCCTCCCTCATCAACAAATATAAGCCACCTAGCACACTTCTTGGCACAGAGTAGATGACAGCTCTATAGATGACAGTTGTTAACATTATGCCTACTGTCATTGTCCCTAAAAGCAGTAATGCATGTTCATTAGCTTTCATAGTTATCTTACTGGATGTCCAATGAAGAATGTATTCATTTCTTCTTGGCTCTAGAATTGACCTGTGGTAATTAATTAAAATCAGACCCTTTCCTGCTATCCCTGTGTCATTGAGAATCACAGCGAATGATAGCCTCCAATAATAAAAATGTCTTCTGCATAAAACAGAAACTCACACATTCGATAATTTCTATCAAGAATCTGGAGTCTGTGGTGGAGGAGTCTTGAGGCGCCGAGAGCCATGGAATTGGCATGCAAAAAGTTCAAGGGAGCACATTCTGGCAATTGAACAAGGAAGGCATTTAACACCCTTTGTACCTCCAAAGTTCTATTCACTCATATGTCAAAGCTGGGTGAAGTCAGTCAAATGCAGACTGCTGATGCTACTGCTCGGTTTTAAGGTCTCATTGTCCTTGCCTTATAGTTTTCAGTTGCACGAATGTAAGTGTCTCCCTTTGCCAATAGCATTTCCCCTGACGCTTATGTTCTTTTTCACCTGACTTCTATTAATCGCTTCCTCTCTGTAGCTTGTGTCCCCATCCTGGTCAGCAGCCTCAATATCAACCATATCTAAACACAGCCCTGATGGATCAAGCTTTAGCCCCTGACCAGGCTGTTTTATATGAAGACCTCTGACACCAAACCTCCCTGGTGGTCACTGATCATAAAGTGTCAGAATTGGGTGGGATTAAAGGAAGCATCTGATTATATCTGTTCATTTAACAGGTGAGGAGCTAAAGATCAAGAGAGGTATAAGAACTTGCCCAATTCCATCCAGATGGTACACAGTGAGAACTTGAGCTCAAGGATTTTTATTCCTGATTCATATTAGAATGGTTTACTCTATTCTTCATTTCACTTTAGAAACAAATATCCATCTTTACTCTGGAATAATCCTATTTGGGGCTACCTAGTTGCATGTAGTCTTCTTGAGGTAATTGGGTTGGGTCTTCAAATGGTGTTTGGGGTTTCTAGGGCCTTGACCATGCTGGGAGTAACCCCAGCATGTCACCAGTTTCAACCAAGACCCCTTTTAACCAACCCAGGGATCAGACCTCTGTAAGATCATTGCTGCTTGTTAAAGGCTGGAACATTCTGCCTCACTTTACACCAAAGGTGTGTTTCTGAATAATTGTATATATTCAATTACTATACATTGTAAGTGTTTTGGATCCAAATCCCCTTTTTAACCAAATTTATACTGAGAGGTAACCCGGGTGGCAACCAGGATGGAAGAAGCATCCACTGTTAATGCAAACAGGTTTGTTCCGTTGTGTGTGTGTGAAATCACATGTTCTTATTGACTGTAGTTATAAATCCCTTGAAATATTAGTGCCTTTTTATTTCTGATTGGTCTTTAATTGGTGGTGGCTTTTAACATTTTAGTTTTATAGTTTTCTACTCTCTTTCCCTAAAATAAACATTTTGGGATCTATTGGGGCACATTTAAATATCTGAGAAAGGAAGTTGTTTAGGGGAGGCTATTATTAGGTGACTTCTATTTAAACATAACGCTGTGGTAAATCCCTGGGTAAGCCAAAGACCCCTTATGTAATAAAAATAATTGTCTTTTAATTGGCCTGTTCAGAAACTGTGTGTTGTCTTCTTTCTCTGTCAGGCTTCCTTGGGAGGCAGTGTAGAACACTGGAAATAATCTATGAAGTAAATTCAGTCATTGGGGTTTGACACTCTTCCATTCATTTGCTTTGTCATTTAGCCTCACTGTACCTCAATAGTCCAATCTCTAAAATGGGATTTTCACAAATGATCATACAACCTCCCTCCTTCTTTTCCTCTTGTGTTTTCTTTCTCAGGGTTAACTCACTGGGCTAGTGGTGCCAAAGGCAACAATTTGAGGGCAGGATCCTTCTAGCTCAACTGCTGGCCTGTCCCTAGTCAAGGCTTTTGGCACCACCATGTGACCCATCACTGGGCTTCAGGGTCAGTCACTGCCTCGCCTGGCATGTCCCTTTCTCCCTATGAGTGGCTCCTGCTCTGACATCAGCACCAGAATACCGGCAGAACTCCCCCAAACATAAGGCAGTTCTGAAGTCCCCTGCCTTCACACACACTGTGCCCACCACCTAGATCACTTGCCTTCTCCTATTTGTTCATCCTTGAAACCCCTTTGACGATCTCAGAAAAAAATTCAACACAAGCACCACTTCTCCTATGAAACCTGCCCTGACCAATGCTCTTTCATGACAAACTTGACCCCTTCTTCCTAGACCTTATGAACTGGGCCCAATAATTGGTCCTATAGACCTCTATCATGCTTTCTTTTTAATTAGAAAAATATTAGAGACATGGTCTTGCTGTGTCACCCAGTTATTACAGTGATATAATCATAGTTCACTTTAACCTTGAACTCCTGGGCTCAAGTGATTCTCCCACCTCAACCTCCTGAGTACCTAGGATTACAAGCATGCACCATCACACTTAGCTAATGTTTTTAATTTTTTGTAGAAACAGGGTCTCGTTATGTTGCCCAGGCTGGTCTCAAACTCCTGGGTTCAAGCAATCCTCTTGCCTTGGCCTCCCAAAGTGCTAGGATTATAGTAATGAGCCACCACAACCAGCCAACTTGCTCATGGACACACCTGTCTTCAATCAGTTGGTGAGATCTTTATGGAGAAGAACTTTGACTTATTCAATAGGTATCCCCAGCATCTAACACAGTGCCTGGCAAAGCAGAGGTGTTCAGTAAAAGTTTGTTGAATGAATGAGTGTTAAGCTGAAGTTGATGACTAGAAGGGTATACTGGATTAAGTGGTGTCCCTCCAAAATCCATGTCCACCCAGAACTCATGAATGTGATATTATTTGGAAATAGAATCTTTACAGGTATAATTAAGTTAAAGTGAAATCATACAGATTTGGTATCCTTATAGGAGGAGAGAAATCTGAACACAGAAAGGGAAGGAAGACTAGAATTTTGTTGCCACAAGCCCAAGAATGCCAACAATTGCTGGCAACCACCAGAAGCTAGGAGAGACAAGAAAGGCTTCTTCCCTAGAGCCCTCAGAGGGAGCATGGGAGCATGGCTCTGCTGACACCTTGATTTTGGATCTTTGGCTTCTAGAATTGTGAAAGAATAAATTTCTGCTATTTTTAGGCACTCTGTGAGAATGTTACACCAACCCTATCAAACTAATACAAAGGGAAAGGACATGTTGTTGGGCTGTTGAAACAATGAGTTTCCTTTGGATGGATTTCTGACCACACCTCTGTACCCTCCTCTCTCACTCACTCCCTCACATTTATTTTTCACCTTTTCCTCTTCATTAATAACTCACATCACCTTTTCACATTCCCCACACCCCTTATACTTTCCCAGTCTCTCCTTAATATCCAGTCATTCAACAAATATTTACAGAGCACAAATGCATACTGGGTTCTTAACAAAGGGCCACACAGACATGAGTAAGATTGACCTCCTTGAAGGAGTTCCTAGTTAAGGGAGAACATTACTTCATGGAATTCTCACAACTTCTTCATATGATATTTGTAATTAGCCCCAATTTAAAACTGAAACTCATGTGGGTCAATTTAATGTTCTCAGGTCACAGAGATAGTAATAAGCAGGGCTGTCATCCAAACCCAAGTCTGTTTCCTATCTAAAGGGTTACATTTTCTCTTTCCCCTGCAACACCCTGCTGGACTCTCCTACTAGTTCAGATGGGAAGCAGCCAGGTAGAAAGTGGGAAGTTTCCCTATTATCCAAAGTTTCTCTTTCTATGTTAAAGTTTAAGAGACAGCACAGACTTCAGGATGTCCTGCCTGGGTCAAATTCTGGCATCCCCACAGGTGATTTTGTGCACCTTGCTTAATTTCCTTGGACCTTAAATTCCCCACCTGGACAATAACTACCTCCTGGGAATGTTATGAGAATTAAGTGAGTTATTACATGCAAAGATCTTATGGAATATAGTAAGAACTCAATAAATGTGAGGTCTATTACTATGACCACTAGTTGTGAATTATTGTCACCATTCTTGTCTTTATCAGCTTCCAGTTCCAGTCCACCATCCTCACTCTCATGATTTCTCTAATCAGTAACTCATGTATGCCATCCTGAGGACACCCTGTGTTCTGAATTCCAGCCTACCAAATTCCTAGCTTCTGACAGATGTATTATGATGTGATATTGCTTGTATAAAATTGTTTCTTACCTACATAAATGGTACTTTCATATAGTTTGACCCAATAAATGTTAACTCTTTTTGTCCTTAGAATGAAGTTATATAAACAAAGGTATCTTGCTAGTCTTCTAGAAAATAAATTTTAAAATATGTTTTTTGGGGTTTTTTTAACTTTTAAATTTTTTATTTGAAAATTGCGGGGTACAATTTAGGGTTAGGTATACAAATATTCATTATGCAGGTACCCTTGTTGATGAGGTATGCCCTCCCCCCAGGTAGATTTCCCACTACTGCCAATCCTACCTCCCCGCCCTGCCCCCAACCCCACCCCAGTTTCCTGCCACTGTCAATCCTTTAAAAATATGTTTTTAAAAAATTTAAATCCAGCTGGAAAGAGCCATGGAAGTGTATGTCTTTTGCAGCCTCCCTGGCAAAGAAGAAGTGGAAGCCCTGGAAATGGAGTCCCTCTGGCAAGAAATAGGCCCCAGGGTCCACCTCTATGATACAAGGCAAGACCAGGGGCAAGGGGTGAGTCCACCCTCCACTTCTGTTTACGGGAAAAGGTCTCAGATGGAATTAGACCCAGAACAAAGTAGTGAGAATTTTGGCCTCTAAAGAATGAGGAGGAGAATTATTGAAAAATCATGAGACAGTGAGCAAGAAAATCTGTACTCAGAGTACCCGAGCTACCCTCTTCAGTTCTCTTAAGAGGAGCCTTCAGATTGACTTAGGGCAGGTGGGCAGGCAGCTTTCTCAGGCTCCTAACTCCACTCCTTGGAAGCCTTGCTCAGCTCTGCTCCTACTTCCAGAAAAACCCACTTGCCTTCCTCCCCTGTGTTAGCACCTCATTAGCACCCTGCCAGCAAGGAAATCTATTTAAACAGCACTTGCTGACACAGCAAACCTCCTCCCTGCCATTGAGGATTCTCTTTCAGTCCCTTTCTCATGGCACAGCTGGGCATGTGGTTCTGCTCCAAAATGCCTGTTCTCTGACCTTGCTCTGTCCAAACCCCACTACCCCACTGTCTCCCATGTCTGCCAGCACTTGGTGGCAGGAGAGGGAGGGAGAGGCAGGCTGCATGTGATCCTAGCAATCCTAATCTCCTTGGCTTTGGCATTACGAATGGATGCAGAAGGACCACCTCCTCCATGTGCTACTAAAGGACTTCAGGGATGTCCATTCCACCAGCAAAACCCATTCTCCTCACTTTAAGTATCTACATTTCTAGGAGCTGCTGAAATGTGGTAAATATGGTCACAGAGACATTAGTATCCAATGACTCTGAATTTCTTTGGTGTGTTCATCTAAATGACTTACACAAACACGTATTAAACACCTACCATAGAAAGGACTATTGTGGGTTTGCTCTGTTCTCAGTCTCTTTTGTCATGGAAAGTACCAGGACAGTAAGGTTGAATGGGAATTGGCATGTGTTGGTCTCCAGGCAGGGACTATCTACAGTGGTGAGTCTTGAAGATATGTGGTTCTGACCAACTAAGGAAAGAAGCCCTGTAATCTTAGGGAAGCTAGAAGGCATGTAGTATTTTTGCATCTGCTGGGAGGTGGGTGGTGGCAAAGGAAAGGATGCAATCAGGATTACCGGAGCTTGCTAAAATATTTCCAGTCTCTGGTCCTGTGGGGTGTCCCTCAGCAGTGTTAAACTGAACCATGAAGTACAGTTTTGAAACCTGCCCAGCCATGGCCCTTTCTAAGTGAAATGCCAGCACCCACTCAAGGATCAGACTTAGGCAGCCATATTCTATGTCACATGATCCCTTCTCCTAGCACAGATAAGTGTGCCAGTGTGTGCACTTAATGAGTGCTCCTTCCACAGACTTGGTATGAAAAGGTAAGCTAAGATAGTTAGAATCTCCTTGTCCAGTTGAGACACACAGAAAGATGGAGTACTTAGCAGTAGGAAGTGTGAGTAAATTAAGCATGGAAATACAGCTGTATGCAAGCCAAATTCATGGTGGACCAGAAGGATGAGTAAGCAGAGAAGGATGGAGAGAGGAGCAAATCCTCAGAGAGTAGCAGATGTGCCATGAGAAGAGGAGAAGGTAAAAGAAGACAGGAAGAGAGAAAAGATGGGAAAGAAATGAGAGAGGAGGGGAGGGAAAGAAGATATGCCATGAGGCAACCTTATGGAAGCAAGAGCAAGACAGAGAAAGAGAGAAAGAACTCAAAACTGCTTTTGTCCATGACGACTCCTCAATTCTCCATGTTAGTGAATGCATGCAGTTCTCACTAACATGTACTTAGACAACAAATCCCCTTTTCCAAAGTCACCTGAATGTCCTCTATTCCTTACAACCAGAACCCACCAGCTAAAGCTAGAAGAGAAACATGCCATTCCTCAATGCTGATGTGTAAATGGAAAATTGCAGGATGTAATCAGTCCTGTCACATGGCTCCTCCTCTGAGCCCCTTGGGGCCAGTGACAGTTCAGGACACAGACCTTTTCAGACTCCAGGAAGGGAGTACATGCATATATATACTACACATCCCACAACACTGCCGACAGGGGCTGGGGCAGCACATGTAATCAAACACATAAATATTCCTGCAGTGAAACGTATAAATATTCACACTAAACGGATAACCTCACATAAGATAAGTTCAAGCTTTGCAGCCAAATGAGTTCAGATTAGGTCAGGTTTTCCTGCCAATTAAGTTATAAGAAAAGTTTCCATTTTCTGAGCTCTTTGGATTTCAGAATTGCAGATAAGGCATTGTGGGCCTGTTCTACTTGCCAGGAAAGTATCAAACCCACTGTCTGTGGTCTTCTTTAAAACAAAAACAAGGAAGCCCTGTTGATGCCTATTTGGGAAGTTGATAGGATGCCCACTCAGGAAGCAGCCAGAGGGCCTTGGGGTGCGGCCAACCATCCCTGCTAACAGCACAGTCCTGGCTTGGAGAGCTATGGTTTCTGAAGATCTGCTGCCCATCCATGTGCACCCATCCACCTTCACCCTCAGGCAGACAACTGATTCCTTTCACAAGACTCAGCAAATCCAGCTCCCTGAGAAGCTGGCCAGACTCACTGGTCCTGATCCAAAGGACCTCACTAGCCTTGCCCATTGTGGCAACCTGGGCCTTTCTGGAGCTGCCTCATCTTCCTTGGCCCCCAAGACAGTTGCTTTATTAGGTTTATAGACCTGTATGCATTTGCTCAGGGGAAAGTGCCCCACAGGGCACATAGCCCTTTCACAGAAGACTCGGTGGATCTGAAGCTTGGGGGAAAAGATGGAGATCCAACGGGTTTGTTCTGGTGGGGGGCAGGGGGCAGGGAGGGAATGATGCTTCATCCAGTGGGGTCTGTGGATTTATTTCAATTTGCCGAAACTTTAGTGAGCACTTCTCTATGAGGCCCTGGTCTAGACATTTCAGGGAGCACACAGATCAAAAAGACACAGTCACTGTCTTGAAAGCAGAAGAAGGAAGATAGTATAATTTTTTGTGCCTTGCTGAATGACAGATGCATTACATATATTAACACATGTGTTATTCATGACACTCCAGAGAGCTCAGTGAGCACACTTGATATCATGGAAGGGACTTGGGCAAAGGAAGGTCTCTTCCCCTTGAAGACCAGACCTGTGGAGCTGGGAGCACAACTCAAAACCAAAAGCCCCACAGTGCTCTGGTAGAATTCTCTTAATATTTGCCCCCATTTAAATGTTCCCACACCTAAGATGTGAAACTGTAAAACTCCTAGAAGAATACATACAGAAAAGCTCTTTAACACTGGTCTTAGCAATGATTTTTTTTTTGGATAGAACACCAAAAGCATAGACAACAAAGCAGCAAAAGTAAACAGGTGGGACTACCATATATCAAACTGAAAAGCATCTGCACAGCAAGGGAAGCAATCAACAAAATGAAAAAACATATTACAAAGTGGTAGAATATATTTGTGAAACTACTCTGAGAGGGGGTTAATATCCAAAATGTATAAGGAACTCACAGAACTAAATAGCAAAAACAAAGTCCACTAATAACCCATGAATAACTCCATTAAAAAAGGGACAAAGGACCTGAATAGACATTTCTCTAAAGAAAACATATAAATGGCCAATAGGTATATAAAAATATGCTCAACATCACTAATCATCCAGGAAATGCAAATCAAAACCTGTGTGAGATACCACCTCACATCTGTTAGGATATCTCTTACCAAAAAGACAAGAGATAGCAAGTGTTGGCCAGGAAGGGTGTGGAGAAAAGGAAACAGTTGTACACTGTTGGTGGGAATGTAGATTGGTGCAGTCATACTGTGGAAGTTCCTAAAGAAAATCAAAATATAACTACTATATGACCCAGAAATTTATTCTCTGAGTATACACTCAAAGGATATGAACTCACCATCTCACAAAGATATCTGCACTCCCACGTTCATTACAGCATTAATCATAATAGCCAAGATATGGAAACAATTGAAGTGTCAGTTGACAGGTGATTGATTTTTAAAAATTGTACACACACACACACACACACACACACATGGATATTATCCAGTCTTGAAAAAGTAAATCTCGCTATTTGTGACAAAATGGATGAACCTACAGAACATTATGCTAAGTGAAATAAGTCAGACACAGAAAGATAAACACTGCATGATCTCATATATATGTAAAAATCGTAAAACAAAAAAAATGAATAGAGAATTGTGGTTACCAGGGGTGGGTGAGTGGGAAGTGGGATGGGGAAATAGGAGGATGTGGGTAAAAGAGTACAAAGTTGCATCTTTGTAGAATAAGCAACTCTAGAGATCTAATGTAAAACATGAGGATTGTAGTTCATAATACTGTGTTGTATACTGAAAATTTTCTATGAAAGATTTGGTGCTCATACCAAAAATCAAAAACCAAAAGAAAGAAGGGAAAGAAGGAAGGAAGGAAAGATGGAAGGAAGGAAAGAAAGAAGGAAGGAAGGAAGGGTAACTATGTGAGATGATAAATATGTTAATTTGCTTGACTATAGTAATCACTTCCGTATGTATATGTTTATCAGACATCATGCTGCATATCTTAAATATATGCGATTAAAATTTAAACACATAAAAATTAATAAAATATTCCCACACCTGTATTTTATAGAGGTATCTTCCTAGGTTTATCAGGTAGTTAGGATCGTGATTGTTATTGTACATACTCTATTATAAAATAATAGCATATAACTATATGACATATATAATTATATGTATTATAAAATATTACATATATATTCTATGTCACCTATGGGAAAATTAAAGCATCAGATAAACAAACTACTTACCCAAGGTCAATAACATTTCCAAACTCAGCATTCAGGTAGAATGTGCAAAAGAACCAGAATTATTCATGTGACCCAGTTTTCAGGGGATGTGTGTGTGTATATGTGCATGTATTGGATGAAGCTGGGCACAGGATGAGAGGATGCATTAACCCTGACTGGAAATTATATTAAGACTTTGTGTGTGTGTGTCAGGTCTTACTCTGTTGGCCAGGCTGAAGCATAGTGGCATGACCACAGCCTTTGGGAAAGGAGATAGCCAGAGAAAAGCTAGGCAGACAGGGCGGGACCCAAGGTAACAATTTGGTGAACTTCGGGCAGGTTCTGGGGGGTGATGTACTCAGGTTGGTAAACAAGCTCCCTACAAGTCTCTCAAGCTAGAGCTTAAGTACTCACTGCTGGTATAGAAAAATAAGCCATCAGCTAACTGCCAAGTGCTGACCAATCAGCTCACCCTTAGGCCCCTACCTCCTGCTGATTGGTTCTTAGTACTAACCAATTAGCACAGCTGGTGCCAACCAATTAGCTCACAGCTAATGTTAGCCAATCAGCTCTGTCTTAGGGATATATAAGTACCAGGTTTCAACTCCAAATCCGCAACTCCTTAGGGTCACCTTCCACTCTGGGAGCTTTTCTGTTCTCTCATAAATCCTTTTGCTTTCCTGCTGACTCTGTCCCCCATTCCTCCTGGATGTGAGACAAGAACCCCAGCCTGAAAAGCTGCAGAAGATGGTGGAAACTGAAGAACTGTGCACCCTGGAGGTTGGCTTGCCAGCCAACAGAGCTGGCTGAACTGGGAGAGCTGCCAGAGGGAGGCAAGACTCCCCAAAGCAGAGACAGTTCTGGGGGCTGCAACACTCTCAGGGCTTGACTTGCCAGCCCATTAAAGCCAACACTCCTGGGGTTAACCTTGCCAGCCCATCAGAGCTGACCCTGTCTGGGGCTCAGCCGGCTTACCCATTGAGCGGACACTCAAAGCCCAGGCTTATCTGAAAAATCCATGTCACCTTGACCTCCTGGACTCAGGCCATCCTTCTGACTCAGCCTCCCAAGTAACTGGGACTATAGTCACATGCCACCACATCCAGCACATTTTTTTATTTTTATTTTTTTTGTAGAGACAGGGTCTTGCTATGTTGCCCAGGCTGGTCTCAAACTCCTGGGCTCAATAAATCCTCCTGTCTCGGCCTCTCAAAGTGCTGAGATTACAGGCATTAGCCACCACATCTGGCTGATTAAGATTGATCACAGTGGGACTGTGAAGTAAACAGTTTGATCCAAGTAAACTTTTTATTTCAGTAAACAGTCACTAAGCCTCTCATGAGCCTAGTTGTCCAAATTGGTATTATTATTTTTAGGACCCCAATGATTCCCTCGAGAAGCAAGTAGGAGGACACGCATCTAAGACCCTGCAGAATAGAATAGTGTGATCCTGTCACACTGTAAAACCCTGTGACTGCATTAGGTCATAAGAATTTTAATGCAAACCTAGCACAGAGGAAAGATGCTCAATAGGGCTGGGGTAATGAACAAATAAATGAACAAAATTGTGGTTGTATCCTCTCAGTCCCTGGTCAAGCCCCACAGCTTCTGAATTTATATCACACCCAGCTGGTGACTCTTGAGTTCTATTAAAGGCTCAGTGCTACCTGGGTCTTAGTTGCAACTTGACCTCAGATAGGAAGGGTCTACAAGCTCCAAGGCAGTATGTTCTAGTAACCTGAGCTCCACCTTTCCTGAAACACCAAGTTTCTATCTCATCGTTTATAGCTCAGTGGACATTTCATTTCTCCCTGGAAGTCACACCTTCAAGCCCACTCTTAGCTTTTTTTTTTTTTAAATGTGGGGTACAATTCAGCGTTAGGTATACAAATGGTCATTGTACAGGTAAAGTTTGGGCCTCACTCAGCTGATCAGTGGGACCAGAGTTTTGCCCCTAACCTCAGTCTCAGTGCTGTCATGCTCCTGGGTTTTGATGTATCTGAGGTACTGACTTCCTGGACAGCTTTGGATTGGTTGATTGGGTGTATTACTCAGGATTCTCCAGAGAGAGTAGGATGGATAGATGATTGATAGAGATAGACAGATAGATGATCGATAGATAGATGATAGACAAGAGAGGTTTTAATAGGAGAATTGGCTCACATGATTATGGAGACTGAGAAGTCCCATGACAGGCTGCCTGCAAGCTTAAGAAGCAGGGAAGCTGAAAGTGTGCTCAGTTTCAGTCCAGAAGCCTCAGAACCAGGGAAGTAGATCGTGTAACTCTCAGTCCAAGACTGAAGGCCTGAAAAACTGAAGGGTGAGGGGAATAAGGAGGGTCACTGGTACAAGTCTCAGAGTCTGAAGGCTGGAGATCCTGAAATTCTGATGTCAAAAGGCAGAAGAAGAATATCCCAGCTCCAGAGGGAAAGAGAAAGTGAGTTTGCCTTTTCTCTGCCTTTGTGTTCTATCAGAGCCCTCAGCCAGTGGAATGGTGCCTGCCCACACTGGGTGAGAGTGTATCTTCCTTAGTCCACTGAGTCAAATGTCAATCTCTTTCAGAAATACCCTCACTGGCACACTCAGAAATAATGCTTTCCCAACTATCTGGGTATCCCTTAATCCAGTCAAGTTGACAACTAAATTTAACCATCATAGTGAGTTTCCTCACACCACACCCTACCTTCTTCTGGGGCCACTCTCACACTCCCCAGGCTGACCATGTGCCTTGCACCACCTGTTCCCCTTCACACTGCCCCCAAGGCAGCTCTGCTTGGTGAGCTGGCCTTTCTCCCCATCCATGTAGCTGTGTCTGCCCTGCTTGGTGGATCAACCTACTTCCGGGTCTCAGTCCATCCCAAGGCACGTATCCCATTGCAAGGGCCTGGCATGCCTGGCCTTGTCACTAGATATAGCAGCCAACGTGGACCATACTCCTAAATAGAGCTGCAGAAAACTGAGAAACTGGGCTGCTTTGAGGGAAGCATCACGAGAAAGGGACTGTAGCCTGCAAAGTGACCTGGAGCCCAGTTGGCCAAAGTTTGTTCAATAGACCAGAGCAAGGAAGTCCAGAAGCAGCATCAAATTAGGCAGCTGGAGTGAAAGGAAATTGGAGTGAAAGAGCAAGGCCAGTACATTCATCAGCCAGGCCCAACAACCTTGGGCCAAGGTTATTCGACACAGCACTTCCCCTGGAACTGTCACTTCTCTTGGTCTCTAGTGTTACTTGCCAAGAGGAATGCTGATGACTGTGGGGTGGGAAGTGATGCAGGCCAACGGTGTGCTGGATCCTCAAAAAAGGCAGGGATGACTGCCTCCTGGCCAGCCCCAGGGCTTGGTCTCCTGGAGAGATGAGTGTGAATGTGGCAGGAGGCAGGCATCTGTCTCCAGGGTGCTGCCCAATCTCAGGGCTGGGTTGCTGCTTCTATCTGCCCTGACCCCTTGTCAGTCTCCCAGGTCCTTCTGCTTGGCGAGAGCTTCAGGAGGCCTCCGGAAGCAACATGGACAGTGGCAACACGTACAATCTGTTAGACTGGCGGGGGAAGAGGGTAGCTTTCAGCCCTGCCTCAGGGGCCAGTGTGAGTTGCAGAGCCAAGGCTGAGCAGGGGTCCATCCCTGCCCTCTCGGAGTCCTTGATTTCCATGGCAGTTGCTTTATCAAGAATGTTTATGAAGTTAAGAAATCTGGATGAAAACAAAAATGGATTAAGACACCTTTCATGTGCAAGCTATGTTCATATTCTATGCATCTCATTGAATAGTCCCATTAACCCTGACAATAACCAACATCTTCATTTTGCAAGTGAAACATCTTCAGCTCGGAGAGGTTACGACACTTACCCGAAGTCTCAGAAGAGGTGAGTGCCTGAGATCAAGTCACCGAACTGAGGTCTGCCTAACTCAGAGTCCTCTCCACTATGTTATGATATCTATCTGTGATTCAAAACCAGATACAAGATAAACAAAATATGGTATGCATACACATACCATGCAATGAAATAATAATAGCTATAAAAAGGAATGAAGTACTGAAACATGCTACAAAGAGAATGAACCTTGAAAACATTATAGCTGGGTTCGGTGGCTCAGCCTGTAATCCCGCGCCTTTGGGAGGCTGAGGTGAGTGGGTTGCCTGAGCCCGCGGGTTCAAGAACCGCCTGGGCAGCGAGACCTCATCTCTACAATAAATCAAAAAATCAACCGGGCATGGTAGTGCATGCCTATAATTCTGGCTACTTGGAAGGCTGAGGCGGAAGGATCGCCGGAGCCCAGCAGGTCGAGGCTGCGGTAGCCGGGAGCGGCCACTGCACTCCAGTCTGGGTGACAGAGTGAGACTCTAACTCAAAAAAAAAAAAAGAAAAGAAAACATTATACTGAGTGAAAGAAGCCACTCACAGAAGACTACATATTGCATGATTCCATTTATATGAAATGTGCAGAGTAGGCCAATCCATAGAGACAGAAAGATTAGCGGTAACCAGGGGCTGGAGGAAGGAGAGGTGGGGAATGATTGCTAACGGACGTGGGGTTTCTACTGGAACTAGACAGTGTTGATATTGTACAACATTGTGAAATGTACTTAATGCCACCAAATTGTAGACTTTAAAATGGTTAAAATGACAAGCGTAATGTGTATTTTAACACAATGAAAAACTGGAAAAATTTAAAAAATGTTACCCACTGTTGCCTCACTGGGGCAGTGGGGCCAGTGCTTGCAGAGAGAAAGAGCCGTTCCAGGTATGCCCAGACCCTCCTCAGTTCTACACCCCTCTGTCACTAGCATTAATCAAAATTCTTCCCCAGGCTTAGAATAATCCAACTGCAATGAATGGGCTATAAAGAAAGTATGTCCCTTCAAGGCCCAACCATCCTTCACACACACGTGCAGCTATACAGAGCTTCAATGAATTCTACTGATACATGAAAGCATATCCGTGAGAATGAAGGTATAGATGATATAGAGGGAAATAGCATTCATTTACATTAATTACCATAATATACGCAGTAGCAAGTTGAGTGATCTCTGAGTGCTAGGCATGATGCAAGATGCTTTTGACTATAAACATTTAATGGCAATTCAACAAACTTAATATTAGCATTCCCATTTTATTAATGGGGAAACTGAGACTCTCAGAGATTAAGTGATTTGCCTGAAACTACAGCGTTGACATGTAGTATCCAAACCTTGTGTCCAACTTCCAAGTCCCTGAATATCAGGGGAAGAGCTATTTAAAAAAGAGAAAATCCTAGATTGTAGAGTATGGATAAATTACTGCAGTTTCTTTTTTAAAAAATACATTAATTAAGGCTAGTAAACAGACTATTTTCTAACAAGAATCCTTAGGTAAGCACTATATATAAATTACATAAGATTTTGTTTGGAATGTGAGCTCCTATGTGCTGATTTGTGGTATAAACATACACACTAAAAAATAAAGTATTTGCAAAGAAATAAGTGACTTTAGTATTCAGCACACTGTGGAAAGCCAACAATGCAAAATTAGTGAGATAAATTAGTGAGTCTAGAGTGATGTGTCATAGGGGTGGTTTTATCACTGACCAGTCCCAACACAGGGCAGTACTGTTCTTACCCTTGCATGAAGCCATTCTCATCCTATGGGAGCCAAGATCCTTGCACTATTGCCACACAGATAGTGTGAAGGGAGAGTATTTTTACATATCCTGAACCTTGATGGATTCAGAAGTTTGAAAGGACTTAGCAAAGTCTTGAGAGGTCTCTGTCAGCTGGAGCAACCAGTGGCACCTGCAGTCACTATTGATGAAAAGCCTTCTCAGGCTACTGAAGAGCAGTGCTTCAGTCTCAGTGCCACAGTGACTGTTCAACTAATGGGGCGTGGAAGAGACATTGGCTTTGTGTCCAACTGGCTCCCTAAGGCCGAGCTACCACGGAACTCTCCATGTCTCTCCTCTTCCCTACCCTCTCAACTCCTCCAGGAAGATATCAAGGTTTCTGTTTCCTGTATCCCTCTTCCATTCTTTTCCTGTCTATTGTTATGGAACACACTGTGCCCACTTCCCTCATGACTGTCCATTTTGGTCCTCAAGATCTTGTACTGGAAATTTAAGTAAAGTTATTTTTCTCTGTGGTTCCCATTTTA
This sequence comes from Cephalopachus bancanus, assembly GCA_027257055.1. NCBI lineage: Eukaryota > Metazoa > Chordata > Mammalia > Primates > Tarsiidae > Cephalopachus > Cephalopachus bancanus. Next base: position 1,596,809 of record JAPVLO010000224.1, read on the forward strand.
ACCACCCCAATTTTTCCTGAAATAATGAGAATTCTTCCAATTCGATGATTTCCAAATGGGAGGCAAGATTATCTATTTATGTGTTAGAGAAAATATTAGAGTTCCAACATTTTTTCAAAAATTAAAAAACTATGCTTTATTAGTTTTGAATATATATGAATCAACAGTAATGCATCCATATGTTTTATAAGTACATATACATGTATTCAGAAACTCCTGGTTCTGGTGATTGCAAAGGATCAATATATGTAAAATATGCAATAGAAATGAAAAATAAAAGGTAAATATTTCAAGATACTATCTGCTTTCATTTATTCTTGTACATATTGCTTGTGAAGACAACATTGTTTTACAGCAGAAATAAAGTACTATAACTTCTGACACAGACTGTGTAGTTACTAAACCACCTTAAAAAGTATCGCAAGTCCAATGGCACCGATGTGCCACATTAGTCCTGCAATCTATGATGACAGAGTGCAAAAGTAAGGTGGAAATTGTTGCAAAATACCTAATACACAGGTTTGGTTTGGTTTGGTTTGGTAGGGTTTTTAAGTGCAGCCTCTCTGTGAAGGATCTCACTTAATGTGAAGCCATTCTCCGGATTTATCTGTGTGGATATGCATAAGCCTATGTATAGCATTGGTAAGAGAGAAACATGCCCTTATGGACAAATATACTTATGGTTCATGGGGTAACGTTCACCAGGCTTTGCTGGCCCAGAATGCCCCCACACTTGCAGCTCAGGCAGACATGAACCCCAACATGAACTCTGACCTCTGGCGTAAGTATGAGCTGGTCTCAGGTCACCTTACTCCCTCCTCTTCAATGCTCATCCATGTCACATGAAGACCTGAAAGGCTCTCATCGGAGAGAAAAAAATACAATTTTCTTATTGTATTGTACAATCCATTTCATTCCCAGCTGCAGTATTAAATTTATTCTTTTCTGAAGTGTTGTCTGTGCGTGTAAATCATTTAAGTTTATATGTTTTCGTTGCTGTGGCAACTCTGTGGCTAATTGAATTCCAAAGTGTCTGTCTTGATTTCAAAGCCATGATAAAGAGCCAGAGCACTTAACAGTGGGAGTCAGAACAGAGGCAGAAGAGGCGGGAGGAAGGGAAATTAAAATGACACATTCTCCAACTGGTTCCTGAGATCTCAGAACAACGCCACTGCTCTGACAGGTCAAGCAGGGCACTGAAGTTGGCCAGCAACCAAGAGATTTCCTCTGAAACAAACAGTGAAAGGTTGCCTGAGCTTCTTTGCAGAAGCACCTGCATCTTCTGACCCCAAAGCTCTGTTACCTCCCTCTTCTCATCCTGCCTGGCCTGTTTGTTCTGTCAAAGACAGGAGCTGTATCTTTTCACTCTGAGTTACCAGCAGTTAAGAAACACTTGTCCAACAAAAGCTGGATGGATGGATGGATGGATGGATGGAAAGAATCACCAGAAGAAATACAAAGGATATCTGGCATTTGTTAAGAGACTATCCAATGCTAAGCCCTGTACTAGGCATTCCATCACAAACTTGAAGCAACCCAGCTAAACAGGTATAATTATTTCCTTCTTAGAGATGAGGAAACTTCAGACTTAGATTTAGAAGACTGATCTAATGAACCTCTAATGCATCTGCAGATGCAAGATATACCCATGTCTGCAAAACTCCAAAGCTCACATATTTTACGTTTTCAACTGTATATTCCTACCCCCTTAGATCAGAATAAATGGACCATGTGCCCCAGGACATCTCCCATCTGTATTAACCTCATCACTCTTTTCCCCTTCTCTCTCATTTTTTTCTTTCCCCCCTTTTCATTTTCTTTCTCTTTCTTTTTTCTGTCCTTCCTTTCTTTTTTCTTTTTCTTCTTTTCTTCCTCCTTTCTTCCCTCTCTCTGTCTTTCTCTTTTCTATAGTTTCTTCAACAACTGTATTCTTATTTGTGAAATAATATATGCACATCATAAAATACAGACAATATGAAAACAGCTAAGAGGGTAGAAAAAAATTATCAAATCTCTCATCACTCTGAAATAAATCGCTTATAATCTGAATATTTTTATACCTATACAGTATGTAGATAATGTTTTTAATGGCTCTAATAGACATCTATTTTAGGTAAAATTACTGAGCAGAGTAATGGTTGAACTTTCCTCATTAGTGTTTATTCATCATAAGAAACAATGCCTAAAAGCTAATCCATGATTGATATAAAAGATTATGAAATACACCTAACCCTTAACTGTACCCCACAAAACCATAATAAAAAATACTGATTAATTATAAAAAAAGATTATGAAAAACATAAAAATATTGGAGTCATTTTTATATGTCTCCTATCTCTTTTTCAATTTTTAGAAAATGTTTAATTGGTGAATAATAATTGTATATATTTATGAGGTTCAATGAAATTTTTTGATATTTGGACACATAGTGGAATGAGTATATCAAGCTAATTAGCATATCCACCACCTGACATCTTTTTTTTTTTGTAAGGAACTTTTTTTTTTTTGAGTTGGAGTTTCACTCTGTCACCCAGACTGGAGTGCAGTGGCTGGCCGCTCCCGGCCACTGCAGCCTCTACCTGCTGGGCTCCGGCAATCCTTCCGCCTCAGCCTTCCAAGTAGCTGGAACGCGCTACCATGCCCTGCTAATTTTTGATTTATTGTAGAGATGAGGTCTCGCCAAGTTGCCCAGGCGGGTCTCGAACCCGCGGGCTCAGGCAATCCACTCATCTCAGCCTCCCAAAGCATGGGATTACAGGCTGAGCCATCGATCCCAGCTTATACTGTTAATTTTTATATGGCTTCATCATTTCAACAATAATTTAGATTCATTTCCATATTTTAAAAGATTTATGGCTAACTTTACATTCTCCTTTTTGGAACTGTTTCCCTGTTTTTGGTGGGGCATGATGGGGGCACAGAGGATAAAGGGATCATGCAACACAGTGACTTTGTGTGTTCTTTAACTATGTATCTAAATGACAATTTGCCTGAATTTATAAAATTCTTAGGACATATGCTTTGTTTGTAAATCTTGTGTTGCAATCTCATAACACAGAGAGTTTCACTGGCATTTCATTTTCTAATCATAGTTCTAGCTTTAACTTTTGAACGAATCGATTTCATCCTCAAAGAGATTTTAAGCAGAGTCTATTAGTCCACTTGATAGTGTCATGAATTTGGACAGCAATAGAGCTGCTATAATACCCTTGTGGTACTTTTCTTTTCCACTAAGCATTGTAGACATTGTCCCATTGCCTTGATGCACTGATTTTGCTGTGAAAAAAAAAATGAGACCAGACTCATTCTTACCCCTGTAGAAACATTTGTTTTCTCATTCTTGGCTGTCACAAAATCCTTTCTTTATAACATAATTTAATAATTTAGGCAGCAAATGTATTTGTGTTTCCCTGGAACACACTTTTAATCTTTCAAAGTACAAAATCATTTCTTCTGAAATTTGAGGATAATTTTCTTTTATTGCATCTTCAAATACTATTTCTTCTCCATTTGTTGGATTCGTTTCTTAAAAGATATAAGTTAACCTGTAACATCCACATCCATTCTTCTGTCTCTGGTTTCTTTGAACTCCTTTCTTTTGTGCACACAGGAGTTTCTTCAAGCTTCTCCTCTGTAACGGTAATTTCATTTTTGAACATGTCCCTTATGTTCCTTTTTGGTTTTGATTTACTAGTCCTGGAAGGATACTGTTGTTGGTCATCAATTTGCTTCCTTTCTCTTTTAATATTATTTTTTTCTCTTTCAGTCTGTTGTTTATTATCTGATTATCAAGTTCATTGTATTACATTTTTATCATTATTTTGAATGCTGTGTTCATTCCTTTTACCTATCTATTCATCATTCAACCATTTCTTCTAATTTTATAAGCTATATTATAGATAACGAAATTATATGCTATATAATGTGATATTATATATATTCATCATTGCATTTGCATTTTTTTCTACTTCTTTCTTGACATAGGTAATTAGGCCCAGATCTATTTATTCTGATATAGAGTGGGTGAATACTTTTTGACATTCTTCCTACCTTAACTGAAATTTTCATCTCTCAGCAGGAGTTTGAGTGTTGAGTATTAAGTGTCATCACTTTTTTCTGCCCTCTGAGAAAATCTGGAAAGAAAAGAGGGACTGCCCAGCAGGGACCGGAATTTTGAAGGACTTGGCTTGGTGCAAATATCCTTTGACAGACTACTTGGCTAATATCCCAGGCATGAACTGGACATGCTAGAGGTGTGCTTGGATCTGTCCCCAGACAGAGTGGAGCCGTAGGACCAAGGGGAGCTCTAACCAATGTTCCTGTCTATGATGAGAGCCTCACAAAGTCAGAAGGGCCTTCTATATTCAAGGATTTGTCCTCAGTTTTCTTGTGCTCCCTAGATACCTACTAGATGCCAATAGCATCCCCAGTTGTAATAATAAAAATGACCCCAGACATTGTCAAAATTAACCCCAGTTAAGAACCGATGCTATAAGGAATGGACTTGGGTTAACAGAGCTTCTAAATTCAGGCCACTTCTCTGCAAATCTCAGCATTTTTCTCAACTGTCATCTCCATCCAGCATTACTTCTAGGGGTTGCAGGGGGGTATAGAAACCACAGCAACTCCACCAGAGTTCTTCTTGCTATAGCCACCACTTTTTGAAGTTTGTTATGAGGTTATATCCAGTCCTGTTTGTTTTCTGCTAGAAAGTTCTTTTCAGATTCTTTCTCTTTTTACAGAGAGATTCAGTACCTGTGCTTAATTCCACCATTTTTATACAGAAACCCCCTCTTAGTTTATGTTCCTTCAAGCAATATAATTGCCTTGGATTTAGAAGATCTGTTAACCCAATTCCATTCCTTATAGCTGTGGTTCTTAGCTGGGGCTAATTTTGATAATGTCTGGGGTCATTTTTATTACTACAACTGGGGGTGCTATTGGCATCTAGTGGTTAAAAGACAGGGATATTGTACCACCTTATGTTGGCACAATCTGGTGTCAAACTACATACTGACAAAGCAGTTCCCCACAGCAAAGAATTGTCTGGTTCAAAGTGTCAATAGGGCCAAGATTGAAAAACCCTGCCTTAGTTAAGAATATTTGGGCAATTTTTTTAGCCTCTCTGAGCTCTAGTGACATCATCTTTAAGAATACCCGTCTCGCCGGGCTCGGTGGCTCAGCCTGTAATCCTGCACCTTGGTAGGCTGAGGTGAGTGGATTGCCTGAACCCACAGGTTCGAGACCTGCCTTGGAAACTTGTCGAGACCTCATCTCTACAATAAATCAAAAATTAGCCGGATGTGGTAGTGCACGCCTGTAGTTCCAGCTACTTGGAAGGCTGAGGTGGAAGGATCGCCAGAGCCCAGAAGGTCGAGGCTGCGGTGGCCGGGAGCGGCCACTGCACTCCAGTCTGGGTGACAGAGTGAGACTCTAACTCAAAAAAAGAGAATGCCTGTCAGACAACTACTAGATGGTAGATTTTTGATGTTAATAACAGCCATAATAATATAATGATAATACTTTTGTCATCAGCATTATTACTAGTAGTAAAACTGTAGTTTTAACAGTTTTGTGAATGCAAGTAATTTCCTCACCTATTCTGACCTCAAATTATTGCAAAGTTAAATTCACTTTGGAGGCAATATTATCTTTCCCTGACTCCTACTACTTCATCTGTTTTTATTTGTTTATTGGTTTTTGTCAAACTTGCACTGTTCACCATCTATTTAGTAATGAATATTTAACCCTTTATGGGAAGAACAAGTCTTTTTTAAAAATTGCAAGTATGCATTTTGCTTGCCTTCTTTTATGTAAATACCTCTTATTACACACATTCTTCAAACTCAGTGCCAGAATAAAAGTGAGAGAGAAGACCAACTTCTAGTACAAGGCCAGAGAACTTGGCCTGGACATTGAGTCCTAGGCGCGCTGGTAAAGATTCTGATCTTGATGTCATGAAATAAAGGCTCAGATATTTTGTCTTGTTTTACTGGTAGAGTGAGCATATTTAAAATAAGTCCAGTGTTGGTTGTCTGCTGTCCTTTCAGGTCAATAGCACAGAATAGCACTTTGCCATGCTCCTACCTTAAGACCAATAAAGTAGATGGCACCAGATACTTGCCCAGTATTGGGAATAGAATGGAAATTAAATTTTTTAGACTTTCATCCTTCCTCTCAAGTTCTCAGAAAAATATAACTTATGATTCTTCTATCTCTGGCACATAATGATACAACAAGAGAGGGGAATCGTGGCCCTGCCCTTGGAGTCTCTTGCTCTGCAAGTTCATCTAACCACTCAGATCTTCCTGCCCAGAGAAACCTTTGGGGAAACTGGAATGTATACATAATCATGTGTAAGTGTATATGTGTCTAGGAGTATTTGTGAGTTTATAAAAGCAGTAGAATGTTGTGGAAATAGCATGGACTTCAGAATCAGATGAACCTACGTTCAGATGTCACCTTTGTCATTTATGAGCTGGATGTCATTAGACAAGTCAATTAGCCTTGCTGAGATTCAGTCTTCTCATTTGGAAAAGGAATTATAAACTCCACATAAGCAACCAGCAGATGAACCTAAAATGGCAGCTTTCACACTTCTATGTCTCTTTCTAAAGCTCATATACTGACAGCAGGACAAATTTTTACTTTTGTAAAAATATATGCTAGTTTTGAAGTTCTGGGAGCTACTGTTATTCTTGAATCTATTTGTGGCTGCTAGTGACCTTCTCTTTGTGTGACAATCAGGGACAAATTGCCATGACCAGGATGGGGGAAGCTCAGGAGAGATGGATTGAATTTGTTTGATGATTGGGAAAGTGTGGAAGTTGGAGTTTTCCATTATTGTTTGATTTAATGAATCTTAAAAGGGCTTGGCCTTGGAAGGCTCAAATCAATAATGCTGATTATTGATTTGGTGCAGTCATTGGACCACCAATCCATCTTTCATTTTAAAAAAATCTCCCAGAGAGTATCCAAACCCAGTCAAGGAAGCTTTTAATTCTCAGTAAAAGAGGTGTGTCATGGATATCACTTCTAAGCAGATGAGAAAAATAATGATGGTTATGATGGTGTTGATGAGATGATGATGATGATAAATGATTCCTATCATTTAGTAGTTGCCAATTAAGAGCAAAACCATGCACTAAATACTCTGTGCATATGATCCCATACTACAACAGACTATAAATATGACTATGTGTATTTCACATATGAAAAAGCTGAGACCCAGAGAAGTGAACTGACTTACTCAAGGTCCTCAGTTGTCGAGGAAGATGTTGGAAGAATGAGAGCTATTTTTCCTTCCTAGTTAATTGGGGAACAAAATTGAAAATGTCAGAAATTTTCCTCTATTGAGGGTTTATGGAGGTGCCTGGGTGGTGAATATAAGGTGTTTATTGAACATTAGTTTCTTTCTCAGGGACCCTGATGAGGGACTGGAGCAGAGAAAACTTGGGGTTGGGAGCCCATATCAGCTCTGCTGTGCTGGACGGCAGGAGTTGGGGGTACAGAAGGCTGAGAGTAAACTGAGATGGGGAGATATTAACAGTGGTTTATGACCCTGGACAAAAAATACAAACATGATGGAAAGTGGTCTTATTTCTCTGAATAAAATGTAACATTCCTATGAGTGATATGCCTCTCATATTTTTAAAAATTATCATTTGTCTCAGAAACATTTTCTGACTGGTCATTTCTGGATGGCAGACTTTACATTTATAGAATGAGAAAATAAACACCATCATAACTCTCTTGGGGTCTTTTGGCCAAGTTTTGACCTTTCCTGATTTAGTATGAGAATATCCTTTAACATTTCAGAATGACTTTCTCATCCCCACTCCTCTGATTATGCTTGAACAATGGAAACTTACACACAGCAAGAACAGCAACTAAGGATTGGTGAGCCGCACTCTCTTATCTCTGCATGAGCCTAAGCCCTATTCTAGGGTTGAAGACCAGATGTCATTTGATTCTACCTGTTGAGCAGAAAAGAAGAAATAAGGAAAAGGACATGGTAGCCATCATCCAGGCAGTAAATGGCATCCCATATCCTACCCCTTCAGATCTTTTTCAAGTGGTCACACACTACTTTTTATCTTTTTTTTTTTTTTTTTTTGAGTTGGAGTCTCACTCTGTAGCCCAGGCTGGAGTGCAATGGCACACTCATGGTCACCCCCAGCATGGACTTGCTGCACTCCAGCAAACCTTCCACCTCAGCCTGCCAAGTAGCCAGAACTACAGGTGCATGCTACTGCACCCGGCTAATTTTTTATTTATTGTAGAGACAAGGTCTCGCCAAGTTGCCTGGGCTGGTCTGGAACCCATGGACTCGGACAATTCACTCACATTGGCCTCCCAATGTGCTGAGATTACAGGCTGAACCACTGAACCCGGCCTTTTTTTGTCATTTATTTCCACTGGTGCTGAATCACAACAGATATACATCATAGGTGGCCATATCCCTAACATGTAAACAGCTGTCTGTCAGGAGGCACAAGAAGTAACAGTGAAGTCCGCTTACTATGGGGGTGACAGGGCCCTAACCTCACCCTCACAGACAAAACTAGGAGCTCAGAACCCAGTTCATCCCAAAAAAAGGACAGAGTCCCTGATGAGCATGCCATCAATAAATACTGGAGCAGATGCCATGAAATTCCAATCAGAAGAATTTATAATGTGAAGTCAAATATTATATAGAGAAATAAATAAACAGAAATTGTCAGTCAAGCTACCGGCAGCTGGGGCCAGCATCAGCGGCAGTAAACGAAGTAACTCCATAAATCACATTTATTATCAGCCCCATTGCGCATAACTCTGCCAATAGGGCTTTCTGAGATGTAGCAGGATACAATGACTGGTTGCATCTCACAGAGATGGAAAATGAGCAGGGCCAGTGTGTCCCTGGAGCAGTGACTTAAAGGTGTCAGGCCATGATTGAGATTTTGCCGGCTCTCTAAGTCAGTGTATGCACAGGGCTTAGAAGAAGAGTCCTAGCTTCCCACCTGGAGTGAAATCCAGAAGAAGGCTCCTATTGAACTCTGATTAGATGAATCTCAAAATCCTACCACTTGCCATGCACAGCCCAAGGACACAGGGAGCGAGGGCTTGGCTTTGCTTTGGGAGAAGTCCAGGGGAGTTTCTTTATCAAACATTCTTCGCTTAGGCATCATCCAAGCATGGGCAGAAATCCAGTCTTCCTGTACCATTTCTCTGCATTTCATACCCTTGATTTTAGCAACCTACACCTTCTTCTGTTCACTGTGGGATCCTGAGTGTGAGGCAGGAAGAAAGATGGTGTAAAGAGAAGGAATCTCAAACCATTTTCCACATCCAGGCTCCAGCACACTGTGCTACATCTATCTTAAGAGCACCCTTAAATTTATTGCATGGATGGATGGATGGATCAATAAGTCAGCGAATAAACAAATGATTATCCTAAAGGAGATATATGTTCCAGATTGCATCTTCCTTCCGTTTTCCTCCATCATGGTTTTAGGTAGAAGCTTCTATCCAAGGGATAGGAGGTATAGTATGGTGATTAAGACCATGTACATTAAACTCAGCTGCTGGGTTTCAATCTTGGCTCTGTCTCAAGAAACTGGATAGCCTTGGATAAATTATCTAAACCTCTGAGACACAATTAGCACATTTATACATTAGTAATATTATTAGTATCTGACTCTGTTAAGAGAATTAACTCACGTGGAATACTTAGAGAGCTTGGCTTATGGTGGCATTGACTTAAACACAGATGCTTATTACCATGTCCTGGCACCTTCCCCTTTCCATGGCCTGCTTCCTTCAAATCTTAGCATTTATCAACTAAGACTACTTGAGTTTGAGTGACAGAAGGGGTGTGTGAATATTCTCAAATTTCTTTGGGAAAAGGACAACAACTAGGGCACTCAGAGACACTAGCTAATTTAGTCTAGAGACGGCTTTCTCCTGAGTCATAGATATCTAGCCACATTAAGAAAAATCTCCCAGGCTGTGCCACACAGTGTTTCCTAATAAGACTGAGACCTCCTATCAAATTTTCCAAAGAAGCTGCCTCTCCCTACTTAACTGTTTTAAAGTCATTTCCTGGCTCTTAAAGCTCATCAGCAAGTGGCAAACAGGGCAGAAATTAGACCCTCTGCTGAGCCCTGTACTGACTATTTGAATAATTCAGAACTTGGGTGACAAAGGAAAAGAGAGGCTAAAATAGAACATCTTCCTGGTTAATAGCTAAGTAATCTTGAGCATCTCAACAGGAGCAAAGAACAAAGCAAAGAACCTCCCAGGGCCAAGGACCCACCATGCCTTGAAATACTAGGGCAGCGTATCCTGAGCAGATTGAGATGTATTTCTGGGAGTTCACTTCTATATCTTTCCAAGAACTATTGCCAAGAGTGACCCTTACAGTGGACATAAACTTTCAAATTAATTTGCATCACTGCCCTGTGTCTAATGAGTAACTTTCCTGGCACTTCTGTTCTTAGTGCCATTATAGACAGTCTCCAGATTCAGTCTTAGCAAGGGCCATTTGTGAAGTATCTCCCTTAGATCATTGTTTTTTGTGTGTCACCACTGAGGTACTGATATTTTAGGACCATGTGGTCTTTGTAAGGCAATTTTATCAGTCATGCCCTTCAGCACTGGAAGATACTTTCATTTGGGAAGTTGTTCCAATTCTTGTTTACCCCAAAATTTTGATCCCAGGCAAGTAGTTGAATGAGGTTATAATCAACAACCTTCCAGACTTAGAAGTCCATGACCTAACCAGTCCTTGGATTGTCACTACAAAAGAAATACCAAATAATGACTCAAGAGGGCATGAGGATATTCTAAAGTGAAGATGCAAACTCCCATGGGCTCCTTGGTCTTTGCATGGTGTAGAAAGGACTCCCTAGAAAAATATGAGGTTGAGTGTACCAGATATGTCGGGTGGGACCAGTGTGGGTTTCTCACTGCACTTTGATCATATGCCATCACTGGAGTAGATTATAAAAGTGTCAAGCCTCTAGACCTAGACTTTAGAGGGCATTCAAAATCCCACCTTGAGAAGCATCTATTTTTGCCTTCTAGCAGCCCAGTTCTGCTGTAGCTGATGTCATAGGAAGCCACTGATGCAAAGGGAGCCTCACGCTGGGGAGAAGAGATATTTTCTTCCTAATTTCCATGCTGTCAGATTGTTCAGAATTTTGGACCCTGAGTATTCTCATGAATGAGTAGAATAAGTGCCATAATGATAGCACTTTGAATGCTGTACAAACAATACAGGCCTTGGAGAATGAGAAATCCAGTGCGACTCAGCAAATGTTCATTTAACGTGTACTGTGATCATATCACTGTTCTGAGAGCAGTGGTGGCCTATGCTTGGACAAACTTAAGGCAAGTTTTACTTATTCAGCAAAAGGAGTTTATGTACTGGATACTTCTATTCCTGTTCTATAGGGGGTCTATTATGACCTTGTAATTTATGTGACCATGTGACAAGAAATCAGGTGAAAAATACGATGGGACCATTGAAAATCAAGTTTCTTTCCCTTAGGATGCCCGCATCCTTCACAGGGATATAATCTTTGAAAGGAGTATCTGGGTTTCTTCCCAAAGGATTTAGCCACATAGGAATTATACATTTTTTAAAAAGAGACATGAACAGATTAGAGTTGAAGACGTTTTTTAGAGAGATGAAGAAGTTATTTCTATTGCTGTCTAAAGCCCAAATTTGGAGTTGTAACCTGATCTTTAGCCATGGGCTTTGCAGGGAAAGGTGCATAAAGAAAAACAGCAAGCCGGGCTTGGTGGCTCAGCCTGTAATCCCACGCCTTTGGGAGGCTGAGGTGAGTGGATTGCCTGAGCCCGCGGGTTCGAGACCCGCCTGGGCAACTTGGCGAGACCTCATCTCTACAATAAATCAAAAATCAGCCGGGCATGGTAGCACATGCCTGTAATTCCGGCTACTCAGAAGGCTAAGGTGAAAGGATCGCCGGAGCCCAGTGGGTCGAGGCTGAGGTGGCCGGGAGCGGCCACTCCAGTCTGGGCGACGGAGTGAAACTCCAACTCAAAAAAAAAAAGAAAAGAAAAACAGCAAGTTTACCACGTGGCACAGCCAAGCAGCTGGTCTAGAAAGGGCTAGAGCATTACCTGAGCTCTTACATTTCCTGAATGTGATTCCTCTTTTAATACTGTGTGGCAAGATCTAAAAGCTTAAGCTAGTGTTTCTCAAGTGGAGAAATTTTGTCCCCCAGACAGCATTTGACAATGTTTGGCAATATTATTGGTTTTCAGCCAAGGGGAGGGTAAGAGTACATAGAGGAGGATTCCTAAGGCATCTAATAAAATGTTGATAAATACCATTCAGCATACAGAAAAGTCCTCCACAACAAAGAGTTACCTAGTCTAAGATAGAGAAACTCTGCACTAAACCTTTCTATATTTCTATCTTTCTCTGTTAAACGCTCATGAATGGAATTGTAATCAGTACCTCCCTGACTCTCCTCCATGCTCTTTCTCCCACAACCCATCAAAGTTTTTTAAAGACATTAATGCAAATAAGTATTGAGATATCATTAAAGAAGACACATTATATAGAATAAAGAGAAAAATAATGTAGACAAAGAGGGAAATTGGAATGAAAAAAGAAGAGAGAGGGAAAAAGTTTTAAATTAGTTGTGCTAAAGAATCATAAAATCTTTGGGGGTAAATGGATGTCCAAGAGAATATTTTTATCCCATCTTGAGAACTTATTTAAATTATTGTAGCTGTTAAAAGTACATAAATTATAATTGTAAGTTTGATAAATTTTCAAAAAATGAATACATGCTTGTAATAACAACACAGATCAGAAAATAAAACAGTTATACTACCATCTGCCACAGAAATGCCCCTTGTCCCCATTCCCAATCCCTTTTTCACCTCCTCTGTAAAAGTAACCTCCATCCTGACTTCTAGCAGCACAAATTAGTTTTCCCAGTTTTTGCAGATATTTTGATGAATTCCAGAGTATTAACTCTTGCATATCTGGGTTTTCAAATACAATACTATGTTGAGATTTAAAGCCATGTTGTTAGGTATGTATGTACAATGCATTCATTTTCATTGATATGTAATATTTCTTTTGGTGAGTAATAAATATATTGCAACTTCTTTTTCCATTCTTTTTTGACAGAAAGTCCCATTTCTCCATATTATAAATAAAACATTACTATGGAAGAAAAATTATTGTAACTGAGAAGTTGAAACACAACATACATGGGAAAACGGGACATCACCAGGACACAGAGCTGGAGGGATTCATTCCATTCTTTGGGACCCAGCTTCAAATCATCAATGCATGTATGTTCTTCTTAAAATACTCATTTCAACCCAATATTTTATTTGCAGGCAATCTGAATTATGCAAGTTATTTTTACCATTAACAAAGCAAAGTCCAAGCTCTCAAGATGATAGCGGAGCTCACAATCTTTGTATGAATTGAGACTTTCCCAAACTATCTTTAAATTCATCACACTTCCCTACTGCACAATGAATCCAAATAAAACAAGGGAATTGTTGTTTTATACTTTATTTGAGAAGAGACCCTACATAAACTATGTCAGGAGGATACAGATCTACACACGATTTCATCAATCAATAAATGGAGTTGTTAACATAACATTGAAGATATGATGCTATGAGAGAGACAGACATATAACCAAGGAGTATTTACAACTCTCACATATGATATATTTATATTGAAGATGGATATATACATATATACATGTGCATGTGCATATACATACATATGTCCATACATACACACACATATATACATATATATGTATAAAATGTTTTAAAACAAAAACCAAGAAAAGAGTTTGCCTTCTGGTAGTAATTAACCATTTGAAAGTGAAGAATGGTTGGTTTTCATTAGTGTCATGATGTTAAATCTCTGCCCCCACATTTAACTTCAACACCCATAGATTCCGATGAAAACATGTGTTTGCCTTGGGATGGAAGCATGAGGGTGAAGAATGGGCTGATGGGTACGGGGCCTAGAGTGAAGGACATGCACAATGGGAGAAACGACCTTTGGTGATACCATTAAATCATCCTTTTGTATTAAACATAAATTATTAATACAGTTTAAAAAAATAATTTTCTGTTTTTCTTTTGAAGTTGGGGAGGAAGAAGGAAGGGTGGGATGGGGAATAAAGAAAGGGTGGACACTTGCCTTTTCAACATATCCCTTACTAACAACTGAGAACATAACCCCCCTAGCCTGGGGTCATCTTACCAAGTTAGTATGCTTTTTTTTTTTTTTTTTTTTTTGCATAAAGGACACATTCACATAAGAGTTTTACTTAGACTGTGAACCTCTTCTCCAAAGGCAAATGCAGTCATCATTTTGATTAGAGTCTCCATGCTGCGCCAGGATGCAAATAAAATTAGCATAGCCAACGCATTTGTTTGTCATAAAGAAAAATAATGGAAGAAACAGTACCTCAAGGAAGAGGTATTATTAGTAAAACCCAGTTCTGCTTGAAACCATATTAAGTTAAAAACTTTGGGATCCAAATGATGGGAAGCAAGCACTTTCCAATGGCCTGGAGAAACAAACAAACAAACAAGCATCATGGAGAAATATTTCTTAAGTCATAAAATAGAAGTGACAAACAATCAATTGAGATTAAAATAAAGGATGTAAGATCCAGGTGACCACACCTCAACTTTGCTGTTGTCAAGGTCTCCACCAAAATTGATGACTTGACGATACCGCATCTATTGTTAAACTTTCCCCAAGCCAAGCCACATTGTTTTGTTTTGTTTTGTTTTCCAAATTGTGTGAGTAGATTAGCTTGGCCTCAGAACAGGTGTGCACATGTATCATGTCTCCCATATGCCACACACATCATTGTTCAGCAGTTGCCATAATCCAGCTAACCTTTCAGATTGCCGATATACTTATATAAACACTGGGAAACACGAACAAATACATAGGATCAGACAAGATATAATCACTTTACATATACTTAGTACAGAAGCTTAGGGATGGGGGATGGAAATCAGTTACAACAGCACCTAAACTTCATTGGCAAAATTCCTCTCGGGGAACATAATATCCTAATAGCGCACTGAAGTAGGTACCAACTGATTTTCCAGATATTGAAAGTTTGCTGCACAACATCAGCCTAAAGATAAAGGGACATGTAATGTCCAGTAGGAAACAAATCAGTGTATATCATTTACACGACAATAAATCCTTCATTTCTCTTGAAATAAGATAAGTAAAGTAGCACTTAGTTTAATACAAGTTTTGTTCTGCTTTAGACCTAGCTGTAAAAAGCCATTCATGCAAAAAATTACTTCCAGTTTTAGCTGGATGTTTAAAGGACACTTCTCCTGAAAACAAGTCCCTTCTACTTAGGGAAGAGGAAAAAAAATTCCACTTAAGACAGCCAGTGATGGCTGAGAGTGGAAAATACAAGACTTTGGTGTTTGTAGGGCATTTGCCTTAAGAACCCAGAAGTAGCACTGAGCTCACCTCTAAAGAGGCAGAGGGCTAGAAGTGCCCTTGAAAATGTTAGGAATTTTTCAGAAAAAGTACTGAGAACCTCTATAGAATTTTATTCTCTGGCGTGTTTCTTCCTGAGGCTTCTACCGGCATCAGCTCTACTTCTCAAGATGCTTGCTCTGAGTCTCCAGTTTCAGACCACCTTTTCTCCAGCCAGCAGATTATTTGTTCCATTGACAGTCAGTTTTCAATTCCTTCTCTATTCTAAGAAAAATGATTTCTTCTCATTAAGCTCTCCTATAGCTGTAGGTCCTTTCTATACATATTATTTGTAAAGTTTTAAAGTCTATGATGGTTCGAAAAGCACCCTTATTCTAAAAGGGATCTTACAAAGAATTTTTGACCCTAAACACCCCAGATTTCATACAAACAATCTAGACAACTTATGCTATGATCTTTTTCACAGGGCAAGTGTGAGCACTGGAAGAATGAGATTGGCTTAAGAGGACAAGGAATGGAAGGAAATGTTGGTTTCATCTCAGACTCACTCCTGGGGTAAAAATAATAGTTCCATTGAATTTGCTTCTCTGAGATCTGGCTCTTGCTTGCTTTAATCACCTCACTTGTTTCTAAAAGGAATACCTTATGGTCTCATACCACTAAATAACATTAGTGTTATGATAAGCAACACTGAAGGGGGATAGGAAGTGAGGGAGAAGATATAGAGGGAGTTCAGAACATTGGATGATCTGGAGGCAGTTGATCTGGTATCTGTGAAATAGACAGTCATATATCTGACTGTCTTACCTTCCTAACACAGGACCCATCCTGACATGAGTGGGGAGAGTGCTGCCAATTAGTTAAGACAATGCTGCCTCTAAGATGATGTCTGTGTATTATTGTGCTATACGAAGTCTGGTCAATCACAAAACAAAGTGACAACCTGTGCTTCTGCTACCCTTGTTTTCTCCATGTACTCCTTTGGTCTGGTCTGACGAAGGCCATAAGGAGCCACTTGAATTCTTACTGTGATTGTTTAAGGCAAAGACAGCTGTTGAACAGCACTTAGGGCTGAAGGGTAGATGCAGAGATTCAGAGCAGTGTTTCTCACTGAGTCTTCAAAATTCCTAAAGACAACATCACTGAGCCCTTTTCTGCTTCCAAAGTTCATAGCTTCTGCTCAACCACTGTGAAATTTCACCTCCAGATGCACACCAAGGCAAACATAGACTTGTTTATTGTGAAATGAGCAGAAATTTTAAAAGGTAAGTGATTTCACATAAGCAGCCCCCCATTTGGGGGTTTACAAGTCAATGGAATAAAGACGTTTGCAGGGGGATCCCATTCTCTAGTGTGCCTTCAACTGGTGTCTAGTGTCTCTCTTTTCACTTCTTTGAGCCAGGAGACCTGGAAGTGTTAATCCAAACCCCACTATTTGTTAGCAGGTCAAGAATGTGACAGAGACAGCTAAGTCAGGCCTAAGGATAAATGAAAGATGTAAGCACCTTAACTTAAGGATAAAGTTCCAAGTTGCGGCCACAGTGGACAGAAAGTAAAGGAAAAATCTGCCCTTCCTAGTCTGGAAGGTTCATCAAGATAGCAGGCCTGTTCAGTTGGGGGAGGGGAGTGTTTGCTGTCCCTGGTGCTGAAAACAGATATCTGTGAATCGCTGTAGAATGTCCACTCTAGTTTGGGAGAAGCAAGAAACCCTACCCATCAAGCTGAAAACTCTTCTAACAAAGGCTGACCCTAGGTGACAGGTCTCAAAATGTGTTCTGAAAGTCTCTTTGTGTGTGTGTACCATTTCAAACAAAAATAGCCCTAGAGCAACCCTAGTTTTCCTGTGGGAGAGTTAATGCATTGCCAAAATACTGATGGGGCATCTCACACAACATATTCTCATGTGAATCACAGACCCTGAAACCTTAGAAAATAAGGCTATAAACAGATGTGGCATCAGGGTCTGCAGGCACTACCTACTGATTTCTTTTTCCTGATACAAATTGCAGATGTAGGATTGATTTTGTCTGCTATGATTAGATGTTTCTGAATGAAATATTTGGGAAGAATTTACCTTATACTGTAGCATGAGCCTCTGAAGTTCTCTCCACTCTTAATTTTATTGTCACATTTGGAGAAGTTGAACAGAGCTTTAACTAAGCTCAAAAGTAAGTCTAAACTCATAAACAACTACTTTCTACCGGCCAACACACACACACACACATACACACACACACACACACACACACACACACACACACACACACACACACGAAATCTCAAAAAGTAAAGCCTACTTGAGAAAGAATATGAATTTTGCTTTAACAGTACACAAATCTTTGTCAGAGAGAACTATTTCTCTATTTTCTCTCACTTCCAAAGTGAGAATTTTCTTGCCCCAACTTGCTTTCTTTTCATTCTAATTCAACAGTTCCCTTGAGCTAACTTACCATGGTCCACACAAATAATCAAGAAGGGTCCTTGAAGCTGTGGGCTAACAGAAAAATAACAGTGATCATTTACAATTGCCTCCAACGCCAATGGGTTTGGAGGAGTTTTTGCTTTTGGATGTGAACTGTAATCTGTCTTGCCTATCTTAGAAAAGAAAATATCCCAGTGACCCCTAAGAAAGGCTAAACTCTCAGACAAGGGAAAGAAAACAAGCATTGAACTAAGTTCTTGTTTTTTCTGTTAACATATTAGATCAAACATTCTATGCCCAGTAAGTTATTTCTCAAATGATACTTCTGAAATCCTTAAATAATCAGTCTAGTCTCTAGGAACTTGCAAAGTGAAATGACTTGTTCAAGGCAGGCTTTAACAAACTGTGAAGGAGGTCATCTTCTCAAGATTATCAGAGTAAGTTATGAAACATCACCCTGAGCTAGATTTCCTTCTCCAATTTCACACTGTCATCTAAAATTCTAGTCATAACCCAGTTTGCACTCTTATTTCAAAGAACCTGGGGTGCTTTTTGTTTACTAGACAACTGCAGAGGAAAATCGCCTAGACAGTGGTCCAGAACAGATGTGTTGCTTTTAGATATAAGAAAGAGAAAAAATTGAATCCAAGGTAAAGAGAGAAAAGAGATACTCTGAACTTGAATGAAAAATTTATGAATTTCTTAAGATTGTAGGTACTCAGTTTTCTACTAATTTCTTTCTGAAGTGGCCAAAATCCTTTTTTAAAAAAATCAGGCACAGCATTTTATCAGATGCATTGCATCTGATTATTGCTTGGAGTTCTAAATAAAATAGCACTTGAACAATTTAACTTGCCAAGTATTTACCATTACAAGGTATTTATAATAGTGGCTGGCATTACAAACACCTGGGATTTTTCAGGGTGTGTAAATGACATCACTGCTATAACCTTGGCAATCAGGTCTCAAGATTTATTGTCAGAGGTTTCATGTTTATTCAAACACATTTCTCAATGGGAATCCCACTCACACCTGTCTGTTGATCCTCAGGCCTGTTAGAAGTGTAGTCTAGCATTTGGTTTTCACTTAAGGTTATTTTACCAGGTACAAATGCCCAGGATAAATGTGATGCTGCTTCAAAATGGTTATCACTTTGGGTGTTTTCTGGAAAATTAGTTATACTAACAAATCTATAGAGAAAGCTTCATACAGTCTTATTTTACAAAGCATTATGTTGAGATCTACAGAAACTCATGAAAGCAACAATGGGTGGCAAGAAGTTAAATGCAGCAGAAGATGCCATTTTGCTGCAAAATGCTTTCCATTTCCAAGTCTTAAAATCTACCAACAGTCCCTTTCCAATGCCAGAGCCAAATGGGTAAAACATCCCCCTTTCTGCTTGTTTTTTTCAAAGGCATTCTCTATCACTAGATGCTCAATGGTAACTCAAGGAGAAAAATACTAACAGCAAAACCTCCAGAAACCTCAAAATATGGCACATCTCAAAAGCACTTCACATCTATTCTCTCAGCTCAGTACCCAGCAAGGCTGTCTGCTATATTCACTGCCCAGAGAGTGGGTTCTATCTATCTGTCAGGCCCTGCAAAGCTCACAGAGCACTTTCACAGCTATAATCTCATTTGGTGTGCAAATAGCTCCCTGCAGCAGGCAGGGGGTTGATAGCAGTTCTTTTTTGTAGATTAAGAAACTGAGGCATAGAGGAGATAATGCTTTTTTCAAGGTCACTCAGCAGGAAATAAAAACTTGCAAGTCCTCTGCCACCTGGTGCCATTATCTTTCCCCACCCCACGTGCCATTTCATCATAGCAGCACTTAAAACAGGCTCCACCTTTCCTAAAGAAATAAAAATTTTAAAAATATGCAAATCTCATTAAGCAATTAGAAAGAACCAATAAAAGAAACAATATGGAAGTCGTCTCAGGGTTGCAAAATAAGGGGTTGAGTTATATATGACGAATGTGTTTTTAATAGTAACTGTGGACATTTGTGTTTTCAGGCCAAACTGGAGTTAAAGTATGTGTTGCTACATGATGATCTCGGGATAAGAGGGTGTGGTCTTCCAAGTCTTTGGGTGATTTCTTTTACCTCTTTGTATCTAGAAAGGGAGTGTGTTATCACTTCCATTCTGAAGGTATAAACCTTCTTGGTGCCATCACAGTGAAGGTCTCATTTGATTTTAAAAGTCTCTTTTTTCTTCTTCAAGATTCGGATGCTGCTGCAAATTTGTGTCAATATTCTAGCAACTTTGCCAAATAAATACACACTCTGCTGACATGTGGAGCTCCTCGCCCATAGAGATAGAATATGCCCACACTGATAAGGCCTTAGAAAAATGAAAACTATATATCAGCACATATATCAACCAAAAAACAACAGAGAAATTTGAAAGAAAACATGTTTGTAGGAAGGTTCGCCTTTCCTAACCAAGATAGGATGGTTTGACTTCAAAAAGACAGACTGAGGCATTATGATAGGCTTGTTGTCCCAGAGTCTCTTGTGCAAAGGCAGCTGACGAGGTGCTAATGAGGAGCTAATCACTTGGTCCATGGAACTGGAAAGAGACTGACGAATGGCTGGGAAGACATACTAGTTTTTTTCTCTGAAAACCTAGGCTAAATCACAAGCATGTTTGATGTAAAGGCTCGGGAAGAGGGAAATGAGCCACTAGAGCTTTCTCTGGCCTTTTCCAGCCTTTTAAGAGTAGGGACAATAAGCATCCAGGGTTTGTAGAGCTGCAAGAGATAACCTGAACATAAGATGAAAATGGTGCTGACTCTTCAGAGTGGGGATGTTTGCAAATTTGTTCTGGGCAAGACCTTTGAAATGAAGTATAATACTTCAATAATACTGAATCTGAGATATAGATTAAAAATAGATTGACTTGTCCCATCACTGGAATCAGAGAAGGGCACATTGTCTGCAACTAGCTGTCAGCTGCCCACTTTAAGCTAAGGACATTCCCACCTTGGCCCAAATAATTGAAGTGAGTTGTTCAAAGTCACCAAGTTACACCCAATCCAGCCTGCTTGCTTCTAGTCTGGTGCTCTTCTCATGTCCTACACCAACCCTTTCACTTCACATTCCAACTCAATTTGAATGTTTGTGCTTTATATCTGAGTCATTGTTTCAGCCCAAAGATAGGTTCAATAATCTGCTTAAACTACTTTGCATGTATATTTGTGCTAATAGTTATTATTCAAACACAAATTCTGTACCTTTTTCCCCAGGAAGTTAACTAAGTAAAATCTAAATCATGGCTCACTTTGGTTTTTGTTTCTGCAAGAAAACTAATCCTGCCTTCAAATGTGAATATATTGAGACTCTCAGGATTTATTAGCCCTTGAAAAACCTTAACTTCCTAAGTGATCCATATTGCATAAAGTTAAATGTTGTGTGTAGATAATAAAAGAAAAGGTGAACTATAGATAAATTTAAGAACCCACACATGTGATGCACACATATTTGCACATGCATGCACATATAAGTCAACAGAAACAATGAAAATGGGGCATGTTGGTTTGCAATACCAGTAGAATTGCTGGGGCATGTGTGTATGTGTGTGTGCATGTGAATAAGTATCACAAATAATTTTTAAATGAATGTACTTTGCACTATGTGAGCATTAGCTAGAACAAACACTGATCGTTGCTTTAAATAAATTCATAAAGATTGCCTTCATATGATTGTTACATTATTCAACCTAGAAATCTATTTTCCCTGTTCATAAGCACAATGTCCTTGGTTAGAAACTTTCAATTATCTGAGAAAAACACTAAGAATATGCAGATATTCTTATTACTTCTTATAACTCAGATGAAAGACAAGAGGCAAATAGGAAAAGCAATTACACAGAAAATCTGAGCTTGTTCTCCAGACTTTAGGGTAAAGTATTCTTAAAATCCTGAGGTAAGTTTCCAAAACTGCCTGTGACCATGTAAGGAGCTGGGGCTGCCTCTCTTATAAGGATCGTAGGAAACACTTGCACAGAAGGCAAACACTTTGTCCATCAGAATCCAAACACTTTGTCCATCAGAATCCATCCGTCCCACCTAGCTGCAGTCATGACTTTGTTGCATCTGTACCTTGAAGCCCCAGAGGATTGGAGAGCTCAGCACAGGGCTCAATGACTTAGGACACACTAATTCTTTATAAACCATTTCACTTTGTGTAGCATCGAGATATGCTGCAAAACTGTTTGTCATCAGCAGAGTGGTTTTCATGCCTTGATTTGCAGTCCCTTCGAGGGAAAACCAATATGATGACAACTACTGTCACTCCAACTGAGCAGAAAGCCTGACTCAGCACCATGGTCAGAGAGAAGCCAAAACTCCCTATCCTAGGGCCAGATTCCAGCCATGGCTCCTCTGCTCCTATAGGTTAAAAGTTCTTGGATGGAGAGAGCAGTGGGTGGGGAAGTGAGAGGGAGGTTGCTAAGGGTAGGCCACCAAGGGTTCCCAATGGATTTGCAGGGACACACCACATGCATCTCAATGAGCTTTGCAGTAAAATTCACTGCACAGAGGTTAATCTAGATGTCAACATCATCTGACAGCACTGAAATTACTCCAGGGCAGGGTTCCTTTAGAAGTCTTAATATAACAGTCAATTCCATCCTGCCTACAGGAAATGAAAGTTTTCTGCTTTGTGTGCCGAATCATTCAGTGCCAATTTTCTCACTGTTTGAAGTCCAAACTGTTTGTGGTCCCGGGATTCACCTCGTATTAAGACTTTCACAGAGTTTGAGAAGCTTCGTTGTCAGTCCCATGGAAGCAGGGAGTAGGAGCAAAAAGAAAAAGCAAAAAAAGGAAAAAACCCTCCTTTACTAAGATGTACTACAGATAGCAGAAATTAAATTACCTGGACCAGGTTTATTTATTCACTCCTGAGGTAGGCTCAAAGTCATCAGGTGAATGTCAGGGAGCTGTTAAACAGAGATAGAAAATGGACAGATCTTCAGGGAAAAAATTTTGAGTATGTCCTACCATTCAAATCATACAAAATTTAGTTTTTATTAAAAATAACTACCATGTAATCTTATTACATGAAAGAATAACTATCAGACTCAGAATCAAGTGTTTTACATTTTGCATTGGGTCCTAGGAATGTTGCATCCAAAAGAATGGTAGAGTATGCGGTGGACCTTTGGGATTTTCGTCTCCCTTTGGCCTTTCCAGAAGGATGTCTAAATTTTTCAATGTCTAAAATGAGAAGAAACCAACTCCTCTCATATGAAACGAACTGAAAGATGAGATCTGAGCTTGCAGGTGTTTCTCAGAAGTAGACGTTCAATAGGACTTTCTTCATCTATGTTTTCTTGATAAATTTTCTATTGGAAACTTCCAGCTTTCTCAGCTAGAAGTATCTCTTGTAATCTGTGAGCTTGGGTCATGATACTGCACAAAAAGCAATCTTTGCCTGGATAATTCGAAGAAAAAACAAATAAAACTGACTGTCCTGCCTCTGTATGATAAAAGAAAGGTAGTCTAGCTTACTGGTCACGGATATCATCACCTACTGAAAATATCAAACCAGGTCTTGATCAAAAATTCCAAGTTCTTTGAAGGGTCCCCCAATCTCCAGATATCTCATAGAAGCATGCTATGATGGTACACTAATACTTCGTCCAAAGATGCTTCTTGTTGCAAAGTATAGAATTTTTATAGGCAGTAAAGGAAACTATGGTTTGGAAGGATGCAGGAGACAAAGACTCTGTCAAAAGCCAAGATTCAAATTCTTAGGATAAAGCAGTCGATGCTCAGAACAAAAGTCCTAATACCCAGTGCAGGGACACAAATAGTCCCTATATCCATTATGGTCAGCAATGCCTTTCAGAAAGAGCAATCAGTGATCAACATATAACATGCTCTCTGTCCCTTCCTTCCTAGGGGATGGTTTCATTGTCACTGCTGGTGATTTTGGTACCAACTCACAAAGGAGATATTGGAGAAAATGGTTTGTGTGGGGATCTATTACACAACCAGAGAGAATGATTTTCAGATGCTCAGAATGTCATTGTCAGCATAATTTAATTCAGAGAGCACCACATGATCAAACTTTACAAGATGATAGATTTCCCATCAGAACCTTCCTGAATGTCTTGGAAGCCAGTCCATGTCTGGATTTCTGATTTCTGATCCCCCAAAAAAGTAAGGCTCAAAGAGAATTCCAAATTGAAATCAATTTGCTGACTTCGAACAGGCCTTCTTTGAAGCTATTCCAATCAAATATATAGATATAAGCACACAATGAATATATGCCTATACTTTCCTTAAAAGACACTTTCAGCAATGTTACACAACTCCCAAAATACTTTTCAAAGTCTATATTGATGTCTTAATAATAATGCAAAACCTTGGAATGTTTCTTTCAAACTGTTTAATTCTTGGCCAAAACAATTTATTTGGTATCAAAAAAAAGAAAGTAGAGCTCCAGAAACCAAATATACAGTGACTGCAGCATCCAAGAACTGAACTAAAGGTGCCATCTTTTGGTCTAGAGAAAATGCCCTTGGGTCTTCTTGCAGGTTGGTTCCCTACCAAAGTGAAGAATAGACATCTCAGGGACATTTGAGGACAGCTCTCTAGACTGCTGGCATGCAGGTTTATTCAACAACATTTATTGATATTTCTATGCTCCAGATTCTGAACAAAGCACTAGAAAGAACCTTAATTTCAAACCTGCCCATTGCAATAACTATATTTGGGGGCCAATATAACACTATTGCTGTTTGGTTTGAAAAAAAGGAGAGCAAGGAAGTCATTAGTCATTCCTGAATGGAAAAGGACTTTAGTGAATAGTCTGAAGTTCAAGACACTACCCTCTTTCCAACATCCTGGCTCCTCAAAATGAGTGTTCAAAGATAAACATTTCTTGGTTTTTTGACCCAGGGATTGCCCATAGCAATCGAAAGGTGGACATCGGCCTGCCTCTATATCTTGGAAGAGTTTCTGTCAAGTTTGGGGATGAATGTTGGGGTTGAAAGGGAAAAGACAAGAGGCTGAAGGGGACAGCCTGGTGAAAGGCAGTCAAGAGGCAAGGTAGGCAACCTCCCTTGAAGAATATGAAAATGAAGTTTCTGATCTGTCTGCCTGGCTCCTCCCACCAGTATCTCTCAAATCTAACAGTCTCCAGGTCTTTTTTACTTGCCTCCTAGAATCAGTTTCTTACCATTGGTAACTTTTCTTCCATCCCCTCCTTGCCTTTTGTCTCTTATTTTTCACAAGCATTACAAAAAGCAGGTGGCACCAGGACACAATTTTTTTTAACTGAAAGATCCTAAAAATATCTATTCCAACCTCTTAAATGTCTCAGATGATAAATTTGCTAATCCAAGATATTAGCTGATTTAGCCAAAGTCACATAGGTAACAAAACCCAGGAATTTTGATGGTCTTTCCACCCTGCCACATTCCTACTTAACTTCCAGTGCATCCTGTATTCTTCCAGCATGACTGACCCACTTTTACTTCTGAGTTGAGCCTCATGCATTCCCAGAAGCTGGCTGGCAGCTGTCTTGTTGGTGTTGGTTTCCACAGTATTTAGCACCAAAAAATACTTGCACTAGTGTATTCCGCTAAGTAAGAATCACCAGAGAAGAACATTAATGTTCAGCCTGAGCCCAGAAGGACCAAGGATTCTTTGCCTCCAGTGGAGAGTTTCTCTGTAGGAATAATTTGTGCATGATCTGCTGAATGGAAGAAGCACCAAATCCTTTGTCTTAACTGTTGACTAGAGGAGGCTTAGTGATGCCAAGTTCCCCTCGGAGTTCAGGGATATAATTAGAGGGCAGCATTAGGTTCATACCAGAAGCCAAGAAGAACTGGGAGGACTCTCGGCCATGACACCCAACCCCAACCTAGACCTCTAACAGCAAGTTACTCTTGCTTAGTACAGGAGGGGATGGCATGACAGGGAGATCAGCCTGAGTGCCCTGGAGCCTTCACCAAAAGTCACAATACAGCTTGCTTCCAGCTAAGCTCTCAGAGCCCATTTGACATAGTTGCCTAAAATGTGGACTTTAGGGGGATGAGGATGAAGTGGACTGAGGATGAGTGGCCATATTGACTAAGGAGTGTCATTTCAAGACACATTTCATCATGTTAGGCTCTTAGTAAATAAATACACTGTTGACAGTGCTTTTCTGGTATGTAGAAAGGCTGGGCTGGGAAATAAGACCAAATGTTCCCTCCTGGCTTTGAGTCCTCTCAGATACTTCAGATTCTGAATTGCTGTGACACGGGGCAAAGGAAGAGAGGATCATCTTATCAGAACTCAACCTTGCACAGGTCCAGCAAGTTTCAGCGGCAACTGGCCCCTACCCATGCAAGGCCCGGGGAGAGCCATACTGGCATTCCAGAGTGGTACTGAGAAAAACGACACAGTGATTCAATGCTGTTAGAATCTAAGAATTCAGAGCCAGAAGGAGCCAGAGATTAACAAGTGCATCTCTTATCGTGCAGATGGAAAAATCAAGACACAGTGGAATGAATCGCCGCATGCACTCCACATACCCCAAAACTGTAGTGTACCCATACAATTTTCATACCTCTACTTTGTGCCTTCTTTACTCACCATAAAATCATATTATATATATTTTTTTAACTGCCGAGGTTCATACATCAACACGTTAAAGTAGACTCTACAGAGAGGACAGCAAGAGTGGTAAGAAAGTGGGTCCTCCTCTCTACTCCTCTCTGCCCTTGCACTGCTCCACAGGCAGCTGCTCACAATGGACATGGCGAGGACACAACCCTAAGACCAACATGGAGGCCTATGGAACTAAGACACCAGGAATCTGACAACTGGAGTGTCCTTCAGTTATCCTTGTTCCCAAAGGAATCGCCTTCTTTCATTAGGCCATGATGATTCGGTGCCCTGAGTTGAAACCCTAGCACATTCCTTATTCCCAGTTGTCCACCAGCCTCAAAGCTATTTCCTCTCCTCCTTCTTCCTAGTTTATCAGTGACTATGAGGTTCTAGAAACATATGGCCAAGAAGACAGAAACCACACAGTGTCGGGGAGAGGACATGAGGGAAGAGAAGCAACAGAAGAAGCCTTGGAGCTTCACTTTTAACCAGGAGACACTTTCCTGTAAGACCCCTCAAATCATTCCCTCCCTGAACATTTTTTTCTTTTTCTTTAGTTACCCAGATCAAAATCAGACTGTGCAGTTCCATCCAGCATTCACAGCCCCAGCACAGACCAAGGACCTCTCGATGGAAAGACAGAAGTGTTGGTTGCCACAGGACAGCAAAGTGTTCTCATGAGGTTGTCAATCCAAAGAGCTTTCTCCAGAAGTCCTCAGGCACCGGGAATACAGCACAATTAGAAGACTCACACCAAACTCCCAGCTCACGTCCCTCCCTTCCCAATTCAGCTGAGCAGCCTTGTTGATCCCTGAATCCAAACAGTGGCTAAAATCTGAGCACAGTTCTCTATTTGAATAAAAACATTTGTGGGTCTAAAAAAGAAAACAAAACCACAAACACATAACTCAGTCCTAAACCCCACACAGGGATGCCCATACTTCAATAGCCTTCAGCTAGCCAGGATGTCCAGGCTGCTGACTGTCCCTTTAGCTGGCAGGAAAGGGTGCAGGCCAGAGGCCCCCAGGAGACTCCATTTAGGCAAAGGTCATTCCATTCAGTAGCTCTGTGCCTGGGGTGAGGTGGATGGGCTAGGTGACCTGGGAGAAGCACGCCCTCTTCTGCCCAGTGGGAGATCTCTTGAGGCCAGGCTGTTGGCTTCCATGGCATTTGGTTGTCATGTGTCAGGGAGGCCTAGAGATCTGTCCTGTTGTGATCCTTGGCAGCAGCCAGTAAGGCAGTGATTCCCCCGGTGCTGAGGCAGAGGGAGCTGGGCTCAGTCCAGATGCTTGATTCGCTCTCCCTGGTCAAGGCTCAGGGTGATCATTAAGATGCCAAGACTGTGGTTCTGGCCACTCATTGGACATCTCCCAGAGAAGCCTCAGCCCCTCTCCTTACCCTCGCCCACAAAAATGATTTTTCAGCCCCTTCATTTTCACAACAGTTCGAAGGCAGATGCATCAATCCTCCCAGGGGCTGGAAACGTGAGGAAAATGCCAAAGTATCAGGAGCAGGTGCCAAGTAGATTCTCTCCTGCTGATTCTTGCCCACTCACTGCCCAGCCTCTCATGAGACCTGGCTTCCTTCCCTGGCAGTGGGTTTACTTGGGACTTAGTAGAGGCCCAGGAAGTGGAGCTAAGATCTAGGGAAGCAGGATGAAAAACAGAGGACCCAGGGACATACCTTATAATGACCTACAAGTAACTGAGTCTCTTGCTATTGGAACTGAAGCCTGCTGTGTCTACATTCACAGACAACATGGGGGACCTATTTCCTACACCTCCAAGCTCTCCAAGGATCTAAAAATGGGAGGTGGGACCAAAGAGTCTTTCCAGCAATAGAAAGACAGGTGGCAGTGCCTTGTCAGGGTTCAGGTTTCAGTGTTTTTTTTTCTTCTATGGTTCTTTTAGTCCAGAAAGTCCAGTTCCTTAAGTTCAGAGGATAGAATTACATCCTTTTAAACTGTAGCAAGAAATTTACACCCAAGATGGATGAGGTCTGCTCTTGTCACAATTATTGTGTTGTGGTGGTGTTTGTTCAGCGTTTATCTATAGGCGTCATCATTGATTCCTCAAAGCATCAAGACTATATTTTTCAGAAAGGACAAATTAGAAAATTGTCCTGAAGCGGAGGAAATGGGGAAGAAGTGGAGGCCAGGACCTGCTCTGGCGCCATTTCTTTGCTTCGCATGTTCTGTGCCAGCTTCCGGGGTAGCAGGTACACACAGCAGTAACTGGGCTCCACCTTAGCTCCTCCCATCCCAGAGCTCCCATCCCAAGGATTGTCTCTGCATGGTCAAAGTCTTCTGCTCTGAAAAGCTGGAGCTGAAGCACAGGCCACAGCTTAAGTCCAAGGGAATTTTCATTTGCATTAATAATATTTAAGAGTTTCTGAGTTGTTAAAGTCTTCTGGTTTTCTGTATCAGTAGCTTCTCTCTGTGCAAGAGAAGGTATCTCTCTGTAGATATAGATAGATAGATAGTTAGATATATAAATATATATATGTATATATATATATATGCCAAACTGCCTTACAGGGTTTTTTTCTTTCTTTTTTTTTTTTTGTCTTTTTTCAGTGTTGTATGTGTAGCAGGCACTTGAGTTTATATGAAGATGCTCACTTCAGTCAAGGATAGAGGGAGTTGTGAGGTGGAAGGGAGATGTGAGTCAGGGAGAGAGGAGACAACAGAATATGAATTCATGACCACCAGCCACCACTAGCCGAGAATGTCCAGATAGATTGGGGTGGCTTTCCCCAAAGCATGGAGGATTTTGTAGATCTCTTTGATGTTCAGCCGCTGCTGTGGTTCCCTCTGCCAGCACCCCAGCATGACATCATACACCTCTTTGGGACAGACTCGGGGCCTCTCCAAAACGCGACCTTGGGTAATGCACTCAATGACCTGAGAGAGTGAGGAAAACAAGTAGGTTACATCCAAAGCCCCACCTTGAGCCCATGGCTCACACTCTGTGAAAGCCAACAACTTCATTGGTTAGCTTCAATGCGGAGTCGAGGTTCCCACAGACAGACTAGATGCTGGGCTGGAGACATCACTGACTGCTTGTCTTTTGTGCACGGGTTATGTTGGAGCCCTCTGTTGCCCTTTGTATCTTGCCTCTTGGGCCAGGCCCACATTGATCATGGACTCCCCACACACATTCTTCCTTTTTACCTTGGTCTTCTTCTCTAGTCCTGAATCTCATCTGAATGACTGGGCTACATTCATTTTCTATCTTGGTAGTGGAGATTGGCTTCTGACCTGTACCTTCCCTTTTTAGGTCCTGCCTGACCTTAAAACCCCCTAGAAGGAGCTCTGAACCATCTGGCCCCCACATGCCTCCTTAGCTCTTATATCTGGCAAGCTCCCCCCTCAATCACACATTAACACACTTGTCTCTGAACCTTTACAAAGGACTCTTGCTCTGCAAGGCCTTTCCTTCCCTGATCTTTGCACTAAACTATGTACCTTGTTTCTTTTAATGTCCTTAATGCTAAGACTAACTGCTTGATTCACCACTGCTTGCTGAGCAGCCGATGCAAGGCAGTTAATCTCCCAGGGTCTCAGCATCCCCATCTGAGATAAGGATCAAATGTCTGCCTTGACCACTTCCTAAGAGTGTTGCAAGGACAAAATGAGAGCAAGAAAAGGGAATGTATGGCCTAACATGCGTATAAGGTGACCATAAGATTGGATGGGAAGAAAACAAATCATTCACAGCTGGACCAACCCCAGCAGATCAGTTGAGAACCAAGTGTATAATTTGCGATTCCTTCCTAATCCCTCAAAGGCACTTCTTTTCTGACACTGAATATGTGAGCTTTCAAGGTTTCATCTTTCGCTTTTCAGGTTAGTTTTAACTTCTCCCTGACTTTATCACTGCAATTTTGGACAAGTTACATACCCAGAACTTCAGTTTCTGCATTTAAAGATTGGTTGTGATGATTAAAATACACAGAATGATCTCTAGTTCAGTAGCTGAACAAATAATATTTCCCTTGTCTGCCCTCATAGCCGGTATTTAATTGGGTGAGAGAACTGCCTTTTTTCTCCTTTGTATCTTCCTATGCTGCTTAGCAGTACCTTCTCTCCAGTGTTGTCCCTTGTTACTCTGACTTTGGGAGAACTTGTCAAACCATCACTGTGGCAGCATCCTCCTGGTTATATTCACTTTGGTGTCTGCAGTGGCCCACTAGGCTCATTTCTTTGCCAGCTTGCTAAGTCTCCAGTTGCTCATATTCCGCATTTGTATTAGAGACTGATTTCCACCCTCCATTACCTTCACTTCCATGAAGAAGGATCCATTCCAAACTGCCATAACAGCTGTGATGCAAAAAATGCCTAGTAGTGTCTCTTCCAATGTGGGACTATCCAGGTTGTCAATTTTGCTATCGTGGGTTAGTGAAGTATGTGACTGGGGGCAGGAAGCATGCCTTCAAGGCCAATGCCTCATGGGCAGTCTTAGAAAAGACGGCCAACTAGCTACTACGAGCCAGGACAAGTCTTATGCTTAGACCAATAGCAACTTCATTCCAGAGCCTCTCTTTACTGGGGCCACCAAACTACATGGAGGCAATTAGTAGGTGCATGAATGTGTGTGTGTGTGTGTGTGTGTGTGTGTGCAGCCCACCTCCTAGGAAAACAAAAATGATTTTCAAAAACATCATAACAAATGGGTTCTGACATTATTTCATCACTTTTTCATGATTTTATTTTATTTTATGTATTTATTTTTTGAGTTGGAGTCTCACGCTATCACCCAGAATGGAGTGCAGTGGCCGCTCCTGGCCACCGCAGCCTCACCTGCTGGGCTCCAGCGATCCTTCCGCCTCAGCCTTCCAAGTAGCCGGAACTACAGGTGCGTGCTACCACACCCGGCTAATAGTTTGATTTATTGTAGAGATGAGGTCTTGCCAAGTTGCCCAGGCGGGTCTCGAACCCACGGGCTCAGGCAATCCACTCACCTCAGCCTCCCAAAGGCACGGGATTACAGGCTGAGCCACCGAGCCTGGCTCACTTTTTCATGATTTTAAAAGGTTGCTAAAATATTTTTTCCTACTTGGAAAAATGTGGTCAGGCCCCTTTGAGCTTGTGAATGGTGAGATACTACAAATTTAAAGACGCGTCTTCTTTCCAGTCTTCAAAATTTAATTAATTAAGTGGTCAGGACATAGAGCAGAAATGAACATAGATTTCAAGAAGAAAGGCACTTTCTTGAATATTCAAATAAGATTTCAATACTAAAAGGCCTTTGTGTTTACATTTTATCAGAAAACGGACGACCTTAAAATGAATTGCAATCTTTGTATGGGTCTGCTGGGTTGGGAGACTGAGATCGTCACTGACTACAAATTGTATTGAATTTCCTGTAGCAACATGACCCTAGTCCACGTGTCACATGAAAGTATCCTGATGGCTATGAAGACAGAGAAGTGCTGGGACCATGACCTAAGCTTTCTCCTTGCCCTAGAGGCTGTCACCTCTGAGACCCTGACCAGTCCACTCCAGGACCCCACACAGTCCCCTTTCCTTGTCCTGAATCTCAATGGTGTCTCTTTGTAAAAATTGCTGCATTAATATAACTATAGTGCTTTAAAAGTGCCTGATGCTAAATGTTAGCTACTATTAAAAGTTGTTTACTAGCATTTTTTATTATTGTAAATTAAAATTATATAAATATGTGCTTATTATTATGTTTACTATTATGGCTTATTTTATTCCTGGAAGTTCACATAGAGCTCTTTTAGTTATGTAAGACTAACCTTCTCAATTCACCATCTTTGTACATTCTTGAACCTGGCATGCCTATGATCTTTGGGGACCCAGATTAATTGGGCATACTAAGTAGTAGATGTTTCCACAAGATGGCACAATTGAAAAACTCATAGTTGTTCTTTGTTATCATTTCTTGTCTTAGTGAAACATTTGTGATTTTTAAGTGTAGCAGAACAAACAGAATCGTGTCTTGAGACTCAATTTAGTCATCTGATTTCATGCTATTTTGACAATTATACCACATTTCCTACAGTTATATTTTGTTTCTATGAAGAAGCTCTCCCCTCGTGTGTATGCCTACGTTCACTTTGCTGGCTCCAAATTCCACCTGTTGTTTTGTACACCGTGCCCAAATCCTGGCCTGAAATATCTCTTATCAGCTGTCCCTCATATCAACAGTCCCTTGTACCCCCTTCTTTACCTCTGTGTTTGAGAGCTGGAACCATGGCTGCTTTCCATAGGTGAAGATCTCCCAAAGGATCACCCCAAAGCTCCACACATCGCTCTCCGTAGTGAACTTCCGGTACATGATGCTTTCAGGGGGCATCCAACGAATGGGGAGCATAGTGTGTCCTCCAACCTAACGGGGTCAAGACACAGGCACATACTGTGACCAGATGACCAAAATATGTGACATCTGTCTGCACTCTTCATATGTAGATGCACTCTTGATGCACTGTATTCTAAGATAGCTACAACTTTACACAACTTCTATGAGAGGTTGAGTGGAGAATGACTTTTGAGACCTATGATACTGTAGGCCGCTAGACTGGCATTTAGAGATGATGCCTGAGGGAAGGTGGGCTCCTTGGCACTGAGTGTAAAGAAAGATCACAAGATGATCTGAAGTGAGAGAGAAAGCTTCAGAATCTAGTACTACAGTAAAGTCTAAACTTAAGAGGAAGTCCAGAAGAAAGTCAGCAGACTTTCTGAGCGAGTAACCAAGCATCAGTATTTGCATCGGGGTAGACAGCTTGGCTAATGTGGAAATGGTACAGTATGTTCCAGGTGCATCTAATCTATAAAACTATGATTCAGCTTTTACCTGACAATTCTGGTTTTCTCACCACAACTTAGGACTCAGTGTTTCAAGCAAAGGGGATGGAGACATTTCAAAAGTGTGGAATACCATGTGCTAATAAAATATCAGGTGGACAGAAAGAGAATTCATGACGATTCTTAGAAATATTTGAAAGAGCATTAAAGAGAGTCTTTAAAAATTGCTAAGAGGGCATCAGTCATCTGTGGGTCTACCAAACTGAAAGTCAAGAGCAAAGAGGAAATGACTGACAAGGATAGAAACCCAGGGTATTCTTTCTTGAGGAAAAATAGTAGAAAAATCCTCACTGCCCAGCAGGTTAGAGGTATAAACATAAGTGAAAAATAAATAAATAACTTCACAGCATGTTTTAAAACTCAAACAGCATCATCAGTCAATAGAGCTTCAGAAGTAGGAACTTTCAGCTTATATGTGGAATTTGTTGTTACAAAAGTGCTTTAACATTGATAAAAAGCATCCTTTATATACATCCTTATGAACCATTGGCTTGCAGTTTCCATTTCTGTGGTGGGCTAGTTAGAAAAATAATAAAAATGAACACTTAAGAAATAATGACTTGGGAGATGGACAATCTTGTTTCTTAAAAGGGAAATCATGTTTACCTCATCCACTTGAAGAATTTTAGAAGATAAATGATAATATGGGTTTTCAGAAAAGTAATTTTCAACCCAAGATTTTATAATCAAGATAGCTCTGTATCAAATGTCAAGACAACTGAAGATGTCTCTTTCAGACAAGCAAAGACTCAAGAAGTTTACCACTCACAGTCTTTCAGAAAATATAGAAGCAAAAATTGAGTACATGCTGTAGAAAAACAGTAAAAAAAAATCCAAGCTATATAATGACTTGGAACATAACAAAAACTGTTGAGCAAATAAGCCATGAAAATGCAATTTATATCTAAATAATCATTGCTAATTTGATAGTAAAAGTAATGCAATTACTAATAAAGCCTTCTTATAAAATAGAGACATAAAGTAAATAATAATACCAATAATACTAATAGTACTACCAATGGTATTATTAACATACTTATCTGAATGAAACTTTCATATAACTTCAACTATAAGTGCATGGAAGGATAGATAAGAAATAATTAAAAGTACAATAAAGCCTGTATCTTTTAGAAAGGAAAAAAAAAGGAGCTTACAAATAGTGATCAATTGTTGATTATAACTGTTTAAATTTAAATATGCTTGCTAAAATGTTAAAGCGGCTTCTAGAAGAATAAAAATAGTGCATATCGCTTTCAAACTAGTTTTCTAATAGAGTCAAAAGTCTTTAACTAATACAAAAAAGACTACAAAAATAGGGAGTGAGTTTTTAAAATATCACTATAGACAATAAATTCAAGTGGGTTATATTACCTCTTAAATGAGAGCAAAATTTAGGTTAAAAATCAAGCATATTATTTAAAGAAGATAAATCTAAAACAAAATAGCAGAAAATGTTGAAAATAAAAGAATGCTAAAATGCATCAAGCAATGAAAGGAAAATATAATTAGCCATATATATGCATATGCATATATACATATGCATATATGTGCATATACATAATATTTATATATGTTTATGTGTATATACAAATTTATTGGGCTAATTATATGTTTATATGTATATACAAATTTATTGGGCTAATTATATTTTTATATACATTTTCTATTGTTTAATATATATATAATAAGAACTCAAAATGCCAAAAATTAAATGAAAACAGTGGTTTATATCATATTTCTATCATACTTAATATATTAATATCATAATTAAAGCTGACCAAATTTACCATTATGGTAATCATGAATTTTCACGCTCCAATTAACATAGCAACAATATATAAAATATTTATAAAGTATATTTAATAAAGAGTAAAAACAAGAGGAAACTGACAAAGCTATCACTATAATGAAAAGCTAAAACACTTCTTTCACAAATTAAAATGTCAAGAAGATAAAAAAAGAATATACATTTTTAAAATGTAAATAATAATTTTCAAAAAATAGACATGAGTGCTGTGATTGCACATCTTTCAGCCTCCTTAAAAACCTGCACACTAGGCTGGGCTTGGTGGCTTAATCTGTAATCCCGGCACTTTGGGAGCCTGAACCTGTGGGTTCGAGACCAACCCGGGCAACTTGGTGAGACCTCATCTCTACAATAAAATCAAAAATTAGCCAGGCGTGGTAGTGCACACCTGGATTTCCGGCTACTGGGAAGATGGAGGCGGAAGGATTGTTGGTGCCCAGCAGGTTGACGCTGGGGTAGCTATGAGCATGCCACTGCACTCCAGCCTGGATGACAGAGTGAGACTCCAACTCAAAAAAAAAAGGTTCACACTATTTTTAATTACTCAAAAAAAGCCCAATCACATATTGAAGCTTAAAGAAAATCTAAATTCCAAGATAAAAATAACTATAAAGTAAAATTTAAAAACATGTTTTGTACCAAATTAAATAAAAGACAAATTAGAACAAAAATAATTTAAACAGTTCTCTTCGGGTAATTAAACTACTTGATAAAGAAAAATTGAAAATAAAATTTAAAGCAATTTATTAAAATATTAACTAAAGTCTTAATCATTGAAATCTATGGACTAGAAAGCAATTTTAGAAAAAAATCACATTTAAGCATTTTAAAAAGTTAACATATTAAATTAAATTTAAAAATTGATTACAAAGGTAGTAAAGACTTGCAAAACAAATGCAAAGAAAGCAAGAAGAAATAAGTAATACACAAAAAATAAAATAAGTACTAATTAATCAGTATAAAACAAAACAAAGCAAAACAAACAACCAAAAGGAAAATTAAAAGCCAAGAATAAATTGCTAGTTCTTTAAAAATTTATGTAAACATTTGACATGATTAATAAGGAGTTTAGAGATTAATGTAAGATGTGAACAATATTACAAAAATGAAATTTAAAATATAGATGCAATGATTAATTTACTAGAAAATATTAATTTTTAAAAAGTTGAGAAAAGTAGAAAATGCAAAAACTGTAACTGTAGTTTTAAAAAAAACTATACATTATAAAGATACAAGGTCCAGATCCCTTTTTGGGTGCATTCTACTAAAGTTTTCTATTCTATTTATACTTTTCCAAAGCAAAAAAAAGATAGAAACTTTCCCAAACCACTCTCTGTGACTTGAATGTCCCTGGTGACAAAATCAGTCAAATTTATTATATAGCTTCAAACATATAAAGACAGAGATAGATACTTTATATGCATGTGTATAAAACTATCTGTTATAAATATATTCTCCAAATATAAATAAAATATCATAGCAAATTAGCAATATATTACAATAATTTCATATTGTAACTCAATAAGGATTATACTAGGAATTCAAGAATGACTCAACTTTAAAAAATCTACTGTGTAATTTACTGAATTAAAAGATAAAAGAAGAAAAAATCCTTTCAAAAAATGTCAAAGATTTTCAACACTTTTTAAAAATTAAGAGCCCTAATGCATTAGTAATAAAAGGTAGCTTGCTTTATTTAACACACCAAATATTATATTTACTGGTAAAATGTTAGCAGCATAGAAAGTATCTTCTATCACTGATTTTAGGCAAAATTGTTCAGGAGGTCCTAGCCAATGCTAAAAACTAAGAATATTTTTAAACAGCGTAGAAATATTGAAAAGGATGAGTCAAAATTGTCTGTTGTCTGTATATAGCTTTTCAGAACAATTAACTATAAAAAATAATTAGAATCATTAGACCTAGCAAGCTACCAAGATGTAAGAGAAACAAAAATTTAACTGTTCTCACATGCCACTGGCAATGGCTTCAAAATACAATGAAAAGCAAGATTGTGCAATAGCAACGAAAATATTTAAAACTCCTAGACATAAGCTTTAGCAGAAAATGCACAAGTTCTATTTAAAGAAAAGTGTTGAAAAGCAAAAAATAAAAATAAAAAGATCTGAATAAATGGAAAGTTGTATCTTTTTTTTGGATAGGAAGACTCAATATTGTACATCTCTCATTCTTTTTTCAAATTAATCTAGAAATTTGATACACTCTAAATGAAAACCCCATGGAATGGTGTATGGAAACTGACAAGATGAATCCAAAATTCTCCTACAGTAGTAAATACTTGATAAAAACAAAGATATACTTGAAATAGAACAAGAAGGAAGAGTTACTCCATCAGATAGCAAAGCATTTTTATTAAACTATATAATAAACACACTGTATTTTGGCATAGGAATAGACAGATTTGTTAATAAAACAGACCAGAGAGTCCAGAGACAGACTCATGTATAAATACTGGAATTTAATATATGAAATGATGGGTTAGTAATTAAAGTGTTGGGACAATGAACTATTCATTTAAAAAAATACACTTAGATACCTACCTCACACCATATACAAAAATCATTTCCAGATGGATTAAAGAGCTAAACATAAAAAACAAAACAATAATAATATTAGAAGAAAACTTTTAAAAGTTTTATTACCTCAGGAGAGAAAGGCCTTCCTAAATAAGGCACATGTTCAAGAAGACATCAAGGATAAGATTAGAGATACAACTTAAAAAACTTAAATACTTTTGCATGACAAAAGACAACATAAGCATAGCTAAATGACAAAAATATTTGTAATATATGTAACAGACAAAGAATTAAAATCCATATAATACAAAGTGCTCCTTCAAATTAGTTAGGGAAAGCAACCCAACAGAAAAGTGAGCACAGGGTAAGAGCAGGTCATCAAAGAACTACACATGGCCACAGACACATGAAAAGACGCCAGTTAAAACAACAAAGACACACGTTTTTGAATGTTGTTTGGGAAAACTTGAAAAAAGATTGATACTGTCCGGTGTTTGAGAGGAACGAGGAAAGAGTTAATTCTCAAATACTACTGGTGAGAAATGCCTCTGCCTTTTGTGAGTGCAGCTTAGCAGAATCTGTCCACATTACAGATGCTAGTACCTTTGAACCCAGCAATTTCATTTCTAGGAGTCTTAGAAAAAAACATTTGCTTATGCAAGCAAAATTATTTAGTTGAAGATGTTTATTTCATTGTTTCTGAGGGTAAAAATTTGTTCATCATTAAAGGTATATGTAGTAGTTAAAAGGAATATAGTAGAGTTATGTGTAGTGACATGTAAATATGTCTTCGACATATTAAATAAAAACAAAAGACATTGAAAAATATATTTCAGTGTTTTCATTCATGTAAAATGTGTATGTGGATACATAAGCAAATATACAGTGCTACTCTGTAACTTTGAAAATACATAGAAAGAATTCAGAAAGTCAGTAAGCCAGTTGTTTCTGTTAGAGAGATACGTAAGAGTGAGTAGTGACCAAAGAAAAAACTCCACATTTTACTAGATGTTTTTCTATGTTGTTTGAAACCTTAGAAGGATCATGTATCACACTGGAAAATTTAAAAACAATTTTAAAACATGAATAAAAGGAAACCAGTGAACTTAATTTAACTTTCATGTGAAAATATTTTAAAGAAAAAATTATGTTTGTGATAGAATATGGTAGAAAGGTTTATTGTACTTGATTTCTTGATTTAAGAAAAATAAAAGTCAGGAAAGTAGGAACATTTCTCTTGATGAAGAATTTTAAATAATGGAGTCCTTCAATTTGATGCTGGTGTGTGTCTCATTTGATGATTTTATATACAATCCAGAAGAGGTATTCCAAATTAAAATCTTAAATCTTACAAAGAGAGAAATTCAAGTGTGCTGTGTGTAAACTGTGATGAGCTTAAGTATTTGGGCAGAAAAATATCAGAAGGTTATTAATTGATCACAGGGGACCCACTAAGAAGAATCTTATCAAGACTCTAACTGAGCAGCACTACTGATGTGGGTGAAGTTTATAACGCATTCTTTCAGGAGTGGAATAAAATTTTTCAAGAGGCCTGTGATACAACAAAAAAAAAAGCACTAAATTGGAAGTCACAAGTCCTGGGTTCTGCTATGACTTTTGAACTTCAATTTCCTTATCATCAAAATATGATTTCAGCAACAGCCTGCCTAAAGTAAGATTCTATACATAAAAATTCATTGAACATCATTAAGTGCAAATGTATATACATAAAGTACAATAACATTCATTGTGTGTGGTTTTTACATGCTTCTGGACAGCATAACAAACCCAATTTCCTCAGATTCCTTATCTGTGCTGATTTTCCTCCAGAATGACCTATATCATTCTCCCACAATGGAGAGGCACAGTCTGGGAAAGGCAGTGGTCAAAGTCTTCCCTGACAAAAATTATTGACAAATATCCCCCCTGGTAAAACCTTGCCAGACGTGACCTACCCAGAAACAAGCATCTTAACAATAGAAATAATATTAATTAATTAATTAATTAATAGTAAGTACCGGCCACTGGATGTTACATACATCCCTCATTAATCCTTTCTCTAGTCCTGTGTAATGAAACCCTCTATTATGCCCA
Source organism: Cephalopachus bancanus (assembly GCA_027257055.1). Taxonomy (NCBI): domain Eukaryota; kingdom Metazoa; phylum Chordata; class Mammalia; order Primates; family Tarsiidae; genus Cephalopachus; species Cephalopachus bancanus. The sequence continues at coordinate 1,636,582 of JAPVLO010000224.1, forward strand.
TGTCACAGATGAAGATAAGTTACCTTGCCCAAACATTGCATAGTAAATCTTACCTAATGATCCAAGCTCTCAAGATATATTTAAGGATCTTATGACTGACCCTTGAAACAGAGATGTAAAGCAATAAGGCACAGGAAAAAGGAATGATTCCAGAAATAAAATAAGAACTTGGAGAGAAGCAGATCTTTGGACTGCACAGAGGAAGAAGCTCATGCCTACTTGGAAGATACCTTCCACCTCCTCAGCCATTGCCTTCCTCTGCCCTCTGGCACGCACTCACAAGGGAGATGGAGTTTGACAAACCTGGGAAGTTGCAAGTGCCCATGGAAGAATTCATCAGTGCTAGAGGGTTAGGATGCTTGGGTTGTTTAGCTGTCAGTTTGGAGGAATTAGAAAGTCATAAGATCCTGGGACATGTTCCTCTTTTTGGCTTTGTTACTGGACCTGGCCAGGATTCACTAAGGTCTTTGCTCCTTTGAATTGCTGTTCATGCTAATTCGAGAATGCAATTCTATTTGCATTAAATCTGTTTCCCAGAAAAATGATTATTCTTGGTATATTGGGGATCATGTTGGAACAAAACATTAATGTCATCATCTCCATAAAATTCCTTTTGTACCTCCAGGCCAGATGGGTTCTGAATGATTCCAGATTTTGAGTAGGAAGATTAGAAATACCTGATGAACTCAGGCTTAAGGAGATCCATTCCAAGGTCAACCACAAACGCAAGGAATTACAGGAGTGAGTGAAGTGATTATTCCAAAATCTGACCAGGCCAGAGAAGTTCAGTCTCTGTGACTACAGAACCGTTCTCATGAGCAGTTTTCTGGTGATTCTCACAGTCCTTTGGCAGGGGTGTTTTTGCCCACTAGCCCACCAATATTTTGTTAAATTCTTTCATTAATTATTTTTCACACTTTTGTAAGGCTGCCAGATTAAATACAGAATGCCCAGTTAAATTTAAATTTTAGATAAACAACAAGCAACTGCCTTGCTAGACTCTGGTGTGGCCATGTGCTCTTTGATCTATGGCTGCCGCCATGCTTCCTTGTTTCCTGGCTTTGGCCCCGTCCCCACCTTGGGGAGGTGAATCTTTTCTTTCTCTCTCTCTAATTTACTTTTAAATGAACCGTATTTCCTAATCTAAAAAAAAGGTAAACAACAAATTTTTAATTATAATTACATTCCAAATATTGAATGGAACATACTTATACTTAAATTGTGATATTTGCCTGAAATTCAACTTTAATGAGGTGTCCTGTGTTTTTATTTGCTAAATCTGGCAGCCTTACATTTCAGACCTGGGTAGGAAGTTGACATTATGCTTTCATTTGCCAGGCTTTCTGTGCCTGGGCTCTCTCTCTTCTTCCCTTTGTTCTCTGCCCCATCCTAAAGGAGACTGCTGAGTTAGGGATATGATGCAAACCAAAGCTTTTTTCTTCCTCTTCCTGTTCTCTTTTCAGCTTTTTCTCCCTATTTCTCATTAGCATCTTACTGGGGGAAGGGGATGAGTGTGGCAGAGAGAGGACCTAGCAGGATTTTCCCCTGTCAACACAGCTCTGCTACCTTGTAGCTGTAGATTCCTGGCAAGTCATTTGTCCTGCCTAGGCCTCAGTTTCCTCATCCCGATGCTGTCTGCCTGATCACAAGTGCCTGGCATACTTGTTTAAAACTACAATTTCCTAGCCTTTACCCCAAACCCAATGAATTAGACCAGGAGTCAACAAATTATGACCTATCTCTTGTTATTGAAAATAGAGTTTTACTGGCACAACATGCTCATTCATGTCCATGAAGTCTATGGTTGACTTAAGGCTATATGGGCTGAGTTGAGTATTTGCAACATAGACCACCTTAAAGTTGCAATAAAGACCACCTGCAAAGTCTAAAATATTTACTGTCTGGTCCTTTACAGGGAAAGTTGGATGAGCTCTGGATTAGACTCAAAGGAAGAGGACCAGAAATCCACCAGCCCCCCTACTTTCTTTTAGCTTAACAAAGGTAATGACTTTTTGGGTTATGCTATATTGTTTCCAAAATACTAACAATTCCTTTACATCAAATTCCATTCAGTGTTAAAATTTTCCCTATGTTCTTAAGTGTTTTTTAAAAACTTGACCCCAATAAAGATCTACACATTGTATTTATTAATAGTAATGTTTCTTAGGGTCTTTTAACTGTAGGATTCCCCCACCTTCTGCCCCCATCTTTCTATTTATTTGTTTCTTTGATTGTTTAAGATCCCAGGTCATTTATCTCACAAATTCTCACATTCTGGTTTACTTCACCATATCCCCATGGGTCATTCTGCATGCTCCTCTACCTACAGCACTCCTATAATCAGGAATACCTGATTATACCTGACCAGGTATCTAGACCCCTGATCAGATCTAGTTCCTTAAATGGTGTTATACGCTTCTTTTGTAACAAAACAGGAGGCAAAAGTTGTCCAGCTTTCTTTTTTTTTTCTTTTGATATGTTAAGACTGAACAGCAGATTCAGTCTGATTATCTTCTATAAGGTTCCCTTTTATCTAGCAGTTTTAGCAGCCACTAATAATCATTGCCTAGATCCATTATTTCACTGATGGCTACAAAAGAATGATATTCTAATTATTCCATCCTCTCTGCATATATTAGCTGGAAATCTCTTATAAATAAAAACTTTCCTTCATCAGCTATTTGGTTACACTGATACCAGTTTATGCAGTATTGATATGATAAATCCTTGATTCTGTCCCTTTATATACCAGTTCTTAGAATAATAAATTCATTCCCTAGTATCCTCAAAAGGTGATCAATGAGAGGTTTGTTTTGTTTTGTTTTTGAGAAACATCATCAAGGCTTGGTCTTTTAAAAAGCAACACCAATAACAACACATTTGAGATGTTTTATTCTACTGTAGTTATTATTTATGATACTTGATGTTTTATCTTTGGCCTCTTAAAGATGGTGTCTGTGTCCTCCCACATTGCCTCAGTAGTCTGATAGCATTACTTTCTGACATGAAAAAAATATTCTACGCTTATCTTGTGCATTTCCTGCCACAGCCTTAGAATCAGTCATTTGCCCAAGGACCCCTGAATCCTTCTGGTGGACAATGGAATTTAAAGACCACCATATGGATCTTAGGTGTGCCCACTGCTACCAGGGTGGTCCTTATTTCTAGGTCTTTATCATAAAAATAGCTAGCAAAAACTTTTTTGCTTAAGAGAAAAAAATATCATGAGTTCATACTAATTTTTTGAACTCAAATTTAGGATTACAGAGCTTTTATTTCTGTAATTTTATATCTGTGTTTTTTTCTCATGCTGAAAATTTTTATTCCTATAATATTAATATTACTTATTTGCTTTATCCTAACGTGTGTATATATAATATATTATAAAATATATGACATATTATATATATTAGAGTTTCGAAATAACAGTTCAAGTTTAACAGTTCAACAATATAATTACTGAATTATAATTGATTGCAATATGATTACTGAAACAGTTCAACAATATGATTACTGAAAACGACCTTCTACTTACAATCTTTGTAACTCTTTCTGCCCTTAGAATATACCTACTAGGAACATACAAAAACATAGCTATGTTTTAAAATCATTTGAAATAAGTGCTTTCTATGTGGTAAAGCCACCAACTTAATAAACAGAATTAATTTATTTTGCTTTTTATTTTTAAGACTTGCTTTGTTTTCTATTTTCCACTTGATTTATAATTTTGCTTTATAATGATATCAAAACTGCTACATGGTTTCAAAGTCAAAATCACAAAACAGGATATATTTAAGCAACATCTAGTTCCATTCCTACTCACCGTCCTTACCCTGTTCTCTTCTTCCTGCAGGCAACCATTTTGGCCTCCTTTTAATTTATTCTTACACTGTGTTTTACATGAGCAAATATAAATTTATAATCATTTTTCACTTTCTTAGATATACCATACATGTTATATACTTTGCTTTTTTCAATGAAGTTCACACATTGTTTTTATATCTGTTTAGGACTCCAGTATGCCAGGCAATGCCACAGTTTCTCCAGTCTATCTCCTAATAATAGACACTTGGTTGTTTCGGTCTTTATTATAGTCCAAAGAGAAGTGTACTTTTGGCATGTACCTCAGGAGTTTCTTACACATCCTGAAGAGTAGGAGTAGAGACACCGTGCAGTGGATACAGTAGTACAGAGATATAGTACAGTGTCCATAAAAGTGGTTTCAAACCAGGGTCTATAGAACTTTGAAGACACCTACAGCCTTTCCAACAGATAACTCAGGCAAAAATAGTTGTGAGGTACTTTGCAGATCTACAACTCTCATATGAATTGATCTAAAATTAAACATAGAACACCCTGTGGTCCAACAATTCCTTGCCCAGTTGCCCTCACCCCTTCCATCTACAGACATACACAACCCTGCCTCTCTTGAAAAGAACAACTTCTCACTCATTTTAAATTTCAGGAATAAAACCTGCAGAGTACAAAGAAAGAAATTGTATGAAATCTTGGTACAAAAATCTGTTTGCAAGTTGGGTACTTTTCAATTCTTTTCAAGAAATGAAAGGGGACTAAACTTAAAAGAATTATCAGTCAAGAGAAGATTAAAAATAATTTTTGATAAGAGACCAATGTTTGATTTTAGGCAAATGACTAGACAAAATTTCAAAGAATTGAGTTGCATTTCAATAACAAAACTTGGTTTTATTTAAACTATTTGTTTATTGTGAATAATTTTTTTCAGCTCTTGCATTTATAAAAGTAAAAAATAGGGATAGGAATTGATCTTGCATCTGTCTTACTTTAAAAATAAATAATATTCATTAATTAATACATGAAAAAATTGAAAATATGAACAGTATTTTCTTTACTATTTTACTTTTTATCTTGCATATTCATCAAAAATTGATATATATTATTTTAGTCAACTGTCTTTTTCTATCATTAATAATTATAATAACTTAATTCATTTTCAATTTCTGCATATTATTAATAATTGTAATGATTACTCAAACCAAAAAACTCAACATCTAGAAACATATGATTATTGGCCATTAAAAATTAAATTTAAATTTTCATACATATTTTTGTCACAGTAAATTATGATAGAATGGCCAATAAAAGGATTTCATGTATATAAAAAAATATATTACATAAAGATAAAATTCAGTAGAGTAACTGGGATGAAAATATAAGTTCAAGAAGGAAAAAGAACCATGTAAAATTGACTGTTTAAGAACTTGCTCATGTATTTCATAGTTGATGTACCAAATTGCTCTGGCATTTAAAGTTCATTAGGTGCACTAAAGGAATGATGTATTTTTTAATGTCAATATTTACAGTATTCTGGAAATGGCATCATGTGCAACTATTTAAAAGTATATTGAAGAGCTTAGATGGCAGCTTAAAATGTGCAAGGGGCATATATGATTTTTCAAAATTATTTTAGGGACATAAAAGTTTGAAAACCACAGGTTTAGAAATTAAGTGTCTAGTGATACAGAGTTTATAGTCTTATCTCTCTTGTTTTTTCTCCAAGACTGCATCTCATCCATCCTCAGGTCACTAGCCCTCTAAAAGCAGAGAATGTAAGAGGAGAGCAGAGCAGCAGCACCACCTCCAGCCCTGGAGCACATTCTTAAAACCCTCAATCCCTATTTCTTTCATTCAATCTCCCTCTTTTCAATCCTTAGGGCTCACTCCCACCCAACCTTGCTCCTGGGGACCAGGAGTAAGTAGTGCAGAAATGTCCAAAGTCAGGTGATTAGGTTCCAGCTCCTACTGGGACCAGAATGCCCCAAGGGCAGAGTATTCTTCTAGGGATCTCCTACCTCCCCACTCAATCACAGTTATTCCTTCTCTTCTAAGCCAGTCTTTTCAGAAAAAAGAAATTGTCTTGCTCGTTTCCATTGAGTGACTCCAATTTTTCTACAGTTAGAGGGAACCCACTCCTTTAGCTTAAAAAGAAACTCAGCTACACTAGAAGATACTCAGGCTTCCACATCTAATTACGGAAGGAGGCAGCTGGTGGATTCCAAAGAACACACAGAAACCTGCTTTTCTCCCAGAGCTTTGAAATGGCTATCCTCACACAATTCTGATGAGGTATAAAGGAGACAAAGTAACCCATATTCCAGATAAAGAAACAGAGACCCAGCAAACATGAGCCAGTGTGAATTCACGGGGAATGATATTTCCAGAACCCATGGAAGGATTCAAGCTTCCTCTGTATTCACTAATCTGCATGAGCTAAATCAGAACATTTTGAAGTAGATGAGAGGACAACTCATCTACTTTTAAGGAGGCAACTCTGAAGAGTTCTAAAAACTTTGCCACATATGTTAATGGCAAATGGTCTAATCAGGAGATTGTCATAGATTCTGTCATTTATGATAAATGCCTTCATTTTTATTTATTTAATTTTAATGTTTCTTGACTGCATGTCTCAACACACAGAAGAATCTTCATGTGTATTAAGAAAAAAAAGCTGAACCTATCCCTTCCTCATCCCCTGAGAAGTCTCCTGATTTCCCACATGACCTAGTAGTAGGCTTTGCCTCTTCCAACTTGCTTTTCTGTGTCCAAGGGGATCAGCAGCTGAGGCTGGCAATCACCTTGAATATGACCCCAGCAGCAGTTTCAGCAGCCACCTCGACAGTCTTTAAAAACATCTCCACTCTGGTTAAAGAGGATTTGGGGATTTTACACACATGGGCTGCACTCAGAGTCAGTTACGTGTAGTTTATACACACACATCCATACATCAGGGAAAGGATATTTAGATGAACACGTGTGCATGTCAATGCATGTACATTGTGTGTACAACCATAGACACAGATACAAGCCTCTCAGCCATGTCTTGTTCACATGTGATTGGTGGAAATTTCCTTAGACATTTCTGGAAATAAATGACCTAAAAATAGGAGGAAAAGCCCAAAGTCTTCTTCTAATGCGTCCTGTCTTCAAGCAACAACAACAACAACAAAAATGGATTCACTCTAAGCTAGTTGATCAGCATTGCTGACAGCTTCAAAACTTTCCAGAATAATATAGCCTTCTTTCCGGGAATGAACACTTCATACTGCCTCCCCTCTCCAACTGTTGGGCTCTCTTAATAGTTCCCTCCCCACATAAGTGAGAGGCTGCCAGTGCTTTAGAAATAGCAGTGTGCCCTTCAGAAGCTCTGCCCTCATGTTACCTTTTTTCTTTCTTCTCCTCCTCAACTCTCTCCCTACTTCGTCTACATGGCTATTCTGAGGTGTGGATGCTGGCTGCTGTGTTGTGAATGAAATTTTCAGCTCTCTTCCAGTCATTTGATCATTCACTAGGCATGCTCTTTGGTGGTTGAGCTTACATTCTCTCCAGATGTCATCTAGATTTCTGGTGCATCTTTGAGGAACCAACCCTGCCCGTAACTGCACCCTGTCTAGCTCCCCAAATCCAAGTTTCTCAGAATCTAGGGTTGAAAGAAGAGATTGAACACTAAAGCCATAGCTCATAAACACACAAGGGGGAAAGGGCCTTGGAAATTACCTAGCCTACCTCCAGATATGGAAACCTTGGCCAGAAAGGAAGCAGTGACTTGTTCAGGGTCACTAAGAATAATAAATAAAATGGAAATGAAGTCCCATAGAGCCTTGCTCTTGTTTTTAATGTAAACTTATTACTGGAGTGTGGCATGCATACCCAAAGGTAAACCAAAAATATACAGATTGAGTCTTATGAGTTTAAATTTCAGTTTTATAGTGTCCTTTCCACCCTGATGTATATAGATTTGGGGTCACCTAGTCGAACTCTATATTCCCCCCAGTTTGTGGGGTACATACCTTAGGGATGGGCTGGTTTGGATAGCCTTTTGATTTTAGAGCTATAATACATAAGTGTACACTCACAAATGCATGTCCATCTGTGGCCTCACCCCAGTTATAGAAACTCCATGAATGAAACCTTTACACAAGAGAGTGAGAATTTTCTATAGTGGCATCAGACTTCTGATTTACCAAATCAGAGCTGCTTGCCTTCCTTTTGCCTCTCCTCTTCCCAATAAAGTGGGGCAGACTATTATCTAGCTTCTTGTAGACAAACTGAAGATCTCAGCCCCAGGTCTAGTGGGTGCTTGAGATTTTTGGAGGGAAAGTACAGAGAAAACTCACAAAGACATCATTATAGCATAGCATTGCTTCCTCAGAGCAGGGCTTTGTGACAAGTTTATGCAAACAGCATCCATTTAGCAGAATCTCAGTGGAATGGCTGTCTCAGTCTGAGCCTCTAGCCCTGGGATTAGGAAAAACCCTTGGAGTCTTCCAAAAACACAAGGAGTTTAGAGCCAAGCTGTTTAGCAGTATGAGTCTAGAGGATAAATAGGCCCATTGTGATTCTCCCCAGTTCTCCTACCTAGAGCTGCATCTGCCAGGAGCAAAGTTCTCAGAGGGAAGCCCCAGGAACACATGCCTTTTATATAACTTCTTTTGTTTTTCCCTCTCTTAATCCTGTCTCAGTGTTAGCACTCTGAGTCCTCGCTGTCCTTTACTGCCCCAAAGCAATATATATATATTTTTATAGAGCAGATATTTCAAGTCCAAAAATGCAGGTTGAAAAATAACTTGGCCCTTATTTTCTTTTCCAAATGCCTAGATTGGAGCCTCCTGGCTGCACTAAAATCTTCTAGTGGAAATAAAACTTTAGATGTTGTTAAAAGAGCTCAATTCACTGAATGAAGTGGGGGGTCTCAACTCAACTCAGATCTATAGATCACACTGCATTCAAATTGATCCACCCAGCCCCTAAATGTTTGCTGTAATATTCATGAGTAAAGGATGGCAGGATAAATCCTTCTAATGATCCTAGATTTTGGAAAATTTACCCTATACAGCTCAGGCACTGGTAGTTGGGTTTCAGTTTAGATTCAGACTTATTTAGCCAAAATAAGACCATTTCTTTTCAACAAGATTGACTTTGCTAAATATTTAAATGCCAAAAGAATCTAAAAATTATAACTGATATCAAAAATTAAATGAGATAACAAATGGAACAGAGGCATGGCAGATATTCAATACACATGCACATACCTATTACTTCGAATCTAACTCTTCCTTGGAAAATACTAATTTCCCAATGATAATGTTTATGTTTATTATATAGCATTTTCCATCTTTTCTAAGAATTTAGACATTATGCTCAGTGACACTTACAATAATGAGACAATGATCCCCAATTTATGAATGAGAAACCAGTTTAGGGATGAAATGCCAGCCAGTTGGTGTAAGTAGAGCCAAAGTTGGAAGTCAATCCCTTGCCACACTTCAAGGCTTTCTCTTCATGGGAGCAGTTTAAAGGATCCACATGGCTGCCAGCCTGGTTAAAAAAGCAATGCTTAGTGAATCTCAGAGAAGACAAAACTAGGCTGGTTAGAATATGCAGTATCCTCCTTTGGACTAGGCTCAGTGACTGCATATGTTGTGTGTGTGGCCTCGTGGTAGAAAAAAAAAGGAGAACAAGATAATTTGGCTTTAATAAAGCAAACAATGAAATGGTCTTTTTTTTCCCTCTCAAAAGGCAAGTTTAGCTAGAAATTGGCTCCCTGAGTTATCCTCTCAGAGACTTTAACAGCAATAGCAATAATACATTTATTGATTGAATATCTCACCAGGTTCAAGGTGATAGCATTGGATTCTAGTTTTATTTTATAATCTTAGGATCATGAACCAATAGCAGATATATGAGGGGGACCCCCCAAAAAACTAGAATTTATTTATTAAAAATTGTGTATTTATTCTTACATTTTTAAATTTCAGTCACCTTCAAAGTACTTTCTGTTTGATGCAATACACTTCTCAAGATGCTCTTTCCACTGTTCAAAACAGTTTTTAAATGTATCACTTTTCTAGTGCTTCTGCTGTTTTTTGTTTCACCTCTCCCACATTGGCAAAAAATTTTTCTTTGACTTTTTCATCCAGGGAAACAAACAAACAAAAAAAAAATCACTGGAGCAAGATTGGGTGAATAGAAAGGGTAGGACTTGGGGGTCAATGTCATTTTTGGTCAAAAGCTGCTGAATGCTCAGGGCAGTATGGGCTGGTGCACTCATAAATCACCCATTATGAAATGGGCAAATGCATTGCAAGAATCTTCCAAAGAAAACTTCACTGATGCCAAATACAACTTCTCACAACAATGCTAGCTGGTACACTGATGCCGACGGGTTCCTAGTACACTTACCTAGGAGGGGAAGGCTTTACTACAAGAAGCCCATCCTCCAGTAAAATCATTCCAAGTCCTTTTTTGGGGTCCCCTCTCATGTACCAATAGTACTGTGAGAGAAAGAGCTTTCCTAATAATCGGTGGAATATTCTCCTTTGCCAGTCCATTAGCTCTTATTGCTAGGAAAGCTCAAGCTGGGTATCTATCTCTTAAGGTTTAAATGGGAGGCTAGACTAGGTGATTTCTGCATTGAAGACTGTTTTCTAATTCCAAGGTTCTAGAGCCTAGCACATTTCATCCACCATTTATAAAGTCTGTTATGCTGACTCCATGCGTGTATCCTCCCAGGACCTTGTACATCCACTGCTGGCGCCCCAGTTCAGCCGCCCTAAAAGCAGACAGCTTAAAACAGCCTTTGTTTTGTGTTACCAATCTCATTTATCTCAGACAGAGCTTGTAAGCACTAACTTGGGAGTGTTTATAAAGCATAACCAGCAGCATGAAACCACCCTTGGAAATATTAAAGTATGGCATCATTTCCTTCGGTGACAGGGACTTCTGCACTGGCCTGAGACCTCTCATCATTAGTAGCTGCTTCCAGACTGTCTCTAAGAGAAGTTTCATCCTATATTCCTTGTGTGACCTCTCAGAGTATAATGTGGTATGCATGTTTCTTATATATCAGAACCAGGAGTTACTTGAGTTGGCCCAGGTTTGAAGTAGGCAGGAAGCTGCATGTATAGGGCTAGTGGAGATATAAACTGAGGAAGGGCCTGAAGACTCTGCCAAATTCAGCATCCTGCCCATCCTGCTAGATCTATATCAGGCAGGGGCAAGATCTCCCATCAGAAGAATTAGTGGATGCAAAAACAGGGCCCCAGAGTGGGTGGCTTACCCTTAAGCAACCTTATGGTAGGGGCAGAATAATACTGTGTCACCTCAGAACATTACTTATCCTCTTTGAACCTCAGTTCTCTATCTGCTAAACATCACCTGGCAAGTGATGTAAGTTCTCTCCTCTCAGGCACCACGACGTGTTTCTTTAGAATTAAAGGGTCTCTTTTCATGACTCAAAGAAGTATCCAATTTTTCACAGGTGAGGAGATGCATCCAGTTCCCAAGAAAGCTTTGGTTATATGAAAAGTCTCATTTTGTCCACCTTCTCCTTACGCTCTTCAGATTCCTCTGGCAGCCAGTTAGTGGGTAGATTGGAAATTTGCCTGCAGCTCAGAGAAGCTAGATAAGGCAGCCTGCAGCCTGAAAAGGAGTTAGTAGCATATTCTTTATGTTATCTTGGCCATGTCAAAATGGCTATGAGGATTAAATAAAATAATTCATGCAAAGCATTCATTGTAGTGATTGGCATTTGGTAAGCCTTGATACATGTTAACAAGTAACAGTTGCAATAATGGTCATAGTAGTGCTAGGTATTGTTCTTATAAATATTTGCAAGAAGCATTCTCTGGGTCCAGGATTTAGATAAGATAAGGGAATGGGTTTTGAATTTATATGTGTGTAGGCAGATAGGGAAATTTGGCAATGAGGTTGGTATAGATTTAGGTTGGATTAGGAAGTAATTTTCAAGTGTCCTTGACTGTAGTTTTTTCAATGTAGGGCTGTATTGAGGCAAGCCAGACCCTTGCTTCCTCTCTCTTCCCTCCTTTGATTTCTGTGCCCTTAATGCCCCATGTTCTTAATGAAGCACTGGAAGTTGGCAAGTTAGGACACACATTGCAGTTTGAACCGAGTAGCCAGAAAGGCACAGCTGTGGCTAGAGGAAAAGTCTGCTGCTTCCAAACTACTTCAAATAAGCCATTCTAGCTAAAGGGAGAGGCAAACCTTTGCCCCCTTCGTTTTTCTTATCTGTCCAAAGAAAGTGCCAGAAGTAGTTGGGGAAGAAGCCCAAAAAGGGGAACAGGGAACATTTTAGATACACACACACACACACACACATATATTTTTTCTTTTCCAGAAAGCAGGATTTATTGAGAGGATAGAAAAGCTCCCACAGTGGGAAGGGACCTGAGGGGGTTGCCCACTTTACATATTTAATTACTTTAGTAAACAATGTATGCCACAGCAGAAAACTACCACTGATGGCCACAACCTGAGGCAAAGGGAAGCTGAAAGCGCATCATGGAAGATGGCATAAAAAATATGCAAATAACTCCTTCTCAGACTGCAGGCTGCCTTACCTAGCTTCTCTAGGCTGGAGTTGAATTTCCAATCCACCTACTGACTGGCTGCCAGAGGAGTCTGAAGAGAGCAAGGAGAAGGTGGACAAAATGAACCTTTTCATACACCCAAATCTTCTTAAGAACTGGATGTATCTTTTCACCCACGGAAAATGGGATTCTTCTTTGAGCTATGAAAAGAGACCCTTGAATTCTAAAGAAAGGCATCATAGAGCCTGGGAGGGGAGTACTCACAGATCACTTGCAGGACCACAAACGTGAAACAGTGGATAAAGTCATTTAAAGGTGAAGATTCAACTCAGAAAAAAATAGCAGGGTTAAATTCTCAAGGAAGTCTGAGGTTGGGTGATAAGAGTGGTTGAAGCTCTCTGCAAACTGCAAAGTGATTAATCAACATAAATTAGTACCACCACTATTTTTATGCATCACAGGTTTCTAGTTAGGCCTTCCCCTGAGAAATTCCAGGAAAGCGATATTGATTAACTCAGTCACACAGCCCTGACAGGCAGTAGAGGGCTTTCCAGCATCCTAGGCAGGAGGTAGCCAGAGGGAGGATCCCAGCACCAAGGGAAACCATGTAATCAAATGGAAAGGGCACCAGATGGAAGCTCACAGGTCATCTGATTTCTTGTCCCAGTTCTGCCACTGTGTCGCCGTAAGTCTCTGTCAGTCTATGCTTCCTTTTGGTTAGTCTCAATGTTCACACTTGTAGTAATGACAGAGGATCAGAGGATTGCTAAGATTTCTCTCTGCTCAAAAATTGCATGAGATTGTCCAAAGCATTATTTTCTTACCTGAGTCAATACACCAAGACCACAGCAGCTCATCTCAAGGCCCCTATTAACATCTGCAGCATCAGCAGCCTGACTCTCCAGAGGGGAATGTGCATGTGTGTATGTTGTGGACAGGAAAAGAAGAGCAATGATCCAGAACTCCGGAACTCCAGGGCCCTGCCTTAGGTTGCATCATACTGCCTGGTTCACCTCTAGGCTCCTGTGTCCTCATCTGTATAATTGGTAGGGTAAGGGGAAGAGTTGAACTAGCTAACCTTTAGGTATCATCTAGTTCCAAAAAAAGGATGATTCCATACAGCAGAGACTGGATAACCTCTGGATGCCCCTCCCAGCCTGTGAGAAGGTTTGTGCTCTGGGGCCCACTTAGCTCCACACAGCAGGCTACTCTACAACTGGGTCCCAAGGTGCATCTCAGCAGTGGAGGGCGTGGGCCAAGAGCAGCAAAGATGAAAGGGATGGAGAAGCTGTACCTCCACACAGCATCTAGCATCCCAGGCCATAATCTGAAGCCTGCAGCTGTGGGCTGCTTCTTCTCCCTTTATAAACAAGCCTTACCTCTTGGCTTCCCTTCAAGGTCAAAAAGCGGGGGAAGACTGCTCTGAGGATGAACCTAGGAGAAAGTCTTAAATGCTAAGCCAGCAATCACAGTTGGATGTTTCTTTTTCAAAGGCATTCCTACTCTGTTATACACATTCATGTTTCCAAAAACACAGAAGGAGAATTTGAGCAAGTGGACTTCTTGTTTCCAGTCTAATGAAACTGGGATGAAGTCTCTTTCTCAGGGTCATCTAATGGGGCCCCACAAGGTGGACCCAGGCTAAATGCTGGGGTAGGGAATTCCCAAGGGTAGAGCCTTCATCTTAATTTATCTAAACCTCTGATCTCCATTGTAACAGAGGTGGAAAGAGATGCTTTCAGCATTCCAAGTTTGGGGCCAGAGGTGAGCCAAGTTCTTGTCCCAGCGAACAGGGATACAGAACAATAACTTATTGAGTGTTTATACTGTGCCAGTATATATGCTAAATGAGTTAAAATGCACTGCTTCATTCAATCTTCTCGATAGTCGTTGGCTCTCAAAATTATTATTGTCAACAGCATTGTATTGAGGAAGGAAAAAAGGAAGGAATGAAGGAGGAAGAGAAAGAGAGAGGAAGGGAAGAAAGGGAGGGGAGGAAGGGAGGAGAAGAGGGAGAGAAGAGGGAGGGAGTTAAACAACATATTCAAAAAGGCTGAAGACTAAAGGATCCAAGTCTTACATCTAAATTATTCTGATTTCAAAACCAATGGTCATATTTACCAACAAGTTGCAGTTCTTATGCATTTCCAAGTTGAGGGGAAAACTCACTAGTAAGAATGTTTTAAGGCATGTAAATTGATGGGTTAAAGCACATTTTGGAAAATCTGATAGAAATCCTACAATTTGATTTCTATAAAAACATCCATAAAAGCTGAAGGGGAATTTTCATTCAGAAATATTTAAATCAGCAGATGCAATGAAATAAAATGGGAGCCTCCATCAGTCCACAGAGTGCTCATGAAAATGACATCAGAAGACATCTATGTTGCTCATAGATAGACTGCAAAAAGCAGCCAGCCATGGACTTGGTTGGCTTCCTCTGTTTTTTCCTTTTGACTTTTCTCTGCATAATGTCCAGCCTGACTCCTGTAGAAATGATACTGATAACTTCTGGCCCCATCAGCTGGGCTCCCAATGACAAAGTCTCCCTAATGAGGACAAGTCTATCTACGTCCCAGATAATCTGTTCAGTTGCTGCAGCATTTATCATCATAATTTTCAAAATTCATTAGCCTTGATTGTTTGGAAATCTATTTCCCATTAATATCTCTTTCTCTTTAAGATCATTTGGGCAGAAAAAGTGGAAGGCAGAGAGGATGAAGGCATTATAAAAAGAAGTCTGAGCGGAGACGAGAAAGAAGGAGGGAGAGAGGAAGCAGCATGTGTAGAGCTTGATGACATAATTGGGATCTTAGAATTAAGTCAACACTAGAGATAAGTTCTAAACTTGGATTATTTTATTACTAAGAAAATACATTATCCTTTGCTTAAGGTGGAGTGGGTTAAGTTTTCTGTCACTTGCAGCTGAAAAAAAAAGCCTGATAAAACACTGGAACATTTAACTCTGAAGTGAGTTTCTATTTCTAGAAATAAAATGTCTATTTCTAGAAATGAGCCTAAGAAGAAAGATTTAGAGAGATCCCAGAGGCCCCAGCAGAGACCAACATGCCCAGCTAGGGTGGAACTACAACGAGCTCTCTCGCACTTACTGACTGCTTCTTTCTCCTTCCCCACCCTTCATGGCAACACCTGCATTCCAGGGATTCGCCAGCCATAAAGCAACATGTGATGCAGTTCACAACCTGTGGCTTTGAAACTGGCGTCTGAACTGAAAGCTTTCTGCACATGGCTGCATCCGCCCGGATACTAGGCTTTCTTCAGCCAGATGCATTTGCCTGGAGGTCGTCTTAGACATCTACTTTCCATTAGGGTTAGCCACAAGTGGTAGGATGGGAGGAGGCAGCAAAAATCAGAGGAAGCTAATGCTCAAGAGAGGCAGGCACCAGCTCAGAGATAGCGGAACTCACATCATCCCCAGACAGGAGGTTGTGTCACAATTCTTTTAGCCATATGAATTTCTCATGAGTCATTTGTCTTAAAAGAATTGAAGAAGCAACTGAACTTGACCAACTTTGAAGATAAGATCCAGAACAAGAATATAGAATTGCATCACAAAGGCTAGGTCAACTTTCCTAGTGAGCAGTCCTGGATGACACAAGAAAGATTCCTTCCCTCCTCTGTCATCTTCCCTTTGGCTCCCACAACCCCTTCATTTGAAGACCTGAGTCCCACCCCATTCTAGGAAACTCTTACCATCCTGTCCTAGGGGCTTGCTCTGCTCTGAGACATGCTATTTCTTTAGCTCATGGAGAGCAAAATGCCAAAGGAACTAGGAGTTCAAAGATTAATTATCACTTATGGGTAGCATTCTTATCTCTGGATAAATCTCTAGTTCAGAACCCAGAGGACTGGCCCTGGGAACACACAACCAATCTCTCTGAACTTATAAAGATAGGTGATACCATGTACATTAAGAGGCATATGTTTAACACAGGGAATTGTATTAGTTTTCGCTCAAAAGCTAATCTTAAATATCTTGAATCTCAAGACATAGGAACATCACATATCACAATTTCAAAACAGTTAAGCTATATTGGAGCTTAACCTCATGAAAGTCCTTTATTTATTTCTCTCTTTTATTATTATTATTATTATCATTTTTTTTAGTTGGAGTCTCACTCTGTCATCCAGGCTGGAGTACAATGGCACATTCATGGCCACTGCAGCCTCAACTGGGCTCAGGCAATCCTGCGCCTCAGCCTTCCAAGTACCTGGAACTACAGGCACGCACTACCATGCCTGGCTAATTTTTTTACACTTATTTATTGTAGAAACGAGGTCTTGTCAAGTTATCCAGTCTGGTCTCAAACCCCTGGGCTCAGGCAATCCTTTCGCTTCGGCCTCCCAAAGTGCTGGTATTACAGGCTTGAGCTACCATGCCTGGCCCTGGTGTGTTTTAGAACACTCTCTAGCTTATAGATACCTGCACTGCAACCAGGCCTTCTCCACAACCTCAGTGATGACTGGAAAACACTAATGTACAAACAGGGCTGACAAAAACATATCTTAACCTCTCCTTGTGTTTCTCGGGCATGAAAAGAAGCAGGTATGTCTTTTCAGATTCCTTAGAAAATTGAATTTGTTTGGGTAAGGAGATATACCCCTGAGCACCCAGCATGCTGATACAAGAGATATATCTTAGATCAAGTCTCTAGGCAGATTCCTGGACTGGGGCACACTTGTGACCATGTACCCTCACAGACTTGTATCTAAGACATGAGAATTATTCTTGAGCTGCAACTAAGTCCTTCTTAGAATTAAGACATACCTGGTATGTGTGAGTGGCAGAGTGAACCACATGTAACCTTCTCATCTTGAAATATAACTAGACATTTCTAATCTTTATGCCTATTAACAGCTGGGACTTCACAGAGCACATAGATGTAGAATAGAGAAACCAAGTAATGTTGAGATGGGTTAATATTTTAAAAGGAAAAGTAGCTTGCTTATTTGTTTCACTTTATAAGGGAGTGAACACAGACAGTTAAGTGAGAGAGGAGTATCCCACGAGAAGAGATGAATGATGCTTTGCTCCTCAACCCTTGACTATCAAAGTGAAGAAGAACATTAGATAATAGTTCATAAGCAGTAAAGAATTAGAATATGATGAGGTAGCTATACCCAGTAGTTAGAAGACCATGGTGAGGAACATTCCAGTGCCTGGGGTATATTCCTGTGATACTGACATTGTGATGGTGAAGAAAATCTTTAGTAAATGACATGAGTCATGACTTTTCTCTACTCATATGACATATGTTATGAAACAAAAGAGACGTTCTGACACGCATTGAGACTCTGGGATAAATATGTACTGAAAGTTCAAGGAAATAATAGCATTGCAGGTGGAAAGATCTCCTTTAGCATAAAAGAAAAACCAGAGAGGGTTATTGGCATCGCAAAATAATTATTTACTTTGCTGTAGCAGGTCTTTTTTGCTTGTAAATGGTGATTTGCTTGTCATATAACTGTATCAGGAGCCCATCATATGCATAAAGCAAGATGCTATCTAGATTTGGGGGAGGAATATATGAAAATACGTCACAAATAAATACAAGAAAATATATCACAAATAAATACAAGGTTACACCGTTATATTGATGTTAAATATAACCATAATATCTGAGATGCGGTCCAGAGACATCCTGTTTCTTGCTAATAGCATCTTAAGACTGGATGAGGTTAGTCTGTGGATTCCATACACAAAGGCAGACAGGAGATTTAGGATTATTTTCAAACTCAACTCTTCACTCAAACCCCTGTCAAAAAACCTTTGTTCAGTCTCAGAACTCTGCATGCATTCTCCCCACCCCTACCATCTATGAACAGACACCATGCACTGTCCCTTTTTTCCAACGTGCATGAAAATCCAGGAACACAGACTCATGGATGTCAAGCCTCTACCTCTGCCTAGAATGAAAGCCACACAGGAAGATTCTCCCTCATGCCCCAAAGTTTTCCATGCCCATCCCCATTCCCAGTGACAACAACACATGGAGAAGCAGCAGAAGTCACTGTGCCTTCATGCACAATCAGCAAAGACACTGACAATCACCCCCAACACATCTGCTGCTCCTGATCCAGCCATGCAAATCAGCCCGCACAAGGAACCTTTGGATAACCCAATGAGTCCTACCTCTCTTATCTTACTCCCACTTCCTGTCAACTCCTATCTTTGGATGGATGCCATGACTAACTGATAAAGGCAGAATTTCAGACTTAGTTCAACCTGGATTTAAATCCTGACTCCACTGTTCTCCAGTTCTGTTTTTAATCATCAGTGTTCTCATGCCCAAAGTGGGACTATTACAGTATCTTCATGGGAACATGGTAGATTAAATAAATTAACTTACTCAAAGTCCCTAGCAAAGCACCTGACAAGAGTAGGTGCTCTGCATTTACCCCAATGAACAGAAGAAAAAAGGGCCTCAAGATATTCTGAACAGCCAGTGCAAGTCACAGATCGAGGGACTTTCTACAAAGATGCTCCCCAAATGGATGAATCCAGTCTTATTATGTTCTGATGCCCTCTCAATGATGTCAGTGGGAGATGACAACTTTGCTAACTTTCAAGCAGAAAAGGTACGGTATACTTTCAGTGCCACAGCTACCTGATACTCACTCTATCATTTTTTTATTATTATGAAGTTTGTATTTCTGCATTTGGACTCGGACTTTTCAGAGCTGACTTGTTTCAGAAAGTTTTGGCCAAGCCATAAAAGCTCTCCTTAGAGAACTAAGTAAACTAAAGTATACCATATTCTTGATGCACTCAATGGTTTTGACCTCCCTATCTAAAACTGCACACACACACCCATCACCACCATCACCGCCACCACTATTACTAACACCAAGTACTTCTTTTTCCCTTCTCTGATTCAGTTTTCTCCTAAGGACCTATTACTCTTTAGCTTGCTATATATTTTACTTTATTTTGATCTCCCTTATTAAAGGCAAGGATTTTTGTCTGTATCCCTGGCACCTAGAATCACTCAGGATACATGGATAAGTGACTGCAGGTTCCAATTTACAAGGAAAAGTCTAAATGTATGCCTGTCATTGCTATTTGACATAGATAACTTCCCTTTTCATTCACCTGTCCAACTTTAGACAATCAAATGCACATGGTTGATTAATATTAAATATTTGTGGAAATTAATTAATAAATTTGATCAACTTGATATTTGGATGCAACCTGTCAATTTCTGAAAGCAACAGTTTGAACCTAACATAACTTAAATACACACAATATTTTAAAAGCATGAGAGGAGATTAATTCCTTATAATGGTCCTGCTTACAAAATTCTCACAAGGCTGGCAAGCATGTTTTGTTCTGATATACTCTAACTACACACAGCTGTTAGCATTGAAGTCCTTAAACTTTCATGCTGTTATTAGGGGCAGTGTCAAGATGAGAAACCTATAAAACTGTGATCCTGAGAGAATCTGTGAGGCTATGCTTAATTTACCTCCCTAACCAAATCATGAGAGAAATGAACGAAAATTGTAAAAGCATTCCCTTGCACCTGCCCATAAGACTGTAGTATCGGGATAACATCTCTTATTAGAAACTGGAAGCTTCTCACTTCAAAACTGACTCAACAACAACATGCCCAGTCAGTGTTTAGAAACAGCATCTGGCCTGTGGGAAAGCAACTCAAGATGGCAAGCTGGACTTGTGTCTTAGTCTGGACGGGATTCTTAAGGCTGAGTAGGTAAATTTGTGGTTTTGTTTTCCCAAGTGGGCCATTCCCAAAACAGAAGGAAAAGGCCTCTAAGCAAAAAAGTGGAAAGAAGCCATCCAACTCAGTCTGATGATCAAGGCAAGACAGATGGAACTTCAACTGACTCTGCAGTATGTCCATCTCTCTGCCAGAAATTACCATAGAAATTAAAATGGGGAGGGTGAAAAACTCTCCCCAAATACAGGGGATATGACTCAGTCATGGAGTCTCTGTAATAACCATCCTGAACATCAAGTCTGTTAGACCATGCTTCATTTGAAGTCAATGGGAGGATTTCCATTCTTTGGACCTTCTAGCATGTGTATTTAGGGCATTCTTAGTTCCTTTCAGGGAGCTTCTTACAGAGTGTGGGCACCCAAAATATACTCAAAACTGAAGGTCACACACAGAAGCAGCCAAACCATCGTCCATGCAGAGCCTCCAGCCTCCACCACACGCACAGGCCTGGACAGAATCCCTGGCAGCCATGTGAATTCCGGGGGCTCTCCCGGCTGAGCACCTAATTATAGCAGATTATGGCCCACCACCCCCACCATGCTGCCTCCCCATGAGACATCCCAAGCACATCAATGGCTTTAGCAGGAAACTTCCATGGAAGTTAAATAATGCTCCATGGTGGGAGATAGGAAAAGAGAGGTTGGAAGCAACCCCCAGCCCATGGAAGTTCCTCTCCAAAGCCTGCAAGCTGTCAGTCTGTGTGTGGACTGCCCTGCCCAGCCCGCTGGCCCCAGAAATGAAATCCAGACTCACTGTGGAAGCTGCCGGTGCTGCTAGCCTCTGCCGCTGCCACGACACGCTGAATGGGCCCTTCTGGAATGGCCCTTCCTGACATTGAATGAGGGCAGAGAGCAGGGAAGAGGGAGAGAGAAGAAAAGGGATGAAGGGAGAGGAAGGAAGCATGGAAAGATGAAAGAAGGGAGGAGAAGGGAAGTGTGGGTATCTTTAACTGAATGGCAAGTCTCTCCTGGACACAACTTCCAAACACCTGCCTACACCACCGGGGAGGAAAGCAGAAGACCACAGCAACCCACTTCCAAGGCCCCCACTCTGGAGTCCACCCCAAAACACACTATCAGCTCAGCAAGCACACCACAATGCCACTCTTAGAACATGACACCCAGTGGTCTTCCTTTCTGGGCCACTGTGACTCAGCAGGCTTCCCTCCATGGTCTCAGCTCTATTCCCAACAGATGAGTCTCCCACCCAACCTACCAGTCAGAAAGGAAGTGGGTTTTATCTAGAATTTTTATTTCCTTTCCGAGGTCAAAGAAATAGCACTGTCTCCAAAGCTTCTGAGAATATATTTGTTCATACTGAGTCCAGCAGAAAATTCCTGAATTCACCTCTATTTTTAGGGCTTCCCCAATCTCTCTTCCTGGCCTTCCCAATTTGGAAATAAGGTTAGCTCACTGGATGTCACCTGTGTGAAGCTTCAGTCATTCTTCTCTTCGCTGTCCACAGAGTCAGTGTTTGCACCCTCCATCACCACTCAGGAAAAACCTATTTCCTTTGAAAGTCCTCTTGAGAAGTTAAAGAAGGGAATATGTGAGAAGGGACTCACGGTAACTTAGCAGTGGCATTTTTCAAGCACCTCTATATTAGAGCTGTGTGCAAGAGACAAGAGACACAACCCTTAATCTCAGTCAAACCAGAGGCAGGGGAACAGCACTGGGATGACCCAAAGAAGACACAAGTTCATGAAGCAACACATCCCTGTACACAAACCCATAGGGTGAGGCCAGGGAGACCATCCAATGAAGACAATGAAATGGGTTCTGATGACAGTGGGGGATGGACAGAGAAAAAGTATGAAGAGAGAGATGAAAGAAAGGACACATGGTCAATTAGGAAGAGAAGTTGTAATGGTTTGAATCGTGTTCCTCCAAAATTCATTATGTGAGATTCACAATTCCTAGTGCCTAAGAATGTGACTGTATTTCTAGAGAGATTCTTAAAATAGGTAATTAAGTTAAATGGGGTCTGTAGAGTGGGCCCTAATTCAACATGACTGGAGTCTCCATAAGAAGAGATTAGGACACAGACCGCAGAGACACATAGGTGACCATAGCAGGGACACGGTGAGCAGGTGACCATCTGCAAGCCATGGAGAGTGGCCTCAGAAGGAACCAACTCGGCCAGCACCCTGATCTTGGACTTTCAGCTTTGAAAACTATGAGAAAATCAGTTTCTGTTGCTGAAGCACCCAATCTATGGTACTTTGTTATGACAGCCCAGCAAACTAATATAGAAGGCCTCATGCAAAGGCAGAAATTAGCAAGTGGCACTGTGGAGTGAGGGACACACTGGCTGGAGAGGAATCAAGGGGGCCTCTTATGAAAGCAGTCAGAAAGGAGATTGGCAAAGTTCTTGAGGGCCTAGTAGGCAAAGGTGAGAAATTTGTATTTGGAGAAATGAGAATTCACCTCAAGGCTTTAAACAAGCTGGGAGAATGATGCAACCTAAGGAATCCAGGCAGGGCATCTCTTAATCTAAAGATCTGTGCACAGATCCAGGTATTAGGCTGACCAGGTGTGGACTAGGGTCGCTCCTGCCAACATGCAAAAAAAAAAGGGACTTTGAGGTGCTATAAAGAAAGGCCAAGCAGGTGGATGATGAAGAGATAGGTTCAGAAATGATTCCTCTTTGGGGATGCTCTCAAGACAGTTTTTGTGCATGCTAAGGTCTGCTGAGGCGCACTCTTTGGAGAAGCAGAAGGCAACCATGTCAGTTTTATTTCCAACATGCCATGTTTCAATCTCCAGTGGACTCTCCAGGGGAGGCTTACAGATTAAGCAATCAAAGAGAGAAGACAAAGATGAAAATGTTAATTCAAACAGCTTCTGCGTAAAAATGAAAAGGGGTCATAATCATGTGACTGTGTAAAGCTTGCAAAGTGGGTATCTAACACAGCAGAACTGGAACTGAAAATAAGAGGAAGGAGGGAAATCAGTGGGAGATGTAAAGAATGGCCAGAAATGGGAATACGTTGTGGAGCCAGGCACTACTGAGGCTTTCAATAAGAATTTTTTTTTTTTTTTTGAGTTGGAGTCTCACTCTGTTGCCCAGACTGGAGTGCAGTGGCCGCTCCCGGCCACCGCAGCCTCGACCTGCTGGGCTCCGGCGATCCTTCCGCCTCAGCCTTCCAAGTAGCCGGAATTACAGGCATGCACTACCACGCCCAGCTGATTTTTTGATTTATTGTAGAGATGAGGTCTCGCCAAGTTGCCCAGGCGGGTCTCGAACCCGCCAGCTCAGGCAATCCACTCACCTCAGCCTCCCAAAGGCGCGGGATTACAGGCTGAGCCAACGAGCCCGGCTTCAAAAAGAATATTATTATGCAGTGTTGGCGGGTGAGGGGAGAGAATGGAGCAGTTATTAAAAATGTCATTCACAGATAGTTCAGAAAAGATTAGACTTGAAGAAAGACATTTAAATTTGACCACGATGAGATAATTAGTGACCCCCAAACCGCAGATTCAATGAAGCGGTAAGATCAGAAGCCCAAAAATTAAGACAGAAGATGAAAATTACTTATTTCAGTATTCAAGAAGACAAATGGAAATTGGAAAGGGCAGAAAGGTCAAATGAAGAATTTTCTTTAATGCAGAATGAATTGTGGGTTTTAGGGTAGAAAGAAGGGAGAAAGACTTCGAGAAAGGCTTCAGAGCAAGATAAGCATCGTTACAAAGAGACAGGCTGGAGACAGGGCAGGTGACAGAGAGTGAGGTATGAGGGAAATAGAAAGGATGCAGACTGAATTTGTAGACATGGAGATGACGAATTTGGCCTAATATTTCATGGAATCATAGAAACACACTTGGCACAGTTCCTTGTACACATCATAATGAGTCCTTAAATTACCATACCACTTTACATTTACCTAAGCAATTGCTGTTATAGGGGTGGCTTTTAGGATCTCAGAAGTGAAGAAAAGCAAAACTTTGAGATCATTTACTGCAAGCTTACATCCAATGCACATGTCTCTATAACAGCTCTAAAGTGTGGTTATATAGATTTTCTGGAAACCCACTGGGGATGGAGAAGTCACTATTTTGTAGGATGATTGGTTCCATTTTTGCATAATAAGGATAACTGTAGCACTGTGCTACACCCCCCTCAAGTCTGAAACTATCCCTGGAGTTTTCTAATTTTGCCACCCCTGTGGATCAGGGAATATGTGGCAGAGCCCATTTATTACACCAAAATAATGCAGAGCAATCCCTAGAGTTCCTCTTTATTGAAACTGGCTTTGTGATTTCTGAGTGTTCCAAACTTTCCTGTCTTTGAGCATCATCCCAGATCATTCACCAAAAAAATTTACCTGTCTCCTTAGTTATTTCATTTAGTGGACATTTATGGAGTGCCTACAGCATACCAGGTACTGTGTTAGGCACAAGGGTTATGTGACTAATAAAATAAGCCATGGATACTGCCCTTAGAGAAACCCTAAACTTCTGTGAACAAACATGTGTCAACAGAAGTCCTTGCGAATATACTTTCACAATAAATATTAAAACAATTACTTTCTACAACATATTTAGAGGTGCTGGGAAAACATTCCTTATATCTGACCACAGTCTTTCTTGCTTCTAACATCCCTTCACAACCCTTCAGTTTCACTAAATCTGTGTTACATTTTTTGAACTACACTTGGCTCAAATCACCTTACTGCTGCCTGCTTTAACATGGCATTGGAGATCTCAAACTCCCTAAATTAAGGAATCCTTACTTGCAAGAGTGGCCAGCCCAAAGTCAACTCCAATTGTTTGCCTCCTTTGCCTTCAATAGCCTTGCCACAAAGCCTTATTAGATAAAAAAAATTTAAAAATCATGAAACAACTATTATAGGTTAATATTTCTAACTCTAAACTCAACATAACCTCATGGAGACTGTACTGTGCAGGTATGCCCTCAAAATTTCTATTCACAAATGACCTCACATTCCTTAAAAAAATCTTACTTATAAGCCTGAACTGCAAGCCCAACTCTGCCCCTCATTTATTGTGCAATCTGAGGAATAACAACTAATCTTTCTGAGCATTAGTTTCCTTGTATGTAAATGGAAATAATCATGCCAGACAGTCGACCTCATAGCACTTTGATGATTACAGAGGAACACCAAGGCTGCAAGACAAAAGACCAACGTTATTGTCTTGATTCCACCACTCACTGGATGTATAAACTTGAGAAACATCTGTCCTTTCTTTCTCACTCTGAGGTTCAATCTCTTCACCTGTCAAATAAGTGGATTTGAAGTGGTAACCTGCAAGTTCATTTCTAGCCAGGATTCCACAAGTTTACCAGTGTAGATGCTTACCCAAATTTCATCAAGGCATTTCTTAAGGGCTCTCATAGATACTTTTAAAAAGGAGGTCAATATATGTAGGAAAAGAATCCAAGTGGGTAGAGTCACAACAATGGAATGACTATATCCAAAGAATGCTGGTAATGGGATCAACATTTGCTTAAGAGGAGAACTCTAGTGGCAAACTCAGGTCTTGAGCTATTTACTTTTTTAAAAATCAGAAATATGCTCAAAGATACTGCTAGCATATTGATAAAGTTTGACACAAAAATGATGGCACAGAACTGAGGGAAAGCTGTAACTAGATTACCAAAAACCTTGGCAAAGTAGAATAGGGAACAAGATCTACCCAGAAACAAGGTATTTTTGCTGCACACCAGTTAAAAAATAAAATAAAACATACTACATAATTGAAGTGTGAGGAAAAGGCTGGTAGAAGATTATTTAGGAAAATGAGATGCTAGTCCCATCTATGTGATGGCTATTAACCTAAATTAGCCCCAGTAATGCAGGTCCACCTGGCAAATTCCTTTCTCTGCACATGATCCTTCAACAGAGGTGCATTCAATAAACTCATACCTATGTTGTATTAAAAGCCCTCCACTTGTGGGAAGTCAAAATTACAGTGTGCCCAACAGGGTCCAGAAGTATCTCCAAATTGACAGTACTGATTGGGATGCTATATGCCAGGAATGGAAATAATAGGACACAGGTGTCACCAAACCCTTTTTTTAACATTCATGACAGATGTCACCAGTCGATCACCACTTTTTCACTGACCCTAGATGTAGTCACCAAATTCTCATCACTCTACCCTGGACAATTACCACCAGTCAATCAGAACTGTTCTTGAGATCTACTTACCCTCCCTGGGGTATATGATACTTGGTGACAAGGCAATAAGATTTACAAGCAAAAAAGGTACTCATTTTTTAGGTGTAAAGACAATTCAGTGACATGGAAAGTATGAGGGACTGTAACAATAAAGTGAATCCCAAGTGTCTGAAAAGGAACAAAATACAACTGGTCTCTTTAAGATCAGCAGAAGATAAATGTAGATCCAAGGTTGCCTGAAAAAATGTGAGTGACTCTTAGGTGATCATGGCTTCATTGTACCCTGATTAATACAGACAAATAAATAGTGTATCTCTCAGAAGGGGTACTGGCCGATCATAGAGACCTGAAAAAAAAAAAAAGAGTCTTGGAATTGGATGGTAGCAATATTCACTTCCTTCTGGCTTTAAACAAGAAAAAGATAAGGATTGAGGCAAAGGATTTTAGAGTATTTCTGAACCTACTGGGAAGCCAAGAACCCTGTTTTTTGTTTTTCTTGGTTGGGTGTCATTGTTTATTTATCTGACACTCTGACTCTGATTTATTTCTCTCTAAGTAATCTTCTTGCTATGATCTGGCTTCCCACATAGACTAGTTTATTGGGAGTAAATGCTTTGATCATGTGGCCTTTGAGTAATCTGGTACTCTGTGTGCATTAATAAATCGTCCTTATGATGCTAACTCCATTATCATGGATGTTTTAGTTATTGTGAGACATTCTCTCCATCCTGTTTACTAATAGGCAAATATTTGGGCCTTTGGTAGAGAATCAGATCCAGTTGGCTGCCCCTTAAGTGACATCAATGTGTCTTCCAGATGTATGCACCCAGAGTCCCCACATACTAACCACTGGTGCCTGATGAGTTGGGACCCATAAGGATCCATGTAAGAATGTTTAGGTCAGTGGCGGCATTATTTCTTGCCCATTACAGACATCTGACATAGTATTATATATTTTTTAATTAAGTAATTTTATTAAGCACTTTTGATGTGAAAATTATTGCGCTAAAAATAGGATGGCTTCCTTTGTCTTCAAGGAACTTATGCTTTAGAAAGGTATAGAACAGACATTTATCCAAGTGACTCAAATACATGAAAAAATAAATACAAAGATCAAGGAAATGACCAACTCCAAGAACAAACTGGGCTACAAATAAAGGTACAAAATCTGGCTAAAGGGACTGGAGAATATGACTCAATGGAGGAAAGGCAGCCAAGGTTATCATGGTGATATTTAAAGTGGGAGAACTGGAGTACTGACCACCACTAGCAATCAACTTTGGGATATTGATAAACTCAATTCACTTTTTTCCCCAGAGTGTACATGGTTATTTACTAAGCACAAACTATAATAGTGGTAATAGTGGTAGTGATGGTGGTAGTAGAGGTGGTGATAAAACCAGCAGCACTCAAACAGTTTGCAAAGCACTTGCATATTTATTATGCATATGCACTTGCATATCTTATGTTATGCATAATGATGAGCAGAGACCATCATAAGGCTAATGAAAAAAGAAAGGTGGTAGGGCTGAGCTTAAACCAGCCTTTTCTCCATCTCTAAATCTTCAGGGCAGAACCCAAGACACTGAAATCTTACTTTGGGATGACAAGGGGCAGCAAACACATAGGCTATCTGGAGAATGAGGCTGTAATTTTGAAGACCTTTGTCTACGGTAGAATTTATGGTCCACTGTTATCAAAAGTTAGCTCCTGATTAGAGCTACTAATTCCACAGTTTCAAAAAAAAAGGTTTTACTTTGGAGCCCTAGAAGTGCTTCCAACAGATCAACTCAAATATCTGAACCTGTCCTGGAGGAGTGGGTGGCTCTGTTGTGTATTTTCCTGAATTCCTTTGAGTAGGTTATTCTCCCTTTTAATTTAAATATCCAGCATTAGAGATCCATCATAAGGAATACTTTGGCTTGTAACTTAAAATTGCTTAAAATTTCTTATATATAATTTCTACCTTATTCACTTACATAGAATAATAATAACCATGTATTGAGTGTCTAATTTGTACCAGGCAATTTGAATACATTATCTTATTTAATCTGCACAAAAGAAGACATTGTTCTCATTTTTTAAAAAATCAGATGAAGAACCCAAGGCTTAGAGAATTTAAGTACATTTCCTAAGGTCACATAGCTCTAAGCAGAAGTTCAGGGATTCAAATGAATATCTGCCAGACTACAGAGTCAGTGGGTATTCTGCACACTGTCTCTCTACCTGCCTCCTCACCTCCAGCTGTCCTGTAAGATTAGCTAAGCCTGAAAAGAAAAGAAACAATCAGAAGTAAAAACGATGCTTAAAATACTGAATTTCAGATGCTTTATATTGATTGGTCTAGTCCTCTGCTCCCTTCTCCTGTTCTTCTTGTTTAGTCACAGACAGATCACAAAGTCTTGGGCTTTGAGGATTATGAGAGAAATACAATTCCCCACCAGGAGGAAGTCAAGGGAACACAATGTTCTCTTTACATGCAAATATCTTAATTACAGCTGGTAAAGAAGATATTTGTATGGAAATTTATGTATCTTTCTACGTTATATATTCAGTTTGTCTCAGGGAAAAAGAAGGGCCTTTTGCACTTGAGGAAGGAAAATGGGATCTTGTTATAATACATCCATCAACCCCATCCACAGGAGTGGAGAGAAGTGACTCAACTGCAGACGCAATGATCTCCTGCAGCCGTCTCTTCTCCTTTCCTGAGAATGAACTCCAATATTAACATGCTTCAAATTCTAGGAATGTTCTTACGGGACAATATTAACATGCTTCAAATTCTAGGAATGTTCTTACGGGACATCTCTCTTGTCTTTTTTCTCCAATATCAGTTCTCATGCCTGCACCACCTTCACTGACAGAAGACAACCTGATTCCAAAATTGCAGAGAAATGAGACACATTTAGGAGATGACTGGAAACTGCTCTCAGAAAGAGGATATTATTTTTTGACAGGGCAAGGAAGGGAAGTATTTTTATTTCTTTGGCTCTTCCTCAGTCAAGATAAAACCAATGAATGAAATATAGCCACTTACCTATGAAAGGCACAAGGCCATTTTGGTCACAATGAGGTTCTTAGTTTACCTGAGTGTTATCATGTCTGTTTTACAATATAAACCACATTTATCTCCACCAAGGACATAGGATGAAATAGACTTACTTTGTAGCAAGCAGGATTCTGGCAAGACATAAATGGGAACTTCCCACTTCTTAAGAGTTTTAAAAATTAGAAAGAAAAAGACAATCTCTCACTGATAGTAGCTTCCCTTTGCCACTGCTGGAAGGAATAAAGAAGGAAACCTGTGGCATCCCAGGAGATGCACTAGAATAGAGCGAGTAAACCATCTGTCTGGGATGATTTTGATGCCATTCTGCCTGGTGCCACAGGGGTGAAATAGATGACATTTAAGCTTTTTTCCAGTCTCATGTTTCTTTAAAATGGAATGATTTGGCATTTGCTCATCTGTTTCTAACACTTTAGGGATGCAAAATGGACTGGGTGGCCTAAAAGATGCAATTTTTAAAACCCATCCTGATATAATTTGGATATTTGTCCCCTCTGAATCTCATATTGAAATTTATCTCCAGTGTTGGAGGTAGGGCCTGGTGGGAGGTGTCTGAATCATGGGGGCAGATCCCTCAGGGAATGACTTGGTGCTGTTCTCCATTCTCCAGACAGTGAGTTCTCACTCTTGGTTCCTGTGAGGTCTTGTTAAAAAGAGTCTGTTCTTTCTCTGTCCCTCACCATGCAACATGCCTTCTCCCCCTTAGCCATAATTGGAAGCTTCCTGGGGCCTCACCACAAGTAAATGTCAGTCCCATGTTTCTTGTACAGTTGCAGAAAGATGAGCCAAATAAACCTCTTTTCTTTTTAAGTTATTTAACCTATGGTTTTTTGTTTGTTTGTTTGTTTGTTTTGTTTTGTTTTGAGTTGGAGTCTCACTCTGTCACCCAGGCTGGAGTGCAGTGGCACACTCACAGTCACCCCAGTGTCGATCTGCTGGGCTCCAGAGATCCTTCTGCCTCAGCCTTCCAAGTAGCCAGAACTACAGGCATGCACTACCATACCTGGCTAATTTTTTTTATTATTGTAGAGACAAGATCTCACTAAGTTGCCTGGGCTGGTCTCGAACCTGTGGGCTCAGGTAATCCACTCGCCTCGGCCTCCCAAAGTGCTGGAATTACAGGCTGAGCCACCAAGCCTGGCCTGGTATTTTTTATAGCATCGCAAAACAGATGAAAACACAGCCTGATCCTTGGTTTTACTATTTTGTTTTGTTTTTCATGATTACTATCACAGATAGCAAGTAGCTTTGAGTCCCTGGACCCTGGCCTTCAGCTCACTTTCTAAGCTCCTCTGATTCCAATGGCTTCACTTCTATCCTTCACTGCTACCGTTGTGGCACAGAGTCTTGTTGTCTCTTGCCTCAACCAGTGTGCCTTCATAGTCTCAACTTCCAACAGTCTGCTCCGCATGCCACTGCCTGATGACTTGTCCTCACACACAGCCCTATTCATACTTTAGATGACAAAACTTCCTTGACTGCCCACTGACTACTCAAGTAAAAACAGTTGGCCTTTCAAGGGCTGTCATGGTGGCCTTTTACAAACATTTCTTTCCATGCATCTTCCATGGATTCTCAGTTTTGGCCAGGTGAGTGACATTCTCTTTGAGAGCACCCTCCTGGTTTGCTTGCCTCCAAACCACCTCCATGCTAACCCATGCTAACTCCTCAGTCATGCTCATGATGGAAGTACTCTCCTAAAATCCAACCCACTGACTGCCAACCAATCCTTCAGGACCCGTAACATTGCTCTAACTAGATGAGCTTTCGAAATTTGTAATTGCCTTTTGTGTAATTTGCCCCTTCTGGCTTACGGTAAAGTTATACATTTTTATCTATTCTTATACTTCCTATGAAATTTTAACTTCTTTGTGTCTATTCATTCTAGCACATGGGCAGGGAATTAGATTTAATGCCTCCTGTCCTTCATAAATGGACGTTGCCAATGACTAAGAAATTTTATATGAGGGGAGGAAATAAACCAACACGGAAAAGGCTTAACAAATGTACAAACTATATCACTCATATTAAAGCTGTATAAATGCTTTAACACTGATTTTGCTGTTGGGGAAACCCAAGGTCTTGAACACATCACCAGTCTTCTCTGAAGCTCAGTTTCCTCATTTATAAAGTAGAGGCTAGCTGTCTTTGATCCCTTACTTCTTTGGATAAGTCTCAGAAGACTTCCTTCTAGGAAGAACACTGAGGGGCCTTGAAAAGTCTGACTCAAAAACCCAAATTTGCACAGTCAGCAGATAACAAGTGAGTGCTCTTCCTTCAGCTGGTTTGGGTGTGAGGATTATGTGATCAACCATTGAGCCACAAAGAGGCAGGAGAATTAGATGGAATTCAACAGCAGAGTTAGTCATTCACTGATTCCATCACACTCCTGTTGTCATCATGGTTACTATTATATGTGACAGAACAGCTGCCCCAAATTTTAACCAGGGAGTCTACTAAAGAGTTCCTGGTGCTCAGCCTTATAGGGCATGGAAGCCCCTCCTCAAAAGTGCTGCAAGACCCCCACAGCTGGGGGCAGGTAAGTGGTGGCAGAATGACCATGGCTCCTTGCTCTTCCACTACAACTAAAGCAGCTGTGTGTATTATCTGTTCATTTATCTATCTGCCTGCTTATCTACTTTATAAGGTCCCATTTGAAGAAAATGTTTTTACTGTGTTAGAAAAATTAAACATCTAATTTAATCCTCAGAAAGTCAAGAACATTGATCTAAAGTCAATGTCATCAAAGTAACTGAGTGACTGAACTCAGACCCAATCCTTTAAGCCCCAGTCCAGGAAGAGGAGCAGTGAAGCCATCAATGCACCTAAGGAGGAAACCTGAGTACATCCTTCAAACTCTCAAGTTAGTTTCCATACAGTGGCAGGAAATAATGCTACTGGCATGGCCGGCGCTTGTGAAGAGATGAGAAGCCTCAATAAAATGAAGGAGAAAGACAGAAAGTATATTCTTTATAATAAATTCAGGTCCTAGACAAGGAAAGAATTTTTGTCCCATGTCATTAGTCAAGCAGAAGCTGAATGTAGGCTTCTGGGCTTCTAGTCCTGCATTCTAGTTACCATATCAATCATTAGTTACCAAGATTCCATGAGCAATGATGGGAGGATACTCCCCAAGATCAACAGTTCCAGATCATTGTGGGGAAATACCCCAAATAATTTCTTCACCTCATTGCTAGAGACTGATTGTTTGCACTTCAGCTTCTTATTCATCATGTCCACTCCAGGTCATCTTCACACCAGATCGTTAGAGTGTTCCATGGTGGAAAATACCATCTTCTTCCCTGTATTCCCTTCTGTGCTTTTTAGAATGCCTGAGTTGCAAATAGATGTCCCCATGTTTACTACTACATTGAAATAAAGTATAAAATGGTCCAGGAAGGATGAAGGCATGGGAGTGTAGGTATGGAAGGAACAATTCAGATAATCCCCACCTATGAAAAAGTGTAAAGAAATTCAAAAAATATATAAAGAAAACCAGGGTGGTTTGGGTACAATTACCCTAAATACCTCAAAGAGAAAGAAGAAGGCAGGAAGAAATTAAGCTTCAGTCACTAAACAGGATGCAGATAATGTGGAAAAATCCTGCTTCAAAATTGGAGATTGTTCTCTTGTTTAATGAGGAAGAGAAAAAAGGGCTGGGGTATTGCATAGCTATGCTCTGAGGTCAAAGCTTTTTCCTCCCACCTGTGGCTATGTCTTCTTCCCATCCTAAAGAAACCAAGTCTCTTTCTCACTTACAATTATACACAGAACTTAGCCCCATAGAAGGCAAGAGAC
Source organism: Cephalopachus bancanus (assembly GCA_027257055.1). NCBI lineage: Eukaryota > Metazoa > Chordata > Mammalia > Primates > Tarsiidae > Cephalopachus > Cephalopachus bancanus. The sequence goes on from JAPVLO010000224.1 coordinate 1,669,714, forward strand.
CATGGAACTACAATCCAAACATCAGACTTTACTGATAAAAGTGAAAACTCTAATTTATAACATGGACACATAGCTGGCACTGACACCAAAGTGTCCTAAATGTCACCTGAAAATGCCTGATATTTTGTAGATAATTAGTGTGCAGATCCACTGACTTTAATCAAGGAAATAATTGTAATACCTATAATTAGCATAAATCTATCCCTCACACCTTCCTCTGTGTTCATTCCTTTTGCAGCTTTGAACAGCTTAATAGGTCTTAGCATTTAAGTTGTTTTTTCTTTTTCTTTTTTTTTCAAAATTCACTCAAGATGTGCATACCATGGCACACAATCCTACAACAGATGCTCAGGCAACTAAAGCTTTGAGCACCGCCAAAAAATCTACTGCATGGCCATGTCTTCTGATTAGCTAGCACCAGACCCTCTCCCAAAACTGAAGAAAAGACTGGGGATTTAAGGAGATGCCATACCCTCCTCTAGCCTCCTAAGCTAAACTCTACTGGAGAAAGTTAACTCCACCTCTGTCTACTTGAGGTATGAAGATGGCTACCTAAGACTGCACAGTTCTAAAGGATTTCTTTAAGAATATGGAGTCATGAGTTCCTTACAGAATAGAACTTCTCAGCAGCTCAGGGTTTTAGTATTGCAGAGGGACTTGTTATAGTCCACCTACCACCACTCCAGAAAGCTAAACTTTAGAGCCCTGGGGTCTCCTGAAGGTTTGTGAGAGGTGCCCTTAGACATAGAGCATCGAAGGAGAAACTGCAAGGAGAAGATCCATCCCCTCGCCCCAGCTTTGACCACAGCAATCTCACTGCCCTCAAACAAGAATTAACTAAGTTCAATGTGGCATCTCAGAATGGCATCCGTGACAGTAAAAAGGGAAAAAACATTAATGAAAAACATTAATGAAAAAATTGGTAAAATCCAGTCTGTGATTTAGTTAATAATTTGTGTCACTGTTATTATTATTATTATTTTTTAGTTTTTTTCACAAATGGACCATGGTAACATATGATGTCAGCAGCAGGAAAAAAACTGAGTGAAAGGTATATACAAATGCTCTATACTATTTTTGCAACTTCTCTGTAAATCCAAAACTACTCCAAAATAAAATTTTATTTTTAAAAACTTGAGAAAATCATGTTCCTTAGGAATGGAATACAAATTTCCCCCATTGTTCTCTCTGTAAATAGGACCATGGGTATCAAATTATTTGGATATTTCAAAAACAGTAAGGAAATAATCACACCCAGTCACAGCTGGCACAAGACCCTCATCTCCTGACACGCAGCATCACTTTTCTTTTTATGGTACCTGGGTCTAATCTGCTAAGCCCTCTCCAAACAAGGTCAGCATCCCTCAAGGACCAATATGTCACACTGCTGATCCTTTCTCAACCAGTTTAGCCAACGGTGAAGTCTCCCTACTCCAGGCCTCAGAAGAAAGAACTATAATTCAGAGGGTGGCTGGCAGCCACTTAACTATATGGAGATGAATGGAGTTGTGAGGGAACACTCTCTGTTTTGGGTTTCCAACTGCAGAGACACCTAACGATCCAATCCAAGCACCTCTCCAACCTTAATCCCACCCCTTGGGAGGAACAGCTTGTCTGATTGGTAGAGACCAGGCATAGGTCCACAGCCCTTTCCCTCTTCGGATGAGGATCTCTTCCCTAAAGAAAACTGAAGTGAGCAGCTAAACATCTGACTCTGCAGGGCAGTCTTCAACATTCCCAGGCTGCTATAACTGAGCTGAAATGCCTAATCCAGGGATTGAGTGAAAGGAAGCCCATTGTTGCAGCACACCGAAGCCATTGACAGCAACAGTTCTATCATTGTTCAAGAGGACATTGTAATATCCATCAACCTGGCTTCTCTACCTCAGTGGGCTCAGGACTCATCATCTGGGCAGGGAAGAAGAGTACCAGTTACTGTGTGGGCCTTCCAAAACCCCAACAAAAAGCACAGAACATTGTGGCACCCTGTGATCCTAAAAGTCAGTTGGGTAAAATTACCCTCATTAGTTTTTAAAGATAAAATTAAATTACAAGTTATTTCATAGACCACTGGCTTTCCTCCACCCTCTGCCAACCACTAGACTTCCATCTAAGGGCCTCTCTCCACTTGAAGTAGAAGTCGAAGACTAACTGGCCAACAAGACTTGGAGGAACCCCAGGCTCTTAGTTTTGGTGACTCATTAATCAACATTCTTGTTGGTCATAAAACTGGTAGAGTTGTTGATAATTGCCATTCTGACTGGAGTTAGGTGATATCTCAGTGTGGTTTTGATTTGCATCTCCCTGATGATTAGTGAGGTTGAGCATTTCTTCATGTGTTTGTTGGCTGCTCGAATGTCTTCTTTTGTGAAGTGTCTGTTCATATCTTTTGCCCATTTTATAATGGGGTTGCTTATTTTCTTCTTTTCAGTACGTTTCAGTTCCTTGTAGATCCAGGATGTTAAGCCTTTGTCAGACCTAGAGTTGGCAAATACTTTTTCCCAGTCTGTAGGCTGTCTCCCTGCTCTCTTGATGGTTTCTTTGGCTTTGCAGAAGCTTGTCAGTTTAATAAGGTCCCATTTGTACAGTAGCTAATATCTATCTGGGACTGGGAAAACACCTCTTATCAATAGGGTGCCTGAATGAAACGTAATTGTACACCTAACCCTTAACTGTACCCTACAAAACGATAATAAAAAATACTGATTATTTAAAAAAAAAAAAAAAAACTGGTAGATACCTTAGAGACCATCTGATAAGGCCTCAGCTTTGTTGTAACCTCAGATCCTGATTAAACAAATGAGAGGGCTTCTCTCTCCAACCCTCAGTTTAGTACAGTCCCTGAATCTCTGTCTTATTCTCTTAGTACTGACATGGGAAACTCATTTCCATCAAGTCAATGAAATATGAACATCTTTGGGATTCTCTTGAAAGCTCTGAATCTCCAAAAAAACATCGACAAAATACAATACTGCACCCAATATTGCCCAGATAATGTCAGGAAGTCTTAGAAATTCTGAAGCCCATCCTTGAAGAGAACTCAATTTTTAGTCAAAGATCTAACCCTGATCTAGACAATACTGAGTGACTTTAGTTAGAGTTTGGAGAATGTTCTAGATTCCCCCTTAACTACCATAGATTTGTAATAGAAGTTGTTCTAGGTTGTATTTCTTCCCTGTTTTTCTTCCAGGTATGTTTTCTTATTTATTAACTTAGAACTCCTTTAATTTAGAACATTGCTGCTCTCCCCCATCAATTCCACAGCATGTGTTTTCTTGTAGTTCTGCCTTTTCTGCATTCTAGGAGGGTGAATCAAAGCACAATGATGGCAGGGCTCCTCCATTGCTTACAAATGTCATGGGACACCAAGAATTTGCAAGCAGAAGACAAATGGTGGCTTTTCAGAATGATAATCTCCACATTCAGGATGGGAGTAGGAGTAGAAAGCAATGATGTCTCATCCTGTCTTTCCTGATAAATCGTCAGACACAAGAAGATATGCTGTTGGGATGAAATGTTGGAAGAGAAAGTAGTCTTTCTTCACCCTTACTATGGAAGAGATTGCATGTTCTTTTCTTCTGTATGGGGCACAGCATTCTCAGCCTTTCTTTTGAATATTGAGACGATATGACCAAGTTCTTTCCAGGAGGGGAAGTAATAGGCCCCACTTCCAGACCAGATCTATTAACAATATCTCACACACATTCCTTCAGCTTCTTTTTCCAGCTGGCTGGAGTGAGGATAAATGCCTAGTGTGACCAAGGGCACCACACAAGCAAAAGATCGAACCCCATTAGTCTGAATGACTGTGTGGAGGAGGGCTACTCCTCCAATGAGTTCACATGCTCATACTGTTATGTGACCTAGAAAATGAGCTTCTATTGGTGTTGGAACCATTATATATTTTTGTATCTATTTGATACAGCAGTTGGCCTACCTTAACTAAGGCACTTAGGTCAACTTTCTTCAGAATGCTCATTTTGAGAGACGGATTGGAAAAGGCATTGATATTTTAGCTCCAATAATAGTAACAGGTTTAAACATACCCAGTTTAATGGTAGTAGTAGTAATAATAATAACAATAATAATAGGTTTAAATGTGTCCCTCAAAGTTCATGTGCTCTAAACTTAATCCCCAATGCTACAGCGTTGAGAAAGAGGTGGGACCTTTAAGAGATGATCAGATTATGGTATTATCTTGGGAGGGGGTTTGTTATCACAAGAATGGGCTTGTTATAAAAGGCATTTCAACCTTCTTAATACTTCAAGTGAATATTATAATCTGCATCTGCCTGCCTTCTCTGCCTCAGTGGGCTCAGAACTCGTCACCTGGGCAGGGAAGAGGGGTACCAGAGTGGGCCTCTTGGCTTCGTCCTTACTAGAAGGCCACTTTTGACCATAAGTGGGTCATCCCTGTCTCAGACCACCACTCATTTGCCACCTCTGAACATTCTCCCCAGATACTGCATCTACTTGCTGGACACAACTTGCTCCTGAACCTGCTGCTGGATTCCACATCATCTCCAAAGGCTCAACTCACCTTGGTGGGCAACTGATTGCCTCCATTCCCCTCGAGCTGATCTAACCCACTTACTGCCTGACTTCTTTTCTGACTTTACTGTGCTGGGCACACAGGAAGAGCAGGGTGAACAGAAAAGCACACTCCTGTCCTTCTGGATCAGCAAGATCAGAGCGCCAGTGCCCTCCAATCTCATTTCTCCCTGATTTCAGCATATCACTCCCTACCCATTTCTACCTGCAAAATCAAAACATCTGAAAACATTTGGTATTCTGGAATCCTAATCTCCTCTTCAGGACATTTGAAACTTTAATTCTAAACTTGACTGCCAATTTCTTAGTGTTTTCTGATGTTCTGAGAAAGGTATAATGGTACCAAAATTCTACCCTTGTCAAAACCAGTTTAAAGGTAATCTTGGAAGCACTGACTCAGTGATCCATAGAAGCAAAAGATGTCTGTTGTTATGAACATCTCAAGAGAGAGAACAAATCGCTCTGGTGCTCTGGTGCAGAGATGTTTGTTTTCTTTCTCTAAATGTATAACAGGAAATTAGGCAGTTCACCTTTGCAAATCGTTTGCATACCACTTATGCATGAGCCAGATGGTGCCTCTTTGTTTTAAGAAATTAAAAATGAAAAAGAAAGAATATAAGGAGGAGTTTCTCTCCATCTCTTCCATGCCTTTATGTGCATACTCTGAAATCTGCACTGATCAGGCAAGCATAGACACACACAAACACACACACACACACACACACACACACACACACACACACACACACACACGCCTGGATTATCTGATCTGCATTTAGCTGTATTAGGTAGAAGAGACCAGCAAACTCTTAGGCCCAACTCATTTCAGTAATCAGTGGTAGCAGAGAGGTGCAGACCTGTCCAGGAGTGTCAACTCATAGAGAGACTCCTTCATAGTGTTCTCACTGTTTGACAAATCACCGCATTCCCCCAAGACCTTGATCAGTGTATATGGAACAGAAAAGTCTTACATAAATCACTCAAATGTGGACTTAGCTCTAAGACTCATGAGCAGGATCATATAAACACCAGAAGGAGAGGCAAGTACTGATGATCCGGTATTACTATGTAAGTTGAATCTTTAAGAGAGACATTTTCTCAGGGTGGTTAATTTAAAGATCATACTCCTTTGGGGCAGCTGTATGACCCAGTTTATTTTCCAGTGGTCAGGTCATCATCTCTCTCTCTCTCCCAGGAATTGCATAGAGAAATAAGATTATCCCTGGGGTTTTCCTGCTTTGGGTGTGAGGGGAACTATTAATAATATAAATAAGAGTTTACCCAATAAGTATTATATTACAGGCTCTTTATACAAATTAACTTGTCTAATGTCAACATAATTCTGTTGAGTGAATATTTTTTTGTCTTCACTTTTAAAATAAGAAAATTTAACAAGGTTTTTTTCTACAAAAATGCATTTAGTTCACATGACATGACTACTAAGTGTTCACACATTAGGATGTTGACACAGGTATGATTGGGCCCAAATCCAAGAATTCCTTTGTTATCCTAATGTACTCCTATATGGATAGTAAGACTTTGGGGTCATTTTGATGTAACTTTAGGCAAATCTACTTCTACTGTTACAGAAAAGTATACATTAGGACATTGTATATACAAGTATATACGTAAGTGAATGTGAAGATATGCTACAAGCTGGTCTTTAAATATGAAGAATATAATATTCACCCACCATTGGTGGAATAAACAGTTTTCCCACAGCATGCTGAGTTTTTACTGTAATCACTACCCTTTCTTATTCATACTTCCATGGGACCAAAGATATACCTTTCAAGCCAGCTGGCCTAAGCCAACACCTGGCCTAGAACTCATGATGAAATTGAGAATACCTGGAGTGTACACATTTTCCCACCGCACTCTCCCTTCCTTAAATTCCAGTCTGCCCTGGCACCCACAGAAATGAGATAGATTTATTCCCTGTAGCTCTTCCAGGCATAAAGAGCAATAGTTCACAGTTGTTAAAACAAGGACAAAGAAGTATCATTTGGAGATGTAATATTTATGTTGTTTTTTCTCTTTTAAAATCACAATCAAAAAATAGTAAGTGCACACCCAGAATCAAGTTTGAAGTCTAAGCACAGTTTAGTTGGATGTAGTTTCCCAAGACCCTGGTGAAACCAGTAAATATCAGCTTGGCATAATCAAACATCTGCCTTGCACAGAAAAAAAACAAGGAACCATCCCTTGCTCTCATCAGCACCAACATAAATCTGTACTCAGACAGGCCAGCAAACCCCATTACACAAAGTATAAAGGCAATTAAATGGTGCCAGTTCCAGCTAGACTCTAAGAAATCTATGGCTCAGGGGATAGATTTAGTAACCACACCAATGACTCTGTTGGAAATGACTAAAAAATATGGTCTAGACACTAAAGAATGACTCCAACTTTGATATTTCCTAGCATGTCTTCCCTGGCCATCAGTCTGTGGCTACTGTTACATCATGCCCTCTTTTCCATACCTAGGAATGTCTAACATGGCAGGTGGCTAGAAAAGCTGCCAAATTTGCTGTGGTTCTTCTATTGTCCCCATCTTTGGTCTGCTTTGCCTCATGTTCTATCATAATGTATATCATCTCCCACCCTTTGGTTGTACCATAAACAAGTCACTTCCTAACCACAAAGATTGTTTTTCCTACATTCCATTCTTCTCTGAGCCATTGCTAAAATGAAGCATCTTGAGTGATCAGCTTGAATGTCTGAGTGATCTCATTTAGGCAAAGCCATCAGGAGAACCCAGACATAACTGATCTGCATGTAGCAACCTCAAATTTCCACCATCCTGGTTCACAATGCTCAGGCTCTTTGACTCACATTATGATCACACATTTCTACAAAGAAGATGAACAAATGTCTGCCATTCTCCTGGCTAAAGATAAATATTTGTGTCCCCTGAAAGTTCATGTGTTGAAACCTAAGTCCCAGGTAATAGTATTAGAAGGCAGAGCCTTTGGGAGGTGATTAGATCAAAAGGGAGAAGTGTTGTCATAAAAGAGGTACCAGAGAGATCCTTTGCCCCTCCTGCCATGTGAAGACACAGCAAAAAGATGGTCAGCAATGAACCAGGATGCAGATCCTCACCAGACATTGAATTTGTTGGCACTTGGACTTCTCATCCTCCAGAACCATGAAAAATAAACTTCTGTTGTTTGTAAGCTACTCAGTTTATGGTATTTGTTATGGCAACCTGAAGGGACTAAGACACCTCTTGACTTCCAAAACATTGATCCACCCTCTCCTTATATTAGCTATTAAAATTCCTCCTATCGTCAATGTCCCAGAAATAAATCTTCCATATTTTTTAGGACTCTGTCTTCCATTCGGTTTGCAGAAGATAGCCCACAGTGTTCTATGACCCAGGTTGCACCTATATTTCCCCTTTTTTGGAATAAGTGACACTCATGGCCACTCACCCTTTCCTTGGAAATAATAACACTGTCAGAAACACTCAGTGATTCATGAAAAGGAGATTCCCAAAGACTTGGGGAAATAAAATAGGTCTGGGAGGAAAATGATACCTGCTAATGTAAAGTAGCAGTTGTATGAAAATAAAACTAGTAGTATGGCTCCTCTTACAATCAAAAAACTATTTCTAAGGCCTAACCTCTCCTCTCTCTAAAGTTGACAAAAGATAACATGCTTTCTTTCCCCGTCCTTTCTATGCCATTTGGACTATCTACTCAGCAATATTTTAATCACGTTTTGTTACTCTACTTTGTGTTCCTCTTCTCATCAAGATCTACCTTTTAAACAAGATAACTTTTACTCATACATGGCCACAAAGATAATTTCCAAGAATAAAATGTGTCATGGATGAGGCTAGATCCAAGACTGGATTGGGAGATGTTAAAATGTAGCACCAAGTTGGGCTTGTCTGGGTGTGCATTTGTGCATACACATACATATGTATGAGTATGTTTACATAAAGAATGAGTATAGATGCAAGTAAGAACACAATGCATATGCTATTGCAGTTTACAGATACAATCCAGTGAAATGTCCACGAGGAAAGGGGAAATGGGCTATTGAGGAAATAATAAACAGGTATGTCAAGATGCAGGACAGGCCAGAAGATAACTGGTGAGTGCATGTCTGGGCATGAGTGTGTCTGTATGTGTGCCAGAGTGACAGGATTAATGGACAAAAACAAAGACATGTAAGCAAGGCGCCAGCTCTGCTGCTGAGTCCTACAGCTTACCCTGTAGTAATCAGTGCTGTAGACATCTCTGGACATGCCAAAGTCTCCAATCTTCACCAGCAGGTTGGCTCCAACCAGGCAGTTCCTTGTAGCCAGGTCCCTGTGCACGAAGTGCTGGGAGGCCAGGTACACCATGCCTGAGGCAATCTGACTGGCAATGTGGAGCATTTGAGAGAGCCCTAGCTCACCCTTGGCCTGGCGTGGCTGTCCATCAACGAGGATCATTGCATCTGGTCCATGGGCTCTGTGAGGGGATAGAGAGAAGAGAAGGAACAGAGAGAAATCAGGAGATCAAGAGCAAAGGCCTTCTTGGTTTCCTGTCCTCTAGAATATACCACAGAAATGAATAAAATTTCCCTTTCCATCCTGACTATGGCCTATTTCTCTCTACTCAAAGCTATATTACATGAGTGTGGGTAGGGATGAAACTCTACAACCAGATTCCCATCTAAGATGACAGTACATATATTCAAATGGAACAGAGAGCAAACCTACTCTTTTTAACATTTTACTGTGACCCAGGAGTTTCCCAAGTGCTAGATGTATATAATAGTATAATTAATTAAATAACTACTAACTCTCACACAGTCCTATGTGCCAAGCACTACTCTGACTGTTTTAAATACAGTAATTCACTTAATCCCCACCCAAATTTTGAAATAAAGAAATTGAGGCATGGAATGATCAGATCACTCACCCCAGAGATCCTAGAATGACCATATGGGTAATCAGGAGGCAGGATTGGAAACCAGACATGCAAAGCAGGGCTTCCAAAAGGAGTATCATGAGTGCTTATTATAAGGTTCCCAGACCCTGCCCTCTAGGATTCTGATTAGCTAGGCAAGCTCAATCATTTGCATTTCTCACAAGCTCATGGTGCTGATGCTGCTGGCCATACTCTTGAGCGGTAGGTCACCATTGGGTCCACACTCCTAACCGCTCCACCACATTGCTTAGGACTAGGGTCTGGTAGGGAGACCCTCTGACCCTGAAGCAGAGGCCTGGGGAGCCCCAGGATCCCTTTCATCCCCCCCCAAAAAAGCCTGGATTTGTCATCCTAACACCTTACTCTGTCATACTGGTCACTTTAAGTATTCATTCTTTTTTCTAGAAAGCCCAATGAGTCATAACCATACCCAGGGCTCTTATTTATGGAGTTGTGAACCAAGGAGCCCCGGTTTACAGCAAGGCCTCTGCCTGCTTTACTGCTTCTCCAATTTCTACTGAAAGGCACCATTAAATATAAACACATTCATTTTACTATCTCCAGTGGGCTCTGCCTACCTCACTCCTCAGAAGGAGAGGTGCTACATCAGTTCACAAGGAAAGAGGTCATCGGATAAGCCCTTGCTTCTGTCTACCAGGAGAGTACACTCAGCCTGCCTCTAAATACCACCAACATGAAGGAGCTGTGAGAGCAGATAGGGCAGGCCTGAGGGTCAGAGAGGCTGTGTTTGTGAGAGCAGCTGATGAACCACCTACCAGGATGGGTTAGTAGGGCCTGTTGCTAAGAGCTTCTGGTCTCGGCGTGTTCTGGAGAGGCTCAGCCTTGACTGATAGAGTCAAGGAAGACAGATTAATGGTGTCTATGGGAACCTGGTCAACAATAGAGGCTAAAGCCCAGATTGTGTTGCCAAAAAATGGCCCAGGAACTTGAACCTTGATTTGGACAGACTCCTTCATGCTGACTTCAGGAAAGGACCCCATGGAGAGACACCGAGGTTTTAGGAGTGTCAGCAACTCTTCACAGAATTGTGTTCACATGCATGCATTCCCTATGCCACAGAGAAGGAGGTGTGTTATCTGGTGCTGGCACTGCTCCTCATCTTCTGCATTTCTTTCTGGGTTTTGTTGTTGCTGCTGTGTTTTTCTTTTTCTTCTTTTTACATCTCCCACCCCTTGCCTTTACTGTGGTCTCTCACTCTTTATCTTCCATATACTCCCTTTTCTTTCCTTCTCTATTTTATTGTGCATGACAGTGATGCAGAGAGGCATCCAAGAGCTCTCTTTAGCCCTGCTGGTGTCTCTTGGGGCTGGAGGCACTGAATCTATGGAGAGTATGTGCTAGAAAGTAGAGTATGCCCCTTAGATCCCAGAGGAATTGCAATATAGGAAGAGGAAGGCTCAGAGTATTGAGAAACTGTTACCTATATTAAAAGCTGCCATAGTTCACAGTTCTCATAAAATAACGGTCATAATTTCAATAACAGCTATCATAGGCTGAACACCAAACTACTCACAAAAGTTATCTAGGCATTATACATATATAGTCATTTCATACTCACAGCAACAACTCTATGAAGTAGTTATTAATAGTCATGTTTTCCAGGAGAAAAAATTAAGTTTTAATAACTTGCTCCAGTTTACAACTAAGACGTGACAAGTCTTAGTTGTGACAAGGTTATCCAAGAAAGAAAGAAATTTTATTTGAAATCCAGTTTTAGGAGGCTTATAATATCCTACAAATACTTGTAATCCTTGGGTCGTCTTTGTGGAAACCTGACTTATAAGCAGAGTTCAGAAACTCCTTCAGACCATAATCTGGTACCAACTCTTTTTCTTGCTCCTTCAAAACCACAACACCTTACTGAATGCCCTCACTTCAAGGAGATGCTTACCAGTTTTTGGTGACGGAGGTAGAGTCTTCTATATTTGGACTTTGGAAATCTCATTCTCAGTTATAGAATTTAATGAGATTCAAATGGTGGTTGTGGCAGAAACCACACCCTAAGTGTACAGAACTTGAACGTTCACCCTGCTTCCTGGGACCCTGGGTTCCACAGAACTTCATACAGCTTCCCCTTCTACCTCTGGTCAGTTTGGAAGTGGCAGCTGTGGGGGGTAGAGAAGCCCGAATTCTGCACTAGTGATGAGATGCTGTCTTCTCTGGGGAAGGAAGATCTACCCCTGAAAATTCATCCAGAACTTCTGGCTGAGTTTCCATTCACTTACCAGTTCCATCAAGAACCTCTAAACGTCCAGGTGATCTTGCTCCAGGCATGAGAAAACCTTCTTATAACAAATCCATTATTTTTAGAACAATGCTATTCAATAGAAATTTCTATCGATGGAAATGTTTATACTACATTGCCCAATATGATAGAAACTAGCTGCACGTAGCTACCAAGTACTTGGAATGTGGTTAGGGTAACCAAGGAACTAAACTTTTACATTTTATGGAAGTTTCATTAGTGTAAATCTAAATTGAAATGGCCATAAGTACCGAACAGCACAGTTCTAGAATTTATTCAGAGAAAGTCTGCCCCATTTTTTCCAACCATTTCTGGTTCCTGATGAGTTTGTAGCCTGGTACCTTCTTACTCATCATCAAGAAGTCTCTGGCAAGGTTTCCAAGAGGAGTATAAGGTACTAGCCTCATTTTGCACATGAGAAACTTAAGGTACAAAAGGAAGAGGCTATTTGCAACATTGAGGAGAAGTAGCTATAGAATCTCGGAGTTGCAAGGCATAAACTTTCAGGCTCTCTGGGCTCCTTCTTGGACCTATTTCAGATCCTGCTCATCTTCTCAATTCATTTTGGAATCCAGAAGAAGAGCTCAGGGCATCTTCAACTGATTTTCCTAGAAATCAAGGACAGAGGCCTTCATTCAGCTGCTATGGAGACAATACAATATATAAGAATAAAAGTGTGCTTCTTATTCCTCATCCTTAGACTCTAATGTCCAGAGGGGAATGTATGATTTCTGACTCCAAAGAAAACCCCACGGGTCAGTGGGGCTGGGATCTGGTGAGGAGGACCGCAGTCCTTGCTTACCTGAGGAACTTATTCAGATCTCCATGCTTCATGTATTCAAAGACCATAATGAGGGGATCCCCATCACCGCATACTCCATAGAACTTGACAATGTGCTCATGCTGCAGGTTAGTGAGCAGTTCAGCTTCCCTCTGGAAATCCTTCCGGGCAGCCAGGGTGGGATCCTTCAAGGCCTGGGAAAAACACAGGACACCAGTTTTTAGCAATTTCAGGGCAGCGGGCTATCTTTTCTTCTCCTGGGAAGAAACCTTGCACCACACTCCACTGGGTTCCCAATAAATAAGATTTTTAATGAAATTTAAAGACAGTGAGACACAATCTCAGTCACAAGGTCTGACCCCTTATTCCTTCAGCATTTTGATCCCTGTAGAAACAGAAACCCCCCTTCTGACACCCACTTCCTATGCTCTCAGCAGTGATTTTAAATGATGTCATATCAGTTGAGTATAAGTAGCAGCAGTGGGATTGTGAAGTGGAAGATCTTACCAAAGCCCCTACACATAAGGTTTCCTCTGGACAAAAGGTCCCACAGCTAAAATAAAGAAGTAAAATCCACCACTCTGATTGCTTTAACTGTGTAAGTTAGCACATGCCCATAGCCTACTGGAAATTGAGCAGACAGCGTTTCCTTGTCCTTTCTAGTCCTTGTTTTTAGATTCAAAGTCTCCTTGTCCTTTCTAGTCCTTGTTTTTAGATTGTGAAGGAGTCTATATTTGCAGAGGAATGTGAACACTGTGGTTTCTGGGATACACTTGCATTCTCTAATAAGGTTTTGGAGAAACCAGTGGAGGTTAATGGACAGAAGCCCCAGATATGTTCAGGGCAAGGCAGAGTGCTGAAACTCTCAGTGCAGTTGGGACAGTCTTGGGACCACCAGAATGTCACAATTCAGCCATTGTAGGGATGGGAGACACAAGTGTGAGGGAGAAGTGCAAACTGTGGGGACCAGAAAGATTACTACAGAGAAGGAATGTACGTTGCAAGTGTGGATTTTTCAGTACCAGAAGGGGACCACGAGACCAAAGCTGAAGAGCACATCTGAGGGACGTTGGATAGGACACTGCCATGGAGCACAGCAATGCTGGCCAGAATGGACAAAGATCTTTGAAGAGGAGAAGCCCTGTCAGCCAGAGAAACAGCCGGTGCAAAGGGGACTCCCCCATTTCTCCAGCTTCCCCATGAGGCCAGAGGCAAAAGGGCCCAAACATGCACTCTCTTTAACTGACACAGTTTAATATCCTCAATAGGCACAACGCGAGGCAATGAGGAAGTGAGACATTTGCTCACCATTCTCAGGTTAATGATATTCTTGACAGACTGGAGATTGGTTTGCATTCTCTCTGCTAGGTACCTGGTCTTTTCTAGCTATCCAGGCTGGCTGACCTCCCCTGCAGAGCATGCAAGTGCCAAAAGGCCTCTCCAACTGGAGACCTTTCTCCTACCACTGCAGTCCCAGTACCTGAAATTCACCAGCTGCCTTGGCTCTAGCATTTAAGTAGTGTAAATCTGTAAAAATAAGTTTATCTGGGGTCCCTCAAACCTCTCAGTCATTAGTACACATCAGAGATGACAGAGTCCTAGCATGAAAAGGTACCTGGATATCATCTGCTCTCCTGTTCACCTTTGGAGTTGGAAAAACTGAGGCTGAGCTTGTCCTAGACTCAGCCCACATTCGTGCATCTTAAATGGCAGAAATCTTAGAATTAGACTGGACCTCAGTGATCTCCTGGTGGGGTTCCGTGTGCTCCCAAGTTCAGTAGCAATTCCTCTAGGGGCATCCTGGGGAGTGTGGTCTGCCAGAGAGAAATTAAGCCTCACCCAACTTCAACCAGCACCACTTTTCCTTTTTTTGTTTTATTTGAAGATTTCACCCAAAAAAAGTGTTTGATTAAATGATTCTTAAGCTGGCAAAATGTAGAAAGTTATCTAGTGCAACTTCCCCCATTTTACAGATGCAAAAAGTGAGGTTCAGAAGGGAAAACTAGCTTGCCGAAAATCAGGCAACAAGTAATAGCTTGGGTCTGGAGCCCAAGATACTTTCCTGTTAGCATGCCTGCTTGAATTAATTAATCAGATGAATTAGTTACTAGAAAAGTCCCTAAGGGAATGGTGGGTAGAGGACTGAAAAAATATCAAAGGGTCAGGAAAGACAAGCGGCATGGGCTGCCAGCAGAGTAGCCAAGCCCAGTGAGGGTGCCAGGCTCACCAGGCAGGCCAAGAACAGAAGCAAGCAGGAGACCTATTCTCTCAACTCACTGCTGGTTTTGCCCAGACCTGATTCCATGTGTTCTCCACTTCAACTCAGGCTGCTTTTCTGGGAAGCTGTCTAATAATAAAGAAATAGGTTGCAGTGTCCACCTACAACCAGACCAAAGACATTGGCATATTCTGGAGTCATGGTGAGAGACAGCCCATCTTGGTACCCCAGCTCCTAGCAGTAGTCCTGAGCTGCATGGGCTGAGGTGTGGATATAGGATAACTGAGAGTGATTTATTTATTTTCATGAAGAAGAAGGAAAAAATAGGAACCCAGCATGGGTGGGATGGGAGAATATGTAAAGATTTATGTGAATGCTGGATTTATGAGAGGGAAAAAGTAGATCAAATTTGGGGTCAGCCAAACGGCCTCTTTCCATCTCTTTAAATCATTCTCTCCCACAGTCTGGACTTCAGTGACAGCCATGGGATATTTCCGCTTTCAGTCCTGGAGCAGTACCAGACAGTGTCCCCCAAGGCTGGCACCCTGCACTGTGAAGCAGATATGAGGTCCTCATTTGGGGGATGGAGCACAAAGCAGCCGTCCTCTCTTTTGGTCTTCCACATCTCTTCTCCCTGCCTTCTCGATGTGTTTTCCAGCTCATGAGTCAAGCCTGAGGTTCTTACCTAATTGGCCCAGTGAGGGGTGTGGTAATTGGGATTCTGAGCTATAAGTGGCTCCACCCCCAGGAGTTGATGCTGTTAGGACAGAGACAACAGGAGGAAAATAACGAAGAGGAAAAGAGGGCCAACCACTCTCTGGTTCCTCTCAGCGGAGACCACATTCAACACCTTCTTCATGGCTCAAAATGGGTCACCAGTTCGTGGCATGGGACAGAACGAGTGTTTGATGTAGCTGCAATTGGTGCAGAGAGGCGCATCTAGCCAAAGAGAGGCTGCTGGCTAGGCCCTTCGTTCAGTACCCACAGAACAAAAAGGAGAGGTGGAATTTGTTCTCCTTCCCTCCCTCTCTTTCTTCCAAAGTTTGGGGACATTTCTCTTTCTTGTCTTCCCCTCTATGTGTACCAGATTGCATGTTCCTCAGCTCTGCCCTGGGGGAAGGGTTTCAGGAAGGCTGTTTAGTTGGATGGAAGGAAAGCAGATTAGAGAGCAGAAACACAAGCTTTCCAACAGCTCCTAACTCCTTCAGAGTCATTTAATTTTCTCCTTTTGTCCAACCTAAGGGTTCTTTAGTTTCCCCTTTTTTTCTTTTGTTGGAGGGAAGTATTTTAAAGGATGTTTGGTTTCAGATTTCATTAATACCCTGAAATCCGTTTTATAGTTTACATAGAGATGCACACATTCCTGAATGTTCAAAGTTTCAAATGATTAAACACACATATGCCCCAATCACCCCCCTTTAGTTATACAAATCACCTTTATTTAGTCCCTCAAAACCCACTGTCACTTCCCCTTGGTGAGATTCCCAAATAACTTTACCAGGAAGAAGATGGGTAATTATCACATGGGTGTCCCTCTCTCTTCGGTTTTCCTGGGTTAAAGCTGGCCATTGGCTTCCCATTGTTTTTAGGATAAAATCCAAACTCCTTAACACAGTTGTGGACTCTAGAGGTCTGGTGTCCCCATCTGTCTCTGCCTCCTCTCCTCCTACACACTCCTCTCTCATTCATTATAAGAAGGGGGACCCCAAAAACCCAGAATTATCTTTTGGAGGGCAGGCCCCTTGTAGTTCAGGATCCCCCCCCACTAGGTAAGTGTTCTAGAAACCTAAGGGCATAAGTGTACCAGCAAGTGTTGTTGCAAGAGGCTGCGTTTATCCTCAGTAAATTTGTTTTGGGAGATTCCTTCAACACATTTACCCTTTTCTTGATGGGTGATTTATGAGCACACCTGCTCACACCACGCTAAGTGTTCAGCAGTTTTGACCAAAAGTGGCATGACCCCTGTACTCTACTATCCCTATTCACTGGATCTCACCCAGGATAACTTATTTTGTTCCCCGGATGAAAAAGTCCTCCTCAAAGGAAAATGTTTTGCCGACGTGAAAAAGACAAAACAAAAAATGACAGAAGCCCTAAAAGGCATCAAAATGGACAAGTTCAAAAACTGTTTTGAGCAGTGGAAAACGCATCTTGATAGGTTTATTGCATCAAATGGCGAGTCCTTTGAAGGTAACTGACGTTTAAACATGTAAGAAAAAAAAATACAATTTTTTATAAATAAATTCTGGGTTTGGGGGGTCTCCCTCATACTTCAGTCTCACTGGACTTTGTCTCTTGTACCTTCCAAACTTTTTTCTGCCTCTGGGCCTTTGCTGTTGCTTTGGTCAGAAAACACTCCACTGAGTGGCATCCAAGTGATAGACTAGAGAAGCAGACACTGCCCATGACCTCTGGGAATGTGAGATCCTAAATCCTCCCTGATAGTTGTATATCCAGGGAGACATTTTTGTCCCAGAGAGGGATTTGCCAAAAACTTGCCAAGAATCGACTGTGATTGTTCCCAAATTCATTCATGACAGTTAAATCTGTTAATGTAATTACTCAATGAATGTAATGAACTGCTCTAGAAACCAACGAAATATGAGTGCAGATTGAGAGTTTTTATGTAATGAAAGCTTTTGAAAGCCAGTGGTTAAAAATACTGTTAAGAGTGGAAGGCAAAACTATTTTAAAAATTGGGAAACTCATAAAAATCTGACATTCTACACTCAGATTGCTTCACAAATGTTTTAAGCTCCTGCTCCAACTTAAAGTAATTGAAACTAGAAATTACGAACACCCAATAAAAAATCAAAAAGAAAATCCTCCAAATCAAAAAGAACTCAAAAGCTGAAGTTCAGACATCTTGGAAGAAATATAATGCTAAAATCCAAATGACTAAAATTGTCTACAACCAGAGCAAGGATTTACTACAGACAAATAAATTTTATAGGAATGGGCCCATAAATATTTTTAGATAAGCAAATGCTTAAAGAAAATAAATAAATAATTATTATTTTTAAAATAAGAAGGTATGCAGCAAGAACAGAAAGAAATAAAATTAAGATAACAATAAAATGAAGAAGCAATTAGATAACTTGGAAATAAAAGACATGGTCATTGAAATTATAACAGAAACCTCCATAGACTGAAAAAACTCCAGACCAGATAAAACCACAAGAAGGAGTCATGAATTGGAAGACCACTGAGGCTCACTCACAGCAGAACGTGAAACAACAGAGAAGAAAAATAGAAAAATCATCAAAGAGGGCTTCCTCTGGTAAGAAAGCAGGTTGCCTGGGTTTGAATGCTGTATAAAAGTTCTGTTTATCCAACGACTATTTAAGAGCGGCCCCACCCATTTAAAAAACTCATGTGCTACATTTTTAACATCACATTTACACTACTCTGTACAGATTATACTGTGTCCTGTCCTGCTCCCCTTTCTCTCATGGACATTCCTCCAGTCTCCCCAGCAAGCTGCAAACACCTGAAAAACGAACTGTTATTTCTGCTCCTTTGTTCGCACCATAGCAACTGTTGGGCAAAACATTTTTGCCAATTGATTTAAATCACAATTTTGAGAAAACTTATACTTGTAGGTGCTATACTTGTAGGTGTTCTCTAGAAGAACAAGATTACCCTGCACCAACTTAAAAACTAACTCAAGAGGAAGGACCTTGCAAAAAAGGACTGAACTCTATAGGGCAGAGAGCAGGATATGCCACTTCTGGGATGTTATCTGCAGGAGAAAGGTGTCTTTTCCAGGAATGATGGCTAGGCAGACCCACTAAGTGGCAAATGGTATAAAATCCCAGAGTGCTCATCTCCTTGACTTTCCCAAAGTCAAGGAGAGAAAGAACCTTTTAAGGGATGAAGACAGAAACACCTTTCTGCATCACCCAGTCTGAGTACTACCCTTAATGCCAGACTACGCAGGGAAACATTTCCCAGGGTCTTCAGCCATTATTTCTTTTTCTGCTCAAAGTGCAAAAATGTTCAGCTCATTCACCAGTCCCCAGATGGATGCTGGAACACCCAGTGGATTAGTGTCATCCTATATGTTAAAAGTGTTGGGGCATTGGGGAGGGGAAGGAGGTGGGGAAGGGCATGGCAACCCACTGGGTACCAGGTCCACTATCGGAGGAGAATGGGCCAGTCAGAATATCAAACTTCAACTTACTTATGTGGTAAAATCTCATCTGTACCCCATATTCTAAAATAAAAATTAAATTTTAATTTTAAAAAAAGGGCCGGGAAATACAGATTCTAAGTATAGGGACAAAATTAGAAACCTTTCCACATCCCTGGTCCAAGCTGTTTGAAGACATCATCACTCATCTGGCCATTCCATGACCTAGGAGACACACTGAGCAAGTTCTTTTATGTCCATTAATAGTAATCATTGGCCTTTTAGGTACAGTACTCTAGTACCTTATTTATTTTCTAGAACAGAGGTCAGAAAACTATGCTTACTTTTGTTTAAAAAAAAGTATATATTGGAAAACAGCCACATTCATTAGTTAATGTATTGCTTATGTTGCTTTCCAACAACAAGGGCAGAGTTGAGTAGTTGCAATGGAGAGGATAGGGCCCTCAAAGACTGAAGTATTTACTATCTGGCCCTTTAGAAAAAAGTTTGATGACCCCTATCTAGATAGGTGAGGGAATTTGACAGGCCATATGTCATCTGTCTAAGTCAACATCCATAATAATGATAATGATAAAAATAAATAACAGCATTTACTAAGTCTCAAACAGTCCTTATAGTCCCAGTTACTCTGGAGGCTGAGGTAAGAGAATCAATTAAGCCCAGGAGTTTGAATCTAAGCCTGACAAGCATAGTGAGGCCCTGTCTCTTTAAAAAAAAAAAAAAAAAAGCATAACTGGCATTAGTGGGAATTTGCCAGTGGGGGGAGGGGTATACCTCATCAACAAGGGTACACGCATAATAAACATTTGTATAACTAACCCTGAATTGTACCCCACATCTTTAAAATAAAAATAAAATAAAAATGCATAAATCCCAGGCAGTGAGTTAAGGATTTTACACAAATAATGTAATTTAATCACCAACATTCTAAGGAGAAGATATTATAATTCTTATTAAACTGATAAGAAAACCGGAGGCCCAGCCGGGCTCGGTGGCTCAGCCTGTAATCCCGCGCCTTTGGGAGGCTGAGGTGAGTGGACTGCCTGAGCCCGCGGGTTCGAGACCCACCTGGGCAGCGAGACCTCATCTCTACAATAAATCAAAAAATCAGCCGGGCATGGTAGCGCATGCCTGTAATTCTGGCTACTTGGAAGGCTGAGGTGGAAGGATCGCCGGAGCCCAGCAGGCCGAGGCTGCTGTGGCCGGGAGTGGCCACTGCACTCCAGTCTGGGTGACAGAATGAGACTCCAACTCAAAAAAAAAAAAGAAAGAAAGAAAACTGAGGCCCAAAGAGGTTAAGTGTCTTGCGCAGTCACCCAGCTTCTCTTTGGTTGCAGGCTCTCTGGTGCCCATGTGGTGCCCATGGAGAACATCTGTCCTCCACACTACACTGCCTGCATCCATGGAGGCCAGGTACCCTCTGTGAACAGGAACAATCTGCAGATACACAGACTATGAATACAGAGAAGGCACAGAAATAAGAAACTCCCTTCACGATAAAGTTTCAGTCATAGCCCTCAGTGCTGAAGAAGGGACCCTTTTGAAATCCAGGTGAGTGTCCTCTCAGTGGGCCACACCTCTCACTCCCAGTCCATGATTAGCACATATCTCAGGACATTGTACAGACTCCACACTGACTTCAGAAGCATGTCTCTGCACCCAAGGAAGTCACTCCATGCTCCAGACTCCAGAACAGGACTCTAGAGACCTGTGGGTGCCTTTGTGAGGTTACTACTCTTGTTTGTATCAACCATGTTCAAAGATTAGTCCAACATTGGTGTACAAAGAGCAGCTACTCACTGCTGGAGGAAGGCCAGGAGAAGGCCAATGGAAACCTACATTTCTACTGCCCCAAGCAATTCGTCTTCTGCTGCAAATCTGCCAGGATTGTGGTGAAGGATGCCATTCCAGCAGCTGCCAGGAGGAAGTTATTCCTGGACACACTGCCCCTTGGGGTGTGAGCCTGAATCCCACAGAAGAATCTAAAAATGTATTCAACCTCACTACTACTTCCCAGTGCTAAACCTCTGCCTGCCTTACCCCTACTCCAACTCCTTCTGTCCCCAGTGATGTCCATGTCCCTGAGTAGTGGCCCCTAGGACACCTTGAACAGCACACCCTATGTGAGCTCTACTGTGAATGATGGTCAAGTGACCTTCCAGGCACAGACAGCGCATCCTACAGAACTGCTGAGGAGGGTGGAGGGCCAGCCCTGGGACAAGGGTAAGCCCAGGGCCACCAAAATAAAACCAAGGTTGTTCACAGGCATAACTTGCTCCCAGCATAGTTTCCTTAAGTACTGCAGCTTTTGACCTCAGAAGCTAAAGGAAGTCAGTTCTGGTCCAGAGGAAACATCATTGACCTCAGAGTAAGGTTCCCCGTTTGCATCTGAGAAAGTCAATTGCTCACCATCTTCTCAAATGGAGTGATACTCTCCCAGCCCTCCCAGGCCTTCAACCATCCCTCTTCCTGGTGCCCATGTGCCTTGGGGATTTACCTTCACAGCCACGAGCATCTTGTCCTTGGTGGGACTGAGGTTGTAGCACTCGGCCAGGAAGACCTTTCCAAAGGCTCCCTCACCCAGTTCTCGCTTCAGCACGATGTCTCTCCTCTTAATGTGCTGCACATCTACAGGAGGGGATAGAGAGGAGGGCAGTGAAGTCACTTGTTTCTGTTGGTGGCACAGGGAGATAGGAAAGCACAGTGGTCTAGGGTGGAGAACCTGGTTCTGAGCCCATGACAGAAAAAGACAAACTAGCACCACAACTTTGGCACAAAAACCAATATCGCCCTGTGATTTGAGAGCCTGATCTACAAACAGGTCTCAGGGCTGCCACTGACTCACTCCTCACCTCTAAACTACAGCTTCCTCTGCTGGAAAACAGAATCTATGGTAGTTAATGCACAGAATTCTGGTATTAATTTGCTATAGTTGTTGGAGAGAGCATAAAGCAGTCTCCACAGTTACTGTGTCCATGAATCCTCTAGGGATCTTGTTAAAATGCAGATTCTGAGTCAGTGGATCTGAGAATCTACATTTCTAACAAACTCCCAGGTGATGTCCATGTGTGGTTGGTTGCACTTTGAATAGCAAGGTTTTCAGGGTGTGGTTGAGAATCCACTTTGCATCTTGCCTCCACTCCCCTATTTGTTTTTTGAGTTTGGGAAAGTAATTTAACCCCATAGTCTCAATTTCCTCATCTGTAAAATGGGATTAACAAGAACACTTTCCTCGCTGAATTCTTGTGAAGATTAAATAAAATAATCCATGTAAAGAGCTTGGCTTGGTGCCTGGGACAAAATAAAGACACACACACACACACATACACACACACACACTCCCCAGCACAGTGCTTGGTGCATGATAGAGACTACTGAGGGGTAGCTAAAATTATCTGGGGGAAACTTCTGCTTGGCCAGCCCTTCTCCTCTGAAAGAGAGAAAGACCAATGAGTTCACAAAAGGCAAGTTCAGAGCTGGCCCCAGAACAAGGTCTGAGCACAGAGAAGGGTTGCAACAGTCTCTGCTAATTTAGCAACCTAATTAAAGTCTGTCTGCCAGGAGAAAGCAGAGCTGTGCCCCCAGCCCTCCCACCTATTTGGAAAGAATGCTATGCAGGAGTCGTACAAGCAGTGGGCTGGCCAGGAAAGGAGAGTGCCCGAGATTATTACTCACTGACCTTCACGTTAATTGTTCAACAGGCAGAAACCCATTAAATACCTGTATTCACATTGTGAAGAGCTTTGCAGAGCCAGGAAGAGGATTGTCCCAAATGACTTTGTTGAAAAATGAAAGCTGAAAATCCAGAACCACGGCAGACTGTCCCCATGAGTGAGGAGTCGCAGGAGGGACAGAGGTGCATGGCTGGAAGGCTTGGGGTAGGGCTCTGGCTAGTTTGGGCATTTCTTTCAGAATAGACTACACAAATCTTTTTTTTCTGTCAGAGTTCTTGGTATCCACAGCGTCCCAGATGATCTGCCCAGCAAGGATTTGTGGGAGAAAGCATCTGCTGACCATCATTTCTCCTCCCCTCAAAGACAGACCCCCAGGTCAACAGCTGCCCGTGGCTGCTCCTCCCAGGCCACAGGGCTGCAATGAGGCTGCTGCTTGCTGCAGGGCTATGCCCCAGTCTTAATGGCAAGGGGATTAAAATTGGTTTTCTTCTGCATACCCTCTGTCTCCATTTCCCAGCCTCTGAGGAATGGTATTTGTTGGTGTTGGAGGGAAAGGCTAAAGAGTCTCCCACTAAGAGAAAATGGGAGGTCAGGACCTCTCTCTCCAGAGGCTATCTGCTCCCGCTGCCTGATTGTTCCCAGGTGGCTGGTGATGACTCACGCATGGGCGGCTGCAAGATGAGTGTCCTGGCATGGCCCAGGAGTGAAGATGGGGCTGGTGATGGCTGTCACACATTGTCGACCCCATGCCTCTGAATATGCAGGGATTGGTAAGGGATGGAAAGCCAGAGGGCTTGTTTCAAGACCTGGATCCTCCAAGGGCTTGGGCACCTCACAAAACAAAGTAAAAAATCTTGGGTCTCAAATTCCTGATCTGTAAAATGGGCATAGGGAGATAATGTAAAGTTCTACTTACCTATCACCTGAGCATGGAAGTTTGTAAACTTTTAAGTCCTCCAGAATGCAGGCTGTGCTTTAATATTTTCATCATTATTGATACTGATATCTCACAGAAAGGGGAAACCAGGGCCCAGTCAGGCATCCCCACCTGCTGGCTGAGCTGGGCATGGAATCCAGAGTATAAGGACATGCTGGTGTAACCAAGTCACATGAGGAAGAGCCTCCTTTGGCCCCAGATTCCACCCCATTGTCATCGTCCCTTTGCACTGCAATAGGGAAGTTGTTCTGAAACTTGAGCACGCATCAGAATCACCTAGAGGGCTTGTTGAAACAGATAACTGGACTTCTCTCCCAGAGATTCCAATCCAGTAGGTCTGAGTTGGGGCCTGAGAATATGCATTTCCAAATTCCCAGGTGCTGCTGGTGTAAGAACCACATTTTGAGAGGCACTGGAACAGGGCTTCTTCGGTGGCGTAAGAAATTAGCCAGCTGAAGAAAGACATTCACCTTTACCATCTGGTCTCAACAACTACCACGCCCACAAATAGTTCACTCATGCCTCACTTCCAGAAGACCAGGAGGTACTCAGGAGTCCTGAACTCACCTCCAAGCTCCTCCCTCTTCCCTATCCCTGTGACCTAAGCTGAGTCAAGTGCCCCCTCAGAGGCTCCACTACCCATCCAAGCCATAGGAATCATGCCTCTCTTGCCTCCTTATGTTCTGAAAACATCTGTGCAAAGGCAAACCAATGTTATATATTTTCCCGTGTTCTTAAGTCAAGCTCTGGGCTGGGAGACTCCCCAATTTTCCTAAGAACTTCTCACTCACAGCTACGGTGAATGCGAAATGGGAATGAAGGGTCTTGACAGAAAGCAGTGCTCTGTTTCCCAGCTGTTGTGCCTGAGTCCCATCTTAGAACCCTTCTTTCTCCTTTCCCTCCCTTGGAACCAAGAATACCAGGCCCTGAAAGGCTCAGACAAGCCACATGGGAACAGCATACAGGGAGTGGTTTCCCAACCCTCCCTCTGTATCCCAAGAGCTGAGAGTCTGGCAGCAGCTGCAAACTCCTAGCTTCAGAAGGGGAAACTCGGGCCTCTGTGAGCCTTGAAGGTGGCAGGGGGCAGATGACCACATTACCAGAAGCATGTCTGTTCTCTGCAACCACATGAAAAGGGCTGAGCAGAAGCCTCCCATGGGCCAAAGTATCTTCCCCAAATGTGCAAAAGGACCTTTCTCAGGAACGTGGAAATACTCAGTGGCACAGAACAAAAAAAACCTTGTCTCATTCTAGTTTTCTACAGAGTGTATGTATTTTGACACTAATACCTGTGCTTAGTCCTGGGTAAGGAGGTGAGAGCTGAGAACAGATTCCATCCCACCATAAATTCTCCCTCAGGAGAGAACTTGTTCCCAGCCATGGGGATAAGAAGCTTATGAGGCAACCAGGGAGTTTTGGCAGAGAGTACTGGATTTGGGCCAGATTCAAGGCAAATCACTTCCATGTGGACAGTCCCATGCACCAACAAGACTCTAGACTCCAAAATACCATCTGAGCAGCTTCTTTTTCTGAACCTACCATGAAAGAAGTAGAGCAGAGGGAATTAATTTGTACCCAATCTTAATATGTATTCAATACTTGATTCTCATAACAACCCTGAGAGGTAAGTATTACTGAACCCCTTTCACAGAGGAGGAAACAGAAGCAGGGGTAACTTTCCAAATTCATAGAAGAAAAGTGACCAGTGAAGGACTCTATCTCCTTTTTATGGTCTGGTCTGCAAGCCTGTGTTCTTTCCTTTACATTTAGTTGCCTTCACTCTGTCCTCCTCAACTTTATGACCACTGAAATGAGCCAGTCCACAGATGCTCAACCCTCCATCTTCCACTGCCGAGCTTACCATTACCCAGTTCATCCTGGGATTCTACTACAGCCTCTTCCCAAGGGAAAGGACAAAAGTGCTCCTCCTCCCCACCCTCTGGAGGCTACACGGAACAGACAAAGCTCTGAGAAGGAGGGTGTGGCTGAGGGAGAAAAAGCCTCTGCTCAGTCCCTGGGGAATGGCTGGATTAGTTGTTTCATTTCTGATGTCCACGCATCTCTGTGGGTCCCTGCCTGTGCGTACTTTTAGCTCACACAGTGCTGCTAGAGTTAGCTCTGGTGAAGCCATCTGACCTGCATGCCAAAAAGTGATGGATTTTCCTAAGAGGAGAGGGCATCAATCTCCTTTTACTGCCTGGCTGGCTGGCCCAGCAGAGTCTGGGTCACAAGACCCAGACATCAAGACATTGACGAGGAGGCAGAGAGGGGAATACAAAGCCAGGCTGTGGGAAGACCTCCCAATTTCCAGCAGGGAAGGGGCTGCTGAAAAAGGCAGGGGGCTGCTGCTACATATGGGGAGGGATTTGGGGAAAATGAAAAAGGTTTCTGGGGTCTTTGGTCTGCCTCTTCCCTCACTCCTTTGTGCGAGACAGCCACCAGCAGGATTCCACCAGAGGAAGCCACCTGTAGATCTTCCTGTTCGCACAGAACAACTGGTTCATCCGATACAAATACAGAATGAGGATTTCTGTGTTTTAGTGACTGCTCCAAGAATTCTTCCTCTGTAGTGGGGACCAAGATAACTATTCCATATGTGTGGGATTCACTTCTGGGAGGTCTTCCCGGCCTGCAGCAAGCTTGACTTAGACTAGAATCTCTAATCCAGTTAGGTCACTGCGTATCTCTGGACAGAAGACCCCAGAGCCCTAAGAGGTTAGCCGGCCGGCAGGGGTTACTACTTGTCCTGCCTCTGTTCACCTGGGCTGCCTCACTGGGGGCAGGTAGGGGCCATACATGGAGCCACAGGATACACTGACATCACATCAGAGGCAACTAAAATGGAATAGGGGCATTAGAGAAGAGGCATAAACTGCTCAGCCCTGCTGACCATGGATGAAGTGAGAACAACAACAACAAAAAAAAAAACCCTGCCAAAATATCAGTTCTGAAAGGGTGAAGGCTTTGAAAAACAAGTCTGTATTGGAATTGTGACTCTGTCAATTTCTAATTGCATCCTATTCTCCCCAAGCCTCTAGCTCCTTATCTGTGGAATGGGAACATGAATACTGACTTGGCAAAACTATAAAAAGAACTGACATTAAATTTTTAGATAATAGAGACAATATAAAATATTCAAAATGTTGCAGGCATCTAACAAATGTGTTTCTTTCCTTTCTGTAAGATTTTCATTTTGACTAAGAGCTCGACCTATCTCAAATACAATAGTGGTTTGGAAAGAAACTTGAAGGATGATGATTTTTCTCCTCAAATAAAATGGCACAACGTTGCCCAGGGGAGAGCCAGCCCTTACTCAAGGGTCACCAGCAGTCTGTCTAACCATGTCCAACCTCCTTCTCCTTAAAGGCCAAAATAGTTTGCGGGAGGAGGCTGGTCAGACAATGGAATAAAGACATCAAAAGGCAGAGACAGCCACCTACTCAAGATTGGTATTGATCAGTAGAGAAAAACCAGATTTCCCAGGGTCAGTGGTTATAAATAATGATAATCCTGACTTTACTGTACATGAAGCAGCAAATTTGATCCCAAAAGTGAGTGCGTGTTCTCAGTCAGACCCAGATTGCCTTAACAGAAATTCATTTGCCACCTCGGTGCTTTGTCTAATTGCTGTTTGGGGACCATGCATGTGGATAGAGCTGAGACAGTCCTTCCCTAAAGGTGGTGGCCTGAGAGGCTCAGAAACAGGTCTAAGGGCTGGCCCCTGGTTGGTGCTCCTCACCATCCTGCCCTCCCTCTTTTCTGGCCCATTCTAATACTCAGTTCCTAACTGGTTTCTGTCCTCTTCGCTGAGACCTCTCAGATCTTTCCTTTATGAACTCCATCTCACTCTGTACTTATCTCTTTAGCTTATTGCTATCCCTCTGTGCCCTTATTAATAATAAAAATAGCTGCAATCAATGAGCACTTACCCTGAACCAGGTACCAGGCTGGACACACGTTGTCTCATTCATCTCTACAACTCTCTTAAACACTGCATGTTGCTATCCCTGCACTACAGATGAGGGAACTGAAGCTCACAGTAATTAAGTAACTTAAACTTCAAGATCCCCTAGCAATTAGGCATGACCTGTGGGAAGCTAAAGGCTAGACTAAGCAGGCCATCCTTTGGTCATGGCAGCCCCCTCACTCCTGCAACTCCTAATGCAGAATGAGGCTCTGCTTTCTGAACTGGCATCAGTACTTGGTAGAAACCAATAACATTGATAAAAAGAGTGTTTCATTTCATCATGGAAATTGTTCTTGCTACCACCTGAGCACAACATGAGCAGCTGAGATGCCTTTTGGAAATAAAGATGGCACCAGAATGCAGAAATCCAAGACCCCACTGCCCCACCAAGGAACAAATAGTCTCCACCCATTACAAGGTGAGTCCTGAGGGTGACTGTGTGCATGATGGAGGAGGGAGATTCTTGGCAGAAGAGAGGGAAAGAGGAAACAGAGAGAGGAAGGGAGGATCACTGAGAAGCGTGTGTTTTCTTTGCACTAACCAGACCCTAGGGTCTCAGGCTGCCAAAAAAGACTCCGAAGAAAACATTAATTCAATACCATACATTTAATTACACATGAAATGATGTCTTTAAATGGAAAAGAATAACATTCCTGGAGCCCCAACTGTGGGTGTTTAAAGTGGCAGAAGGGAGAAGGAGGGCCAATTCTGAATCTTCGAGGGGGCAGGAGACCACTGAGAAGGCAGGGCCCCTGTCTGAGCCCATAGTAGGAATTTCGGCTAGCCTTCAAAGACCTGCCCTCACCCCTTCCCTTGCTCCTTCGGTGAAGGCTTGCCTCATGCCAATGGAGGGGCAGGCAAGAAGAGCTAATATTCCTGTGGTATTGCCTGAGAGCATGACCAGGTGAGAATGTACCCTGGTCAGTCACAGACCCATTGTAGGGTTCTGCAGCCAACTCAGCCAGTTCCTCACTTGCACAGAAGAGTGTGGCATGGCTAAAAACTATTCAAACAACCACTCTTGCAAAGAAACCCATGGACGATTTACCGATTCTAAAAAAAAAAAAAAAAAAAAAAAATGATCTCCTGGGTTCCTGTCAAGAACCTCTTTAAGAGAAGACACTTTGAAGGCTGGAGAGCCAATAAAAGGATTCTGCAAAATTTTTCTTAGAGGTCTAGAATTTAAAATTATCAACCAAATAGGGAACAATGACTTGGGGATGGATTCCTAATTGAAGGAGCACCAGCACTGTTTGTTGCTATTGCTGTTCTAGGGTGAGGCTGGTTCGGGACTTTTTACCTAAAACCTTGGATCTTTCTGCTGGCCAGTCCATGTCCCATCCCAAGATTTCCTCTCAACTGAATCGAGGCTCCCTCACACATTCTTTTCAGTATGACATCTTTGGAAAGAGACTTTGAAGGGTTCTGGCAACTGCTCAAGTCAAAAGGCCTATGTCATATAGTACTCACTCAAGGTCATAGACTGGGTCCAGTACAGGGCCTAATATGTAGTAGGTACTCACTAACTATTTGATGAGTGAATGAATAAATTAAAACTCCCTCTGAAGCCCTGCTAGAGACTTTAGCAGAAAGGGAGGAGGAAGAAGGGAATTTGGGGGAGTAGTAAAAAGAAAGGAAAGATGAGTGAGAATGGGAAGGGATCCAGGAAGTTCCTAAGAGCAGACTTATTTATGTTCTGGCTCCAAGACTGCCCTGAGGAATCAAGATCATATTGAACTAAGATAGCCTGAGACCCACATCCTCACCCTCAGTCTCCGGCTCCTCAGACGTCTAAACAAAGTGCCTCCGCGGCTGGCACCTGATGGAAGTCCTATCTGGGGCACATGTGCACCCTTAAGCTAGAGGTAGTGGTCTGGGACTCCAAGACACTGTGTTCCCACCAAGATGAATAAATAAACAAGACACCCTGCTGTTTCTGGAAGCATTGAAGAGAGAGGATCAGCAGAGGACTGTCTGTTCTGGGGTAATTTCCAGCTCACGTTTCCAACACAAGAAGTCCAGAGAGTGAGACTGAAGTTCACATGTGTCCCTGCTCCCAGGTGCTACCCCTCGGAGCATCATCACATGAACTCAGACATCAACTGACACCCCCTGCTCCTGACATCAGCCTCTCTAACCACACCACACCTGCCCTTTCATGCCCACTTCCTGGTCTTTGTGTCACATTAACCCTTTCTGTGGTGAGAGGACCTCTGGCTTTCGTTAAGCGCTGACTGCTCAAGCCAAGAGTAAGAGCAAAGGAACTCCCCAAGGAAAGCCATCTGGAATTGAGAAGTTAGGTGCTGAAAGATGAATCTCAGGCACCGACTGTGAATCTGTCCCTCAAAAGACTTGCCAGGCTCCCTACTTCCTCCTTCTCCTGCTGGACATCTCCTTTCCAACCGGACAATGACAAACCCTCACTCCAAATGCCCACACAAAGGACACACCCCACCTCTCAGTCTCCCGAGACCTTTCCTCTCCAGCTGCTGCCCAGGAATGCAGCCTCGGCCTCTCATCCCTGTCATCTGACTCTCTGTCCCCCACATCCTTCCTATGATGTTATGTTCTTACTAGAACACACAGAGTACAATATGCTCAAGGCTGTCCTGTCCAGCTCTGGAGCTCTGGACCAAGACAAAGACTGCAGGGCATTTGGAGCTGTGACATGCAGCTTTACACAGAAAGCCTTGAGGTCAAGACGAGAAACACCTGTGAGGACCACAGGACGAACCACAGAAAGGCAGATCACCCATTCACAGGATACACCATTGACTTTGAAGACTACCAAATTCCGTGGATTCAAGAGAAAACTGAGCTCCTTCAGGCAGAAGGGGAAGGAAAGGAGGTTATGAGACCCATATAAAGAGAGGCAGCAATATGCCCAAAGATACAACAGACACCAAAATAAGGACAGAAAGGGGGCCTTATAAACAAACACCAGTGTTAGCGCAAGGAGGGTGAGGGAGAGCATGGCTTTGGAATGAGGCAGAACTGGGTATAAATTCACACTCGAGGACATATCTTCGGAGGTGGCATTTGGCAATTTACTAAACCAGTCTCAAGTCTTGATGTTTTCATGAGTGAAATTAAGAAAAGATTCACCTCATTGACTTGTCATGAGAATTCAATGAAATTATGTGTGTACAGTGATGCATTTAAAGCATGTTGAATGAACTAATGACTTTAAAGGTTCATGAAGGAATATGCCAGTTCCTCCCTCCCACCTGCTCTCAGCTCAAACCTTCAATGATCTTCCCTAATTCCTTAAATCTCTCTGAGCCTCAACTTCCTCTCTGGTAAAATAGAGATGATAATAATAATAATAAATAGTAATAATAATAATAATAATGTGCCTACTATGGAGCTGTGGAATCTTTATATAAGAGATTAAGTGCTTAAAACAGTGGGGGGGGCACAGAGTAGGTGCTCCATAGGCCTGAACCTATAGTATCAATGCCTAATGCAGTTTTTAGTCTGATATTTGAGAACTTTGATAACCTGACCTAAATCCCTACTTAGGCTTTTTCCTCATAAATTCTCTATACAAATGGATTACATCGGTCCAATAGATGAACAAACTGGCCATTCTCTGACCTCTGAGTAGCTGCATGAGCTCATGCCTGTGCACCTTCAGCCCAATTTGGGGTACCCATACCCACCTCCACTAGTAGAAATCAACCCATTTCCCAGCTTTTTTTTTTTTTTTGAGTTGGAATTTCACTCCGTTAATCAGACCGGAGTGCAGTGGCTGCTCCCGGCCACCGCATCCTCGACCCACTGGGCTCCAGCGATCCTTCCGCCTCAGCCTTCCGAGTAGCCGGAATTACAGGCGCGCGCTACCATGCCCGGCTGATTTTTGATTTATTGTAGAGATGAGGTCTCGCCAAGTTGCCCAGGCGGGTCTCGAACCCGCGGGCTCAGGCAATCCCCTCACCTCAGCTTTAATCCCATGTTCACCAAAAGATCTCCTTCAGATCCTCTTTCTTCTTAAAAAGATCTTTTTCTCTCCTCAGAACATCTATTCCTAATGCAAAAATTGCTGTCCTGTGACCACCTCTGTTTACTTTCTGCTACCTACATAATCTCTACTCTTGGGCAGCTCAGAGAAAACAGGAACAAAACATCCTTGCACCTAACTAGAGGGAGTAAATGGTATTATCAGTGACCAGTATTAGATTTTTATGTGATATAATTTAGTTATATTGAAGCATAAAGTTCTAGCTCATTTGTGGGCACAGGGCCAGCTCTTAGATGTCCTACATTCACCAGGTACCAGGGGGAAAAAAAGGCTGCTGGCATGAGAAAGTCTGTTTACTCCCATTCCCCTCCAATGAGCTTAATGATGGGAAAGATTTCAGTTCACACATCAAGAACCTAGGAATTTAACGGATTGCCCAATTAGGCCATGGAATCCCCATCTTAGAGGCCTTTCTTTCTGTAGGAATTTTTTTTTAATTATAAAGATATGGGGTACATTTCAGGGTTAGGTATACAAGCGTTGATTATGCAGGTACCCTTGTTAACGAGGTATGCCTCTCCCTCCCCTAGCAGTTTCCCTCAACTGCTAATCCCACCCCTTCCCCTGACAGTTTCTCACTACTGCCAATTGCTTTCTTACAGTGGTATAATTGTTCAAGATCTGCTTATGAGTGAGAACATATGGTATTCTGTTCTTTGTTTCTATGATAGATCATTGAGTATGATCGACTCTAAATCCATCCAAGTTGCTGCAGAATCCATATGTTTGTCCTTCTTTATAGCTGCATAATATTCCATTGTGTATATTAACTTTAGTCCTGCTTGAAGCAGGGGGCAGGGCTCAGCCGCCACAGAGACGGTAATGCTGTGGTTCTGAAGGGAAGAGAAGGCAGACACAGAGTTTGTAGAACATAACCGAAAATCCTCATGTGGGATCCTTAACTCCAAGGATCTATCTGCAAGAAAGACTCATCTTTCCTCTTTTTCCCATGATGCTTAAAATCAGGGGTGATTGTGACCCCCTAGGACTCATGAGTGTTCCCCTTGCAGCAGGAGACTCCCCCAAGGCAGTTCTGGTCCCTCCAGTGGAGCTTCCTGTCTTCCCACAGCTGTGTGGAGGGGTGGTGGTGATAAACCTCACCTGCTAATCCCCACATCCTCTCCCCGCCTGGGAGCTGACAGCTTCCTCACTCACCCCAACTCAGCGCAGCTCCCATGTGCTTCCTTTGTAACCCATTCGGTACAAAGTACACACCCCAATATTTCTAACCACATCTCTTTTCAACTGACCTCAGTGTTAGACACCCATCCTGTCAGACTCTAGTGGAAGCCCCTGAACCCCACCTCTGCATACTGAGGAGGCTTTTGGGGCGCGCTGGGAGTCCATGGCTGGGTTCCTTCCAAGATTTATGTTCCCATCTCCAACTCCCACTCCCAGAACCAAGAATTCCTCCAGCCACCCTTTGCCTTCCTGCCCTGCCTCGCCACCCTCTATAATCCTTCTGCTCTAGTCCTCTGTCTCTCCAGCCCTGTATCAGATGGGGAACAAGGTCAGAGGCCAGAGCCTTGGGTCTCAGCCACGCAGCTTCAGCGTGGGCAGCCTGAGCTCAGAGCAGCCAGCAGATTCGTTCCGCACGGCCTCCGCGATCCCGGATCCGTGCTTCCCCCTGCCGAAGCCCACTGCTCTGCCAGGTGTTTTCCCACCACATCCTCTGAGCTGACTTCCAAGAGTTCCCCCACACCAGATGTTAAACGCACTGGCCGGTAGTTTTCTGGCTTGTCTCCTGAACCTCCCCCTACCCAAAAATTCTACCAAAAAAAAGTAAAAGTCAGAACTGATGGAATTCCGAGTGCTCTCACCTGATCCCTGGAATACCTCCCCTGGCTTGGTATCTAGGATCAGGTCTATTCAAGTTCACCAAGCTCAAGTTTGCTGCTCCTCAGGCACCGGCTAGTCACTAGCAAACATTTACATGGAAGAAGCTTTGGACCAGAAGATAATTCTTTACAGTTTTCCTGGTACTGATAGAAATGCAGTCACAGAGAGAAGTTTGGGCTTTAAGTGTCAATGTTATTTTTTCTTACCAGTCCTTTGGAAGATCCCAGATATTTGAGGGTCAGGCGGCTGTTGGAACTAGTGGTCGGTGGAAAATCGAGA
Source organism: Cephalopachus bancanus (assembly GCA_027257055.1). Classification (NCBI taxonomy): domain Eukaryota; kingdom Metazoa; phylum Chordata; class Mammalia; order Primates; family Tarsiidae; genus Cephalopachus; species Cephalopachus bancanus. The sequence goes on from JAPVLO010000224.1 coordinate 1,703,325, forward strand.
GTAGGGAGAAGTGTTCATTGAATGTCACCAGATCTGTGCTGCTGACAAACGGCCACCTCTTATGGATAAGCTTAGACATACTTGGACGGTCCAGAAAGCATCAAGGCAGGGCCCCTGGGGCATCAGCCTCAGGAATCCACATCAGACAAATCAGAAGCCCCGAAAGAAGCCATCCTTCTGTCCTCTACAGGTGGACTCCCCCTTCTCACCAGCCCTAGGGACTTTTCCTCTCTCATTTTCTGAAGACATTTTTGCTTGATGTGGTGACAACTACACACACTCTGTGTACTTCAGTCACTGTCACCATAGACCACTCCTGTTTCTCTACTCTTTCTTTGAGAACAAGCTCTTCTCAGCCCCTTTGTCCACCTTCCCCTCCTCCATGGGGGTTGTTGGCCTCCATTGCTGCCCCATTCTTTGCTGCTTTCTGCAGCTGCTCTGTTTCTGCCAGACCATTTCAGTGTGTGTGTATGTTGGGTGTGTATGTGTGATGTGTTTCTTCTTCTCAGAAATCGATCTTTATTGTAGGTTCTCCAGGCAGATGTGAACAACTCCTGAAACCTCCTCTGTGCAGGGTTCAAGCAGATCTACTACCTGGGCTCCTGGGCTGCCACCCCTCTCCTTCCACCTCCCTGAGAGGCCGGCCCTTGGACACAGCTCCCTTTACCCAAACTCGCCACCCCACTCCCAGCCCCACAGTTTATAACTACGGGAACTATGTGAGACAGGACATTCCTCATACCAGCTCTTCACCCCGTAAACTGGCCCTTCCCTTCTGTGTCTCTTATCTGGGAACTTACCCGTTTTCTCATTTTTCAGTACAAAAAGTACAGACGCTGAACAACCAGGCACTTATGGCCCCCTTCTGAAATGTGTCTTGTGTCAATTACACATTGAATGTCCTCTTGTATAACTTTCTGTGAGATTTTTGGATCAAACATGTGAATCTCAGTTATTTCAGGTCATGACTTAGGCAGAATGATTTAGGAAATCCAAGTTATAAAATCAGGAAGGAATTAAGTATTTGGATGGAAGACCGTTATAGAAAAAAATATTATCTGCAGCAGAGGAAAACCACTTGATAAATATTTCATTGAAACGAGGAGACTCCTCTCAAAAAAGTTTCTAGCAGGTCAGGGTTTGGGAAATGGAATTTGTTTTGCCATGCACGTGGTTACTAATTTAACATGTGTGAAAAGCCATGCCATCTTTTTACCTGATGTGCTGTCTGCACTGTTTTAGTTTAGTGGAAGCTAGAAATAAACAGATTAATAAATAAAACCACCCATAAGTGCATTTATAAGTTCCCTGACAGCCACAGTTATCTCAAGGGATCTGTTCTTTTATAAGTCCTTTTATATCTCATGCAGAATTCTTTGTCTGTAGATTTCCCAGAAGTGTGGTAGGAGGAGTTTGAACTGTGAGATGGGGCAGTTCTCTAGTCCTTCCCACGTGGAAAAGGCAGGGCTGGAGAAGCATTTCTGATGCCGTGTTTGAAGGCCCTAGCATTGGCCTTAGACATCTCCAGCTTTGTTACTAATTAGCGGTGTGACACTGGACATTACTCAACCTCTCTGAGATGACATCTCATTTGTTAAGTACAATCTACTGCTGATGTTTGTAAGCAAATGAAGTAATATTAGTCTGTAAACTCCTTAGTATAATGCCAGGCATCAAGTGAGTGCTAAGACTAAAATTTGTTTCTGTCATCTACTCACTTGGGGCTGTCTTACAACTGTGAACACAGAGATAAGCAGAGACTCAAAGGTCCTAAAACACCTCCTACACCTGCCCACCTGAAGCAGGAATTTGTCTGCAGAGGCTTTGCCTGCCACTTTGAGCTGTAGAGAACTCTGACTGCTCCAGGCCATAGATGTTAAACCCGTTTGCTTGCCTTATGGAGGCTATTTGTTATCCGCTGCACCCTACCGCAGGTCAGAAGGTCTGGGGACAGGCAAGGCTCAGGGAAGCTGGAGGGCAGCAGGCAGCAAATGATCAGCTCACAGCAGTGACACTGCTGACTGCCTCTCACATTGGCATGGAGAGCTCTGTTAGTGGATGAATGGGACAGCGGCAAGTGAGCTGCTCTGCCTGGTCCCAGTTAAGAAGGGCAGGGAGAGAGATGGAAATGTCCACCACACCCGGCCTGTGAATGACACTTGCTCCAAACCTGCTGACAGGCACAGTCATTGGTGTGCCTGCATGGTGGTACTGGACAGAAAAGAGGCCAGCTCAATAAACACCGTCATTTTTGACAATGATGGAAATGAGGGTACTAATCTGGAGTCTCCCGCTAACTTGCTAAGGAGCCATATAGTCATTCAGTCCTGATAGTATTCAACAAACATGAATTAAAATAATATAGGGTGGGGACACAGCAGGGAATAAGAGACTCCTCTGGTCCTCCTGGAGCCCACTGGTGAGGAGGGGATGCAGATGAGTCACTGGGCAATTTCAACACACTGTAATAAGCCCTATGATGGAACAAGGAGAGGATCCCCAGGGCACCTGGAAGGTGCATGTGACTGGGCCTGGAGTGGTCGCAGAAGACTGTCTACCCTCCCTGAGCCTCAGCTTCTTTGTGTGTACATGTGAGAATATATGTAAAAATGACTTGTACACAACAGTCAGACAGAAAGTGTTCTAGTTCTGTCATTTACCACAACAGCAATGAAAGTGCCTGAACAACATGCTGCAAGTTACTCCAGGTACTTACAAACTACACCACCCTGTGTTTCAATAGGTCATTTCAAGAAGAATTATCCAGAGAAGCCCACCTGGTTCTGCTTGCCATTCTTCAAACACTCCAGGCTGTGACTAGAAATCTCTGCCACTGGGGCAGAGCAGTGATTTTATTGTTCCTTTACCCAACTTGCTTAGCTCCAGACCACCCCACTCAACACGACATAGAAAGCCAGACTGCCTGGGATCAAATCCAGCCGACACCAGGTATTTCACTCTGAGACCTTAGGAAAGTTATTTAATTTTTCTGGTCCTCAGTTTTCTTATCTGGTCCTCAGTTTTCTTAGATATAAAAATACTAGAGCCTGCCTCATAAAATTGCCTTGCATATAAATGTGTTAGTGTATGCAAACATTTAGAAAAGTAAGCAGCCGGGCTCAGTAGCTCAGCCTGTAATCCCGTGCCTTTAGGAGACTGAGGTGAGTGGATTGCCTGAACCCGCGGGTTCGAGACCCACCTGGGCAGCGAGACCTCATCTCTACAATAAATCAAAAAATTAGCCGGGTGTGATAGCGCGCGCCTGTAATTCCGGCTACTCAGAAGGCTGAGGCAGAAGGATCGCTGGAGCCCAGCAGGTCGAGGCTGCCATGGCCGGGAGTGGCCACTGCACTCCAGTCTGGGTGACAGAGTGAGACTCCAACTCAAAAAAAAAAAAGTAAGCGTCAAGTCTCAGCTATCATCATCGTCACTGTCATCTTCATATCATCATCAAGAAGTTCATTATCATGATGACCACAGTCCCACAGAGGGAAACTCTACCCTTCCCTGTGGGAGGCTGTGTGTTTAAGAGTTTGGGCTTGACTTTAACCCAGACGCCCCTGACACTAGCTGTGTTATCTCTTTGAGCCTCAATCCTCCTCATCTGTTAAATGGACTAATAAGAGTTCCTACATTGTGGTAGGATTGAACAAGAGCCTATACAGAAAGCAGCCAGCATAGCACCCAGAACAAAGTGAGCTCTAGGGAAATACAATGACTGTACAACTACTAGGTTAACACAGTGGAACAAATGTCGTTTATAGCAAATCCAACTGTAGTCACTTCTGTTCTGTAAGGAGGGGTGACATACTTCACATAAGTGAAAAGTAAGTCTTTTTGCTGTTCTCTTTGCCTTTTAGAGACTGTGAAAAAAGACAGAAATATTTTAAGCTCCTACGAGCTCTTTGTGCTTTTGGAAGTAGGACCTGAAGTCGATGGCCCATTGTTTAGCAGAGCATATTAGTTAGTCTGTATAAATTCCAAAGTAGGTGCAGGCTGAGTAAAGAAAGAACTAAATTGTTCTGGACCTGGAAGTGCAGTCATTGGATTTCCCTGGGGGAGGAGATAAGTGAAGAGAACTCAGGAGGCTTGGGAGAGAAACAATAGGAGCCTAGCATCTTGGGAGTGGCCTGTTGGTGGGGTGACTGGAGAACTTCTAGGAACAGAAATATCTACAATTTAATATTAGGAAAGTTATACTGCTACAACACAAACTGCCCCAGTAATATTAAAATTTTAGCAAAAGCCACTCCACAAACAAACTCCACATATGTGTGATATTTGGGGCCTAAAACCACACAAGAGGCATGGTTCCCATATTGGAACAAAGATGCAGGAAAGTAGTGGCACACATAGAATACTGAGACTGTCTGTACTGACCCACCTCAGTGAAAGCAGGAATTCTGAAGGTTCCAGGAGAAGAGCAAGACAACCTCAGTCCATTCCAGCCTAAACATTCTTAAAGAGACGGGTGGAATGTCTATGGAAGGTGGCGCTCCAACAATTTCATCTGAGAGATGCTCAACTGTCATCTGGCTTGTGAAATCATCGTTTGGGTGCTAGTGGGCTTTCACATGTAACACAGCCAAATGAGACCTCTTGAATTTTATTCCTGAATCTGACTTTCCCCAGGGTGTCCCTATGTGTTAAGTGGCATTCCCATTCACTCAGTGGCTCAAGTTCCTAGCCCAGGAGTTTTTCTTGATGACTCTTTCCTATAGTGCTCCCAAGCTCATCAATAAACCCTATCAATTCCACTTCCAAAGATTTCTCATATCTGTCCATGTCTGCAGTGGATCCACTGTTCCACATCCAGCTGCCACCGCCCTGGTTCAAGCCATGAGGCTCTTTCACCCAGATGATGATCTCCTAACTGAGCTTCCGTTCTTCTCCATTCGCGCTCTTTCACCCCTCATCCCCCATTCTGGAATATGATCAGCCAACCAGAGTTATCTTTTAAAAACTGTAAAGTAGGAAACTTGATATCCCTCTCCTACTTCAAATAAGAGTTTAGAATAAGAGTCAAACATACTCTTTCACAGCTGATGGAATCTTATCCTACCTGGCCCTCTGAGATCACCCCCCACCCTTCTTCTACCACCTTGCCACTCTATCCACTGTTCTTCCCTCCCTTCTCAGCCACTCCAAGTTCAGCACCACCTTCAAGCCATGACATCAGCTACTACTTGTCCCGGAACACTCTCTCCAATCTTTTAATAGAAAAGAGTCACTTATAATGCACGACGCTGTTTCAATTTTCATACATTTTACTATCACCATCGAATAATTATTGTACTGGCTTATTTGTCTATTTGTTTGTAATCTGGCCCCCAGTGGAACACCAGTCCCATAAGAGCTCTTCTATCCAGGTCCTCCACCACTGCCTGGTAGGCAGTGTTGCTCAACATGTATTAATTGAAAAAATGAGTGACTTGCCCTCATGGGTTTTCTTATAATTAACGCACAGGCTCCTGTGACTCTCTGGAAACATCAAGCGAGGGCTGGAGATCCAGTACCAGCCAAGATGGCTGCAGCTTCAGCAGATCTGAAGTTTAAAACCAAGGTGGATATGCCAGTTACTAAACCAGGGCAGTGCCCAGTGGGAGAGCAATCACAGCTCTGAGTTGATATCGAGCTTAAGACAATAGTCATCTGATCATAGAGTCTACTAGCAAATACATAAATGTTAAAGCTATTGAAAATCAGAACCTTGGTTTTCCATCTCCATGGAACATTCCACCTGTTTCTCAACTTGAGGCCCTACACTTGAGTTAGAACTTGTCACAGCATTAACTCATTAAAGCATTGACACCAACACAAAAGCCATTTCATCAACTAGGATGTCCTCAAGTGTGTGGCAATTATGTGGACTCTGTGAATCTCTTCATGGGTAATGGCCAGGAGGGAGTCAGGCATGGAACCTCAGTCAGTTTCTGGGACACGTGGCAAGCATCCTTGTACTGGGCCAGCATATCCTGCCATGCCATCAAGTTGAATTCTCAGCAGAATGGGAAACTAGAGAGGAGGAAGAGGGTTGCCTGCTGCATGTCCCCTGATGCATTCAGCTAAAACAAGTATGGAGCAGACTCAAAATTCGGTTATGATATCAGGCAATAATTAATGTGTAGAGCAGTTGAGTTTAATCAAACTTGCATGGGTGGAAATAAGCAGTGTTCTGAGTCCTTTATAAATGAATATCTGTTTATCAATACCTTGTTTGGGCCCCTTCTCGAAGAGGACTAATCCAGGGCCTCCTCCTTTCAAGAAGACCACAGCAAAAAGCTCCCAGAATAAACTGATTCATTCTCAAAGGAGCTAAGGAAATAGGAAGAAATTCCTTCAATTCCCTCTCTCTTTAATTCTAACTATTTTCTCTTTATTTTTTCTTTTGTCTTAAGTGAATTAATGTTCTCCTTTGTCCCCCTCCTCCAAGGTTAAAAATGTTCCACTCAAGCTTTTGTCTTCTGTATTTTTCCCTCTACTTTTTAGAAACTGACCTATCTAGCATTCACCTCTCTTCAATTCTATAAACTCTTCTTTCCCACTAACTTCTCACCTGTAGGATTAAGTTTCCCCATCCTAATAAAAGCATTCCCTTGACCCCACCTCTTCTGGAAATTACTACCTCTTCCACCGTCATCACTTCAACTCATTGATGGGTAGTGTACACAGCATGTCATTTAGCATTCTTCACTCCCCACTCATTTCTCAAGCCTTTACAGTCTTGCTTCCACCATTTCACTCCACTGTCACATCTGTCATAAAGCCACAGTGATCTCCTGATGCCCAAGCCCAATTGCTTTTTCTTAGTCCTCATTTAACACAGTAGAATCTCAAGTCCTTCACAGGCCGACCAAAGCCTACCTGAACTCTCCGGTCATTAGCTACCTTGCACCTGACTTGGGGTACTCACTCATCTTGGCAGAAGTGGGTACGATCAGGATTCTGAAATTCCAGGAAGCCCAGAACATACAGGTATTTATCACAATGTGACATATGACTTCATTGTGCACAGCCATCTCCCTATAAAGCAGAGACCTGGTTTGAATTTTCCTTGTAGCCATGATGGATAGACTGCACTTGGCACCAACTTTAAATACTCATTAAACCATTGACTGCCATTAAAAGAAGAACATGTGCCACTGACATAAAAAATAAAAAAATTTTTAAAACTGGGTACACTTCCAGGGAATCTGGAGACACTACTTCCAGGAGCACCATTGAAAGGAAAGGAGCATTTAGTTCATAACTTTTAAAAAATGAATAATTCTTTATTGAGCACCCACTGTGCTGGGCCCTATGGCATTAGCAGATTTGCAGGTTGGCATGCTGGCTGTAGCAAGAGCTGGGGTTGGAGAGGGCAAAGTTAGGCAGGCAAGGAGCAAGTCAGGTGAAGTGGCTGCAGCAGCAGGGCTGATTCCCGAGTGTACACTGTGCTCCCCAGAGTTCGTTTCCCCTCCTGATAGCCAGAGTGGGCCCTGCCCAGGGTATTCCCAGGCTAAGCAATGAACGGACACTGTTGTGTTGGTGAGAACACCAGACCCTTTGGCCTGATCAGCAGCAGCTAACTCCCACTCCTATCCACCTATAATTGCTTCTTTGCAACCCTATGGCAAGGAGAGAGAGGAGCAGGCTCTCAGATTTCTTTGCCTTGTCATATTTCTTTGATTCCAGTCACCTTGGCTTCCAAGACAACACCAGAGAACCTCACACAGTGGCCCACACATGCCCAAGCAGACTTCCAGAACTGGCATCTAATGTCCTTCTCTCAGCCTGGCAGATAGGAAGGGCCAGCACCTAAGGATCTTGGAAGGCACATGGCATCTTGGCAGTCACCTCTAACAGATGACCCACAAACAGCTTGCTTGGGCTGTAGGAAGTGACATAAATCTAATTGCACTCATTGGTTTCAACTTCAATGCTCCTCCCAAACCCAGCCTTTTCCCTTCCCTGTTGCCACTAGATCTTGATCCTTAATATCACCCTCATGCTTGTCTGTGCCCTCACATTTTGGACTCATTCTGCATCATCTGTTCTGCCGTCTATAGACATTTCCCTTACCCAGGATCTCATCTCCAGCAGGCAAGAGGCCCTGGAACACAGAAGAGGAGAAGGTACATTTCTTCTGCCCCTCTTCTTCTGCCCCATCCATGCCCACCCCAGAAAGACACTAAGGAGCCCATTAGCAAAAGAGGAAAAGGCATGATGGAACCACAGCATAGGCTTTGCTGTCCTCTCTGAGAATTGCTAGAGAGAAAACATGGCTATCATCTGGCCTCAAACACAGCAGATTTAGATAATCTCATGATGGATCTCTCTACCACTTCATCTTTCCTGTTGCTATTTTCTTGAACTCCCCCCAGCTAGTTGACTTCTTTCCAGGTTGGACTCCTCCCCTTCCTGGCACCTAGATCAGTGGGTTGGCTGGAAATGCCTAGCTTGGAATTATCTGTGGCCTTTTTACGGCCAGCTTCAATCTCTACTGCCATGTCCCACCCAATGTGTTCTCAGGAGACCGCCTGCTTAAAGGCCAGGGCAGAAGGTCAGGATTCATGGGTACTGCCTCCCAGCCCTCACCCTGACCTTGAGAAAGGCATGGTGCCACGCTTGGCTAGTCATCTGTATGACATATGAGATTAGAGGCTTCCTTCAGAATCCCATTAACATTTCTGGACTATGCAGCTCAGAATTCTCACCCCTAAAATGTGGTAAGGCTCTGGCCAGAGCAGCCCTTTTGGGAACAACATTAAGCCAATGTTGGCAACACTTTGAAGTCACCTGAGAAAAGGTAATGACCCTGTATTCACCAATTTTGCATCTTGGGATCTGAAACAATCATGTTGCAGAAGGAGATGGCTTTTCATAAGTGAGCTCTCTGTTATAAGATAGCTGTCCATAGGAATCTCTAAATATGTCCATAGGAATCTCTAAATATTCAGAGGGGTTTGGAATGGGCCACATGGTAGGGGTGCAGTGACACACAGCACCTCGGGTGAGGGATGCCACTGAGACATCATCTTCATTCAGCTTAGCTATCAAAAGTACCTAAATACCTGTGCTGGTATTGACATGAATAGAAAAAAAACCAAAACAATTCAAGATTTCAAACACAGGAGGCCAATCAAATAAATACAGTATACCCACACAATGGAATGTTATCCAGCCATTAAAAGCCATGGCGTGCCCCTCTATTTATTGATGCTATGGAGAACCTCAACCTCATATAGAGACAGTTCCCCACTTAAGACAGTTCATCTTAGGATTTTTCAGCTTTACAATGGTGTGAAATCATTCTGTTTTTCGTTTTTAGTACAATATTCAATACATTACATGAGATATTCAACATTTTATCATAAAGTAGGCTTTGTGTTAGATGATTTTGCCCAGCTGGAGACTAATAACATAAGTGTTCTGAGCACGTTTAAGTTAGACTAGACTATGCTATGATGTTTGGTAAGTTAGGTGTATTAAACATTTTTTGGGGGGGGTTGGAGTTTCACTCTGTCACCTAGCCTGGAGTGCAGTAGCACAAGCATGACTACTGTCGGCCTCAGCCTTCCAAGTAGCTGGGACTACAGGTGTGTGCCTCCATGCCCAGCTTTATTTATTTGTGTATTTATTTTTATTGTAGAGACAAGGTCTCACCATGTTGCCCAGGCTGATTGTAAGTTGAGGAGCATCCATATTCTTCTTCTTCTTTTTTTTTTTTTTTTTTTGAGTTGGAGTCTCACTCTGTCACCCAGACTGAAGTGCAGTGGCGCTCCCGGCCACCGCAGCCTCGACCTGCTGGGCTCCGGCGATCCCTCCGCCTCAGCTTTCCAAGTAGCCGGAATTACAGGCATGCGCTACCATGCCCGGCTGATTTTTTGTAGAGATGAGGTCTCACCAAGTTGCCCAGGCGGGTCTCAAATCCGCAGGCTCAGGCAATCCACTCACCTCAGCCTCCCAAAGGCACGGGATTACAGGCTGAGCCACCGAGCCCAGCTATCCATATTATTCTTTGGATACACATTGATATAACCCTACATGATCTACATATGCAAAAAAGATGTACCAAATAGATTATGGGGATTATATTGCTCTGTGTTAATATTATGTTTAGGTTCAACCACGTTTATTTAGATTAAATATATTTAGGATCAGTCTATTGCAGTTATTATAAGAGCAAACTATTGAAAAATATAAATACATTTGAAGATACTAATGCAATGGAATAGTATACATCTCTAAAAAAAAGAATAAGGAAGTTCTCTAAGAGCCCCAAAAAACTGGAAAGAAAGAATACTAAAAAGTTCACCGTAGTATGCATGATATAGCATCACTTGTGCAAAATAGAGGAAAAAAATAAGCACATATATTTATATTTGTTCATACATAATTTGCTTAGATGCAATTCAGAAGGACAAACAGTAACAGTGGTTACCTGCATGGTAATGGTGTTTGTGGTAGGAAGAATCTGCAGATGAGAGACATCTCACATTTTACAGAGCGATAGATAGATCAATCTATACCAATAATTTGAGACAGATAACAATATTGAGGTAAATAATACCTCAATACAGCTTTTATAAACAGTATTTTATATATTTATTATATGAGGGCTGCAAAAAATATTCACACATTTTAAGAGATGTTATCTATGTATTATTTTTCAAAGTTGAATTAAACTACAGTACCAATGTGTAGTATGATGTTTGCTCAATTGTGCTTCTGCCATTTTCTTTGACTGCCCTGCTTGTTGTATGGGGATGCTAGCATTCATTTGATTGACACCATCTTTTGAGCGAATGTCATGCTTAAAATAAGTACACATTTTTGGCACACCCTGTACATTACACATAAACTTCACTGAGTTTATATATGTAAACTTTACTTTACATATCATCTATTATATATTTATTTTGTATATAATATATGTGCAAACCTCACTGAGACATTATATGACATAAAATTCACCCATTTTAATATACAGTTCAAAGACTTTTAATGAATCTACTGAATTATGTAATCATCAGCATAATCAAGTTTTAGAACATTTTCATTACCCCATTTAGACCCCTGGGTCCATTTACAGTTAATCCCTGTTCCCAACACCAACCTTAGGCAGACACTAATCTAACTTATCTCTACAGATGATATCTCTTCCTGACGTTGCATACAAAATGGCATCATGCAAAGCACAATATTTTGTGCCTGGCTTCTTTTCCTGAGCATTTTTTAAAAGGGTTATTCATGTTGCAACATGTATCAGTACCTTATTCTTTTTAATGTTAGGTAGTAATCCATTATATGGATATACCACATTTTGTTTATCAATTTTCCAGTCAGATCAGTAGACACTGGGTTTCTCCACTTCTTGATTGTTATAAAAATGCTGCTATGAATATTTATATACAAGTTTGTGTATGTGTGTGTTTAACCATGTGATGAATATATTACTTATACCAAAATTCTAAATATTGCAAAAGCTTAGTTAAACGGCAAATGCAAATGATCTCATAAAAAAAGGAAGTAACAAAGTAATGTGTGTGGTGTATGTGCACATAGAATGATTTGATTCTTTTAAATAATTAAATAAGTACATAAAAGAGATTAGAAGGCAGAAAGCTAAAATTTTAACAGTCTTGTCTCTGGTTGATGAGATGGTGGATAATTTATGTGTTTGTGTGTTTTTCTGTATTTCACTGAATTTTCTACAGTGAATATAAATTACTTTTGTAATCAGAAAAAAAGCACAATGATATAAGAAGGAAAAAACATCCTTCCCATTCAATTTCTCAAGGGTCCTTACCTCTCTGTTACAGAAAGATATCTTCATGATAATCCACAAATGGGGAGAGGGTAGGGGGCAGCCCCCTCTCTCCTTTATGACACTGGTCACAGCATCCAGAAAACTGCAGATCCCCAATAAATACTAATCAATTGTGAAGACTTTGAGATCAATGTCCATGGCAACCTGGTTGGCTTGTATGAGCATTGCCCTGGCATGGAGATGGCCCAGCAGGAAGAATCTCCATAATTGTCCACCTTAAGCAGCCCGAAGTCACCAAAGGACCATGGTGTTTAATTACATGGCAATGGAGTAGAACTTCCCAAGGCTGGAAGAGACTGATAACTCTCTAAACAATGAAACCTTTAAAGTCTTAACTGACTATTTTGATTGTGAGTGTCCCTGAACTGCCATTTCTATGCATATATCTGCAGATCAATGTCGTGATTCAGTATTTTTAAAAACGCCATTTAGGAGCTAGGTGTCCTTCCTCTGTGCTTACCTTGTGTGTAATTTCATCACATTGCTTCTTAATTACTCACTTTTATCTGCACCAGATCTATTCCTTACATTTGGGACAAGGCAATAATTAGAAGTTAACATCTCACGTGTCTAAAGATTTAGAAGTTATAAATCAAGCTAACACATTGCTAAGTAAGATATGGCATATCCTCCCATCCTACAAAATAGATCGTCAGAACAGCCTGAAGGGCTAGGTATGACGCTAGGTGTCTCAGGCTTCTTGGAATCGTGAGTGGAGACATGTAGTGCTAGGGGTTTGGTCTCTTGCCTGTTCCTCTTCTCTTCCGTCTCATCTTCCATCCCACAGCAAAAGAAGTCTCGTGGCAGTTGTGTGCACACTCCATCTTCCCCCAACCACCCCACCATCACATTCCTGCTGCCCCCAAACAGTGATCCCCAGGCCAACTTCTGGACTAAGCAGCACACACATCTGCAGTGAAGCCCACACTTTGGAGAATGGACCAACAAAGAGGCCTGCACACATCTCGGAGGTGAACTGAAAGCTATCTGGGCAAGGGATTCTGTTTTAACAGGCAATCAAAACATTACCTAGAAGCAGGATGGGTCGTAGGCTCCAGGTGGTCACTTCCCATGGCTCTAAGACTCCTGGTCACTGAAGGAGGGCCCTTAAAGGTGGGCAAGTCCTTCTTGTCCAAGACTCATGGATGCTGGTATGTATTCTCCCTAGACTGAGGTTTTTCAGCCCTGACACTGTTAATATTTTGGGCTTAACAATTCATCATTGTGGAGAACTATCAGTAGTACCCACACTCAGTTGTAACAACCAAACATGTCTCCACATTTGACCCTCGAGGAACAAGATCAGCCCCAATTGAAAACCACTGCACTGTTGTGAAGTTCCAGAAGACAGCAAAAACAACTAACTCACTTAGTGCAGAGCAGATGTTCCAAATATGTTTGAAAGATGAACTAATGAACCAACATCAATTCATGATCTCAGAGGCAATCTGGAAAGATCCTCTCTTTTTGGTGAGTATTGTGAAATAATCACACAGAAGAGTAGTTCTGGCTCTCTGGGGTATCAATGATGAACAATAGGAGGCATGAGCACTGTCACCTACTCAGGACCCTATGATGAGTTGGCTCTCTCTGCTAGGTGGTGTGTGGCTGCTACATAGAGTTAACCTGAGAAAGAGTTATCCTTAGACATTAGGCATTTCATTATCCAGTCTTCCTCAACCATATCTGCCCAGGTTGAGGCAATGAGGAAGGAGGTGCTAGGGTCTCTAAACTTTAAATACACACCCTATGGGGTCTTGGCTAGAGCATGACGAGCCTCACATGTTCCTTAAACAAATCCAAATGTGATGCACTGTAACAGCTACAGTGCACATAATGACAAGGTACCCCTTATCTTAATTCTTTCATTCCCTGCCATTCACTCCTCCTGCTCTCATTACTGGGATTTTGCAAACCCTGTTCATGCTGAGTCTTTTCAATCAGCCAATAATGTTAACTGCTACATTAAGACCATGTTCTTCTCCAAAGCAAGCAGTCACCACTCCTTGTTCTTAATAATAGGTAAAGTCCTTCTTGTATATTTCTCACATTCTTAGGAAAAGTACATGCATGGTTGCATCCAGTTTGGTTTAAGTCAACACTCCTGGGGCAGTCAGTGATGTTTGCATGCAGAAATGGGATTCTGACATACCACTACACGTGGATCAAAGTGCATGACTGGTAGATTTCACGGGCACCAAGGGAACCCAGATTTGATTGCAGAGTCTGTGCGTGCCTGTTTTCCCTAGAGCAGCAGGTCTCAAAATGGGATCCAGAGACCCCTGGTGGCCCCAAAGACCTTTTTAGGAGATTCATGTGTCAAAACTATTTTCCCAGCAATAGTGAGATGGTCTATGCATTTTTTTCACTCTCGTCTCTCACAGGTATTATTCATGCAGCTGTCCAGTGGTTTCCAGACATGTGATGATGCCATTATTCTGACAGCTAAATGGAATGTATTAGTTTGTGCTTGGGTTTTTTAATTTTTTCGCAGTTTTAATTTCAAGTACAGTGGATATAGATGGATATAACCCACATAAACAAAAGTTCTTTGGGGCTTCCATAATTTTAAGAGTGTAAAGCGGTCTCAAGACCAAAAAGTTTGAGAACGACTGCCCTAGAGCAATGATATGGGTCCACCTTCTACATCATAGCAAGTAGAGAGTAGAGTAAAAACATTTGGAAAACCTTTTGGTGAGGCAGGGTAAATCACTGAGTGTAAAAATAAGTACGTTCCCAAAGTTTTATAACAGAAGTGTCACTATGACATTTTAACTGCAAAATGTTCTGTAGGTTTTTCAAGGTGTAAAAAAACAGGTCTAGGAAATAAACAAAAGTATTGATATTTTCAATAAAAGCAAAACCTCCTAAATACGACATTGCTGGCTTTGAGGTTTACTGATGATGTGATTTGCACTTGACTAGCCTCACCTCACCACCCCCAAATGGTCCAGAAGTTGGCTTCATTTAAATAAATTACATCTCTGAAAGTGTCAAGGGTGTGCAAAACCAATTAGAAAGAGAGTGACTGAGAGTGCATTTGCATCGTGTGGAGAGGGAAGAGAGAGCATGTGAAGCTTGCAATTTTAATTGTAACCACAATTTGGAGATTATTAGTGAATTTCAATTGCCCATGCTATAGAATCAAGACATGATTAACAAGAAGCTTTTTTTAAAACAACTAAACATCATCATTGGCCAAAATAAACAGATGAATGAACCCATTCCCTCCAGGTTTGCCACTGATTCTCCAACCACTTTTGATTTACCCTTTTAAAATTTATTTACTTTTTTTTTCTCACATAATATTAATGCTATTTCCCTCCCACCCATCCCACACCTGGCTTCCTGGCACCAGGGTATTTTGAAGACATGGTATCATCCTTCATATGCTCAGTATACCCAAAGGATAATTGTCTCCACCTTGCATATGGAACGACTGACAGGCGAAATTTACCTTCCCAGATCTACTTGACCAGTGGGTGCCTAGGCCCAAACCAAGATGCTTCGTGCCTTTACTGCTGAATCCTTACTTGAAGAGGCATAGGCTGGAAGCTGACAAGGGTAGAAGGAGACACAAAAGGGTATGCTGGAGACCCTTTAAGGGAAAGAGGTAACTACTGCTTCTTGCAAATGTCATTTCTAGACATTGCCTCCCCCAACTAGCATATCAAAGGACATGAATTCTCTTAATTGAAACAATAATAATAGATAACTTAGGGAGAGGTCAATAGCATGTCACCAACAAGAAGAGTTTTACCATTTCAAGGCTGGGGCAGCTAAATAATGGGCTGTAAACTGCCATATTAAGCCCATCCACTTCTCTACAGCCGGCTTCCATCTTCTGTGCTATAAATAATTCAGAGTTTTCTTTTTTCTTAAATATCACAAAACCAAGGCAGAATCTTTATGTGAAGGATTCTGCTGTGTCCCTCTCTCCCTCCTCTTCTCCCTCCCTAGCCAGCCCAGGCAACTCCCTAGAGAAAGATCCCTCAAGCTTTAACATTTATTCTTTGACATTTCAGACTATTTGTTAGGCAGAGCTGCCTTCTTGAGATCAAAGTCGGAAAATCTTGCCGAGAACTCCCGCTTGGCCCTGTCCAACTGTGACAGAGAGGGTCTATTAACCCCCAAGCATCCGCTTCCTTCCACATCCACAGAAATCCACTGATCCTCTGCTGAAGGGGCAGCCACCCCTTTCACTCTGCCCACCTGATACACCAACATGTTCTGCAGAGAGAGAAGGACCAAGAACCAAAAATGTCCCTGACTAGGAGACAAAAGTGACTCATGGGACATGGCATTTGGGGCATCAGTCCAGGTAGAGTCTCTTCCATGAGGATCAGCGAGCTCTTTACCAGCTACTCAGAGTAAAATACGAAACCAGGAAAGGTAACTTACCCCAAATCATTTTGCTAGTGGTAGTGCTGAGATTGGGATCCAGGTTTTCATTTCTGTGTTCTACCCCTAGGAGAGGTCATCTCCACCATCAGCCTGGGAGAGTGGTCAGGTTTAATGCCGAAGTCTCAAGCTCTTTTGTGAAATGACTTACCATTTTCTTCTGAGATGTCACAGTGAAGGTTTCATGCCCTTCACAAGAATGTCTACCCACCGGCCACCAGAATCTTTTCTGAGTATGCAAAGGGAAGACATGAGGACTAAACCAACAGCTGGGTAGAAGTGCTGGGTGTAGTTGTGTCTTAATACAAAAAGGTGAGTGACTGATGAACATGTTCTGCTTGGTTCTTCTTTAAAAGCTTTCTATCACACCACAACCAAGAGTTTCCAAATATATTTGAGTCTATTGATAGATGTTAAGCAAAGACTTATGTTTAATCAGAATTGAAAAGTGGTAGAATAAGGTTTATCTACAGCAGGATTTTTCAGAACCTTTGCTGTCCTGATGCACATTGTGAATCTATGGCAACTGGCCATACCACACAGCATGTTCCAAAGATATTTGATGGATCTTCAGCATATCATAAGACTAAACGGAAACACTGCTGTAGTCAACGAGAAGGTGAAATCCTAATGCTCATCACACCAGTTATCTCGTAACTGGAGGAAGACAATAAGGTTTTTCTACAAGTTGGGTATTTAAAATTACAGGAGAACCATATTACAGTAACTGAAGTTCTGCCCAGAAAACTGATCAATTCATGCAGGATAACAATCGGTCAAGTGGTTGACCCAATAAAATTATTAAAATAGCCAAATACACCATCCTGAAGATGTACTGTGGGATTATTCTTGTCTTCTTAATGACTAGGTTGGCCATTTGGTACCAAAGGTACTATGCAGCAGTCATCTGTAATGGTAGAAAAAAACTGCTAAATTGATGGCCATAAAGATTGAACGATTCCATGAGTCATTTAAACATGAACTCGGAATTTAAATTCTCCCAGGAAGGACATTCCCGAAATATATTCTGTATTGCTGGTACCTCCCCTGCTGCCCAACAAAGGTGGGAAGTTCTCCCTGGCCAGCTCTGTATCTGGCTCCCTCTGAAGGGAAAAGCCTGAGTGCAGAGCTGTGGCCTTCAGATAGGAAAAACCGGAGAGCATCACCAATTCTGGCAATGCCTTCCTGGCCAGGGTGAGTTGTCAGAGTCTAATATTCATGGCAAAAGTTGCTTCAGATTTACTCTCAGGTTCTCTGTCACATAAGTTTTCCCTTAGAATTAACAGCAAGAGAATGCAAATACTTTGATATATATAAATTCATAGGTTGGATATAGTTACTATCTGGCCTGTGTTCTGGAATTTTCCTTCCCCCTAAGATGTTTTGTAAGAAGGTCCTGGAAGAGGCACCTACATTGGTAGGCTCATGGGACACAGATGTTAGGACTCGCCCTTGCCTAGACTTTGACAGCAGGAAGACAGACTGCTTGTCTGACTAGGGCTGTGAAAGACTGGAGGTGAGAGAGACTTTGTAGGCCCAAGGGTCTCCTGTGAAACAGAGGCTAAACCCTTTCAGCTTCCAACTCAGGGACACTCTACGTCACACACTCCTGACATCCTCAAGAACACAGCTGTGTGAAATAAATATATCCTTAGGCCTATGTATCTGCTAAGGACCATGTTACAGACTCTGCAGACAGACCCCATCCCTCTAAGAGCACATGTGCCCTGCCTCCAACTCCTCACCCTCTCTTCTGAGAAGCCCATTTGGAAGTCAGAGTTTCATGACTTTTGGCCAAAGACTATTGCAAGCCTTGTAGAGTAAAGAACATGGCAGTGTGATTTTTTTTTAAAGCAACATCATAAGAATGAAAACAGAATGAATGAAGGCAGTGTGAGCTTCAGAGTGAGAAAGTAGGTGGCCTTTCAGAACTCTGTAAAGAAAGTATCACCAGGCCATATCTGCAGTGAAGTCCCTTTACCCTTTACCAGCCTAAGTCCTTGTCCTTCTCACTGCAGAAGGGGCCAAGGGAGAAAAGAATGTGTCTTTTAAAAGGAAATAGGCCACTTGCTTTGCTGAGGTCCCCAAAGGCACAGTCAGGTTTCATTTTGCTGTCATGGTAACAGCATGCAAGTGTAGAAAATGGGCAGAGAGAGCCACAAAGGCAAGCTGGTCGTCATTGTTAGCCACAAAGGCCTCCGGTGTTACTTACCAAAGTCAGGCTTGATGGTGTTCTCTGAGCTGACACGATGTTGTGTTCTTCAAACTTTGATGAAAGCACAAGTCAGTACCGCAATTCTGGAGCACATGCCGTCGGGCAGCCTTCCTCCTCGCTCTTCAAGCCCTTTCCACAGCTGAGCAGGGAGTTTTGACCATCCCTCCAAACTTTCAGACATCACTTGACATTGCTCTTAGACAGGGGCAAAGTGAAAACTGCTCAGTAGTTTTGGCTCTTAAAAGAGCCAAGCTTCATTCTTCTTATCTTATGCCACATGCCCTAGTCTCCTACAGTCAAATCAAAGTCACGTTGATCTACATCATAGAGGCCTCGAGAGGCTTCTATTGGCAGAAAGTGACGGAAGAAACTGTGCCCTGAGAATCTGAGGGGTGCCACTGGTACCATATGGGAGGCTCACATATCTCCTGTGAACATCCCACCATAGCCTTCAGCAAGAGTTCCAAGTTCCTTCCCAAATAGGACCCACAAAGACCTGGACCAAAGGCCTGTGACACCAAATCTGAGCCATCAGCCCCTTCTATGACCCTATAGGATATGTGCTCTTCAGAGCTCCTACCTGCCTTTCTTTCTTTTTTGGAGTCCGGTCTCATTCTGTAACCCAGGCTGGAGTGCAGTGGCATGATCACAATGATCACAATGATCACAACTCATGGCAACCTCAACCTCCTTAGCGATCCTTCCACTTCAATCTCCTGAGTAGCTGGGACTACAGGCATGTGCCACCATGCCTGCCAAATTTTTCTGATTTTTTTGTAGAGTCAAGGTCTCACTATGTTGCCCAGGCTGATCTTGAACTCCTAGGCCTAAGCAATTTGCCCTCCTCAGCCTCCCAAAGTACTGGGATTACAGGCGTGAGCCACCGTGCCCAGCCTCCTCCTGCTTTTCTTGTTTCCTTTTCTCAAAGCTGAGCATGCCCTGGTCAGAGGCTTAGCCCCAATATCTTCCTCATTCTCTCCAGTTCTCACAATCCCCGACCCAAGAGCACACAGAACATTTGAGCACTGCATTCACACCCTCTTGGAAGTCAAGAATAATAGGGAAGAAAGATCTATGTCTCACAGGCACACACACACCCAGATATTTGGTGATAGGAGAAGAAGGTATCCAGATGGAAAGGAGAAAAAATGCGGAAAGGTCTTAGACCTCATCATCCAGCAGAGGACTCTTCTTTGAACAAGCAGAGCTTTAGCCCCAAGGGAAGCTGGGGTCACTTTGTGAAGGTTTTAGCCACCGAGTAGGAGGAATTGGAACAAAAATTCTACCCAAATGGGCCTCAGAATTCTGATAGAAGGTTCGAATCATCCAAAAGAGCAGGCAGCATGTCTCTTTCAACTCACTTTTTGGGTTCAAGTAGGGTTGAAAGAGACTTAATTAGCTCTGGAAATATATTGTCAGATCTAGGCTGAGGTTTTTCTTGGGAGGTGGGAAGTACAGGGGGGTGGTAACAGTAGGATTTCTAAAGGCAAAATGCAGAACCAGAGTTATCCAAGGAAACTGGAGTCTGCAAGTGGCTGCACCCACACCAACCAGCATTGAAGAGTGGGAATGTGGTGGGTGGGAGAGCTGGGAGTGGGGGGAGGTGCACTCTGGGCCCTGGCTGGACAATCAAAATGCAAACCAGCCTCTCCATCATTCCCCACCCTCCTCCCGCCTCCACCATCACTGTCGTACTTAAGAGTTTTCTCCGGGTCCCTCCCAGAGAAACCTCAGCACAGCCAGCATCACCCTTCTTCCCCTCCCTGCCACTCCCTCCCTGACACCCTCTTTTTGCTCTGGCTTTCAGAGTCACGCTGGCAGCCATGTGCAAGTCTAGCCGGAGCACAGAAGTCAGTAAACCCTGAGGGAACAAAGGCTCCAGCTCTTTGCCTAATCCGTGTCTGGCTCGGTTCAGAAAGCTACACAACAATGAAGTCGTCCTGCATTGATCTGCCCGCTCCTGTGCTTTCCTGTGGCATCCAGCCCTCCCTGGCTGCCTCACCATTGTGTCTAAGATGCTTGATCCTTTGCTCAAGCCTGGGCTTGACCTGAGGGAACTGGGCCCAGCAGAGAAGGTGTCACAGCCCAGTGCTGTGCTGTGGTCACACCTGTGGTTGGGGAGGTGAAGGTGAGGCTGTGGCTGCAGGGAGCTTGGCTGCAGAAAGGAATTCCTGCACAAGAGGGAAGAGATGGGGCAGCCAGAGACTGGCTTCTTGGCATCCAAATTGAAGCTGCTTAGCATCTGGTCTTCTTGGACACATGAGGCGAGGATCTGGGAAGGAATTCTTTGAGGTGGGGGGAAGAATGATTAAATAAGGTTGGGTGGTAAGACAAGAATCTTTCTTCCACTACCTTCCTATCTGAAGCTGCTCACTGTTACCTGGACCTGGGCAACCTAACCTAACCATCCCAGGGATTGGATTGGTCTCATCCTCCAAGTCCTCTCCAACAAAAGGGGCTGTCATTGTCTATTTGGGACCAACCACATTTTCAGACACCCAGAGCCACTGAATGCTAGAATGAGTGAAGAGTTATAACATTACTGAATTATTTTCTAGAGAGTTTTAAAAATCACCCTGTTCATATAGTTCCAGAAGGAAGTGAGGGATGGTGCCTAGTCCTGAAGACTCCTGTAAGATGTCTTTGTCTTAGGAGTGGGAGGTGGAACTTCTTTGTCTTAGGAGTGGGAGGTGGAGGGCTATGATCACACAGCCCCTAAGATGGCACCATTCCAAAATCAGAAGATGGGCTGTTTTAGGGGTCTGCAGAGTGGCCAAGAGTACTCAGAGGTCAGGCAGGCCCCCTGTCAATCCTCGTTCTGCCAGTGTTGAGCTATGAAAAGCCAGACTAGTTATTGAATTTTCTGAGCCGCGGCTTCCTTATGGGTAAAATGTGCCTGGCTCTGAGTAAGTGCTTCATAAAATAGACATAATGATTTAATGCCCCAAAGTGAGCCCATTCTTGGGAATTTGGAACTAGTTCCAGGATCTGACCACACAATGTTGGTGAAAGATTCACAGCCTTTCCAGGGCATGTCCCGAAAGGCCCTATGCAGGATTCTTTTGTCCTGCAATCTTACAGGTGCAGTTGAATTTCTCACTCTCCACACTTCAGAAACAGCACGCTCTGAAGGAAGATCCAGAGAGTGCTTGGCAAGCACACAGGGTTCATGGACTGAGTCAGCTGTGAACCTGTGCAGTAAAATCTTAGAGGACCAACAGGTAAGGTGAAGTTCAAGAAAGCCACTATGAAATCCTGTTGGTGTGATTCCAATGCAGAAAGTAAGGAAGCTGCAGGACTAGCTGGTCCCCTGAACTCCCCTGAACTGTAGGACTGGCTGTTTCCCTAAGCTCCCTGAACTGTAGGGCTGGCTGGCCCTCTGAGCTCCCCCTAAACTGCAGGACTGGCTGATTCTCTGAGCCTCCCTGAACTTCAGAACAGGCCGGCCCCCTGAGCCTCCCTGAACCAGAGTACTGGCTAGTCCCGTGAGCCCTCCTGAACTGCATGACTGACTGGTCCTCGGAGCTCCCCTGAACTGGTATCCTCTCTGGATTGAGCTTAAATCCCCAGATGTTTCCTGTGCCAGCTCTGACTGCCCAAGAATCACTAACGTTTTGGTAAACACCAGGGAATTTCTATATCTAGCAGGAAAAGCTAGAAAGCAGAGACCTGAAAACTGAGCACCATTCTCTAACCTCAGCCAGGTCCTCATCCTGCCCAGCAACCTTCTGTGAGTCCCTGTTATTCACCATAGTCTCTTCTGCTTCTAATTCAGACCTTCTCAATTATCCTAGGCTATTCTCACTCACAGCATAAAGCCTTGCCTTATACCTTATAGACACAATAGAAGCCACCAGATAAGAGCTCCATCTTTTCTTGCCTTCAAACCTCTAAACCCCCATCCCCTATCTTCTCCCCTTCTTGCCTCCTGCTATGGGAGGAGCTCTCCCTTCCATGGTTAATGCTATCCCCTCCTCCTGAGCAACGGATGCATTTCCCTCTCACCTTCTCAGGGGCCATTTCTACCCATCAACTCTTCTCCCATGCATTGGCAGACTTTATGCCCTGGAACCAAGCAAAGTTTAAATCTCTTCTCCTGTGTTAAAAGTGAAAGTTCTCCCTTGATCCCATGCAATCCCTCATGATCCCAAGGACAATCTCAACCCTTGGGGCATCTCTGGTTCTAATCCTGACTCCCTGGAACCATTAACAGAAAAATGCAGAACTGGGACCACTCAGCACCCAGGTCATGCTAGTGGACAGGAGTTTTCATCTGGGCTAAAGGGGACTTAAACCCAACTAGACTTAAATAAAGAAAAAAGTAAGTGAGGGTACCCAGAAAAGTGCTCACCTAGCCTCATCAATTACCTGTCAGACTTGAACATGAGCTCATCCACATTACTTTACTTGTCTCAGCTTTACTTCCTAAGTGACCAAGCACCACAAGGCCTTCTGAGACCCAGCAAAGGGTCCAGATCCACCCAGGAGCCCTCCCCAATCCTCATTCTCCACTCGTGATTCATTATCTCCTGCATACAGAGCCTCATACAGTGCCCCCTTTTCTTGAAAGGAAGAGACTGCAAGTTACAGGAGGCATTTCCACCCTTCTAGCTGTGTCAAGGCCAGAGTCCAAGGGCAGACAGACATGCCAGCTCATCTGAGCATTTTAGTCTCAGTAGGATCTCAGGACTCGAGACTCTGCCTTCTGGCAGTCCATATGACTCATGCCATGAGAGTTTGCTCACCTGAGTGTGTATGTGGCTGTGTGTGTATGGAGGGGGTGTCTCTGAATGATCAGTGTGTTGACCTGAAAGCCCCATCTTTCTCTGATCAAGGTCAGTTCCCCAACTCCACAGGAAACATGCAAAACCTCTCCATCCCAGGGAGAACACCACTGGCTTGCTGGTGCACCAAAGTTAAAGGCTCCCCCAACCACACTCCCTTACATATCAGTTCTGAAGAGAAGATTTCTGTGAGCCTTGGTTGCTCAGACAACAGAACAGTACCCCAGCCACCAAGGGACCAAGGGTCTCAGTGGTCCAAGTAGCATCTGCAAGAGTCAGGTTTGAACCTTGCTCCTGCCTCTCATGCTGTGTGACCCTGGGTAAACACTCTCTGAGCCTCTAGTTACTTTTCAATAAGTTGAAAAAAACACTTTACTGTATGAACCTAACCTATCTGGAGGGGTTTCAATGAAAGCAACCAATGGAACAGATTGTAAACAGAACTGAGCTAAGAAACGTCTTTAAAAGAGTAACAGGAAAACAGGAAAAAATGTGGGTAACCGAGAATTTCTATACCTTTAATATTTTTTGCAAAATTTCCAAATAAGAGGTCCGATCCAGTCATTTCATTAGAAAATAAAGTGTTTATTAAGAAACTATACACTGAACACTCCTATAAGTCTCTGTGGAAACACAATGCCCCATTGTCATAGCACAAGGTGAGGAAAATGGCAGAATAAAAAATGCTGGATGGATGAAGCCCAGGAGGCTGAAAATGAGGTAATGATTTACAATAATTAAAAAACATTATCCTCAAGCTTACTCCTTAAAGCCGCACTTGGGAGGAGGGCCTGGACTCAGAGGGTCAGCAGGGCATGGTAGGGAGAATCTGACATGGAGCAGTGGGGAGCAGGATGAGGGGAGCTGGAGGGGGCGACATAAACACACACCTGGAGGCCTTGGAGAGAACCTGAATCCCCAGGTGACACTCTGGAAACTCAGGTGCCTGGGAGGCCACCCCCAAATACTGGACAAGAACTTGGAAAGCTTCATGTTTTTAAAACCCATGGAGGCATCTGCAGAATCAGGCTGGGATCCTGACATGAAGAACCACCATCCACAGGGCTCAGAAAGTAAAACCCTCAGCAGGAATCTGAACTCCCAGGTAAATTTGCCAAAGGTGTAGACTCTATTCTCTATTACTGTGCAACATCACTCCAAAACTTACTGGGTTAAAACAACCACCATTTTGTCTCAAGATCTCCCCATGGGAATCTCCCTATCCCATGCTCTCCACCATGAGGCAGGAAGCTTGTGCTGACTTCGCACAATGGAGGCCCCATGGACCAAAGGGAGCTGGGCCAAGCCAGAAGTCTACCCAACCAATGTGTCAGCAAATCTGGGAGCATACCAGGCCCTACAAATGTGCCTTTCTTATCGAAACAAGGGAAAGTCATCCCCTTCCCTCTCCCCTGTGGATCAAGTTGAAAATAGGGAAAACAAACCCCCTCTTTGGGAGAGGGTGGCCATGGAGTAAGGCATGAGTCAAAGCAAGCAAAATAAACACATATATTGACCAGAGAACAGGAGGACATTTCCACTGGTGCCATGAGAGGGGCCGGAGGAGGTCAAGTTTTACTTCTCTTCCCCTTCAGTTCATCTTGACCTTGAAATGCTGATTCCATTGGAGTTCTCAGAGTCAAGAATAAGTGGAAGTGGGGAAGACAGCCAATCCCGAGATCATGAACTAGCAGGAAGGGCCTTGGTCCCTGATTCCCTTGGTCCCTTGTAGTCCTAGTAGGATGGCCAATTCACAGGCAAGACCTCCTGCAGCCAAAGCTTGTCAGAACTGCAGATCTAGGGGCCTAGGAGAAGCCTGGAGAAACTCTCCTTTCCAAGCAGTTTTCTAGTATCACACTCACTGTGAGCCGTTCCAGAGAGAAGAGGAAGTAGGGGGCAAGTGTGTCCAAAAAAAAGAATATTTTTTTTCCACCAAAATAAAAATGTAAGGTGATTGGTTTCCATTCTTTCCTCTGAGACCTAACTTGGTGCCAACACTTGGGCCTGGCTTCCCCTTCTCTTACCGCGCCGTCTCCACCTCTGCTTAGGTGCTCCCTGTGACTCTTCCCCACTGGAGGTTGCAGGGCGACGAAGTCACTAAGAGGACAGCATGGTATCCTGGGAGAGCCAGGGAGACCCCACGCTTCCAAGCAGGGAAAGTGAGGCTGGAGCACGACTGGGCTTCATCAGGCTTTCTCATGGTGGTTGGGTTGTTTTTGTAAAGCAAGAGAGTGGCTAGTGTGTTTAAAAGATGCTCCTGGTGCACAGGTTTTTAATTTTCTTTATTGGCTCTAAAGATGGTGGCAGGAGCTGCCTCGTAGGCCAGGAAAAAAAGGAGCACAGTGATGAGTGGAGAGAAAGGACAACCCTGCCAGTGGTGGATGGGGGGAAAACACCCATCTTGGTGGTATTAAAGGGTGCAGCGGCACCGGTGGCTCATGCAGTTTCTACTTAGCATCCCCAGATCCAAAGAGAACAACGCCTAGAGCTTCCAACCTCTCAGAGGGCCCAGCCTACCAAGGTGACATCAAAACAAGGAGGCTTAAAAGTAGTTTTTAAAAGCCATGACGTCCTTTGCTGAAATAAACATTGACATCCTCAACATAGATGCCATGGTTAAGAGGCTTGGAATGTCCGGGAAGGCTTATTGGATTCAACATAATTTCTCTGAAACCTATAAAAAAACAAAAAGAAAAAAAAACAGAAAAAAGCAAAATAAAGTAAAAACCAAAACCCCCAAAGAAGATCAAAACTAGGAGGGGGAAAAAGGGAGGGATCTTGGAGGGGAAGAACTGGAGATATGAATACGGATATATTGGAAGTAGCCAAATGAACTGTCAGCAAAAGGGAGGGATGGGGGAGGGGATTAACTTAAAACCAAGCATGGTCAGAGAAACTGGAAACACTCCATTTTGCTGCAGCCTCCACTGAACCGAGGAAGGGAAGTAAGTAAAACATTTGGGGGCTTGGCCTTGGATTTCATGGAAGAGGGGGAACAACCTCATCTAAGACTGTCAGTCTGTGACCATCTTTCTGAAAGGAGGAACCCCTGATGATGAGCTGAGGGGTGTGCGTGATAAGGGGGATGCACGCTATGGTTACTAGAGGGCTAAGGGAGGGAAGAGAAGGCTATGCTTTCCCAGAATGTTTGGAGATACCAGAGAATCATTTCTAATTCTAGGAACAAAAATGGCATAGACCACTTTTGATCACACCAGGAGGTGAGGGCGCTCTATTTCCAAGTCTACAAGCTCATTGACTTTTTGCCTCACTTAACCAGCTCCATGGAAAGTTTAGGAAATGGTGGCTGATGTCTCAGGCTTCCCATAATTCCATTCTTATGGGGGATGGAAATACCCTGGAGGAGTAGCATTGGTGGCCACCAGGCCATGGGCTGCCTCAAGCAAGGAGGACTTTCATGACTACTCATTTCCTTCCTGGTCATATAGCCATGGACTGAATTAGGATGTAGAGAGATGTGGGTGTCCCTGATCAAATATCTGGAAAGAAGTTACAGTTAAAAGTTGTCTATAAAGAGTGTGTGTGTGTGTGTGTGTGTGTGTGTGTGTGTGTGTGTGTGTGTGCAGATGTGTAGACAGAATATTCCTATCTTTTCATGAAAGCTATGTGTAGGCATGTGGAGGTTATGAAAGGCTGCTGGATATTGGGGATATGATGAGGAGAGATTTCATTGAGACTTCCCCTCCTCCTGCTCAGGACATAGTGTGGTCAAAACAGTGTTGAGCTACTTTGGGTGTTGGGACCCTTCCCTCAGCAGGGGGTGAGTCAGATTTGCTAAGATAGAGGGAGCCTTCCTTGTCTATAATATCATGTTTGCAGGAAGGCTCAATTTCAAAATAAGATGTTTCTGAGACAGCATCCCTGTGAATACCCCCAGACAGGGGCTTTCTTGGGTGTTGGGGAGAAAGGGAAGAAGGGCCATTGATCTGGAAAATCTGCTGAGAAAGTCTGAAATACCACTGTTCCTCTCTAGACCATGGCCCTTCTCCTGCTTCTCCTATCCTCCTCACCTAGACCCTATAAATCCTCCTCCCCTGAAAGAGACTTCTTAACCTAGGATATTTTAGTACCAATCCCACACTGGGTACCTAGTCATGCCCCAGTCCTCTTAGACATATGGAGGTTTGATGAGTCTTAAGGTCTTAAGAATCAAAATTGGTAAGGGGAAGGGTCTCTACTCCACACAAAGATGTCAAAGGAGGTAACTCACCATGTGACCTTGGGTAAGACACATCCCCACTCTGGACCTCAGGTTCCTCATATATATAGTGAGTTGATGGGACTAGATGATCTCTATTGTCCTTCAAGTTTAATATCCCATGATTGTCTATGTTTGAAAAGACCCCTGGCAGAAGAGGCAGACACGGGGGAATTAATTGTCAGTATTGAACCCCAAGTGCAAAAACACGGGGAAGGATTCTTCATAAGTGTACAATGCCAGATACAGAAATCCAGGTGTTCCCAAGCTCCTGCACCCACATTGCTTTGCCACTAGGGGCATTTGGTTTATTCTGTGCATAAAATCTAGATCCATTATATTCTGAGTATCTCACAATGGCATTATAGAAATGGCACAAGTTGGAGTCAGAGAAGAAAGATTCACCATCACCATGAACTCTGTCCAACACTTTTCTTAACAGGCTTGCCCTCATTCCCCTTCTCAGGCCAGAGAGTCTCAAAACTGTGCCCATCACTGCCATTTGGGGTGCCATTCCTGGGCCTGGAAGGATGATTCTTGTGACTTGTGAGATAATCTTGGACCCAAGACACTCCTTCTGGCTCCTGATATCTCACTGAAAAAATTCAGCTTATTTCTAAGAGGGAAGCAACATGACAAGGGGAGATGATGAGGCAGTGAGAAGGGGTGGTAGTGTTTTGCTCATTGAAATCTTTCTTGCCCTTGGTAGGGCATAAGTCAGTAGAACAACAAAAGCTATTGGTTCACTGGAGACTCAAGGACTACAACTCCTATGAAAGAGATGTCGTTACAGCTTCTGAGGGGGCAGCCTCCTTTGGAGACCAGGCAGCATCCGTGGGCTCTAGAAGGCTCCATGTCGGATCCATTAAAGGCCAGGGCCAAGCCTGTTAAAGTCTCTGCCAAGGTTCCTGAAGCTGCCTTCGTGAACATGAGCCCTTTCCCATATGAGCTGGGATCTGAAGTTTGTTTTCTCTGGAACTCTTTCCTTGGTGGAGACTTTCCAAGATTCTAAAAGCTGAAGCCTGATAGCATAAGAGGCACTGCTCCAAAATCCTCCATTCCTCCTCCTGTGTCTCAGAACAACCCCGGAGCAGAAAGGAAAAGGCATTTACTTGGGGGAGGGCAGGGGTGACCAGGACCACAGTGGACACTGGGAAAGGGATAGATGGGTAGAGGAAAGGCCAAAGAGGGGCAGATACACCTCAAAGAAGGCCTTGCCCACCAATGGCTCACGGACCTGCATGACTAACCTTTTTCTCCAACTGCCAGTAGTTTTCCCCTGATCATCCAGCCCAGAGGTACCTATATGCCTCTTTAATTCAGAACAGAGCCCGGTCTTCAGGGATTGTCTAAATAAACGTTTCATGAGAAGCAAGCCAGAGGCTCTGGGATCATTTTTGGGAAAGGAGAGGTATTGCAAAGGAAGAGGTTAGGGGAGAAGGGGCGCTGAGCACCCACTGGATTGGATGAGAAGTTTTGGAGCTAATCCCATTGAGCCGGGAGCAGGTAAAATCTTCCAAAGTGAGCCCTTTATATTCACTGCAGCAAGAAAATGCAAGTTCCCATGGCTGTGCAACACAAAAAGAGCCCTAGACTTTCAACTCTCTGTTTTTCTGACTATCTCACAGACCTGAATCATCTCTCTCTCAATGGGTTTTCACCCTTACACTCTGGCCTTGGGATTCCAGAGCTATGAGCTTCCCAACATCTGTCAAGAAATTCCCTGCAGTTCTGCCTACAGCATTTTCATCTGGCTCTGGATTCTCTAAGGCCTTCCCTTCAGTCTCTGCTTCTTCCTTTTGTTATCTGACAAGAGAATTTTATTACCTTACTCCATAAAGTGGTTTAGGTTATGGCCTTGATAATAGGCCCAATACCAAATGGAGCTCTATTGGATTATTTTCAAACATTTCCTCTTCAAATATATCCATTTGTCATCTTAAATTACTACGTCACAGTAACCCTTAGCACTTCCATAGTGTTGGGTGTGAGAAAAGCACTTTATACTCTAGTGTGGGCCGAAACACAAAGAAGTCCTGTGTTGAGGCCCAGAATGGCTTACTAACAGGGAGATAAGATACAGAGTAATGTTGATGGGAGGGCACCCCACTCCTGACAGGGTGCCATTGTTGCCCCAGCCTCCCCACCTCTCTGCAAGGGGTAAGAAGAGGTAAAATGTGTTTGAATCATGCTGCAGACAGACATGGGATAAAGAAGGGATCCCTAAGCAATGCTAGCTCTAACAATCCTACCATCAGACATTTTGCTAATCACCTTGGATCCACAGATCTGTCTAAGCAGTGATAGTGCCAGGCATGACCTGCAGTGAATTCATTTTCCACCAACAGCCCATAAAGGTTGGTAGTATTAACATCAGTTTACAAGTGGGAAAACAGAGCCTTGATAATAGGCAAAACAGTCCCAAGTCCACTTTGTGGCAGAGTCTGAACTTGAATCCAGCTCTTCATAGCTCCCAAGTCCTTGTAACTAACTACTTTGCAGTGTGGTTCCCACCTATGGAAAAACCAAGATCCGGTAAGAGGGGTGAAAGGAGGTCAAGGCAGTGATGGTGAGGACATTCTCCAGGAAAAGCAGGAACCCTTCACCATGCCCTGGACAGAGGGCAGAGTTTTCTTACTAACCGCTTCCCTGGCTAGGGAGGTAGGCAATACCATTTCCTGCCATTCCCCTCTGGCAGACCCTGGTCTAATGCTCTCCCGATGGCTTCATTTTCTGTATTCTCTAGCCCGCAACAACCACCATCCTCACAGTAATACATTGGGACTTTCCAAGAAAGAAAAATCCCAAACTGTCTGGACAGTGACTCCTCCATTTTTCTGTTAGTTTTGGGAGTTCAGCCTAAGAAAGATGAAAAATAACCTCATGTACAAGATATAGTCATGTATCTGGAGAGAAGAGAAATTATTCAGAATATAGTCACACCCCAATAAAGAGTGTGAGATATCAGAGAAGCCAAGAGTGGCACCCAGAGGAACTCTCTCCCCAGTTATCTCCTCCAGGCCAATGTATGAACAAAGGTGGACAGAAAAGAGTGCATCAGGATTTAAAAAAAAAACAACTCCCTTTTAGACACATGTCCCATGTCCCTTGCTTCTTTCCCTGCTTGTGTGGTGGCTCTTGCAAGGTCATGGGAAGGTGGTCATTAAGGAATCCTGATGGTCTCTGGGATATGGTAATGATTGCTTTGTTCTGTACCTTTTGCACAGGTGTGGCTGATGCTTTGTCAAATCTAAGTTCTTTCTTCTTCTGCCATCAGATTCAATAAAAGGCAGGTGGCACTGGCCCAGGTGGGTGAGTCCCAAATGTCTAGGCTTGCTGGCCACAAACCAGGCTGCTTGAAACTCTCAGATCTTTTCTTTTATTATTCTGAGATTGCAAACCTAACCCATATGCCATGTATGGCCCTAGGATGTGTCTTTTTTTATTTTTAGCACAAATGGTATTTTTTAAAAATTTTAACTTAGTTGCCAACATTCAAAACTTAGGAGAATTCACATTTAAAATATCCCCAGTTCTAGATTCCCTTGAAAATCCAAGAGTTCTGGCAATGCGGGCTGATATTTCTGAACCGTGATAACCCAAGAGAGTGCTGGCTACTCAATTCAAACAAGATGTATGTTCTCCAGTTTGCCGTATTCTCCACCACTCCCTAATATTCTTCACCCCTTTACTTATTTACAATAGCTGCATGATTTGTCTTCACATTTGATTTTTAAACTTTACAATAAACGATGTGTTTATTGTACTAAGTTATGGGCTGGGCATGAAAGAGCAAGAAATACCATCTCAGCAAACCTCGCTGACTGCCCCTGTCATAGCAAACATGTGCTCCCTCTGGTCATGGTTAACAATGATAAAGAAATGACTGGAAACCTACATCAGAGAGATACACCTATCTCAGAAAGGGGAGATAACTCAGAAACTGAATTGTATGGGTAAGGGAGGCACTATGTTCAGAAATTAGGTTCCCAAGAAGACATCCCACTACAGCACAGTGCTGGAGCATGCTGCAGCTAGGAGAGGAGGTAGATGTTAGCTGGCTGCATCTTCTACACTGCCTGAGGTGTATAAGGCACATGACAAAAGTTGTTGAATGCCACCTAGCAGGACTTTTTAATATAGCTGTATATTTCATGGGCCATAGCCCTATTCCTATAGCCCTAAGATAACAAACATGCCACAAAGGATATTGAAATGTACTTGGCACTGAAATGTCCCTGTTGTATACTTTGTAGCTGAGAATGTTGAAGTGAGATCCTCTACTTCAGTATGGGGTGCCTCTTCCTGTAAAGTCACCTCCATACTGCTGGAAAAACAAGTGACGAGATTGTCCTGGTCCACTTGCCAGGGCTGCCAAGTCTGGTTCCAGCTGTGTGCAGATGCTTGGAGGGAGGGGCTGAGGCTGAATGTACCTCAACTATGATTTAGCTCATGGAATAATGCCCACAGGAAGTCACAGTGGGAGGGTGTCCCTGCCTGGGTGAGACGTGGGCATGGAACACTGAGATTCTCAGACAAAAGCAAAAGGCTTGTCCCCGAAGGAATCTTGAAGGCTCCTCTCACAGCTTGTAACTGATGGATTTTTCAAGACTCTCACTCAGAAGGGGGTGGGGGAGGGACTTCACCCTTGGTATTACTAGGACTATCCCAAAGATAAGCTGATCTTGGCTAAAGGGGTGAAATATTAGTCCCAGAAAAAAGTAAAATTCTTTCCACTTCATGACATGGGTGAAGTGACCTCTTAGAATCAAAATATCCTATAAGCCATGGAGTAATATTAGTCATATGGCAAAATCTCCTTCCCACTCTCAAAATTCACTATATAAGGGGCAATTTGTAATAGCTGAGCACCTTCTTCTCATGTTTAATCAAGAGAAGAGAGAGGTTCGGGTATTCATAATCCAGCTTCATTGGCTTCCTTGAACTTCTAAACATATCTTTATACTCAGCATTTTTTCCTTTCTTGAGTCTTTTGACTCTTTTCAAATGTTTGAAATATCTAAAACATCAGAAAACTATAGAGATATCAAAACTCTGCACTATTAATGCCATCTAGCATTAATAGTTTATAATATTTTGATATCTTCAAGTTTTTAAATAAATAATTCACTGCAGCAAAGGGTTGGGAACTCACGTGAGTCCATGCAAAACTCTGTTCCTCCTCTTCCCTCTCACCAGAAGTAACTACTGGTTTGAAATAGCTGATTATCCTTTGCAGGCACTCTGTATTAATTTTCTTTTTTTTTTTGAGTTGGAGTCTCACTGTCGCCCAGACTGGAGTGTAGTGGCCGCTCCCGGCCACCGCAGCCTCGACCTGCTGGGCTCAGGCGATCCTTCCGCCTCAGCCTTCCAAGTAGCTGGAACTACAGGCGCGCGCTACCACGCCCGGCTAATTTTTTTATTTATTGTAGAGATGAGGTCTCGCTGCCCAGGCGGGTCTCAAACCCGCAGGTTCAGGAAATTCACTCACCTCGGCCTCCCAAAGGCGCGGGATTACAGGCTGAGCCACCGAGTCTGGCTTTAATTTTCTACATATGCATACATCCACCATACAATTATAGTATTGGTTTGTGTGAGTTTAAACTTTAAAAAAAGAAAAGTTTTCTAGATGTATCCATGTTGATACATGTAGCTCTCATTCATTCATTTTAACTAAGTTCATTCTATAAGTATACTGCAAATTATTTGCCTGTTTTACCAACTGACACTTGTTTTTATTTTTTCCATTACTCCAGAAAACAGTTGGGGTAAATATTGTTACACAAATATCTTTATGTACATGTGGGATAGTTTCTCTAGAGCAGTTGTTGGCAAACTTACTCTAAAAAGGGTCAGACAGAAAATATTTCAGGCTTCACAAACCATACAGCCTTTGCTGCTACTACTAAACTCTGCCATTGTAGTCTGAAGGCAGGCACAGACAACTTGTAAACAAATGAGCATGTTCCAATAAAACTTTTATTTTTAAACACAAGCAGGAGCCAAATGTGGCCCTTGGTCCACGGGCCTTAGTTTGCTGACCTCTACTCTAGAGCTGTTACTCAAAGTACAGATAAGTGGACCAGAATCATCAGTCTCAGCTGGGAGTTTGGTAGCAGTGAAGACTCCCAGACTCGGTCATTTTAACAAGCTCCTCAGATGATTCCTACACACAAAAACACTGGAGAAGCACATCTTTAGAGGATATCCCTAGTTTGGCATATCTAAATCCCTACCTTCACTCTATTGCTAAAAGTTTTCCCAAAGCGATGGTGTCAGCTCATATTTTGGTAATCACTAAGTGGGTGAACTTCTTACCCTGTAGTCCCATATGAGATAGTATCAGATATTTTTCTTCCTAACTGATGTATGGTAGACGTTTTCTCCTTGTGTTTTTAAGATGCATTTCCCTGATTACTACTGAAGTTGTACATCATCTCAGTTGGGACTTCCCCGGTTGAGGAACCATGAATTGCCTATTTGTATACTTTCTTCATTTTTTCTTTTTTATCAGTGGAAGTTTGTTATTTATTCTGTATGCAAATTGTTTATTGAACACATGCATTAGAATTATGTTCTCTCAAGCTATTATTTTTGTTTTAACTTTGTATAGGGCACTCATGTAGATTTGTTTGTACGTATTCAAATGTATTAATCTTTTTCTTTATGTTATTCATAATCTGTATTTTAAAAATATTTTCTTCCTCAAAGTCAAATGGTATTCTCTTTTCCCTTAAAAGTAGTACATTTAATAAATCTCCCTTACAGATGAATCCTAAGACACTTTACTCAAAGAGTGGAGCTTAACTCTGTCCAGCCCCTTGAATGTGTGCTATTATTGGCTTACTTCCAAAGCGCATGGAAAGAGGCAAAATGTAGTTTTTCAGTGGGGAAACCTGGAAAACACTGTTTCAGCCAGGAGATTAGGGTTAACTCCATCAGTGATAAGTCATGTAATCAGCATGTACTCTTCACAAGATGCGATGAGAGCGGCACTTCATCTCCATGATGTTCCTCCCCAAAATCTGTGACCCCAACTGACAAGCCTAAACTGAGAGACATTCAACATAAAATCTGACCATGCTCCTCAAAACTGTCAAGGTAATCAAGGCAAAGGAAAGTCTGAGGAACTGTCGCAGACACAGGAGTCTAAGAATTCATGCTAACTAAATATAATGTGGTATTCTGGATGGGATCCCGGAACAAAAAGGACATTTGGGAGGCAACTGATGAAATCAGAATATAGTGTTGAGTTTAGTTAATAGTAATGTATCTATGTTGATTTCTTAGTTGTGACAAATGTATCATGGGAATACAAGATGATTACAATAAGGGAAAGTGGATGAGGGATATAAGGTAATTCTCTGTATTTTGGTTGCAACTTTTCTGTATATCTAAAATGATTTTAAAATAAAAAGCTAATTTAAAACAAAAGTTCTACTTTTAGGTTTTATCCAGAATTTATAATTTATTTTGTGACTTGTATGAAGTAACAATATTACTTTATCTTTTCCACATGTGGTTTTATTGAATCATTTCCTCCTTTCATACTGATTTGCAACAACATACACAAAGCTACACACACACACACACACACATCCTATGTCTATCATCTGTCATCTATCTATCTAATCTGCCTGTGTACCTATCTATCTACTAATCCAACCATCCATCCATATACATGTGCACCTATGTTTTCTTTTTCTTTTTTTTTTTCACATATGTTTTCTGAGTGCTAAAATCAATTATATCTTGGCCTATTTGTCTTCCCCGTCATAATTGTGTAACTTTATAATAATTTTTTTTCTGTCTATTAGGGAAAGTCTCTTCAAACTTTATCTTCTTTTGAAGATAAAGTGTCTTGAATATTCTTGGTCTTTCATTCTTCTATATAATTTACAGAATAAGCTTATCGAGCAAGAGCCTTCAAAAATACTGCTGTGATCTTTATAAAAACTGCATTCAATTTGTATATTTGGGGGAAAATCAACATTTTAATTATGCTGGTTCTTTCCATCTATGAACTGAGTATATTCTCCATTTACTCAGTTCTTCTTTTAGACTCTTAATAATGTTTGGTATTCTTCTATAGTCTCTTGCATATCCTTTGTTAGATTTATACTTTTTTTACTTCATATTTTTTGTTTCATTTTTGCTATTGTAAATGTGATGTGTTTTCCATTAAATTTTCTAATGTATTGGAGAAATACATTGATTTACATTCTTCTTTCTTTCTTTCTTTCTTTCTTTCTTTCTTTCTTTCTTTCTTTCTTTTTTTCTTTTTTAAGGCAGTCTTGCCCTGCAGGCCAGGCTGGAGTACAGTGGCCCAATCATGGTTCACAGCAGCCTCGACCTCCTGGAATCACGTGACTTTTCTGCCTCGGCCTCATGAGTAGGTGGTAATGAAGGTGTGCATCACTACACCTGGCTAATTTTTTTTTTTTTTTTATGTTTTGTAGAGACGGGGTCTCACTCTGTTGCCTTGGATGATCTTGAATTCCTAGGTGCAAGTAATCCTTCTGCCTTGGCCTTCCAAAATGCTGGAATTACAGATGTGAGCCACTGAGTTCATCCTGATATTCATTTATTGATCTTACATTAGCAAGACTTTGCTGAACTCTCTAATTAGTTCTCATGTTCATTTTATAAATACCTTTGATGTTCTATGAAGTATGATCATATTTTTCACAATAAGGACAGTTATCTCTGTCTTCTAATTCTTCCATTTTCTTTCTTGTCTTATTGCATTGGCTGGCATCTTCAGAATATTGTTAAATAAATATCATAATAGCATCTTTATTTTAGTTTTTATGTGTTTTGTAACTTTGAATTATAATTCATTTTGAGTAAAAATGGTTTTTTTCTAATTTTCTTTTCTTTTCCTTTTCCTTTACTTACTCATAGGGTCTAATTTGTTGTTGTTGTTGTTACTGCTACCTCCATCCAGCCTCTTAGAACTTCAGTTTCAAACTAAATCCTATAATGATGGCTTGGAGCACCCTGCAGAATACTGGGGATACAACACAACAGTCTTCAGCTAGTTGAATGACTTACTTCAGTTCATGGTCTCAAAGGCTGCAACATCATCCCTTCTCTCTTACTTCCTTAGGCTCACAGACTCCTATTAGCTGTACTCCCAGATAGAGGTTAGCAACACTATTTCTTCAAACTCTTCTCTTCAATAGCCCCACCCTATGACTTTAAGCAGTGAATCTAGCTCTGATCCTCTGACAATGTGGAGCACAGTAGTTTTGCAGATACTTCCAGAGCTAAATACTTACTCCTGCTTTTTGATTCTAGACTTGGAGCCCAGCATGAGCATAGTGAATGTTATTCTGCTCATCACCTTTTCTTTTTTTTAAATCACCTTTTATTTCTGTACCATTTCTGGTCCATAAAATTATTTATGTTGTTTTGAGGTCCAGCTATATCTTCTTATGTTTTTTGTCATTGCTTCATATTTGGAGCAGATGAGGTAAACTTAGTCGTGAATTGATTGTACCATTCTGGACAGAATCCAACTACTTTTCTTTCTTTCCATATTAGAGAAAAATACATTTTCCTTGTGCTCAAACCTAACCTTTTAACTGGCACCTTCAATCCTATCTATTAGTTTCCTTCTTCAATTATTTTCTGTCTCTCTAGCATCTTCCATCTTTCCTGTTCTATTCCTTTTTGTACAGAAATTTATATATAATCAACTCTATCTTTGGTATGTGTACACATCCCAAACCCAGACATGCTCACATTCCCAGTCTCTCACCTAGTAAATGATAGAGCAATGTTCCTCAGTTTACCATACCATTCACTTTTGCCCCATTTTCTTAATTTCTTTGAATTTTGACATTTTGCATAATTAATTCCAGCCCTAACCTCCACTGTCTCATAGATCCCTCATGCTTATTTTCCCATAGTCCAAGTTATAATTCCTTCACAAAAACTAATCTCTTGAAGGTCACTAATGGTTACCTCATGACCAGATTTTCTCCATTCCTTCACCTTGATCATTGCACAGAATATTGACAGCTTGATCACCTCACACCCCCATGACACCTCTGAGCTACTCTCATCATCTTTCTACCTTTCTACTCCCCTTCTTTCTGTTGACTTCTCTTCCTTTGCCAGTCCCTTTGGTAATTTTTCAAGGACCAGTTCTTTCACCTCTGGCTAAGTTTGGTTCTCAGATCAGCAGCAACAGCACCACCAAGAACTTGATAGAAATGCAGAATCTAAGCTCCCAAACCTACTGAATCAGGATCTGCATGTAAACAGAATCCTAGGCTGGGCATGGTGGCACACGCCTATAATCCCAGAACTTTGGGAGGAAGACATGAGAGGATTGTCTGAGCCCACGAGTTTGAGACCAGCCTGGGCAACTTGGCAAGACCTCATCTTTATGATAAATCAAAAAATTAGCTGGGTATGATGGTGTATGCCTGTAGCTCCAGCTACTTGGAAGGCTGAGGTGGAAGGACCACCTGAGCCCAGCAGGCCAAGGCTACGGTGACCATAAGCATGCCATGGCACTTCAGCCTGGGCAATAGAGTGAGACTCCAATTCAAAAAAATAAATAAATAAAAAGTAAAAAAAAAACACAACAGAATCCTTAGGTGATTTCAATGTTCATTGCAGTGTAGCAAGGGCTACTTTAGCCATCTGCTTCTCTCTCTACATCACCCTGCTAATGTCCATTAGTATTCCCCTGTCCTGAATGCTATTCTTCAAACTTTTTTTTCTCCTTCAATTGTCATCCAATTCTTCCATCACCGGCTCAGATCCCACTTTCTGTATAAGTTGCTTCACAGTTAATTGTTAATTTCTATATGATAGTTCTCCTTCTGCTATTGGACCTATTTCAAATATATACACTACAATGAAATGCTTCATATATTTTTTTATTTCTTAATAACCACTAAAAAAATCTCCTAACAACCAATATCTATAAGCATTTTTCACTTGCCAGGCAGTAAGGGAAGTGATGCGCATGGACTCCCTAATCTGACCTCAGCATCCCTGAGGGGAGAAATGGTATGGTTTCTAAGTTGTAGATGAGGGTACTAAGGGCAGAGATGCTCAGTAACTCATGCCAAATTGCCTTGCGAATAAGATTCAGAGCCAGGACTTGAGTCTGGGAGTTGTCAATTCAGTTTCTATGCTCCTAGCCCCTCTGTGCATTGACATTCAGGGCAGGAAGCAAATCCAACAGCTCTCTCTGTTTCCCATGTGATAGATCAGGATTTTAGAGAATCGAAGGCTTATTTTTCAGCATCATGTAATCTGACTTGTGTGTGATCTGTGTAACAATATGCCACATTATTTTGAGGCTATGCTATAGTATCTTGTCATTGGCAAAGCATTTCTACTTTTAAGAACTTTAAAAATGATTGTGTTAGTCCCAAAGTAATTCTGAGGTAGGTAAAGAAAAAAAATGTCCTCTTAACATCAATGCCTTTATCTTGACCAGATGGCCCCCAGAACCAAAGTCTTCAAGTCCCAACTTTTACCTCGAGAGGGTCATGGCCATACTGTTTAGGATAAGATGAACAAATGACAAAGGCCAGAGTCTAACGGGAAATGTAATCAATACAGTCCAAATCCCTGGGTGATATCAATTTTAAGCAAATTATCTTAAGGTGTGGATAGGCTATGGGTTCAGATAGCTGGCACATTCTAAATTCATAGCCCCAACAACCAAATAATATAAACCCAGGAGTTGCTTTTCTGGTTCTGAATTCCCCTGGTTAGTGATGACGCTGAAGTTGCTGAAGATGATGAAGGGGGAGATGAAAGAAGACAGGGAAAGGTCTCCATACAACTGTATAAAGTAACAGTTCCTCATCTTTCTTTGTGTCCTCTTTAATTTTATTAAAGCATACTCACACTACAGATACACAAAAAATACTTGGTTAAGGCAGTGCAGGTTTCACTGACTACCCCAAAGACCCAGATAAAGAATGACAGATATAGACAGATACAAGCATCAGCATTTTGCAGTGCAGGCCCTGTAGCAGATACCAGCAAATACAAACTCAAATCCCTGCTTTCACAGTGCTCCAAGTCTCTAAAATACTGACATATATTGAGGACCTGCTATGCCATGGCCACTATGTCTATCACTGGAGAAAGGAAGAGGGAATACCAAGATGAGTAAGAGACAATTACTACATGGAGGATCTAAAACAGAATGGGAAGACTACACATTTCTAAGTTCACCTAACAATAATTTTGCAAATACCTGAATATTAACCTTCCAGGAGCCAAGAAAAAATAAAAGAATAAAAAGTCAAAAGAAAGAATGGGAAGCTTACAGTTAACTGGGGCCCTGAAAAAAATTATAATATGAGATATACCCTAGTGAGTGTCAAGACAGCAGTGTCTACACACAGCTGAGGGAGAGTAGTGGGGGAGTGATCACATGATCATATGTAGGCGGGAAACAGGAGGTGGGAAATATGGTCACCAGGCAGAAATGCATGGGCGGGGGCTGGGGGAATTCCAAATAGTGGGAACAGCATGGACAAAGCATAGCAAATGGAGGATTGTTATGGGTTGAACTATGCCCCTCAAAAACCATAACCACAGTACATCACAGTGTGACCTTATTTGGAAACAGGGTTTTTGCAGATGGCCAAGTTAAGATGAGGTCATTAGGATGGGCTCTAATCCAGGATGAATATGTTCTTATAAAAAATGGAAATAGGGACACACAGATACATACACACACACACACACACACGCACACACACACACACACACACACACACACACACAGAAAGAGAGAGAGAGAGAGAGAGAGAAAACACCATGTGAACATGAAGGCAGAGATCTGGATAATGCATCTGTAATCCAAAGAATTTCCAAGATCATCAGCAAACTACCAAAAGCTACGACAGAGGCCTGGAACAAATCTTTCAGAGGGAGCACGGCCCTGCCAACACCTTGATCTTGAATTTCTGGTCTCTGGGACTAAGACAATACATTTCTATTGTTCTAAACTATCCAGTTTATGGTACTTTACAGCATCTCTAGCAAACTAAAACAGGGATTTTTTTTTTTTTTTTGAGTTGGAGTCTCACTCTGTCGCCCAGACTGGAGTGCAGTGGCCGCTCCCGGCCACCGCAGCCTCGGCCTGCTGGGCCCCGGCGATCCTTCCGCCTCAGCCTTCCGAGTAGCCGGGGATTTTTTTTAATCCCCTGCAAAGCACATAGTTTGGCTAGAATATAAAGTAGAACTATGGGAGAAATGGGAACCAGATCAGCAGGGGAAATTAGGAGCACCGTGTTAGAGGACTGTCTGTGATTAATCTCATAAAAATGAGACATCACCAATCAAGTGATAGTGCTGTGAAGAGAATTTAGAAGAAGAAACTGGTATGAATCAATGGATAGAGAGACGAAGACTGACAAAATATGAGATCATTAGAACGAGACCTAATGCAATATGACTATGCCCTTATTTAAAAATGGAAATATGGACACACAGACAAAAGAATAGGCAAATAAAAGAAGGTAGATAGATGACAGATCAATAGGTATAGACAAGGGTGGATACCTAGATAAGAGGTTTAGATTAAATGATGTATCCTCAACTAGTGACAACAGTCTTATATTTTCATGCTAAAAATCAATTTCCAAATGCTGGATTTTGTTATCCTCTTTCAAAACAATATCACGTAAGTTTAGAAGTTCTGCAAATTCATAGGAGTCATATACCTGGGAAAGCAGGGTGTCCCGGGGATCCCAAAGAGTCCTTGCTCAGGCAGACCTGCCATCTGGCACTCACTAACTCTGTGCCTTAACTCTCACAAGCCTCACACCTAGGAGGGACCTCACAACCTAAGCTGGAACAGCCAGACTGTGACAGAAAAAAACTCATGTCTTAGAAGTTGTACAGGAAGAGTGTTATGCCATTTCCTAGGAGGTAACTACAGTAGTCTACTCTGCTCAGAGTAGATATATTTTAGATTTGATAAGTGAAAGAACCAAGACTAATGTTAGGTCAATTTATTTTAGAAACTTTTTGAGTGTGGATGAATTCCTTTGGGATTTTCCTATGTATATTACCCCTCGAGTGAACTCGCTGCCTTAGGAAGCAGGAGTTACGACAACTCATTTGATGCATAGTGGCTCTGTTTCCTCTTTTACAAATGAGGGTGAGAATAGCTTTCTTGATTGAGGAGCAAAAAATGAGGAGTAGTCTCAACTTTCCTAAAGGAGGCTGTCCTTGCCATGAGACTTAAAGGAAAGCTAAGACTTCCTTCTAAAAAGGTGAAAAGGAAAGTTACTCTTGGCAGAAAGCACATGAGTAATGGCCATAGTGGGGAAGCACAAGACACGCCTGGGGAAGTGCAAGGAATTCCTACTAATCCATGGAGGAGATTAACTTGGGGCAGACCATGAAGAAAGTCCTGGGGTTTGGGCAATGGGTGTGTTTTGAAGGATTTGAAAGAGGCAATGGCCTGAGAGCAGATTAAAGGGGATGAAAGACAAGAAAGAAAAAGATTGACAGTAGCTAGCTTGGTTAAGACAGGGACCAGCAAGCTTTTTCTGTCAATAGCCAGATAGTAAATATTTTAGGCTTTACAGACCATGCAAGCACTGTTGCAGCTACCC
The DNA here is from genome assembly GCA_027257055.1 of Cephalopachus bancanus. NCBI lineage: Eukaryota > Metazoa > Chordata > Mammalia > Primates > Tarsiidae > Cephalopachus > Cephalopachus bancanus. Next base: position 1,745,368 of record JAPVLO010000224.1, read on the forward strand.
AACTCTGCCACTGCAGTGTGAAATCAGCCATAGACAGTATGTGGTGAATAAGCATAGCTGTGCTCCAATAAAACTTTATTTATGGACACTGAAATTTGAATTTCATATAATTTTCCCGTGTTGCAAAAGATGATTCTTCTTTTAAGTTTTCCCAGCTATTTAAAAATGTAAAAACCACACTTAGCTTGAGAGTTGTACCTAAACAGGTGGTGGGCTGGATTAGGCTGTAGTTTGTGGGCCCCCGGGTTAAAGGGTGTCCACAGGCTGGACATGTGGTAAATAAGGGCTGGGATCAAGAATGAGAGCCAAGAGGATGGACGACAGAGGATTGCAAAGGTAGAGGTTATGTCAATCAGAAACTTGGCATCTGATTAAATGTAGGAGGTGGAAGAGGAGGACGGCTCTGGGCTGAGGCTCTCTAGTGTGACCGATGACAGGACCATTAGCAAAACTATGGAGCACCTGAAGAGAAGCTGGTGATATGTTCAGCACAAACCCAGAAAAGCACACCAGTAACCCCTAAAAAAGTGTGGCAACACTTGAATGAGGGATTAGGAACCTTATGCCTTTGACTTTATTTCATCAGACCCGAGGCAAGACACTTGTTAAATGATGCTTTTCCAGCCAGGCATGGCAGCACATAGAAAAACTCCCAGCTCCAGGCACTGTGGTCTGCTCCACTCAGGGTAAAACCACTTTAGATTTTACAAGATCAGTGGAAGAACAAAGACGAATGTTAGGCCAAAATATTTTAGGAAGTTTTTGTGTGTTGATGAATTGTTTGGAGATTTCCCTGGGTTTATTATCCCCCAAATGTACTCACTGACTTAGGAGGCAGGAGATGTGTGTGTTTTGAAATTGAGGAACCTTTCTTTCATAAGAAATCAGGGGTCATGATTTCTCAAAAGATGTGCCTTAGGTATTTAGATAAAATCTGGACACTTGTAAGGACACCAAAGTCCACTTCCTCCCATGCAGTGTATGCAAGGAACAATAGAATGAGAATGAGATGATCAATCAACGACCCAGACTTGTAGGCCAGGGAAGAGTCGCTACCTCCCTAAGCTTCCATTTTTTAATCTTTAAAATAAAGATAAAACTTTTATACTTTCTCCCTCACAGAAATGTTTGCACAGAAACAATGTTTCTCAGACTAGCACTATTGACATTTTAGACCAGATAATTCCTGGTTGTAGGAGGTTGTCCTATGTATTATAGGATATTTAGTATTATCATTGGCCTCTACTCATTGGATGTAATTAGCACCCCTGACCCCATTGTGACCATCAAAAATGTCCCTAGACATTGTCAAATGTCCCCTGGGGCAGAATCACCCTGGTTGAAAAACACTGGTGCAGTGTGCTCTACGAATGTAGGGGATTTTCATAGTCACTTGGACTTCAGGAACTGGGAGAATCAGGACCCATAAAGCTAACTAGAGTTCTGTCTTAACCATAGCATATGCTGGTGTTCCTCATAGCCCCTGGGCCATTAACAGGAACGGAGAATGCCATAATTGTCTGCTGTGGCTGTGTGCTCCATGGCTGTGGGCCTTGTGGCCATGAGGCTGTGGCCATACCAGCTGCGGATGCCCACACAGTAGTTTTGTGTGTCATGGCGCTGGGAGCTATGGATGGCAACAAACAACCCACAATGGACTTTAAGGAGTGAGGATTTTATAACTATATGAATTCATGTTCTGATGCATTTATATAATCCATGTAAACTCACCGCCAACCAGCCCTTATTACACCATATTAAGGAGTTTAATTACTTTTAATCAGAGTCTCTCCTAGATGACCCAAATCAGTTACTAGAGAAACTTCAATAGCCATTATTCCAACCAAGAGCATTACAGATTCCATCGGAGTAATTGCCTGTGCTGCAATCATACTAATTAAAGGTCCCCAGAAGAATCAAGATAAAAATGTCAAGTGAGATTTGTTCTGGACTTCAGTGATTTACTGCCTCCTATGGTCAAGTTCCAATGAGCCTGGGAAGAGAAATTTTGCTGTTGGGGAGTGGGGGTGGGAAGATCGTGGCTGCAAAAGTTGACCAGTAAGGCCCCAGACATGACATACTGCCATGGTGGAAGGCAAGTCCATCAATCCTCAACAATAGGTTTCCCAAAGACTCCCCATTTCCAGGAAGTGTCTGAATCTGCCCAGGGAACGGTAAGGCTCTTGTGGCTACTTCTGAAAACTTCTCTCCTCCGCTGTCTACCCACCCATTTCATGAAGTGGATTTGGGCGTGAAGCCACTGATTTGCATCGAAGGATATTTTAACAAACACCATTGGATCTTTTGTCGGGAAGCTGCATTCCCACACCCTGCCCTTTGTGAAGTGCTGTGAGAGAAGTTTCTATTAGACTATAAAATTTGGAAAATATACTATTCTTCTGAGCAATAGTGGGTAACCTATAAGGCTTACCTCTATGTCTTGGCCACTAGAATGACCAGAGCCAAATCTGTAGGCTTCTTCTAGCAGCAGACATTTTCTAATATAATCTTGCTGCTAATTGTATTTTATTTTCTTACATTTACTCCCCCTACTTCCAGATACTGTCATCCTTTCATTTATCTTGTTGACTGCCTGCGTACATTTTTGCAAAGCATTTCAAATATGTTTTGCAATGAGATGGGAAATCACTGAATATGTAAGATGTAGATGTCATTTCTTTCTTCATACAAGTTCTCTTTCCCATGCATTGAGTCAAGTAGGTATTTCCCTACCTGGCAGCTCTAATCACATAAAGTTGTTGTGGATAGGAGCATGATAAGGACCTGAGAACAGTGCTGAATTGGAAGAGTTTATCTACAAGACTACATCTCTGAGACCTGGGATAGGCTCATGAAATTCTGAACTCAGATGGGGAAAATGACATTGGGACAGACAATGGAGGCTTACTGGAGAATACAAATGGCCCTTATCACAAAAAAGAGAGGTTGAGAGAGACTTTTATATTGCATTGTAATGTGATTCTATAGAACCAGACACATTTCCACCACCCTCTGTAAAATCTTATCCAAAACTATTGATTGAAGTGCTCATTTAATAAGCTTCTGACCCACAGACTTGGGGATTCTGAGAGTACAGAGATCAAACTTATTGGTGTTATGATGGTGACATTCAAGTCATGTAGGTCATTCAGAGGTAATTCAGGAGCTCTTAGTGGGAGTCACAGGATTCAGGAACAGGTAGGGGTTAATAGTTAGTGGATACATACCAGTATGTTCACACTCGTTGTTAAAATGTTAAAAAAAAAAAAAGAAGTCCATGCCAGTTAGTAAAGAGTCCTACCTTGTATATCCAGACCCTCAGCATTTTCAAGGTGTCCAGCCACTCCTCTAAGAATTCCCACAATCCAGCAACAAGGAACTCATGCAAGTCAGGCAGTCATTAGCCACCTCCTTCCCCTTCAACCCCTGGTAATAACCACTAATTTACTTTCTGGTATTAGGTGTTTACCTAGCCTCCATTCTCTTCAAATTGGGCATTGTCTATGCAGGTTTTTTAAAGAATATTTTTATTAAAATATAATTCATATACCATAAAATTTATCATTTTAAACTATAAAATTAAGTGGTTTTTAATATATTCACAAAGTTATGAACTATAACCCATGTAATTCTTGAACATTGTCATCACCTACCCTCACACATACACACAAATAAGCCATACCCATTGTCAGTTATTAGTCACACTCCCGCTACTTCCTCTGCTGGTAATAACCACTAATCCATTTTCTGGTATTATGGGTTTGCCTATTCTACATAAATCATATAAATATAGTCATTAAACATGTGTTTTTCTACATCTGGTTTTTTTCACTTAGCATAATGTTTTCAAGATTTATCCATGTTGTAGCATATGTCAATATTTCATTTCTTTTTATGGTTCAATAACATTTTATTATATGGATATACCATATTTTTATATCAATTCTTCAGTTGATGAACACTTGCATTGTTTCTACTTTTTAGCTATTATAAATAATCCTGCTATGAGCACTCATGTACAAGCTTTTACATAAACACATCTTTAATTCTCTTGAGTATGTATCTAAAATTGTAATTGGTGGGTTATCTGGTAACTGTATGTTTAATTTTTTAAAGAAATGTCAAACAATATTCCAAAGCAATTGCATCGTTTCATATTTCTACTAGCAATTCACAAACGTTCCAATTTCTTCACATCTTTGCCAATACTTGTTATTGCCCATCCAACTTTTTGATTATGATCATCCTAGTGGGTGTAAAGTGATATTTCAATGTGGATCTGTATTTTCATAATGACTAATTATGTTGAGCATCCATTCATGTGATTACTGACCATTTGTATATCTTCTTTGGAGAAATGTTTAATCAAATGGTTGGCCTTTTATTGAGTTGTAAGTATCCTTTATATATTCCAAATATTACTACCTTATCAAATATATGGTTTTCAAATATTTCACCCATTCAGTTGGTTGTCTTCTTACTTTCTTGATGTTATTCTTTGAAGCAAAAAACATTTTCCATTTTGATGAAGTCCAATGTATGTATTTTTGTTGTTGCTGCTTGAAGTTTTGGTGTCATAACTAAGAAACCATTGCCTAATTTGAGTCTACATAAATTTTTATATAAATTTTCTTGTAAGAGTTTTAAAAGTTTTAATTCTTACATTTATGTCTTGGATCCATTTTGAGTTGATTTTAGTATAAGTCATGTGGTAGGGGGTTCAAATTCCTTCTTTTGCAAGTGAATATCATGTTGTCCCAGCATCATTTGTTGAAAAGACTATTATATCCTTAATGAATTGTCTTGGCACCTTTGTTGAAAAGACTATTATGTGCTTAATGAATTGTCTTGGCACCTTTGTTGAAAATCAATTGGCCATAAATGTATATGTTTATTTCTGGATTCTCAGTTTTACTCCATTGGTCTATATGTCCATCCTCATAGAAGTCACATTGTCTTGATTATTGTAGCTTTGCAATAAGTTTTGGAATCGAGGAGTTATGACCTCCAACTTTGTTCTTTTTCAAGGTTGTTAGGTTATTTTGAGTCCCTTGCATTTTCCTATAAATTTTGGAGTCAGTATGTCAATTATTGCAAAAAAAAAAAAAAAAAAAGCAGCTGAATTTTAATAGGGACTATGTTAAATCTGTAGATCAATTTGGGGAGTATAGCCATCTTAACAATACTAAGTCTTCTAATCAATAGATATGTACTTGTTGTTTAATTAAAATAATATTTAATTAAAAATAGAGTTCAAAAAGTATAGTCATCTATGCATTAATATAGTAATGACCCACTGGAGTTGTGAACGTCTCATCATTGAAAGTATTCACAGAGAAAGTTGATAATTTTAGCCAAGTATAGTGTAGAAGGATTTTCTCTATATAAAGGATGGTGTTTCTTTTGAAGTGAAAATCTTGGAGTTGGGTTATTTTGAGGTTTCTTCACTCCTCAAGCTATAAAGCACTCAGGCTCACAAAGGAGAGCTGTAAGAACTGCACCACCATAAAATCTCAAAGGATAGACATAAGTTCAGTCAAGGATGGTTAATGGAAGACCTTGCTTAAGACATTTCTACCAGAAAACTGACTCTACCCTCAAGGAAATGGTGAATCTGTGATAGTGTTCATGTGCCCCAGCCCTCATCCCTGATGACTGAGGTTCCCAGATATTACAGAGGACAGAGAAGCCCTTCTCTAGACAGTAACCCCATCTAACACCCAAGTAGGAGCTGACCTTCAGGGGATCTTTGCAATTTCTGTTTTAATCATATGATAGATTGTTTAAATTCTGGAATGGCAAGGCAGAGCAATAAACAAGTGGTTTTACAAAATTCACTGTTAATCTTACCTTGAAATGAAAATAAAAAATTTTTGTAAACTAAGACTCAACAGAAAACCTGAGAAACTATGTAAAAAAATAAAAACCAGAGAAAACAAGATTCTTATGAAACAAAATAGTCAAGTCCTTAAAAACCAAAAGAAAATGAAAACAGGCATGACTAACCAGGTAAATCACAGCCCATTATAAGTAGTGTATATTAATAGACAAAAGCAAAAAGCAGACTCCACAAGTCAGGAGAAGACTTGGCAAGCAAGCTCAAATCAGACATTCAGTGAATCCAAATACACAAGTGGCACTTTGCAAAACCCTCAGACCAGAAAGAAGACTTTTAATCTACCAAAGGCAGTGTGCCAGCACATGAATCTTTAGCTCCACCCAATAATCACAGAGCAAAGGGGGTGCTTAGGGCTGAAAAGGGGCAAGGGAGATAAAAATTATTGAAGTATTTGACTAATTCTTTACTGAGGCAAGCAAATGGTAGCCATTCACTTGTCTTTTGAAGCAGATAGGTATGGCACACACACAGAATGTTCTGGATCTGACACTAGATAGAGACAAATTGGGAGGTGAGAAGCAGCCACCTCTGAGCTGTGAAGTAGTGTTTTAAACTTGTAGATGTATTGCCCAAAATGCCTTCACACAAAGCGAAGGTCCCAAAGGTAACCCTGTGTTATCAGAGCTCTCTAGAGAAAAATCTTAACTGGTATCTTCTGAGAGCTAACTATTAATATGTATAAAACTATTAACAGTACCTCTACCAGGTTCTGAGCCCCTACCAGGTTTTATTTCCCTTAAACCACACAATCCCATAAGGTGGGTGCCATATTGGTAAGAAAACTATGGCACAGAGAAAGATTAGGTAACTTGCCCAATGTGACATGATTATAAGGAGGCGGAGCTGAGATTTGAACCCAAAGGGGATGCCTCTAGAATCACACACCTAACTACAACAATATTTTGCTCCTCCAAAAAGCAAAAGGACCGTGGAACAAAGTTTCAACCAGGGAATCACTCATTGCTAAGCCAATATAACATATGGAGGAATAAACACTTTCTCCATAAGGAAAAGTCAAACCTCATAAAAATCCTCAAGGGAGTAAATAGGCACAAGGGTATGAAGAACCAACTGTTAGGATATATTTGGATTTTTTTTTTTTTTTTTTGCACTAAAATTCCACTCAATGGCTATTTTTAAGATGGAAGTCTCCATGGTAATTGAGAAGATGTATCCTCATGGATGGGGAATTGGTCAGAGTCTCTTGAAAACCCTGTGCCAATCAAGAGTAGAATCTTTTGCTTCAAAGTCAAACACCCATAAGAAAGAAAAAAACAAAAACAAAACAGGACAATGAGTATCACTCTTAGCCTATCTGTTTTTCTTGGGGTACCTTTGTTTGCTATGCCCCTGACTTGACTCCAAGCTTTCCCTTATCTGTCTTGTCTCTCAGCATCTATGCCATCTTTCACCTGGTCTAAAACCTCACACATCATCCATCATAACTCCTTCACTATTCACCTGATCTCCCCATCCTCAATGCACCACCTGGCATCCTCTCTATCCAAAACGGAATGCATCAGAGTATCTCTGGTTTTAAGATGATCCTAAGTATTTCCAGGAAATAGAATACTAAAACAAAAGGTATACAGTATAGGAATATCCCAAGAGACTTTTTGCATGTGCTTTAAACAACAGGGAGTTATCAGGGGGAAAAAATGGGCAGATAAACTCTCATGTGGGCAAGAAAAGGGGAACACTCTTCATTAGTTAAAAATCCAAACCATGCAGCACAGAAGAGACTTAGGACGGATTGGAAAGTATTCCTTGAGGATAGGGTCTCAATATGTGCCAACACACTGCCAAGCAATATCAAAACAGCTCTTGGCGAAAGGACACATTGTCCTTCCCTTGTGCAAATTAAAGGAACAATTCAAGAAGAATATGTACACTACTGCCTTCCACAGGGCAAGAAAAGTATGAAGACAAAAAGCTGGAGGAGTGTGAGAGGCCAACTTAAACGCTCTGTGAAATACAGAGGTGAATGTGAATAGGATCAAAATGGTAGAATGAGGGGAAGGGTTGGCTCAGGTGAATCATGGGCTCACCATCATTCAACTCCCCTTAATACGGTGCCAGCAGAAGGGATGTATAAAATTTATCACAAGGAGTGGAGTATTCCATATGTGAAGTCATTTAATCTTCCTAGTGCCTAGCAAAGAGGCTTTATTCTTCATCCTACAATAAGAAAAATGAGGCAGAGAAAGCTGAAGTTATTTTTGCAAAGTAGGATGATAGAGCTGGAATTTAACCCTGTATTTGTGTTGCTCCAAAGATTTTCACATGCACTATTTTTCCTCTGCTGACCTGGGCTTCTTTGCTCACTGGGATCTAGCCCCTTAGGCACTCACACTGGTCTACCCTGACTGATGCTTTCTGGACACACCCTGGTGCTGCCAGAGAAGTCTAAGTATAGGCTGCCATGTTTCCCTGAGGAGAAAGCAGGCACTTTATGGGCTTTAAGTCATTTAAGACTTCTGATGGCCCCAGAGAGACCCATGGAGTAATAATGCTACTATCTAAGTTGCCTGTACTAAGACAAGTCTTATGAGGACAGGTTTTCCTTGTCAATTTCCTCAAACAGTCATCAGTGACTCAGTCAATAAGTCTGGCAAAGGACCTGTCCCTAAAACCTAAAGTTTGTCTGCCCTAAAGTCACTATGGTCTGCAGGATTTCTTCACAAAGTCACCAGATTTTACCCTCTGCATAGGCTCTCCCACTGCAATGTGTGGTTGCCCTCTTCATTTTCAAAAGACCTTTAGACTCCACGAATAGAATAGGTCACCTCAAACCTTGGGCTCTAGCTCAGGCATGTCCAACCCACAGCCCACGCAGGCTGCATGCAGCCCAAGAGAGCTAATAATGCAACCCCACAAAATCTTGCAACATTATGTGTTTTTCGTGTGTGTGTGTTTGTTTGTCTGAGTTGAAGTCTCACTCTGTTGCCCAGGCTGGAGTGCAGTGGCACGCTCATGGCCACTGCAGCCTTAACCTGCTAGGCTCAGGCGATCCTCTTGCCCCAGCCTTCCAAGTAGCCAGAACTACAGGATGTGCCACTGCACCCAGGTAATTTTTTAACTTATTGTAGAGACAAGGTCTTGCCTAGTTGTAAAAGCTGGCCTCAAGCCCCTGGGTGTAGATAATCTCGCCTCCACTTTTAGTAGTTATTTCCTTTATGACCCCATGCATATTTCTATTTTTTAAATTCACAATCATGCCTTATTCGTGATGTTACTTTTTGACAGCACATACATTTGTGAGTAGCTGTTTTCAATTATGAAACACACGAAGAGCAAAATTCGAATAAACATTTCTGATGAGCACCTTGAGAACTCACTAAGAATTTCAACCACTTCCATCAAACCAGAAATTGATAGATTCGTTTTACAAAAACAAGATCAAATTTCCCACTAATTTTATGTTGTTCTCATTTTTCTAAATTTTATAAAAATATAAACAAATAAGTTTCATTGGATATATATACTAACTATATTATGTCATTTATGTGCAGCTCAAGACAATTTCTCTTTACTTGATGCAGCCCAGGGAAGCCACAAAGTTACTCGATGTGACCCAGGGAAGCCAAAAGGTTAGACACTCCTGCTCACCCTGATATTTCAGCTCTGAAGTTATTTCTTTCGTATTCTCCAAATCCTGGAATACCTGACATCTGCATAGCCCACAACTTAACAGCCAGACAGAGTACCAGATAAAAGATCCCAGGAGGCAGACTCCTCTTACTGGCATGAGCCTGGGTCCCCAATCTCTTCACCACAACAACACAGTCTGCACCTCAATCTCCATCACATCCCGCTTCCCTACAAACAAGATTTTCACCCCTGAACATCTTTAGCAATCTATCAGAGGCAGATACATTTCAAGTGATCTATCTTCAAATAAGTATGGTAAATCCAAGCTTAACCAGAACATAACTGGTTTATGTAGGAAAAAGGACCACTTAATATGCCGATGTGAATGAAGGCTCACCAGGAGGCAGGCCATATAGACCGTACTTCTCAAACTTATTTACAGTGGAACCCTTTTTTAAGTCTGTCACAGGACCAGTGATCTTCAGAACATATGTAATTTGCAGCATCTGAAGCTGTCAAAATAGCCTCTGGCTTTAAGAAAGAAAGTAAAAATGTCCATTGCCAAATCCAGCAAGCACTGGGGTGGATGATTAAACTAGAATATTTCAGTCATCCCAAGAATATTTTTTCCAGAATCTCTTATAATTATTCTAGGCTTTTCTCTCCTTCTCTCCCACTCCCTCCATAAGAGTGTAACTCAGAAAATGGATTTAAATTACACAGGGATGAAACTTCAGCAGCTATTAATATCTTACACGTCTCAGGTGTCTTTCCAGGCAAAGTGCTTTTTGGATTAGGGATGGAGGCAGCTTTTCTCCTGAAGCACCTGGTGCAACATTCTGCCCTACCAGGAGCCCAGGGAAAGACGGTTGATAGAGATCATCATGCACAGTCGCAGGTCACACAAAGAGGGACTGTTGGCAGCTGGTGGCAACCTCAGCAGAGAGGCAGCTCTATCTGGGGGCAGCAGCACTCCACAGGCACACGGCTCATGTGACTTCAGGAGGAAATAAGGGGTGACCCAAGAAGCCCTGCCCCATGGGATGGCCTGATTCTGGGAATTAAAGAAGCAGTGAGCATCTCCTTGGTGTGAAAATTAGGCCACTACATTCATAGCTTTAACACTGAGACTTATGGAAAACACACATGAGCACAAACACATGCACACACATGGAGAGAAACACAGAGGCGCACAGCTGGACTTTGTGCACACACACACATGCACAGCCCATGTCAGATATTCTCCAAACTGAATTCCAGAAGACAGCACTGTCTCAGAGACACAAAGATAACATTGCAAGTAATTTTCACATTGCCCTCCCCATGCATGAAAAAGCAACTGAGGCCTCTCTCAGGGGAGTCTGCTCACGTGGGAGAGACATGTGGAGCACTTACGCCCGCGTGTGTCAACTGGTGCCACACAAGGAGCAAGTGAAGAACATGGGAAGGTATAGTATGAGAAAGAGAAGAGCAAGGATAAGGGAAGATGTGACCACAGGCCACCAAAATGTGGATGAGCCTGAGCCAAGGGCCTGCCAAGGTGCTGGAATGTGCTCTAGGTACGATGCACTTGATACCTTGAGTTATATTCATAACTCTCAACATGGGCACTTTATTATCCCTCCTTTACAGGCAAGGAAGCAAGGCTAAAAATCCGAAGTGACTAATCCAAGACACACAAATGGTGGTTGACAGAGAGGAACTAAAACTCAGGTGTGTCCAGTGTCAAAGCCTGTGTCCTACTTACAACATGCACTGTTTGCTAAGTGGCTCCAGGTACAACAATTAGGACCAGGCAGTATGTCCCCAAGAGGCTGATTCCTGGACAATGATAGGACACAATTAGAACTGCCTGAAAGTGGACTGGACCACTCTAGAAAGAGCAAACTTCTGTCCACTAGAAGAATAAACTGAGATTGAATGACCATAGACAATGAATGTAGAGAAGACTCATGTCCAGAAGGAGTTCTTGTTTCTTCTTCAGTTCAAAGATTTTCAAGCTTGGACTTGAGAAACAGGAGAAGGTTTGCACTTGGAAAACCCAGTTTATCTCCTGCCTTCAGACTGCTTCCAGCTATGTGAAAATCTGCCATTAATGATTTGCTCATTTGAATCAAGGCAATAATTGGCCAGTGGGATCTGAAGGCCTGAGTTCTCATTATTCCTGTCTTCCACACACAAATCAACTGTGCTTCTTTGGCAATCCACTTGATCACTCTATGCTTCTATGATCTCATCTGGAAAATGAGTGGATGAATCTGACACCTACAGTTCCTTCTGCCCTAAGATGCTGCATTTCCAGGAGTCCTCCGGTATCAGGCAAACGTTACTTTATGACAATAGTTTTCTAGAATAATGGGCAGAGAAGATTTGCCTAGAAATTATCTACCAGGATGACTTGTAGAGATACTGAGATTCAAGGGAACCAAAATATTTTCATACACAAGAAAGAGGTTTCTATTCAGAAGGAAAGTAGTCCCTGAAAGAAAGAAATTAAAATTAGTTTGTCTTGGGCTTTCCAGGAGAATAAGGGCAGAATCCTGAGACCAACAGAAAGGAAATATGCTCCCAGATCTTGAGAGGAAGAGAGGTGTTCTGAGAAAAGTTCCATGTGTTCAATGTTAGGAGGTAAATTTAAGAGAAAAAAGAAGGTGAAACACCTGGTTCTAATTCTGCCAATGCCACCAAGTCACTGGTTCTCTTGGAGCAAGTTTATTAACGCTCAGGGCTTCAGTTTCTTCATCTGTAAAATAACAAGACCAGATGCAATCTTAGTTGCCAAACTCATGTTTACATTTGAATTCCATGAGAAGAGAGCAGGCCCACACAGACTATGAACCTGGATTTCAGGGGTGGGCTCTAGGACTCAGTTGTTGCTAAAAGTTCCCAGGTGATTCTGATGCAGATGCCTGAGGATGCATATTTGGTATCTACAGAACTGGGTGACCTTTAAGTGCTTTACATTTTAAATTCTATTAAATTTCCTGTTCTCCATCCCAGTCTCCTGATACTCCAGGTTCTTGGTGGCAGTAGAGTTCTGATGAAGAGTAACCAGGGCTATGCCCCCAGTGATTTTTCATATAAAATAGATGATATAATTCCTTTGATCCCTGCTCCATTATTCATAAAGTCATATCAATTACTGAAATATTATCTTGACCACTACCAGGAAATGGAATAAATAAGATCTACCTCCGTGAATATCACCCCTCTTCACTATCCCTGCTGGAAGATTTCCCCCCTCCATTAGGAGTAGCTCAGATGTCCCAGACTTCACAGACCAGCCCTCCTCTTGGGCCTAGAGAAGAAATGAAATAAGATTGAAGAAGAGGTACATCAACCTTCAGCTGAAGGACAGACTCCTGGTTTTGTCTTCTGTCTCTTGGGATCCTATAGCAGAGAGGGAAGAGGTCAGTTGAGGGGGTAGAGAGTTGTCATTGTCCACATATTTTTGAGGGTTATAGCTAAAGAGGTATGGGACAAACTCTTACCTCAGTGATATATTCAAGGATTTTCATTCTCTGCTTGGTTAAAAATATGAAGATAATTTTGATGATAATGATGATGACATTGATATTCAATTTATGGAGCTATTACTATATGCAGAACACTTTGCATATACTTTCTTCATTCCTTGTTTTTAAGAGGAGGAGAATTACAAAATAAAATGGCCAAAAAAACCAGGAGGAAGAATGTAAATGAGTGGGAGGAGTCAGGTGTAAAACATTAAGGAGTGAAGAAGACTCTGGCAAAATAAAGAAAGCATTTTCTATCCAAAGAGGACTGCTGCCTCTAGGTACTAGCTAAGTTGCCATGCAGGAATGCAAGCCAGTGTTGCCAGATCCTTCCATGTTTGAAGAGAAACTGGAAATACACAGTTTTTACGTGAACTTTAAGTCTTACTCATTAGCAACCAGTTCAAAGAATTAGTGTGCTCTGTGTAGGTTAAACAACACACCACTATGGGTTGCAAGAAGCCCTGGGGCTACTGGTTGGCAACCTCTCTACCTTCCAGGAACCTCGCAAGATGCGACTTTCATTTCGGCTCGTTTGAGTTCCTTATAGATCCTGTGTGTTAGGCCTTTGTCAGAGCGTAATTAGCAAATATAGAAAAAAACAAACAATCCTATCAAAAAGTGGACAAAGGACATGAGTAGACACTTCTCAAAGGAAGATAGGCAAGCAGCCAACAGATACATGAAAAAATGCTTAGTCTCACTAATCATCAGAGAAATGCAAATCAAAACCACAATGAGATACCACCTAACTCCAGTAAGGTTGACCCTCATCAATGAATCAAAAAACAACAGATACTGGTAGGGGTGCAGAGAAAAGGGAGCACTTCTACACTGTTGGTAGGAGTGCAGGCTAGTTCAACCTCTATGGAAAGCACTGTCGTGATTCCTAAAAGAACTAAAAATTGGCCTTCCACATACTCCAGCAATACCTTTCCTGGGAATACATGCAGAAGAATATAAATTGTTCTACAAAAAAGACACCTGAATATGCATATTTATAGCTGCATAATAGCAAAACATGGAACCAACCCCACTGCCTATCAAAAGTGGACTGGATAAAGAAAATGTGGTTATATACACAATGGAGTATTACACAGCCATAAAGAAGAACAAAACCATGGAACTTGCAACATACTGGATACAGTTGGAGACCATCATTCTTAATGATCTATCACAGAAACAAAGAACTGAATACCAAATTCTCTCACTCATATATGGGACCTGAACATTACTCACATTAGTACAAGGGAGAGATGAGCAGCCGATGGACACTACCAGGAGAGGGAAGGAGGAAGGGAGCATGTAGCATCACAAAAGTACCTGGTTCTAAACCATGGGAAGTAAGGGCCAGTTGGAGGTCCAAATTCCACCTGCACGAAGCCTGCTTGTATAACAAATCCTGACTTGCACCCTACATATCTATAGTAATTACTTTAAAAACATGCTACTAGCCAGGCTCGGTGGCTCAGCCTGTAATCCCGCACCTCTGGGAGGCTGAGGTGAGTGGATTGCCTGAGCCACGGGTTCGAGACCCGCCTGGGCAGCGAGACCTCATCTCTACAATAAATCAAAACATCAGCCGGGTGTGGTAGCGCATGCCTGTAATTCCGGCTACTTGAAAGGCTGAGGCGGAAGGATCACCGGAGCCCAGCAGGTCGAGGCTATGGTGGCTGGGAGCAGCCACTGCACTCCAGTCTGGGTGACAGAGTGAGACTCCAACTCAAAAAAAAAAAAAAAACAATAAAAAGATGCTACTTCCAGATAAGAAACTAAATAACTTATGTAAGAATTCACAGCTTGTAAGTGCTGAAGTTGAAGCTGAAACTCAAGTCCAGATTTTTCTACTAGGACATGTGAACTCCCTCCATAGTTACATGAGACACCCCTGCACCTATTCTCAGAATCCCTTTGGATCCAGTCAGGAAGGAGCACACCATAGAATGCTTTTCCTTTCAAATAATATTGTGGGCTCCTCTTGTCCTCAGATTCACCAAACTTATCCAAACCAGAATACATAAAGTAGAAAGTAGAAGAATTCTTCTTCCAAATGGCCAGGCATGAACCTGGTCCCAAATTGTCTTCAGATCTAGAATGCAAAGGCTATGTGGCCATCTGGTCCCTCTCCTTCAGTCTCTGCCCTGTTTCCCCAAGACTGAACCCCTCTTAATCCTGGAATCATGGAGATCATATTTACCCCTCTGGCATAGGCTTCTCGGGCCTAGTTCCTCACCAGATTTGAGGTCTTGGCCTCTGACTGCTCCTTCTGCCTCCAACACCACCCTTCTTTTGTGAACTTCTTCCACTTCCAGATGCCATAGCCCTTTTCAAAAGTCCCACCATCTGCTTCTCCTTTCCCTCCCTAAAATACAGCCCCAGAGAAAAGGGAGCACTTCTATACTGTTGGTGAGAGTACAGGCTAGTTCAAGCTCTATGGAAAGCAGTGTGGTTGGAACTTCCACTTTTCTCCACTCTGTCTCATTCTGTGTCAATACATTTGTCAAGACTCCAACCACCACCTCTATGATGATTTAAGACATGACTATTTGGGGGAAAGAGAAAAAAAATATGTAAATTAAACTGGTAGTTCTTTTTCCAAGCTTGTTAAGTCTATTTTCCTGAAGAAAAAGAAAAGTATGAGAAGAATGAATCTAGACTTGTTTTTGAAAATGATGAATAATATGTTCAAGATATTCATATACTACTAACAGATTTTATTCCTAAAAGCAGTATAATAAATTGAATGAGGAGAATTTTATTTTTAAAAATACACATTATATTTTAGACCACATAAGTTTCAATAACAATTCACAAAATGTATTTTTACCTCCAGCACTGCTGGAATTTACACACACCCACACATACCCAATATCAAGGAATCATCACACTAGAAATAACCTGGGAAACCAGAAGATCTAATTGTACCATCCATAGACACCTCTCAGTGTGTCTAAATCATTCACTGGACACCACATCATGGATTAATATCAGTTATCTGGATCAGGCTTGCAGATTTTCAGTCCAGAGTTCTCACCATCACACAATACTACCACTTACACTACCCATGAAGGGGGGAAAAATCCATCTCTTTAGACAAATATTTTTTCTTTTTCTTTCTTTTTTCTTTCTTTCTGATTCATGGCTTGTTGGGGGATATTCTGTTCTCCAATATCACCTTCAAATGGTTTGGAATGAACAAGCATGACATGCAGGCCATCATAACTGGCTCCTGCCTACACGCCTTCCACCCCACTCATCCAGAACTCCTGGTCTTCCCAGAACATACCTCTGCACCTTTGCATAGGCTGTTTCCTCTGCCAGGTCTGTGTCTCACCTCTTGTTGCCTGTAATTCCTACTCATCAGTAAGCATTTATCAACACAAAGCTCAGTCTCCAGCTTACTTTAAAAAGTCAAGATAGAGAGGATTTGAGAAAGTTTAGCTGGAACTGAATTAGAAGGTGGCTCTGCTCATATGTCTATGAGGACTTACAAAAAACATGCATATTTTCATATTAAAAAAGAAGAGGTTAGATGTATTTAAATTCAATACATCAAGTGGCATTTGCTGTACTCATATAGTTTCAAAATATTTGGAACTCATAATTAAATTCTCACTAATCTGATTTGTTTTTTGTTTGAGGGGGGTTGTAAAAATCACCTCCTTGGCAATGAGATGAAATGTCGGGGTTGGGTCATGGTGAAAAGTTAACCTTGAGAGGAAGCCAGGAGTGAAGATATACACATGCCAGAAGCATGCATACCAGCCTGTCACTGAGTTAGGTCAGCATAATGTGACATCAGCTTCTACATGGGGGGCCACCACATACCACTCTACAGACAGGGAAAAAGGGATTCCTAAATAAGGTCAAAACAAATCTGCATGGTCAGATTCCCACCTCCTGTTCCCTCACTCCCAACCTCAATGACCTAGCTGACACAGAAGTAGACTCCTGCTGTGGTGTAACTAAGACTTGTTATGAGAATAGTACTGAGAGCTTGAAGTTCAACATGGCTTCCTAAATGCAGACAGCTGTTCCAAGCCCCTCACATACATCTCCTCATTTAATACACAGAAAGACTTGATGAGGCAGGTCCTCCTATTAGTCTCATTTTATGACAAACACACAGAAAATTAGAAAGCAAGTTCAAGCTCCAACATTCACACCAATGGAGTTCAACCTCCCGCGCCCACAGTACTGTAGCACATGAAGGAGAGACAACATCATTCCTTGCAGAATTCCACTTTCAGTTCTCTGACCCCCATCCTGCCATCTGTATATCACCCACAGACCCACAAGACAACAGGCTTCTGGATGAATTGTGATATTCCCATATTGCTAGGAGGTAGTGGTTTTGACATAAGGCAAGTATATTAACCCAGCCTAAAATACAAACCATTTTTATTATTCTCAAATAAAATGCAGAGCTGACACCTTCATCCCATACCTAGTTCCTTCCCATACCTTGCTTGCATCCTGTTTCTCACTCACTACAGTCTGACTCCCAAGTTTTGGCAAATTTCCTCATCTGGGGAGGCTCAGGAGCAGCACAGGAGTCCCAGTCAGGGTGAGAATGAGAGTGAGGGTCTCTTGTTTATATTATTACACAAAAAGTGTTTGCATATATTCAAATCAAAACAGCCACATAAGAATTACTTGTTTGTTGGCTTCCTTGTGTTCCTAACACCCAAAATAGTACCTAGAGATAAATGGATGCCCAATAAAAGTTTACTGAATGAGTAGATGTTTCAAAAAATACTATTTATAATTATACTGAAACATCTCTCAACTGCTTCAGATATTTTTCATTAGGGGACAAAAAGCTACCACCAGAATCTTACATGGTGTTTTTCATACTTGGATGTATCAGAATCATCCAGTCCCTGAGGGCTTGTTAAAACACAGATTGCTAAACTACATGCCCAAAATTTTTGAGTCTGTAGGCCCAGAGGGAACCCTTAGAATCTTCATTTCTAACAAGTTTCGAGGTGATTCTGATGCTGCTGGTCTAGGGATCCCATGTAGAGAACTACTGTCTAATAAGAACGATGGCTTTCAGAAATTCCGCTATCAATAGCTGAAACTGTGTCCCAGTGAGATAGTTTCAAGTTTCAAACATCATCTTCCTTGGGGTCAAAGTATCGCCAGGTGTGGAGTGAAAGCAGGGTCCCTTGCCTCCCACAGGATTCCACACATAGCAAGCCATCAGCCTGGTTGGTTGACTAAATGCCCGAGGACAAGAAGCCTCATGTTTGGTGTTGCAATATCAACCAATTTTCCACAGAAACAATGAAATGGAAGAAGAGTCCCAGGGCGCTGTTTGTCAACTGTAAACCATGTGAAGTCATTTAGAAGTTGAGGAGTGGAAATGAATTCCCTTTATGATCCAACTGTATTAAGTAACATGAAGGCAGCATGGGAATCAGATAGATGCCTGGCTACACGTTTCCTCCCTTGTTAATGCCATTAGGAACTAAGACACTCTTCTAAAAGATCTATGAAGTGCAAGCAATATTTCAGACCACAGGCAATGACTTGTAGCAAGGCCTGACTACAAGACTTACGACAGTTACATTGTATCTCACCAGGAACCTAGGATGCAATGTGGCAGTCATCCCTGAAAGTTTACTGAAATAACAAAAAAATCACTCCAAAGAGAAACGGTGATGTGTGAGGTTCTTAAAATCTGCAGAAGTGTTGGAACAAAGGGCTCAATAAGGATGCCTTCTGAGTCCAACTGCAGAACTCCCCAAAGACGCTAAAACCAATTTCTGTAGCAATTACTGCACCTGAGTCAGACAGTTCACTTTTGTCAGACATGCCTTATTAAATGGACCAGACAAAAAAATCAACTTCTTGAGGGAATGAAAATACTGTATTTCTACTTACAGGTTCAGAAGTGGGAAATATGGCCAATAGTCATCGGTCCAAGACCCATTCCTTCCTCTAAATACTTATATGTGGCTTACTGTCATTAAACTACGAGTCTGGCCCTTGGTTTCCTCATCTATAGAATTAAAAGATATATCTCACTGGGTCTCTTAGGCTTTTTTTCAGATTAAAAACCCTTCTATGTTCTATAAGGCAGTTAAGTGAAAGAGAATTAAAGAGCAGCAAAGGAAAAACTTTGCTTTCAGCCAAGTCCTATTGCTGGAATAACTTTGGGTCCAAGATTTGAAGGCAAAAATATAAGCGAGGATCATATTGCAACTGCAACTAACTGGTTATAAAACCAATACCAGCTAGGACTTGATCTCAGGTTGCTACTTCTCAATGTGTCAAAATTATGTGCTAGCTTAGGTGGTTGAGAAACAAATGCGTCTTGGACCCTGCCTTGCTTATCTCTTCTGCACCCTGAGAACAGGTTCTTTGCAGGATTGTGATCTGTGATTCTCCCTCTTACCAGCTCAGAAATTTTCATGTTTTCAAAAGCAAACGTCAGTGATCTATAACAGAAACAAAGAACTGAGTACCACATGTTCTCACTCATAAGCGGACCCTGGGCAATTATTATAATGCTATAAGAAAGGGATTGGCAGTGGTGGGAAACTGCCAGGGGAGGGAGCAGGGTGGGGGACACACTTTATAAATAAGGTGATATCAAACTAGGTGACATCGGGACCAAAGTGAGACCCAAACTGTATCTGTACAATGACCATTTGTATACCTAACCTTGAATTGTACCCCACATCTTTAAAATATTTAAAAAGTCATTGGTCTATCTATGTTTAGAAATACGCACAACAAATCAAGAAATAAATTCATATGTGGAAGGATAGAAATGCTAGTTTCAAAATCTAGGCAAACTTCCATTTGTATAAGCCTATGAAGACAATATAAATAAATCAGAGGGAGTTGAACCTGCTGGCAGCTACCGCTAAATCTCTCATTTTCTAAATAACATTCTTTGTGCTGAAATACTCAGTGTTTCATCTCAGTTCTAGAACAGAGGTCTTTCTGTGTCTGCTTGAAACTGTCCCTAAATTCAGAGAGAATAACTTACTGCATTTTTTTTTGCCTTTTTGTTGAAGTGTTGATGACTTCTTTACTTCTCCAATTATTGCCTGCTTCTGAGAAACCAATAGCAGGGCCAAAGTGTGGCAAACAAAGGCTTGAACTATTTAAGTGTACATTCCATGAATAAATTCATAATTGTCTAAATAACTTTGCTGGTTAATACACCAACAGGATCTGCTCTCTTTGCCCCTGGGGTTCTTCCCTGATCACTGGTGACCTCCAGTCCTACCCCTCCATAGCCGTGTCCCCTCTCTGCCTCCAGCTACTGTTACAGTAGCCTGGAATATCCTTCCTTTCCATCTCTGTGTGTACAAATCCTCTTCAGCTTTCTAGCTCAAACACTCTCTGCTGTGTGGAACCTTCATGCAAGCCTCTGCTCCCCTAATTTTAAAAAACCTAAGCCACTGCTTCCAAAGCACACCCAGACCTTCAGTTGCAAGGACTCTGTGGCATGCATCTCGTTAGGCTCCTGTCCCCAGAACTGTTTCCCTGGCCTGTCTCCCCAGCTGGAGTGTGGACTCCCTCATGCGGGGACGATGTCACTCTGTTCATCTCCCAGCCTCATCGCGTTGACTCTGCAGCATACTAGTTGCTCCATAATGAGGAGCTCTGTGCAGAAATCATCCTTTGTACTCGTTTTCCTCCTGCACTGTGCTTACTCTGGAGTTGGCATTGTGACAGAGAACAAAAGGATGTATCTTGATTGACTGATCGCCAGCTTCACAATGGCTCCAGTGTGAATACAACCCGGCCACGCGTATGTAGCCATTAAAAAATAGCAGCATCGTGAAATAAAGGTCTATGACATGTTGCCAGAGGGCAAATTCAGAGGATAAAACTGTATGCAGAATGTGGTCTCATTTGTGCATACTACGTTTGTATGTGTTAGTGTGTGCATGTTTGTGTGTGTTATTTGCTTGTATGTGTATCTATACCAAGAAAAAAGACTCAAGGTAACGCACCAAAATGTTCATAAATTTATCACTGGGGTGACACTTGGGGCGTTATTTTCTTCTTTTCACTTTTCCAGATTTCCTCCAAAATATTCACAAGGAGTATGTACTACTCATCATTAAATATGAAGTGTTTTTTTGTTTGTTTGTATGTTTGTTTCCTGAAGAGACATAGAGGGGCATATTAGAGTTGTGAATCATAGATCACCATCAACAAAGGCTGAACTACTGAACATATAATCCCAGCAACAAGGAACCTGGCAAGGAAGCCGTATGGTACCCAGTCAGCATATGTGGGGAAAAACCATGGACAGTTTTGCTTAAGGATTGGGAATTTAAATCTGCATCATGAACTCTTGCTAAATGGTTCATCACCTCTTCCTAGGAACTTTCTCCTGAACAACAAAACTTGTAGCTATTTGGGTCACTTTGCTGAGACCAAGAGGAAGGAATGGACTAAAGTCTGTTTGAGATCTAGGCCAAGCTCCATGACCAGCTCCTTCTCCAACTGGGCACGGCAGGGCATGACCCCTCCCAGAGGCCTCTTATTCAATGCCTCTCACCATTTAGATTCCAACAATGTAAGATGACGGATACTTTTAATACAAGAGACCTGTCATTTATTTATTAGCTGGGGACAGGCTCTGCAGCTGGGAAGGATGCATTATAAATCAACTCCTTTCTCGGCCATTAAAAATTAATACAGTTCATAATGTAGAACATCAGTAATTTCTTTATTAGAGTGGAGAATAATATTTTTTCTTTTCTTCTAGGTTTTGTTTTTACTTCCTTCCTTCTTTGAGGGTACTTTTTTTTCCTAAAGTCTGGCTGAATATAAATTACCCTGGGAAGGGAAAGATAGCCTTTCAGACAGAGGCTTAAATGAAAGTGTGGAAGCTCTGAACAAAAGCTTTTCCTGACCAATTTCCTCTTAGAAACACAGTCTCTCTGCATCTTTCCATTTTGCATCATGGAGGCTCACGTACGACATCCTCATTTGTTTCTGATCCACGCTGCCCTCAAAATGGGAGGAATTTTAGGTTTATGATAGACCATAGGAAAAGAAATATAAGGGTAATTTTAGGTGTATTAGGAGGTCTCTGTTTCTTAGCTGCTAATAATTGTTTTCCACAGAGGGACCCTTATTAGCTTTTCTATTGCCTCCAAATTAACTTGGCATTCACCAAAACAAGACCAGGTGCTAAAAGCCCAGTCCCAGATTAGGCACCCTTCATCCAGCTCCCCCTGTAGGCCTGGAATCCAAAGATGTTCATAGAAACTATGGTGCTAGACTATGGCAAGAGGCTGATAAGCTAAGCCTTCAGGAAGGCTTCCCTTTGATTCCCTTCTGGAGAGCCAGCTCAGGGAAAATGAAAGCTTAGAATTAGTAAAAGGGCAGCTTCTGCTCTCCTTACCTTCAGAGGAAGTAAATGGAAAAATCCAGAACCTTCCACGTCTCCATCCCACCTTAAGAATGTTGAAGCGTTTGCAACAGCAGATTTAGTCAAGTTGATCTTCTCAAGACCTCAGCCAAAGGATGCATATGACACAGGAGAAAACCCTTCTGCCCTAGTCACACCATCCAGCATGCTGTCCTGACTTTGGAGGGTCTCGCTGAGATGAATATCAGAGCCCAGGTAAAGGCTCTTGGCATTGTTGTCTTTGTCAAACCAGCCACAATTGCGTTAAAGCTGCTAAGTAACAAATCCCCACAAATCCCCAAGCACATATTTAAAATCTATTTTCAGAATTACACTGAGCATAATTCAACCAATCAATGAGCCATTAGGAGTTTAGTCCCAACACTTCTTCATTACCAGTGGCATTAGGGCTACCCAACTCAGCAGAATCCCATGTGAAGAGTTGCTGTATCACCAGCAATTCTGGGTCTAGAGATAGAAGCTAATACAGTACCAGTCACAATCTGGGTGACAAATTAAGCTATACAACCATCAGGGATGGGATAAAAGGGGACTTGGCCAAGACAGAGGCCAACTTGGCTCCAAGGACCTTCGTTCTTCTTCAGGGGTAGCTCTTGCGTTACCTTCGATGCCCATCTCTAGCTGGACTCTGCTTCCAGGAGAGCTGTCCCACAGAGTTCTAAAGCTCCAGTTGACCTCCTGGGGTGGGAATGATGAGAGGGCTGCCTATACAGAAGTGCTACAAAGGGAGTGCCTTCTGCTTCCTCACTGGTGAGTACCAGGGGTCACCCAAACCAGCATCTGTCTGAAAGTCTCCAAGATCCCCCTCAATCTCCCAGAAGGTGTGGGTGCAGATGACGTGGTAATCAGCCAGCAATGGGAGGAGGCAGCCCAGGCTGGTGGAAGAGGCATGATTTTAAGTAAACCCCTGAGTTCGAATCCAGGCTCCACCTCTGACCCACAAGTGACCATGGGCAAGTCCCTTAACTTGCCTGAGTCCCCAGGAAACACCTAATCTGTAAAGTGGGGATCACAACACTTACATTGCTAGCTGCTTTAATACAGAGAGAAAGTCTGAGTGAGAAGACGAAAGGGTGGTGGTTCTGTCATATCACATCTATGAGACTACAGCAAATATCTTAATCATTCCTGTGCCTCGGTTTCCTCACCTCAAAATGGAAAATGTAATAGCACCTATCTCATATGGCTTTTTGTGAGGATTAAACTATTTATTAGCTTACATTTAAGCTGTTGTTTGTGCTGAATATGAAATAAACACTAGGCAGTGTAAGACTTTATTGTTGTTTTAATGTATTTCAAGTTCAGGGCCTGGCCTTTAGTAAATATTCAGTAAATGTTAATTTACTTCTTTTATTTTTGCTTCTCCCCCTCTTACCCTCTAGAAACTATGCCACCCCCTATCCCCTCCTACTATCTAGAAACTATGCTAGTAGGATCAGCACAGTGGTTCCCAGGAATTCGCACAGCTTGCTCAACCAAGATAGCTGGATCCAGCTAAAACCATAAGCAGACATTTTTCTTTGCCTGGGCATACAAGTCTAGCCTTAAAAATTAGCAGGACAGTTTGCCAGACCAGAACCACAATGATGACAACCCCCAATTGCTAACTTGCTCTCCCTGAGAGGGGAGATACAAGGAGTAAAATGGACATAATATCAATGTTCTCACCTTCCTCCTACCACCTGCACCCCAAGAAGCACCTGCCTACTCCTAGAAGAGCAGGACAACAGTATCTGCAAGGCTGAAAGGCTGGGTGAGCATGTATCTCACTCCTCGAGGGGAAATGGGGTGGCAGGCATTACCATTTCTAAGAGCCATGTCCTCCTTCCTTGCTAATAGAGCCCTGATTCTGTTGGAGTCCTCCAGGCAGCCATCTGCCTCAAGGAAAATGAGTTTCATCTTCAGCCCCAGGGAAGAATCTTAAGTAGCCTAAAGTCCTTGGGATAATTTCATTCTCCTTAAGAGGGACTAGTTTAGGAATAAACATATGGCATAATTCTGACCAATGAGGAAGGAAGGAAGCACTGCTAGATGCTTTGGGGAAAGGTTTTCTCAATTTCAGTCAACATACAAAAAGAGACAACTGTGTGCTGCCCTGGTTCATGTGTTCAGTTTTCATGCCTGGAGCTCCTGCAACCATTTTGTAGCCATGAGGGAAATCAGCCCAGAGGTAAAGCAAAACACAGAAAAGCAAAGGCAAGAAAATCACAAAAAAGCAGAGCTAGAGTCCTGATGTACATCACCAGGGGTCTTCCCTAGCTATTGAGTTATGTAATGATCAATCTCCTTCTTATTTAATCCCAGTAGGTCAGGATTGTCCAGTATTTTCAGTCAAAAGAATCTTGATTGATGTGATCAGTTCCAAACATGAGACATGTGTACAGATATGAAGGAGACTCAGACACACACACATTTGTGTCTGAAGATCCCATGTATTCATTTGCTGAGAAAGAATAAAGGGACTCTGTGTTCATGTATAAGAACAAGCGGAAAAGGAAGTCATGTGAGCAGATGGCATTGAAGTCCTACCTGTGGTGGGCTCCCTATGACATATGAGAACTCAGCGTAATGCACATGGGCAGGTATACAGGGGAGCAGGGAGTTTTGTTTCAACAAAATTAGGTTTACTGACAAAGGGAAGGGTAAAACAAAGAATCAATCAAACAGAAACACAAACAGAAGAATCCCACCATGAATCTCTCTGCCATTCTCCAGTGGAGCCCACAGCATTTCAGTCTCATTAACCCAAAAGGAAATTGGCCTGAGCCCTCTGCTCATCTACATCCATCATTTCCTGACAACTAACATATTACAGTCTTGACTCCTAAGAGCATCTTGGTGACTGTGGAGCTGGTTGATAAAAGGCTATTTCTTAGAGTTGGGGGAAAGAAGTCGCTGCAGGGGATTCTTGTCATTTCAGAAATAACTTGAAGCTTTGGAAACATATTTTCTGGTACCATCAAGCTGGTGTCCCCCAAAACATATTGATATCAGCAATTGTAATGATAGTTGTAACAGCACTGTTGTCAAGGCAAAAATGATCACATACTGCCACTTAAGTTTGCAGTTATTTTCAAATTCTCATGCTATTTTATATCAAAAAATGCCTGCTAATGTGGTCACATTTTCTTATCTCAAATTTAGAAAGCAAATGTCAATGCCTTTGCCACAGTCGTGCAATGGTAGAGTTGGTAGGCTGGGACCTGAGTCTGAGATCACCCACACTCATGTCACTTTCTTTTCTGGCAAAGAAGGATCTGCTGTAACTCCTTGGTGAAATTTACTTTCTCAGCTGCTAGACCCTGCCCTGGCCCACTCCATGCCAAGAGGATTATATCCCTTCTTGGAATAAAGAGGGGCTTTGACCTTCTAACAATGGTTTAGAAACAGCGGCTTTGAGAAGGCAGTTTGCATCTTGAATTGTGCATTCCTCCTTAGGATCAGCTCCCTGAGATTCCAACCTTAAATGGCAGATTTGCCTGGAAATAAGGAATGCAGTGAAAATTTGACCATGACTAGCATCTCTGGATCTGGGGTTTTAGGAAGTGTTAGAAGCACCTGCAAGAGCTTCTAGGCAGAGAACAACAGGCAGAGACCACTTATATTTTTGAGTGAAGGGTACTAGTGCCCTGCCAGAAATCCAGAAGAATGCCACCACACCAAGTCTGGGTATTCCCATGGAATGCAGCCACTTTCTGTCCCTCTCAGAGACTTGGGAAGAAATGTGACAGTGCCTGTGCCAAATGGGTTCAGGCACATCTGGGCACTGTCACAGTGAGTGACCACATCTGCTAGGGAGGCAACAATGGAACCCCAAGTTCCCAGAACAGCCCAGAATGGGATCCACTGAACATCTGTGTCCACAGAGATACTAACAGTTGTACCTCACAATTAGGTTCAATGGCTCAGTAAATTTGGGAAGTGCTGCAGACCCAAGGTCCTTCTTGAAAAGTCACAATGACCTTTAGCATTAAAGGCTCTCAGAATCCCACAATAAGAAACTTATTTAATCCAAGTTTTCCCAAATTTACTTGACCAAATTTATGGACTTTTTCCAAATAAAAATGTTTATTAGCATTCCTCAGAGCACAATTTAGGAAACACTGAATTAAAGACTGCTGGGAAGAAGATGGAATGGCTGTTGGGCTCTTGGCTTCTTGGCTAAGGGGTAGGTAGAGCCTGAGTTTTTATGTATTGGCCATCAAGAATATGACCCAAAGGAACTGAGACCCTCCCAGCCTCTTTGGCACATCTGCCAGCAGGAATATGACTCATGTTCATTCATAGAAAACAGAGGTGATGGGTGTTTTCTCCTGCAAAAGGGCTTCTAGAAAGAGAACAGTAATAGAGATAGGAGACACTAATGACAGGAGATCCCTTTTGTCCTTAAGGGGGGTAGGTGTAACTTTTCCCCATTTTTTTGCTTTGTAACCTCTGCCCCTAAAAGAGGAAATTTTGTCTCCTTAAAGACACAGAAAGTAACCTCCAGCTCTTCTGTCACCCTGCAATCCTGTCTTCTTCCTGTGAGAAGCAGGTGACTTACCTGATGGGCATCAAGGTAAGAGTCCATCATCCATCATCACATTTTTCTTCTGGGCAGGGTTTATAAGAAAAGGGAGACTATCTCTGTGTGTGTGGTCTTCCTGGGGGTTAGGGGGGAGGTAACCTAAGCTCTCTGACTTGCAAAAGGTGAGGCAGACCATGCCCCTCTGTGCAACTGAATGGACAACATCTGCTCAGCAGACCCAACTCCTAACTTGCATCTCAAGTTCAAGACCTAGGAGGGACACCGAGAAGCCCATTTTAGCTTTAAGTCCAAGCAAGCTTCTTCAACCCAGAAAAAGCACCCATCTTTTTATTAATATTTGACTTCTGTGTGTATGTCTCAACTGGTTCAGAATTATCATCCTTTAAAACTCCAGTACAGACTGGATGCCTGAATCCAGTTGAAGGAGAAAAAAGTAAACTACATATCTCTGGAAAATCTTGAGCTACAGAGGCTCTCTAGAGGTGAGTTAATCCTCCCACTCCTTGAAGACAAGACTGAGGTCCAAACATGCCAAGAAGACATGTAGTTATTTTGCTTCTAGGGCTCCGAGCAGGACACAAAGGACCCACTTCATGCCCTACTCATGCTTGGCTTTTGGGTGCAACTTCCCCTGGGTCCACATCCCACCATGAAGCGACATGACCCCAGGCTGACTGGGGGTCTATCATTTTTCACGTCCTCGACCATGAAGCGCATGCTTATCCCCAAGTACTTTCTTAAAGTCAATTACTGTGTATTTACAGTGAGCATAATTAGACCTAATTACCTAATTAGCATGACTGCATGTAACTACTAACTTTGAGTATGTGATTATGGCAGTGAAGCACTAAGCAGATGAGGTCATGAGAATCACCAGAAGGCAGGTTGTCTCAGCCCAGGGAGATGGACATGAGTCTGCTCTGGACTCACTGGTTATAGCTCCATAGTGCATGCTCAGAAATGTCTACGGTCTTCAGATAAATTAGAAGAAATGGCTGCTTTTTTTAATTCTTCCTGGGATGGGGAAAAATGGCAAAGCGCCATGATTGGATTGTGCCAACATCTGGCAAACTCAGGAGTCAGCACACAGCAGAGGTTAATCTCCAGGAGCTTAGACCCTCAGGACAAGTGAGTATATTAGAGCTCCAGTCTGTGGCCCAGAACTCATGCCCTCTTTCTGACATCATCCAGCTCATTCTAGGAAGAAAGGAAACTGGTAATGCATTCAAAGCCATTCTTCCCTTCAGAGACCTTGGACTTAGCAAACCTAGCATCACAGGATTCTTAGGGGTATGCTGCTTATTCTAATAGAATCTGAAAATAAGACTGAAGAAGAATGAAGGGGGAACATCCTAATTTGTCTATTTGAGATGCTCAATGAAACACTTCCTGGCAAGTGGGAGATAATCTTCCCAGTGAAAAAAGTTAGAGCTAAATGTCTCTACTTCCTTCACCAAGATTTAGCCCAGGGTTCCCCTAAAGTAGACTATCTAGATCCAACCAGCAGATAAAGAGAGAACCCATCAGAATCTTCCCTTCCCCCACCCCATCACCCTCTTTCTCTCCCACACCACATCTAGCAAAGCCTGCCTCCTAGACCAACCACGGGGAGAGAACAGAAGTCCCTGTTATCCCAGCCTTCTCTCTGGGCTGCACACCCTAAAGAGGAGCTCCCAGTCCAGCCCTATAACCAGATCTTCTTTCCATCTGGAAAGTCCATCCAGGATCTCTGCTAGAGAAAAATCTAGAAAGGCTTATTCTGAAGTAGCAGCAGCGGCTACTGTTGCCTCTGCTACTGGTTCCAGGAGGGGCCTCAGCCTCCCAGACAAAGGAGCCCTGTTTCCATATTTCATCTGCAAGTCCATTATGCTGAGCTAAGTGACTGGGAATAAACACCCATCATTACCCTGTGCTAAGCAATGTTTGTTAGTATAGAAGGCGACAGAAATCTATATCATGCCAACGCACTATTAATACTGCATTAGGCACACAGGCTCTGTGCTCCCCGCCTCAACTAGAAGCTGGCCTGGACAGTTCTTCTTCAAGAAAAGGCCAGCTTTATGGCTAATCTGTCTGGAAGAGAAGGAAGAGACAGTCTGTGCATACACTCTGATGAAGGAACCACTGGTCCCAGCTAAAGGGGCACAGCCCACAGATACCCTAGCAGTTCCAGCTTTTGTTAGCTGTATGGAGGTTCTTGCCTTGTGAGCTGATATGTTGGTGGGGAAAGAGTGAGGCCAGAACCTCCACACTGCTGCATCATAGCTAGAAAAGGGTGAGGAAGGTGGAATTCTCCACTCCATCCCCAGGACCTACTAGAAAGTACCTGGTGCTTCATAAGGGCTCAGTAGATGTTTATTGACTGACTGAAGGAATGATGGTGAAAAGGGAGTTGGAGGGAACCAACAGAGATAGGGTTTTGACAATGCAATGAGAGAGGGGGCTAAGAAGACCCAAGAACAGAGGTACCAAGTCAGCCAAGGAGAGAGTGAGACAGATTTAGGGAAGAAGCATGGAGGGGTGGTCAGTCAGGAGGAGCTGAAAGCTGAATGCACACCTATTGTTCAATGTGCAGAGACTCATGTGGAAAAATGAATTCAGTGTAGGAGTCAGCTTGAAAGTGACATGTTAGGAAAGAGAAGGCGTTATCAAGACTTCTGAGAAAATGAAAAGGAAAAGAATTAGGCTGCTGAAAAGGAGATAGCAAATGGAAGGTTCGGGTTGGCACCGTGAAGAATCACTCGAATGTGCTTCTTTTGAAGTGCTATGAAGGCATGAACACATGGGTTGGTACCTCAAGGGGCCCGTCTTGTAGTAAACAAGGCAACTGGGTCTTTGACCAATGACAGTTTGGAAGTGAAATACACTCACTATTAGTCTATATGAATATCCAATACGAATTACACAATCATCAGTTACTGGTATAGCTTACAGCAGAAGAGAGAAAGGTTGATATGGTCACACACACACACACACACACACACACACACACACACACACACACACACACACACACAACACGTACACTTCAGAAAGCACACTGAGAAGGGAAGTGTACATTGATGAGTGACAGGAGCTACTGGGTCAGAAGGTGACTGGTGAAGGACAGTCTAATATGAAATGAAATGAATCTCATTTGGTTCAACCACTTTGGGAGACAGTTTGGCAATTTCTAACAATGTTAAACATATTCTAACCATATGAACCAACAATTGTGCAGCTAGGTATTTATGCAAATGAGTTGAAAACTTACATCCACACAAAAACCTGCACATGAATGTTTATGCAGTTTTATTCATAATTGCCAAAATTAGAAAGCAACGAAGCTGTCTGTTATGTGTTGAGTTTTGTCCCCGTCAAAAAAGAGATGTTAAAGCCTTAACTTTCAGTGCCTTGGGATGTGAACTTTATTTGGAAATAGAGTAACTGCAGATGTAATTTGTTAAGTCAAGATGAGATCCTACTGGAGTAGGGTGGGCCTCTAATACAATATGTCTGGTGTTCTTATAAGATGACAGTCACATGAAAACAGAAGATTGAGTGATGCAGTTGTAAGCCAAAGGTCAAAGATTGTCAGTAATGCCACCAAAGGCTAGGAAGTGTTCCTCAACAGGTTTCACAGGGAGTATGGCCCTGCCAACACCTTGATTTCAGTCTTCTAGTCTCTAGAGATATAAGAAATTCTGTTGTTCTAAACCATCTAATTTGTGGTATTTTGTTACCCTAGGAATCTAATACATCATCCTTCAATAAGTGAATAAACTGTGGTACATCCATGAAAATGGAGTATTATTCAATGATTTTAAAAGTGGCTACCAAGCCACAAAAGACAAGGAAGAAACTTAAATGCATCCTGCTAAAAAAAGGAACCAATCTGAAAAAGACTATATACTATATAATTCCAACTATATGACATTCTGGAACTGGTAAAACTATGGAGACTACAAAGATCAGTGGTTGGGGCTGGGGTTGAAGGGATGAACAGATGGAGCATAGGGGATATTTAGGGCAGTGAAATTATTTTGTATGGTACTGTGAAGGTGGACACATGCATTATGCTTTTGTCAAAACCCACAGAGCTATACAACATAGCCCAGCTGTAAACTATGAGCTTTAGTTAATAATAATGCATCAGTAGCGGTTCATCAATGGTAACAAATGTACCACAATAAAGCTAGATGTTAATAATAGGGGAAACAGTGGGGTATGGGGAGTGAATGGGAGTATATGGGACCTCTATACTACTTTCTATTCAATTTTTCTGTAAACCTAAACCTGTTTGTTTGTTTGTTTGTTTAGGCTAAATTCCAGGGCTAGGTATCACCTTATCTGAAGGCAGCTATGGTCTCCCTCAGGTACTTGATTCTGTGGTGAATTCGGCGGGGGAGGGGGATAAGTGCCAACAGCCAGATCCAGGTAGACTCAGCCTCATGACCACAGGGACCTTTTGCCAATCCTGAACATCATCTACAAAGATGGTCCTTATCCAGGAAGAAAAGTCAGCCTCCTTAAAACAAAACAACTATTCTTAACAGGCTGCTTCCCCAAGTACAAGAGGTAGTGAGTAAATATTTATCAATCACAGGAATTCTAGACAATGTGATTTGCTGCAGAGAGGACAAATGCTGGAGTTAGCAGGTCTAGGTTTAAATTTAATAACTGCATGATCTGGAACAAGCCACCTAATCTCTCAGACCCTCAGTTTCTTTATCTATAAAATGGATGTAGTAGCTTCTCCTTGACCCCCCAGAGAACTGATTAAAGATCTCATAAAACAAAAAGCATAAAACACCAGCCCAGGGCTTGCTTCAGAAAGGCTGTCCATACAGATCAACAAGTTTTCCTGCTCTCTGTGAATCTCTAGAGAGCCTGGGCTACGGAGTCACCTGACACACATTAGTGAGAATCTTCTTTGACTCTAGTCCCATGCTGTTTTTTCTATAGAAAATAAAGAACTGGGGCAAACCCCTCGGGTCCCCTCCCACTGTGAGAGCTTTCTTGTCCTCTGAAAAAAATGCTGCTTTCTAAAAAAAACAAAAAATCAATAATTGTGACACTAGGAATAATCTGCAAGTTAGGTTTGGGAAACAGGACATGCAAGTTTGAAAAGTGACAAGATGGCCTAGAACTTGTCTTAAAGTCACTCCAGACTAGTGCATGGCATTGAACCTAAACTATGGGTTAGAAGGAAGGAAAGAAAGGTCCCGTTGAAATAGTATGGGCCTAAGAAGAATTCACAAGAGGTTGGACATGAGTCAGGGGTTAAAAGATGAATAGGATATAGAAAGGAAGAAGAGGGCATGAGGACAGGAAGGGGAAACAGGCACTTCAAATAGGGATCAAACTAAGGTAGCAGTTGGAGGTGTGGGATTGAAAAGAAGGGACAAGCCGGGCTCGGTGGCTCAGCCTGTAATCTTGCGCCTTGGGAGACTGAGGTGAGTGGATTGCCTGAGCCCGCGAGTTTGAGACCGACCTGGGCAACTTGGTGAGACCTCATCTCCACAATAAGTCAAAAAATTAGCCGGGTGTGGTAGCGCGCACCTGTAGTTCCAGCTACTTGGAAGGCTGAGGCGGAAGGATCGCCGAAGCCCAGCAGGTCGAGGCTGCGGTGGCCAGGAGCAGCCACTGCACTCCAGTCTGGGCGACAGAGTGAGACTCCAATTCAAAAAAAAAAAAAAAAAAAAGGTACAAGGCTGTGAGCCATCTCAACTGGTGAAAGTTGACAGCACACGCTTCCATGAGGGGGCGCAATCCTGCATGTTGGGGATCAGCTATGATCGGCAGAAAGCCTGTGAGAGTAGGGACCATGAGTTTCTTGTTCTCCATCATTTTCAGAGCCTAAAAGAAGGCCTGGCACAAACCCTCAATAAATATGTATTAAATAGATGAAAGGGAAAAATTCAGCATAGTGTAAGTGACTCGGTTGCTAATGAGGAAGACAGGCTCAAAGGAATATGGTCAAGTTTTACGAAGAGATCAGAGATCCAGGATGGAAAGTGGAGACATTCCTAAGGTGATGGACACAGAGTTGGAGTCACAGGACAGAGGACACGAAAGGCGTGTGGTGAGCAGAGGAGCAGACTGACATGTCCTCAAGGTGGGAGGAGAGGGAAGGTATGCTGATCAGGATGGGACATGTCCCTGTTTGCAGGTCCAGACTGGAAAGGCTGGGGATAGCAGCTGACTTTGGGAAGGCAGAGACATTGTTTCCTCTGAGACAGAGACAACATGGGGAAAAAAGCAGATACAACACCTGAGGACAAAAGGAGGGAGGGACCGAGAGAGGATGCTGAGTATTTGCTTTCTCAACCAAGAGAATGGGTTTTTGGGAAAAGGAATGAATAGAGAACCTCCTAGCCTTGAAGAGAGCCAAGGAGTCTTTCAACTGGTCTATGGGATAGAGCCAAAGTATGACTCCTAAGGCAGCAGTGCGCAGCCCAGCCCCTGCCCATGAGCGACTTGACTGTAGTCCAGAGCTGTCACAAGTGTGACAAAGGCAACTAGGATCAAATGTTGCTACAAATCTTTTCTGACTTCTCTCCAGTGACCCATCTGAACGGGTTCCTTGGTGTCTCATTCTGTAGGACCTGGGCCAAAGTCTAGGGTCATCAGTTGCATGACAAGGAGGACTGTATCCATTTCCTGATGCTTTTGAGAAAGAGGGCATTACATAAATAATGGGGGGACCTTATTAGACTCTGGGTTCTACATACATTGGCAACTAGGAGCCTCTTTATTTAGCTCTTTCAGAATCCCTGGAAAGGCTAGGTAAATTCAGAAAAAAAGATGATGTCAAATACTGGACACTTGTTTGAAATATAGGTGCAAGGATGCAAGCATCTGATAAGGAATTGTGCCAGGTGATCTCTAAATATCCTTGCAGCCTGACAAACTAGGGAAAATGCTATGGACCAGATTGAAGGCAGATAGAAAGTGAGAAGTAAGGAGAAGACCAGCATTCTAATCATTCTGGTCAGAAAGGTTCTCCCATTTATGATAAACACAGGGTTGAAGAAAGAAAAGTGCTTTTGTGCTTAATCCATCACTGGGGGAGGTGGGAAGGGGGAGGGGGAAGGAAGTCAAGTAGCATTATGTTCCTGCAATTCCATCCCACATGGCACATTTTTAAATGGGTCAAGGAAGAAAATCAGAATGGGGAGACCCCCTGGGGGATTCACAATGTGAGCATTTTTCCCGTTAATCTCCCCACTTCTTGCCATCACCCCAAGGGAGTGACCCTGACCTTGTCTGCAGCACAGTAACATTCTCCACTTAGTTATGGGCCAAGACGCATGTGATTTTAATTGTTTATGATAGTGTCTCATTGCACACAGGGATATGTGCTGGAGTCGGCTCCCTCAACTGACAAAGCCTTGGTAATCAGAGACCTGCTCCCAGTTCAGTCAGTAAATCTCTGCTGATGACTGGCCTGGGCACTCCCATTCCTTGTCTGTTCAAGTCACTAATGGATTAGCAGAGGGAGGATTAGCCAAATCCAGTTACAATTCTCCTGCACATTGTTTGTCATGCCACTCATGTTTTCTGAAAACAATTAAGAGCCATTCACTGTCTGTTGACAAGACAAAATATACCACTACTCTAAAAAGGATATATGCCCCCAAATCAGAGAGTTTCAACAATCTGAAGTCATCCCATGAGTTTCCTCTGATAAGACATTGTTTGCTCTTCTATTTCTTCAAGTCTTCGTCAATAAACAAGCTTCCTCTTCATCTTCACCAATCTCTTCTTGTTTACAGAGAAGAATTGTCTGAATCCTCACAAAAGCCACTTGGAATCACAAGCCCAGAGTGCTCTCAAAGGAAAGCCTTTCCTCCACATGGTTTTCCTAGTGTGATGGCTCCTTATTGTGCTTTGTTTTGACATCAGAGGACACGTACCAAATCCCATGGTTCTCTCCATGGCTCCCAGGTTTCCAAAGGGACACTTATTCTGATGGCCCAGAGGAAACTTCCCTCCACATGCCAGATTCACCCCATCAGGCACTTGTGTTGATAACCTGGTACCAGGAGCCTCAGCCAGCACAGACATGACCCTAAGATCATATTCTGCACCAGGAACCCAATGCTTCCCTAAAGGGAATAGAGTTATCCTCATTATTCATAGATTCTGTGTTTGTGAATTCTACTACTCTAATATAAGAAGTGTTTTCATAGTTATTTGGGGACAGGTGCAGAGTGACAAAAGATTTGAGTTGCGCTATGTACACATTTCCAGCTGAGGCTGAACAAGGAAACACTCTACCTTTTTTAAAATAAAAAATTCATTTGTTCATTTTAATTGACAAATTAAAATTGTACATAAAAATATTTCACACAACATGTTATTTTAAAATTCTTAGTTCAGCGCTCACACTGTAAATGGCTGTCCTTTTGTGGTCTGTTCTGGACCATGGTTTTCACATTTTGTGCTTTTTGTTGGTGATTCTGCAGTTTAGTAGGGCCCCCAAGCACTGTTGGCCAGTGATCCTAAGTGCAGGACAGCTGTGATGTGCCTTACAGAGAAAATACCTGTGTTAGATAAGCTTCCTTCAGGCATGAGTTATAGTGGCATTGGCCATGAGCTCAATGTTAATAAATCAACAATATGTATTAAATAAAGTATCTTTAAACAGAAACACGCATACGACAAGGTTATGTATTGATTGGTTGATAAAATGTTGTGACCGGAGGCTCACAGGAACCTAACTCAATGTTTCCCCCAGGACCAATGGCTCAGTGTCGGCTAATCCTGTGTTCACAGCAACTATATAGTGCATAACCACTGTAAATAACGAGAACTTGCTGTATATTCAACACAGCAATGTCTACGTCTCTGTTCGAATACCAACAGCACCCTAGAAAACTCAGCATCAGCTCTAGACAGAGCCCAGACCCACGCTACTCCCATAGAACAGCTTCCCTCCCAGTCACACCTGGGTTGGTTCAGGAGGGAGCCTGATCTAAGACAACAGCGTTAGTCAGAGCCAAACTATTCTTTGCCCTGTGTTTCCCACAGTTTATCTGAAACACAGGATCTTTATTCCTTGCCCAGTCCTAGTCCAGAACTCAGGTATCCTTCCTCTGACGCTGACAGGGAGTGCCTGATAGACATGGAGACAGATTCTGGAGGAGAACACCAAGGTAAGGAGGCAAATGATGGCCTTACGCTGACTCAAGCCTAGTCCCTCCCACTGTGGCAACCTTCTCACTAAAAATCAGAGCCAGAGAAATGGAGCAAAGGCCAATGGAGGTAGCCAAATGCATACTCTGCTGTAAGATGAGCCAGAGGGAGCATCAAGAATTCTATGAGCTACAAAGAGTGTGTCCCAAGTACAGAAAGCTCAGTATGGGGAGGAACAAAACCAGAACGTGCCTCTTCCTAGGCCTATCCTGGGACCCACTGAGACATGAAGAGAACCCACTGGCAGGAAGCCTGGGGGCAGGGACCATGAACCTATAGCCTCCCAGAACCTCTGCATTCCTGTCTGTAAGGTGAGGCCTCGACCTAGCTGATCACTTCTGTCCTTCCTGCTCTCAGGTAGACACTGGTGCCCTCACTCTCCAGGAGCCTCTGCACTCTCTCCTGAAGCACTGGGTCATTTTCTGGGGAGCAGAAGCAGTGGGTGGGGTAGGGGTATGCACTGGCGTTGCTGGGCCCAGACTGAACCTGGGGACACAGCAAGGAGAACGGTGCTGGATGGAAGGCCAAGCCACAGAGGCTCCAAGAGCTGACAGAGGTCCTACCAGGGCTCAGCAGAAACACAAAGAGAGGGGCTAGAATCAACAGGAGGTGAGAGATGAGGAAGAACAGGTGCCCTGAGCTCTCTGGTCTGAGTGAGAGGTCTGAGGTGGGGAGGTAAGGGTTCCTAGCACTTGGACTGTGATCCAGTTTTCAGAAAGTGCACACTTCGGGGCACTGGAGGGGCAGCTAAAGAGATGTTTCCATTCAAAAGTACTCACCGCCCTGCATTCCCTTCCCCTCTCATGGAGGCTCGGGTGGAGGTTCTGCTGACCTCAAGGGCTGCTGTCTGGACAGAGTCAGGTTATGTTTTCCAATTGCATAGGCCGGGTCTCCAGAGAAGACCAGCCTTATCTGTGTCTCCTGCCTCACTGGGAGCACCTCTCTCTACCCAGGATCCCACTGAGCCCAGGTAAAGAAAAGAGGGAACCAGATTCAGACCACTAGCCCACCCTTCCCAGGGGACTCTAGTTCCAGGGAACTCCTACCCAAGCTATTCTTCAAGTGTTGAGAAAAACAGAGAGGGTCTCTTAGAAAGTGGGAGGTTGGAAGGTGGTAAGTCACCCCAGAAGGATCCAGAACCCCAGCTATATGGCCTATTGCCACTCTGCCCTTCCCTCCCCAGAAGGGACAGCATTCTATCCCAGTACTTACACGTATCTGGCTTATGGCAGTTGTGTCCCTGGCGGAAGTACTGGGGGTTCTCAATGACTGGGATGCGGGTCATGCCAATGACCACTGTGTCAGGCCCGGCGTCCAGTGACGAGGGTGTGGTGATGCCATGGTTGATGTGGTGCAGTGGGCTGGCTGAGTCCTCCTCCCCACTGATGACAGCCACAGGACCTGCAAATACCAGGAAAGACACAAAACCCAGTAGAGTCACATCTGGCTAGTTCCCTACCCTGCCCACAGACTCCTTCACTAATTTTTTTCTCAGATTTTTTTCTTTATTAGCAAAGTCCTTTGGAAGAGAACTCGCCCAATTCTCTAAATTTTGAATTCAGAGAACCACCCTCAAATTCTCCTTCTTGAGAATTACTCACCCCATCAAACCACGGAAATAGCTGTAAAATAAAAGTGAATTCAAATGACCACATCATGAATTATTTTCACTTTCTCCCAGATCCAAATTAGTTCAAAATAATATGAGTTTTAAATAAGTCTCTTTGCTTATGTAGTGACAAAAGAACTTAGAAAATGACTTAGCAGTAGTTTTCACCCTGTAGTTTTAAAAACTACCGATCCAGGTTCTACCTCCAAAGGCTCTGATTTAACTGATCTAAGGGTGCGATCTGGGCGTCAGGATGGGAAGAGCTCTCCAGGTGAGTCTCATGTACCAGGATCGAGGACCTCTGGGTAGGTGCTTAAAGATGCAGAGCCTTTCCAGCTGCGCATCAGACTCCCAGGGGAGGGTCACGTAGCTTTTACTGGACTCGGCCATCCACCCTCCCTTGTCCACAGGGAGATAAGCCTAGTGTGGATCTGGAGCTAACCTGAGCCAAGCTTCACAAATGATAGTCATTAAGCTGCATCACTATTAGCCTACAGCAGCTGGGCCAGCTGTCCTACTCTTAATGATCTATATTGCCCCAATGGCTTCAAAGAACATCATTTGTGTCTTCCCCAAACCCCAGCTTCACTCCAGCTTCACTCCAGCTTCATTCGAACCCAAAGAAGAAACCCAGTAAATAAGATTGCTCAAAAGCACAAAGTGACTAAGATAATCAACGTTGCGGTCTTGGTAGAAGACTGATTCTGCTTGGTGGCATGATCCTCCCATACATACAAATAAAACTCCTATAAAGTGAATTAGCTGTGACTGTTTGTGGCTTCATACAACTGCCATTTTAAATGGCTGCTTTGCTAGACACACAGTCCCCAGACAAAGTGCCTGCTGTGATTTGGCTTTGCAGCTTGAACAATATTTCCACAGCAGAAATCCATTACATCTTACTGAAGTTTATGGAGAGAATATTTCCCATCAAATAGTGAGGTGAGGCACCAATGAGGCAGAACTAAATGGGAGACCGGTAAATGCAAACGAAGGACCCTGAATTCCACTCCATCAGCACAGACAGGCTTATTCCAACCCATGACAAATGTCAGGCTGTGCTTGGAGACTATGTGGAAAAAGTAGCAGTAAGTGGTTGCCCAAATACTCGCAGTAGTCACTTGCCTTTGCAAAAAG
The DNA here is from genome assembly GCA_027257055.1 of Cephalopachus bancanus. Classification (NCBI taxonomy): domain Eukaryota; kingdom Metazoa; phylum Chordata; class Mammalia; order Primates; family Tarsiidae; genus Cephalopachus; species Cephalopachus bancanus. The sequence goes on from JAPVLO010000224.1 coordinate 1,784,239, forward strand.
AAATCAGCTCCTGAAAACACCTTGCAAGCTTTTTGAAAAACCTTCATAGTGAATTCCAGTTAAATGGAAAAAACTAAGCACTGGTCTTTACATTCTTTCTCTCCTCAAACACCACTAAAATACAAAAAAAAAAAATAATATTTGTGCATAGAGAGAAAGAGGAAGAAGCAGAAGACGCGAGACAAGAAGAAATAAGATAGTTCAATGACATTTTTGAATCTGAAAAGTCAAAGGAGGAAAGAGGCACAGAGAGGAAGAAGGCAACCAACAGGACCACAGAGGAAATATTTGCTGGAAGTCAGTTCTGCCCAGTACTTAAAGGGACACGATAATCTGGAGTGAGGCTCATGGCTGGAACAAGCCAGCTGGGCCATCACCTCACCGCCATCCTGCAGGAGTCCAGTGGTTTAGCCAGAAAAATGGAACCCATAGGGCTCAGGGAAGGGGTGGGGTGAAGCATGACCTAGGCCCCGTTTTCCTGATACTAGAACGGAAACCAGGCACAACTCAGCCTCCCCATCACCCCAGTCTCGTTTCATGCCACCACACAGCCTGAAATTAGAGAAAGCTTCTCTGAAGAAAATCTATCAAAAAATATTTCTCGTTATCGACATGTTGGGATCTCCCAATGGAAAGTCAAGTTCACTCTGTGATCATGCCACAAAGAAGCCTGCCATTTGGCAAGCCCCAATTTCTACCAGAAGCAGAAGACTTTTTTTTAGTTACTAATATCCTCAGAGAGGTGAACAAAGACTGCATCTGCAAAGCAAGACAATGCTTAAAACGTGAACAATTAGAGGGTAGGAAAGAGTCCTTGGGACTTAGGATCATCAAAATTTAAAAGTTGAATAACAGTGGAAGATAAAGTCAAGTAAATCGTCCACAAAATTAAACAGAAAGGAAAGAAGTGGTAAACAGAAAAAAAATAAAAATACAGGTTTGACACAGAGATTCAACATTTGATTAAAAGAAATTCCAGAGAAAGAAAAAGACAGAGAGAGAGAATATGAATATGAATAGAAAATATGGAAAGGAAAATAAAAAACTTACAGAAATTTCTACCAAATTACCTACCCAGTTTCCAGGGCAATTAACACAAGTTCTTCTGTATGCAAGTGCACACATATACACATTAAGGCACAAAATCACAAAAAGCCAGAGTCCTGGGAATGAAGAAAAGATGCTAAGAGCTTCCAGGAGGGAGGGCTAGGTCACATTTACAAAAGAACGGAAATCAGAAAAACAACGGAATTCTCTATAACAACATTACTGCTGTTACTGTGCTGAGCAATTTTTTAAAGTTTAGTTTTGAAGGACAAATTTTCAACCTGAAATTCCACATCTAAAACAAAAATATTAATCTACTGTAAGAGCAAAAGAAAGGCATTTGCAAATATGTGAAAATTTACCTCACTTTGTCCCCTTTCCTAGAAAGCATCAGGAGGAGGGGCTTCAGCAAAACAGTGAAGCAAACAAGGAAAAGAGGAAGTTGGAGATCCAATATCATGGAGCAGCCATCTCTGCCCACAGGGTTGCAGGAAGGATGTGTCCAGAGGCAGGGGTTAAGGAATACAATGATAAAGGCAGGATCCACACCCAAGCTGTCTCACTCCAAAGGTCATGGTTTTCACTACAACCTCAGACTTTATCAAAATTGTAGACCTAAACCATGCGCCGCAAGAAGACAAAGAGACCAAACAACATAAGTCACCCCCTCATCCCTTTCTGTCCTCAGCATGGCAGGATATGAGTTGTTATAGTGACATGGAAGAGGGACACAGAATTGGGAGTTTGGAGAAAATGTAACATCTGAACTTAAACCTTTTGTGAAAGGCTGTTTCTTTGACTCTGTGCTCACATAGTCCGTGGACAACAAAATGTTCCAAGAGTTGTGATCTAAAACAGTCTCCACTGTCTCTATATTATTCTAAGATTTGAAAAGGCCAGAGTAAAAGTCATACACGAAAGGGTCCTACCACAAAATCTCAAGCCATGGGAAAAATGAGGTCGCTCGGGAAGTCTTCATAGTCATAAAAGAATAAAGTCAGACATCAGAGCCCTGGGGAGCCCCAATACTTAAAATGTGGGCATTAGAAGGGAAGCAAGGAAAAGGAGAAGAAATGGCCAGAAAAGTAGAAGGGAACCAGAAAAGGGTATTGTCTTAGAAGTCAAAGGAGACAAATTTTTAGAAGTTCAAGAAACTCATATACTGAGGACAAATAGGTTGAAAAATGAAAATAGACCACTGTATTTGAAAATGTGGAGATGACCTTAATGAGAGCAGTTTTCATAGAATGGTAAAGGAAAAGTCAAATTATAGTGAATTGAGGAGTTAGTTGGATAAATCATGATCATTGCAATAATTATTATTATTGAGTGCTTCCTACGTAACAGGCTCTATAAGTGTAGCTTATTTAATTTTATAATGCTTCTGTGACATTGGTACTATTATTTTACCCATTTCAAAAAGAGGTATTGGAGCATAAAGTAATGACCTGCCTAAGGACTCACACCTAGCAAAGAAGTGGTGACGCTGGATTCAGACTCCCAGTCTGGCCCCAGCGCCTGTGCTCACAACCGGAACTGCCTCCCTGAAAGTGAAGACTGTGGGGGAAAGTATTTGTTCAAAGGGACCTTTGACCAATTTTGGTATATCATCCTCCTCATGAGAAGTTGCTTTCGATTACAGGTCCCCAAGACCCTTTATAAAGATATTCCTCTTGACCCTTAAGAATTAGGACAGGAGGGAGTCACCTCATTAGACCCACCCAGATAGAGTACAGATAATCTATCACCTCCTCTTCTTGCCAGCACTGCTGAATGCTCTTATTAAACTACATCCACATCAGAAAAGAGCACTGCTGTCAGACTGTTGTCCCATCCCCCAGGGTCCTTATACTCACCTTTGCCCCTCTGTAAATTACATTCCTTCAAATATAACTCAATAAAGAGCACATAGACACATCACTTTAAAGGATGTAGGGGAGACTCCTGCAGCTTGCCCCATCTGCCTGTGTCTGGGTCTGGTAGTGCCTCTTAACAGATCTATGGCTGGCACTGGGGCAAAACAAGTCTTTCTTGGATAGGACTATTCTGGTGTTTAGCAACCTGGGCATGAAAAACCAGTCTCAGGTTCATCAAGTGCAACAAATATACCACTTTGTGGGAGATGCTGATAGTGGGGGAGGCATGGATGGGGGTACAGGGTGTATGGCAAATCTCTGCATCTTCACTCAATTTTGCTATGAACCTAAAACTGCTGTAAAAACGAAAGCTAATAAAACAAAAATTTACAAATAAATGTTTAAAAAGGCAATCTCCCCACACAACACACACACACACACACACACACACACACACACACACACACACATACACACACACATACACACACATATTTTCAAATACCCCTTGGGGTGACGGAGCTGCCCCAGGTTGAAAACTACCAATAGAGACACCAGCACTTTACTCAAGGAACCAATTTCTCTTTCCTTCTTCAGTCAGTTTCACACCACTTGCCTCAGGGGAAAACCCACAGATCTGTGGCCCTTCTGGGGAAGGAAGCATTTGTTCTCACCTTAATAACCACAGTGAAGATTGTTCTCACCTTAATAACCACAGTGAAGAATTTATCAAGATCCTGAAGAAGGGACAAGTAATGGGGGAAAAAACCCTCAGCTGTCTGAACAGCTTTCTTCTATTTTCTTGAAGCCGCCAAGGTCTAAGGCAGGTCAAGAGGAGTCAAGATTTGCTGTCTACTGAACCCTCAGCATGTGTGCGAGTGCGTGAACACATACACACACACACGCACACACACACACTCACTCACAGAGCCTGCCTACTACCTGCTATCAACCTCTCTGCTGTCACTAATCTATTCCAAATTACACAATTACTTTGTTATGCAGCACTAATAAATAAAAAGAAAGAGAAACATTCTTATAATCTTTCTGGTAAGGTCAAGCATTTGAGAAAGACCCCCAAGGGAACATAACACTGCTCAGACACTCACATCACATAATTCTCTTCTAAAATTGGTGCTTTAAAAAAAAAAATGATCCATGGTGGGTTTCATTCTTCCAAGCATACTGTAATAGAACCACTGGATAATCTGGGAAACCTGATGGTCCTGACAGGTGTTTTGCCCAGCAGGATGGTCTACACTGCCTGTCCAGAGTCTTCCCCTCCCATTCCTGCTCCCTCCATAGGGAAAAAATAAGGATGCAGAGTCAGGAATGGCTCAGATTTCCCTAACTGGTGATTGCAAGGAAGCACTCAGGTTCCCAGAGAAAGTAAAGGTCTCTGATGACAACAGGGGGGAGAGAACTTCACTGCAGTAGTGTGAGCTCCCACCCAAGGGGCTGACCTCCCCATCACAGGGGAGGGAGCTGGGACTGCAAGTCACCATTCTGCAAAAAGAGAGAGAAAAAGAGGTGGGTTGCACAAAATGAAAGAGGAAATAGCAGCAGCAGGTAGCACACACCAACACATAAATACTCTCTCCCTCTTTCAGGTCTGGGGAAGGTCTGCTTTGGGATCATTATCTCAAATGCCTACCATTGTCTCTAAAATCCTCTTCTTTTTTTTTTCTTTTTTTTTTCTGAGTTGGAGTCTCACTCTGTTGCCCAGGCTGGAGTGCAGTGACAGGCTCACGGCCACTGCTAAAATCCTCTTCTTTTGCATCAACTCTCTGGCTTACAGAACACTGACAATTCTCCGAGTTTTGGGCCCCAGTCACAGGCCCAACACTAGGGTATTTGCCCAGCCAATATATAGAGGTGGTTTTTCTCCAGATTCCAAAGACATTACTCAGAGCCTCAAGGATGCTGGGATCCTGTGGTTTTATAAGAAAAGGGAAAGGGATGGGGAAAATAAGCTGACATTTATTAGACACCTATTATATGCCATATATATTGCTGAATAATTTGTTCTTATCTCATCTGATGCTCAAAAACCAATGTTACTCTCATTTGATTAACTAGAAAACTGATCTTCAAATATATTTAATTAGTTTTCCAAAAATCACCTAGCCAGGAAATAATAGAACCTATATGTGAAACCATGTTTATTTGCCTCCAAAGTTCTTCCTCTTCCCACCAAACTGCCCATTTTCTCAACAGAATAGCTGACACCAAGTATTTTTCACAAACAGAGCTTGGTGTGAACACAGGAGCCTATATAAAGAAGGTGAGACGTCAGCTCCCCTGTGACTGGGGCTAAATCAATGTATCTAGGGAAAGATTGCCAAATATTTTCAAGGTTGGACCAACCTATGTAAGATAACTTGGGGCAGACAAGTCCAACATTTATAGCTGAATTGTAAAATCCTGGCACCAGAATCCATACATCCTCCTTTATCCTTGTACTTCCCTCCCAAGAGGGGTGGGGGTGGGGGCATCTCACCTCCTAATTCATAATTACAGACTGCTGTAGTACTGTAGTTTTCTGCACCCCTTAAAGTTAGACAGTACCCCCATCACTTTTTTTGGAATGAAAAGTGAGACATGAGGAAGCCTCACTCCTACATGGGATGTTTTAAAATCCAGTGTGCAATTTGTCACATTCCCTTTTCCCTGTGTTGGCATTTGGGAAAGCATGAGGCTGAACCCTGATCAACCTCAGTCCCTGAGTGAGGCCAACTCAGAGCAAAGGGCTCCAGCTAACACCTGGTGCACCCGTGGTGGCATGAGAAATGCAGCACTGTTGTTTTAAGCCATTGTGATTGGTGGAGTGCTATCAATCACATCTCCACATTTAACAACATGACTTCCATCTTTTCATTCACACATTTTCCATGCTTCACACCATCTTCAGCAAATCTCTACAGTAGTGCCTCATGCAAAAGACAGCCTTGCCTTTCTCAATGATGCAATTCATATTAAAATGCCTCCTCCCACTTTCTGTCCCAAAGTTGAGCTCAAATCTTCAGTTCCATAAAGAGCCAGGCCATGACCAACTAAATCTTACTTGAGAAGTTAAAGAAAGCAAGCCTGCATGAGTCTCATGCTTTTTTAATGTGTTAGAATGAAGCAAACAAGCCAACTTTGGATCAAGAAAATGATTTTTTTAAAACCTCAACCTTTTCCTACTGATAAAAGTCAAACATTGACATGTCCCTGGTGGGCAAAAGCTTCACATCAACAAATCTAGGAGCAGGAACCCATAAAACGGAATAAGGGAAAGCACAACAAACACAATTAAAAATCCAGCCATGCTCAGAGAGGGATTCCATTTACTATCTCATAAAAGGAGCCTAGTCCTCAGAGACAAAAAAAGAAAATCAATTTCTTAATTTTTATTGGCAGATATGGGACAGAGGCCAAGTGAACATGGGCTGTGACCAAGAGCAGAACTAGGGACTAGTCACCGCCTTCTATTCCTGGCCCACTCCTTTGTTTCCTCCCCTCGCTGCCTCCTCTGGCTTCCAGACAGACGTCACCCTCTGTGATCTCAGGGGCACACAGGGTCCTGTAGGCTGCACAGCAAGACATGCCCTCTTCACTTCTCTGCTCCTCTATTTGTATCACTTCCCAAAAGATAAGCTTTATTCTCTGCCTTGAATTCCCTCCCAGCCTCTTACAGGAACCAAAGACGTTGTTCATGCCTGGTAGCACTCATAGCTTGGAGATATCGCTTGGTGATTGAAAATGATCCTGCTCATCTGCCAGCCCGAGAACACACACTTAAGAAAAAGGAAGGCAGGACCCATTTCTGAAAACTTGGCTTCCCTCACCTCCCTTAATCATCATGACAACCCTGGGGGTAGATCCCATTATCCCCAGTGATGTAGTTGAGGAAATTGAAGCACAAGGTTTCATAATTTGCCCAAGGTCACACAGTTAATAAATGGTAAACAGACCCACATATATCTAACTGTAAAGTTTGGGCTCATTTCATTTACCATCCTTCCCAACCCTCCAGCACCATTTTTCTGACAAAGAGACACATCAACCACAGCTCCTTCCCACCCCCAATCTGTACACTGTTGAAGTTCATTTGTAAGAAAGCAGGCTTTATTTAGGAGAGAAGCCATGACATTTCTAGGAAACTTCAGACCAACCACGGTACCAGGTTATAGCTGTCAGGAGCAACCAGAAGCTCACAGCAGCAGAATGACCAGCAGCAAGGGGCCTGAGAATGTGGAAACATGCAGCCTGGAGGGAAGCTAGATGTCATTAGACTTCTCCAAGTACTTAAAGACAGTATTTCAGATTATCCCAGGGATAAACAGGAAGCAAATAATCACCTTCCAACTGCATATATAAAATGGTTGGAATACAAAATGTCAGGTCATTTTGTCCAAGGCCTCATCAAGAGATTATAGTTCAAGTCTCAGCATTTCTAAATTCAGCTCTAGCCACTATACTATGGCTAGCTAGTGTTACCCAAAATAGAGGTGTTTATTCTTCCTAAAGATTTATCCATAACTTTTCTCCAACTTGCTGCAGACTTTTGGAGATTGGAAGGAAACAGAGATCACGCTGTACACGATACTGCCATACTAAATCACAATATCTGCCCTTCACCCACTCTCTCATGTCTCTTTTAGCACTAACTAAACTATCTTGGATGAACTGATTTCAATACCAAGATCAAGAGAATAAGAGCCCAGATACTGAGAGTTAAACCCAAATGCCTCTGATATACCTAGGTCACAAGTGGAAAATTTAATATCTAAAACTTCACTGGATGACCTTGAATGGTTTCAGCGTGAAGATCTTTTAAATTAAAGCAAGGCATGATGAGGTAAAAGAGATAAAGATGATTGATGCCAAAAAGAAAACCTTTTTCTGGAGAAACTTGGGGCCTCAGAAGCACTGGCTGATAGGAGACCTCCCAACTAGAAAAGTTACCCACAGTTGCATGGGTCTCCCACACTGCAACAGTGAATCTAAGGTATGTCTAAAGAAAAGCCTTTTCACAGTATTTCTAAGTATACATGGAGTGATGTCATGGCATATTTCCACCCCTAGAAAACTCAGAGTGATGGTCTTATGTAGCAGTCCCCAACCTTTTTGGCATCAGGGACTGGTTTCGTGGAAGACAATTTTTTCATGGATGAAGGGGGTGGGGGAAAGTGGTATGCAATCAAACCTCACTGCTAATCACTGCCTCAGTCCCACCTCAGATCATCAGGCTTTAGATTCTCATAAGGAGCATGCAACCTAGGTTCCTTGGATGCACAGTTCACAATAGGGTTTATGCTCCTATGAGAATCTAATGTGCATCCACTGATCTGATGGAAAGCAGAGCTCAGGAGTGACTGGAAATATAGATGAAGCTTCACTCACTCGCCTGTTACTCACCTCCTGCTATGTGGCCCAGTTCCTAACAGGCCATGGACCAATACCAGTTGGTGGCCCGGGGGTTGAGGACCCTTGCAATAAAACACAATAATAATAGCTAAGGGCTGCTGTCACTTGTTGACCAACACTGGATACTTCTTGGCACTGTCTTGAGCTCTATGTACATATGACCTCATCCACTATTTACAGTGGCTCAGTGAAATGGGTCCTGGAATTAGAGTCAGAGCAGCTAAGTAGTCTGCCAAGGATCACACAGCTAGTAAGTGGCAGTGCCATGATGCCAACAGTAAGTGCAGGACGCCAGAGTCTATAGTCTCAATCTCACTCCTGCCTTAGGGAGCATAATTATATAGCCCCAAATCATGAGATCTAGAATGAAAACACTCCTGACCTATAATGCCCCTAATCTAAGATGCTTAAACAAGGCCTGGATGTATAGTTGGAGAAACCACGAAAGTCCAATGCTTCCTCCTGGCCATTCTGAGATTGTAAACTTATTCCCAAACTGAAAATCTAGAGTACTCACACTCAGCCCTCGCTAGGCTTGACACAACTTCATCACTTCATGTCAGGTAAAATATATTTATCCCATTATAAGAAAATGTTTCCCAGGAAGACATGAGGCTTCCTAGAGCCTCAAGTAGGGAAGGTTCTAAAATTTAAAGACCATAGGACCTTTTAGAATGGAGGATCCCATGATTTGGGACATTAAAACCCATAGTCTAACAGCAATGAACACCCACAGACTATATGACACTTTATTGTTCACAAGGCCCTTTCCAATCCATGGAATTATTCAGTCACAATATCCCTAGGAGATAGGGACTACCTTCCCATTTCACGGGAAGGAAACTGAGGCTCAGAGTTGTTAAAGTGAACCGTCAAGCAATCATGGGGAAGTCAGTTCTTCTGACTCCCAGTCCAGTGCTCTTTTGAGCTCACAGCAAATTTCCTCTAGAAAAATAAAGATTAGCCAGGCTCGGTGGCTCAGCCTATAATCCCGCACCTTGGGAGGCCGAGGTGAGCGAATTGCCTGAGCCCGCGGGTTCAAGACCCACCTGGGCAACTTGGTGAGCCCTCATCTCTATAAATCAAAAAATTAGCCAGGCGTGGTAGCTCCAACTACTTGGAAGGCTGAGGCGGAAGGATCACCGGAGCCCAGCAGATCGAGGCTGCGGTGGCTGGGAGCGGCCACTGCACTCCAGTCTGGGCAACAGAGTGAGACTCCAACTCAAAAAATAATAATAATAAAGAAAAATAAAGATTGTCCATGCATCCCATTCCCCACCTGGGGAGTACTATTCCAAGTAGCATTTCTGAGAGCTGTGAGGGCCCTCTACCAAATGGGTCTTTATGGAAGTATCATAAATATAGTTGTGAATCCCCTTCCTAGGCTTAGATACATAGAAGTGACTTGAAACTTGTGGGGCCAACACACATGACAGGAAAAGCATAATAAGATCATACAAAAGGGATGTGCCTCATCAAAGGCTGTGCAAGGCCAAAGCCAGCCCTATGAACATCCAATGAAACTATTTCACAGATGAAGATTCTTGTGATTGTCACTGGAGGAGACAACAGGTCTGTCAAGGTGTGTTGGGATTCTCTGCAGTCTCTGGATTAGAAACTAGAGTTCTTTGTTGGTGCCCACAGAGTTCAACAAGCCCAGAAGGTGCTTCTGCTGAAGACTATGTGTGCCCTGAACCATGCACCCTCTCACTGCAGCACCACAGGCCCTGCCTTTGCAGGAATGATGAACTATCACAGGTGCTTCCTGGTCTCTCTGTGGCATCTTGCTTACTGCTCATTGGACCAGGTGATGGGACCTGCCCATCTTGGTTGGCACATCTTCTGGGCCCAGCTGTCAGTTGAGATACAATATTTTCTCCAACCAGGTCTCAGGACCTATAATGAGCCCGGTACCCTAAGTCTATCTTATGCAAGGATATCTTGTGAGCAAGTCACAGAATTTTACTTTTGAAAATGATGCCGTTAGCCAGTGTTATGATTTTCATCATCAGAAACACGCTTACATGCTTCTTTAGAAAACTAGGAGGAAATCATATCTGCATTTGACCCTGTGCTGTTGCTGGATTGTCCTGAGGTCAACTCTGGCCCATCTTCCTGCTTATCCCAATTCAAGCTTCTCAACTGGTCCTAAAAGTCTCTAGATCATAAATCTCTCAAAGGCAAGAACTCTATCCTGTATATCTTTGAGTTCTTTGAGTCCCTAGTAAAGTGCCTGTAAGAGAGCAAGCAATTAAAATATACATGTTACCCAAGTGCTATTCCAAATATCAGAAAGCCCTGTCTCTCCAAGGTATTAGTCTCCTTGGATCACCATAACAAACAATTACAAACTATATGGCTTAAAACAATATAAATGTGTTGTCTACAGTTCTGGAGAAGCTGGTCCTCTGAAATCAAGGCACTGGCAGAGCCATGGTCCCCAAGACTCTGGATAGAATCCTTCCTTGCCCCCCCCACCCGGCCCCAGCATCTGTTGGTGCCTGGCAATCTGAGGCATTCCTTGGCTTGTAGATGCATCACTCCAACCTCTGCCATCACATGGCCTTCTCCTCTCATCACATAGAGTTTTCCTCTCCATATGTGTTCATTTCTGTCTCTTCTCTCTTTATAAGACCACCAGTCAAATTAGGTTAAAGGCCCATCCCAGTCCTATATCACCTCATCTTAACGTACATCTTAATTCTATGCAAAAACTATTTCCAAATAAGGTCACATGAACAGGTACCAGGGATTAAGATTCCAACATATCTTTGTTCAGGACACAATTCAACCCCAACACCACATCTTTCATCTGTCTAACTCTCAGCACTCAGGACTGAATGACAGTGATAGACATGGGATGAAACAGCTCTTTGAGGATGGTAATAAAGGTGGAGGAACCTCAGTTTCTGAAGGAGTTTGGAATTCATTCTACTGGCATCTCATCTTCCAAGAGTGACTTCTCGTGACTGTAGCAATACGTCCACTCCAGAATCCTTGAAAGTGATTCATGCCACACCTTTCACATCAGCCCTTACTGCCCATATATTCACCAAATACTATCTCGAGGGCTGGGCCCTGAGCTAGGAACTAGGGAGCGGGAGGAAGAAGTCACAATCCCAGCTCTGAAGAGGTCCTCAGGTCTACAGGCAGGACACACAAATAAATCAAGAGAGAGGACACAAAAGATGAAGACCTTGTTACAGATGTGCCTGGGCAGTAAGGCAGCACCTGAGAGATACTCAGCCAGGGGAGGAGACAGAAAGGCAGCCCAGAGAAGGATCTCCCCCCGCAGCCTGGCAAAAACTCTTGCCTTTACCACCTGTCCATGCCCTTAATTCCTGGAAAACAGTCCTTGCCCCACCCAGAGGACTTGCCTAGCCTCCTGCCCTGCAGATCCTATCTCTGCTTCCACAGTGACTGTCACCTTCGAGGCACCTTGAACTTTGGCTGCTGCCCCTTCTCCCCATACACCTGGACAGCAGTTGAGCAAGGGCCCCGGCAGCCTCTATTAATCTCTTGGCTCAGTCATCCCTTTCACAGACATGCCATAAAAATGATATAAGCATTTCATTCAAACAGCGCTGCAGCAGGAATGGCGAGGGCACAGAGGGTCTATTGATTTCCAGCATGTGAGGGTATAAACACAACACCAAAATCAATCGAAATAACACCGTATCAGCTCTGTGATCTCTTCCCTCATACAGCACACTTTATATACTGTGGTACCTGCTCCTCTTCACACACTTGCAGTGGTTCCACGAACCAGGCTGATACCCAGGAGGCCATGTTCTCTAAGAAACTCCTCTAGTCACATGGGGCAAGGGAATGATGTTCTGTGCGTGTCCACCAGCAGAACTTCATGAAGTGTCGAAAATCCTGTGTGTGTGCTCACACAGAAGTGCCCCTAAGCAAGAATGTATAAGAACTCACACATAAACTAATGCCAGTTGGTTACTCATTAGGCAGGTAAGGATATTACCAGTCTGTGTTTCTTTACAATTTCATTCCTTCCTCCATCTCTCCAGACAAAATACTTCCATGGGTAATATATATGATAAACTTATGTATCACAAACTCAATAATATTGAACACCCAAACTAAATACTCCCCCAAAGGGGTGATGGAGTGGATGGGGGCAGGGGAAGCTTTTATAACAACATGTTAGCCATGCTACCAAGAGGGGGAAAAAAATCCAAAGATCTAAGCTGAAAACGCATATTCTTCTTCAATTTTGTGACTTCTTGCAATCACCTTTATGGTGTTATTCTTGTACTGACTTCGAGATCTGGTAATATTAAACCGGCCATTTCATAAAAACCTCTCACCTTCACGGTACCTCCTCATCAAAAGCCTGTTTTCCCATGCATTCATTAATCTAAAAGAGGTTCAGGTAAGAAATTAAACCCAGCCAAAAAAGGAGTAGTATCTCCTCGTTCAGTTCAGATATGGCTGTTTAAAGAAGGTGACTACACATCCTGATTTACCCAGGCAGTCTTTGTTTATACCTGTTGTTCCAGTATAATTGTTACTTATTATATAATATTAATTATTAATAGTATTAATTATATCATTATTAGACTAAGTTATTAATAGTGCCCTCTTTGCTTTGGATAATAAATGTTATAGTCACTTTAATAAGAAGTAGCTTAGGCTTCCTGTGCACGGGAGTGGAGGGTAAAGAAAAGATAGTCATGGGTAGAATCAGTTGCTGTTTTAGACTCTAGACACTAGGAGCAATGTCCCAAGTAAAGTTGTGAACCACTCTAGCCAGCATGTATCCATGCTAATCCTCTAAACTCCCTTTGAAGCAGGCTATGGAGGTGCCTGGCATGCATTTTTAGAATATCCAAAGGACATTGTCCTTCTTGGGCAGTCAATAAATGTCACCTGATGATGATGATGCAGCCATTGATTTTCCATTCCCTCTTCTCCCTCTGTTCCCTTCTCCCTCCCCCCTTCCTCAGGGTACGGGTCAATCAATCTTAGGCCATCCTGATCTACTTGGAAAGCTTAACTGCCATGAAGCTAAACCACTTGTCCTCTGGCTCCAATCTCTTAGAGAAATTAGTGCCAATGGAAGTGTCAGTATCAATTTCATAATGTTATTGGATGAAGGCAAGGCTGGGCCAAATCCCATATTCCTGACGGGCTATCAAAGTGATGAGGATTATGGGTAAGGAGACAGACAGCTCTGACAGGAGAGGCAATGACTCAAGAGCAATTAGACTGACAAGACTATCTTTAAGCCCCATCGCTTAATGCTGACACCAGTATGTTCCCCACAGAGATTTAGAATATGGGATGCAGGTTTTTCCTGGTATCTCCAGGGGTAACTGGAGAATCTGGAGGCTTGAAAAGCAGCCTTTAACCCTACACTTCTCCCAAGAGGATCTGAACAAAGGGCTCTAATGCAACAGAAGGATTTCACTCTCATGATGGGAAGACTGCATATCTGGCCCCTCCTTTTCCTTTTCCTTCTTTTTCCTGCCTTCTAAAGAAAATGTCAAGATAAAATGTAGGCTACGTATTTACATTTAATCCCTTTGCAGAGTTAAGGGAAGGCTTGGGATTATTAAAATGGAAATCAAGATCTTGTAAAAGTCAAACTATCCTAGCAGGAAAGGAGATTTATCCTGGAAGGCAAGAGCAACAGATGGATGTCACAAGGGTCTTGAATTCTAACCCAAGTTCTTATCCCAGCATTGCTGTCAGTACAACTGTGCACAATCAGGAACATGTCACTTTATATCTTTGGGGCTTCAAATGCCTAGCGTAAGGTCAACCATAACCTCCCGCTATCCTATGACACTAAAAAAGTGAAATGCCAGCAGTGTCAAGGGCAACAGAGGGATCAGAGGAGGAGATTTTTAAGACCTGGCAAGGTGTGTAGAAATTGCTTTTCTTCTTTGTGTGACAGAAGCAACCCTGGAGCTGAGAACGCAATGCATGACAGCTGGAGAGAGAGCAAAGTGTGTCTTGTCTCTTGCTCAAATGGACCGCCTGCAAGAGGCATGGAAGTGACGCTTAAACTACTTCTATAGTGTGTCTAGTCTATTTTAAGTCCTCTAGTTTGACGGTTTATTTCTTCTAGTTCTCATGAGTTTATGTTCGCAGGGTAGTAGGCATAATTTTAAGCCTGTGAAGTTACAGTTATTTAAGCAGGTTTGCTTTATTATTTTTTAATTGCTTAACAATATTGTTTGTTGGTATTCTATTAAAAACCCCACAGTGTTTCATAATGGAATGGAAATTAAAACTCATGTTATCCGGCAACTCGGAAGGCTGAGGCGAAAGGATCGCCGGAGCCCAGCAGGTCAAGACTGCAGTGGCCTGGAGCGGCCACCGCACTCCAGTCTGGGCAACAGAGTGAGACTCCAACTCAAAAAAGAAAAAAAAAAAAAACTCATGTTATTTTAAAGTGTTCACTTCATAATACGTTGTGTGTGTGTGTGTGTGTGTGTGTGTGTGTGTGTGTGTACGCACGCACTTTTGGGGTTAGCTAACACCAATATTAATTAGCTGATCTTGACATTGACCACGTAGTTAAGCTAAGCAAAATAATATATGGAAAAGATCAGTATGTAGCAAGCCTCATCTGGATAATGTCAACCCTGGCCAGGAGACTGTTGTCAATAGTATCTGAAACTGCTGACTTCCTAAACACACTCAGAACATTGGCCTAATATGCAAATATGTGAGTCAGGGGACTCCTCCCAAGGTGCCTTTAAGTAGCAGGCCCTTTAAAGACACTGTAGTGCAGCTAAGGGTATTTAAAACTATTAACCAATTGAAAAAGAGATTGAGAAACAATTGAAAAAGAGATTGAGGCAGAGAAACTTTAAGTGTTAGAAGTTCCTGCTAATCAAAGATGGTTCAGAATCTATGATGAAGCATTTCTGGAACTACTGGAGAAAGCTACAGGAAAGCACTAGACAGTGAACAAGTCTTGGTAGACACACATGACATTGTTCTTCTTGTGCTCAAAGATGCAAATGTGATGTATTTCATACTCAACAATTTGGAAAAGTATCTACTGGAAAACCTTGAATAGGTTATCAATTATTTCACATAATAGTATCCTTGTTGAAGGAAGAAGACCTTCATTAAATCAACAGTTTTCCCCCAGAATTTTTTTTAATGCAGTTAAGCATGATGAACATAAACAGGAGGACTTTCACAGAGAAGTAAAGAAAATACCAGTGTAGTTTTAGGGTCTTTATTCATTGCCCTTCCCTATTGTTGGTACGAATGCAAAGATACGTGTCCCAGACCATAGAGGGAAAACTGGACTTTCACAGGTAGGAAGAACGCATGGATCCCCAAAAAGATGTTTCTCAAAGTCACTACATTGCAATCCTTAAGCCAGCAAGTGATATTTATGTTTTAAATGTCTGACTTCTAATGGGTCGGGTTATCATTCCCATGTTGGCCTGGATTGACAGAA